>NBAZ01000005.1:0-1200000 GCA_002794735.1 Pyrrhoderma lamaoense
ATGCCGGAAATCGCCACCATAACTTCTTCTACTTATCCTGTCCACAGAGCGCTGAAGTAGCCTTGCTATGTCATACTTAGTCACACGAGAATATTATCTCAGACTATATAATTAATACACACATATGTGTATGTACGTACACTGTACCACAAGCTGATACACTAATAACATAGACGGTAGAATGGTAAAAGGTGAAATTGCACAAATCACATCTATCACAGAATAGCTGAAAAGATTAAGAGTAAAGGTTGTATGGATGAGGAGCTGTAAGGGAGCTGAAACTGTAGTTCGTATTTGTTCGTTTGAGTATCGTATTAGAGTTCGAGCGGGCAGAGGCGTAAAAATATAAAGAAGGAAGGAATGAGACAATTCCTACCCCGTATCAAAAGAAATCGCCGGTCTAATCTGGTAAAATCACCATAACCGCCCAGCTCCTCAAATTTGCTCGACCTCATTTAACAAATCATACAGCAGAAAAAAAAACGGATGAGTAATAGAGAGTGATGCAGTGCACAGTGTAGAGCAAAAAATCACTTTCATTCCTCATAGCTTACCACCGATCTCGGTCACGTTCACCTCCATTGCGGTTACCCCAGCCAGAGTCACGGTTACCACCATACCCACGGCCCCCTCCTCCTCCACCACGACGGCCGCCCCTCCAAATCGGCCTTCAAAATTATGTCAGTCATCCATTCCATTATTCTAAGACAATATGCATACCTCTGCCACCACCTCCACCACCAAACTGTACCATCTCTTGAAGTTCAGGAGGTATGTCGGCTTTGGCCTCTCTCAGGATATTTACCAATTCACGTGCCGACTTTGCGTTATCGGTCGTGAAGAAAGTATATGAGATACCTTTTTGTCCAGCACGCTATTAATATAATTTAAGAGATGAAATGCGATGTTAGATGAAGCCGCAATTGAGAAGCAATGAGATGAAACTGACCCCTGTACGACCAATGCGGTGAATGTAATCTTCACAATTGTTTGGGAAGTCATAGTTCTACGGGGGATAAATTACATCAGACAACCGAGAAACAGAATTAGTGAGATATGCACATACTATGACAAAACCGACGTCTTTGACATCTATTTTTGTTCAATACCATTGCATCATCATAGTGATACAAAAGTGATTAAATAAGATAGAGTAAGGGAATGTAATAAAGATAGTCAACAAACAATGACACATAGTTAGCACCAACAGCACAGGGGAGTACGCCCTTTGCACTCGCAATAGCAGCAGAACGAACAGAAACAGCAAGCTGTAACGCATCCAGAGACAGCTAGCGAAATAACTCAACCTAAGGCATCTACATAGAGACAAGTCCGGAGTGTTCATTGTCCATGTATAACTCCTTTCACTCCAGGTTGAGTCCATTCTATTTTAGCAAGTGTCCTTTTCATGGTAACAAGCCAAGATACTTTGACAAACAAGGACTCAGGCAATGCGCTCACAAACAAAAAATTCACACCAGGAGGAAGGAACAATCTGAAGTCGACTTAGATCCATATCCACTTTCGACTGACAGAACCCATACATAGTAATAAGGGCGCAACAGTAGAAGGGCAGAGGGAGCACAGACTGTTCTTGCCTCTGTAAATTCAATGATCGTCGATGCGCACGGATGCCTGAGCTATTCTTGCCTATCTTAGTCTTTACACCATGTCTCAGAATACGTACCGTATGTGACTGCACAAAACCAGCTGAAGGGGAAGGCGTGTGCACCACAACGATGCTATGATGTTCGTAAAAGCGCCACAAGCAGCAGCGACCGCCCATGCTGAAAGAGCCATGAATGAAATACATACCAAGACCTCTTGATGCTACATCTGTAGCTATCAAAATTGGGGATCGTCCAGCTTTGAACTCTGCGAGAACCCAGTCACGTTCACGCCTTAGGAGTAAAGTGATTTGCATTAGATAATTGTTATAAAGAAAGAAAGAAAAGAACTCACTGTTCTTTATCACCGTGGATGGCAAGTGCGGGCCATCCATCTTGCCGAAGGTATTTCGTAATATCATCTGCAACACGCTTCGTGCCAACGAAAATTAGAACCTTAGCATTTTGCGTGCTGATGTAATCTAGGTGTTTGACGAGCTTCGCACGCTTTTCGAATTCAGTGCAGACCTCAACAATTTGTGTGATATTGTGATTTGCTGAAAGCTCAGTTGACCCAATGTTTACTTGAATCATGTCATTTAAAAAGTCCTAGATAACCAATAAGCCTCGAATGAACCGAACAAATGCCGTGTACTCACATTAGCGAGTTTCTGCACATCCTTAGGCCAAGTTGCACTGAACATCAGTGTTTGTCTATCAGGACGGATCTGCGAAACAATTTTACGAATCTGAGGTTCAAAACCCATATCCAGCATGCGATCTGCCTCATCCATTACAAGGTAAGTCACACGACGCAAGTTTGTCTTTTGAGTCTCAAGCATATCAATGAGACGTCCTGGGGTAGCAATAACAATTTCAACACCCCGTTGAAGATCTCGAATTTGAGGCCCTTTAGGGGCACCCCCATATATGGCAGTATTGCGTATACGAGAGTTTGAACCAAATTTAGTGCATTCTTGTTGAATCTGTACAGCAAGTTCACGAGTTGGAGCGAGAACAAGGGCAATGGGACCATCTCCAGGCGCAAGAAGGGGTTGACTGATGAGGGAGTATAGTCAGCTGTATGAAAAAAGACACAATCATTGATGATAACGTACGCGTTTATGTGGAGCATGGCAGGAAGAGCAAATGAAATAGTTTTTCCAGAACCAGTCTGGGCAATGGCAACCACATCACGGCCACTGAGGGCCATCGGCCAGGCTTGACATTGAATAGCTGAAGGTGCAGTGAAACCTTGAGCCTTGATGGTCGTCAAGATATAGTCTGGGAAACCAGCTTCTTCGAAGGAGGTGACTGGGCGCGGTACACTACGGCCAGTAACCTATTTCAACAGTTAGCGCACTGTCTCGGGAAACTAAAGGAGAAGAATATATTCACCTTCATTTCCTTCTGCCTTCTGAAGTCCTCAATATCCTTGTCACTACGGGCCGTGACTTTCGGGTCTTCACGATAGAAGTTTTTTTCAAACTTCTCAAGGCGATGTTTGCTCCAGTCGACATTCTTGAGGCCGCCTCCAAGACCCCCCATTTTATCATGACTGTCATACCCATGACCTCCATAACCATTCGAGAAGCCTCCACCGTAACCGCCATAGGAATCGCCTCCGTAACCCTATGAAAACATCGATTATCACCGCATCCTTGAAAAAAATTGAAAGCACTCACCATTATGATAGTCTCAGAAGTTAGTATAAATGTATAGACGAAAATTAGAATAAGAGTTTTTGACGTATGGTAGGGGGCGCTGAGAAGGTGTTGACGGTTAAAGATAGGGACAAGAAGTGAAAATAATTCAGTTCAAATCCGCGTAAACAAAGAACTCCAAAAAAAGAAATATTGGGTGGCGCAAGCATATTCCGTCTTTGTAATTGTTTATTGTGGAAGTCATTACGATTAAATACTATAGTCTTAAGAAAAAGTACAGAAAATTAACATGAACGAGAGAGTATACATGCACGGTAGATATCAACCGAGAAAGATACACGAAAATATGATGATGCCGATGAACAAAACAATTATAGTCAGAAGATCCTTGTTAAGATGGATAACAGAAAAGAATTGGGTATGAAAGCAACAGAAGGCAGAATTCCCTATAATTAAATTGGTCTAAAGTGAAGGATAGAGCGAGTGAGAGAGATGCGGCTGATATAGCACAGGTATACAAAGAAAGAACGTCCAAAATGGGAAGGAGTAGTCGGTGTATAGATGGGACACAGGCACATCTTCGCGTTCTGCCCATTCGAGAAACGTCACAGCAGAACGATAAGATGCGGCAAGACAGATGATATGATGGGAGCTGTTGTAGTACGCATAGGTGTTGAAAATTAAAGTCCGTTGAGTCAGTTTGTTACATAACTATACACTTGTCATGCTGTTTCTTTCGCTTTGGATCTGGAGGAAATCGTTCTCGTATCTGTCGAACTAAATCTTCGAAAACGTCATTCACATTCCAGTTCTTCTTTGCTGACGTTTCGTAGAACGGCAGACCCCACGAAGCTGAAATCTCTTGGATTTCCTTCCGGTCCACTTCACGCTCCGAGGTGAGGTCTGATTTGGTACCTACAACCACGATAGGCACTTTCTATTGTATTATTATAGTTAGTTCATATGAACGTGTTGATTAGACAGAGAAGCACCAGGCAAGGAAGATGAGTATACTCACATCACCTCTAATTCGGAGGATCTGTTGTCTTAAATTATCGACCTCACGCAAAGTTGCCTTTTGGGTTAAGCTACAATATAATCAGTGTTCCATTATTATGGCTTTAAGGGACCTCGGAAATGCACCTGAACACCAAGATGAAAGCCATCCCGGACTGATAGGAGGAAATGATCAGTGCGCAGTCCCATACTGAATTATAGGGAAATTATCTCACTTTGATGTACATCTCATTGAAGGCAGTGAACTGTTCTGCTCCAGCCGTGTCTAAGACCTCAAGCTATAAACAAATGGATGATCAGCGCAACTTCCAAGAAGGAACTTTGAGCAATGATGTTATACCTTTGTCCATTTGCCGTCAACATTGAATTCACGGCTGTATTCCTCTGGTTTAAGATAGTAAAACGTTTAGACGCGACCTAAAGTACAAATTATTGACGGCACCTTCAATGGTAGGATCATAGCCATCGACAAAAATGTCTTTTACAAATCGGCAGGTCAGGGCTGATTTGCCGACGCCTCCCGCTGGAAAAGAGATAAGCTCCAAGGAATTAGATAAAAGTTCTGGTGCATACCTCCGAGAACAACTGCGAGAAAACGTGAGGAATTATTCGAGGAGTGTTTCATAAGAAAAGTAGATAAGTTTAACTGAGGATGATGGTAAGAGGAGAAGAAGGCATACCAAACCGAGCCCAAGGGGAGGAACTAGTTCTTCGTCTCGATCTACTTCTTCTAGTCCTCCCAGCCGGAGCCTGAGACTGTTCATCACCCGTTCCGATCGCCAGCGCGGAAAATTATGATAAAGATTATGATTATTAGTGGGTTTTTGTAGATTACGATGTAAGCAATGAGAAAGTCAGAGTGTAAAATGAAAGAGAGAAAAGATAGGAAAAATTGTGTTGTATAAAGGAGAGAATAAAGGGGTTGAAACGCTATAGTTTGGCGAAGTAGTAGCAGCGAACTTTAGCGCTACCAAGGCGGCGCGTCGCACTCGGCTTATTTTTTGCCGTTGACCACCATGGTCGCTCCTCGTGTTTTCCTAGATTTTACAGTCGACGGTGCACCAATTGGGAGGTAACGTAACTATTCTCGAATATTTTCAATGCACGTTGATAATAATAACGAACATAATAGGGTCATTTTTGAACTTTATAATGTCTCTGCTCCAAAAACCGTTGAGAAGTTTGTCCCATATTCTTCGCTCTTTTGCTACATCTGCTGCTTCTCTAACAGATTTTTTCTTCTTAGTTTCAGGGCATTGTGTACTGGAGAGAAGGGAATCTCTCATATATCCCAGATTCCTTTGTACTACAAGAACTGCCTAATACACCGTGTCATTCCGGACTTTATGATTCAAGGCGGAGATTTCACAAAACGCAATGGCACAGGGGGTGAATCAATTTATGGGACCCCGTTTGCAGATGAGGACCTTTCAAGGCCTGTGGATGAACCTGGGTGAGTCGCTATACTCTGAATTAGCCGTCTCAACTTTCTATCCAAATCGTCTTGAGCATTCTGTGAATAAACCACCAGTTCTCGTACCTATGCGCGTATTACTGTGTTGTATACCCTGAAAAAGGCTTGATCCGACCTAAACTTAGGTGTCCAGAGTGGATAGAAGGGATTCGCTCAATTTGTAACTGGCAAGTTCCGCTATTAATAGTGAAGGGGGAGACCAATTACATATCAGCTGCCAATCTAGACGATGAATTTCGTTCTACATGGTCGTTATTACAATTTAGAACCGCTTGTTCGGATTGTTTCTTCTCAATGCTTTGATACTGCTGGGAAATTACCAGACCTCTAGCTCATCTGAAGAAATACCATGTGCTATGTTACCTTGAAAACGAATACTAACAAGAATCTTTCATAGGCTCCTCGTCATGGCAAACAAGGGGCCAAATACAAATGGCTCTCAGTTCTTTATCACACTTCGTCCTTGTCCTCACTTAAACGGAAAACATGTTGTTTTTGGACGTGTAATCCGCGGATTTGAAGAAGTTGTAAAACGAATCGCAACACTTCCCACAGATGCGAAAGACCGTCCGAGTGCACCCGTAGTCATCTCTAGTTGCGGTGAACTCGAACTTCGTCGACCTCCTCCCCGTCAGCCTTCACGGTCGCAGAGTGTTAGTACAGAGGGAAGCGAGAGGAGTAGAGGGAGGAAAAGGAGGAAAGAATCTCCTTCAAGATCGAGATCAAGATCAATAAATAGTTCTGATTCTCGCTCAAGATCAAGAAGCCGCTCACTTTCAAGATCAAGGTCGAATTCAGGATCACGTTCTATGAGCTCCAGTGATTCCGAAGCAGAAGCTCGTCGAAGGCGTAAGGAAAGAAAGCGTCTTCGCAGGGAAAAGAAAAAGGAGAAGAAAGCTAAAAAAGAAAAGAAGAAACACCGGCCACGGTCTCCCTCCGACTCTCCTAAACAAAATAATCCTTCAGATGGGCGAAAACCTCATGAGGAGACGGAGGAAGAATATGATGCTCGATTAGAAAGAGAAGAACGAGAGCGTATAGAAGCTGCTCGGAAGCGTGAGCTCGAAGAAATTAAGAAGCGCTATGCAGAGGAACACGAGAGGGCCGGAACACGAGATGGGATACGGTATAAGGGCCGCGGACGAATGAAGTTCATAGACCCAGAAATGCAATCAAGAAGAAGGCATTACTAGCTTCTTTTTTCATCATACACTGTAAGCTGGGTTAACTATCTGTAACTCAGTTCTGGTTATCTCTCTTTTCTTGTGTATCGTGTATACTTTTTGTCATTCAAGTTTCTGCCTGGCACTTCCCATGGCAGTGCTGATATTTTATTCCGATGTATGATCATCACATGAGAAGTGTATCATAGAGATAATTGTGTCCTATCCAGGTTTAGACTGTTGTAAGATGATTTGACAGAACCTATTTTTTTTCGGAAAAGGAGTGTAATTTTCTCATGGCTAGCTACAAAAACACTTATCGAGAAGAATTAGTACTAGTGACAGGATCCGTAATGGTCATGCTAACGACAACAAAAGAGGACAATCAACCAAGCTGAAAGACCAGGGGTGTTGAAAATGAGATAACTAATAGACAGACATGGTGATGGACAATACATAGGAAGGAAAAAGTAAACCGACGAGCGAGAGCAACTAAGCAAACGGACGAATTGGAAAGTAAGCAGAGAGAAAACAAAAAAAAAATTTAGACCAATACATGTAACTACCTGTAGTACAACTTTTTAGAACAAATTATGCATAATTCCATTTATACAGAAGTTTCTTCCAATTTTTCAGTCACTTCTTCTACGCTTGACTTTTCTTTTGGTGCTTCTGATATGCTATCTTTCCTACCCGCAGCAGCACTAGCAAAACTGAATGTGGGCCTTACACTAGATGAGGTAGTTACAGGGGCAGGTGCGGGGGTTGCTGCTGTAGCTGTTGTCGGAGATGCTGCCTCTCCGCTCGAAGATGTTGGTGAACGGACGGCGTCATTAGTACTCGGGCGTGGACGAGCCTGACGAGAACTCTGGCGGGACATCGAATGCTGGGAGACTTTCTCTTTGATATCTTCTTTCTCCTTTTCTATTTTCTCCATAACTTGTGCTTCACGAGCACTAACATCTACGGGTCTAATAATCAAAGTTAAGCTACTTAATACAAAACAATGCAAACAAAAGAACATACTTGGCCGCGCCAAATGGATTCGACTTCGTTGACGAAAAGCCAGCAGATTTAGGAGATGAAAGGGGAGTAGCCTGCGATGAAGCACTACTAGAACGCGGAAGTAGTTCGAGTTTTCGTCGTCCCATTTGAGGAGTAGGTGGTACTGAGTTACCCGCTAAATTATAGTAGCGAATTAAATTTCTTATCTCTTGGTATACTAACAGACTTACGGGAAGTAGTTTGGCGAGTCGGCCTAGGTCTTCTCCAATCACCCTCATCTGGCAAGCTTGGAGGGGGTCCCATTTCACTTTTTCCCCTCATAGATCCAAATCGACTACCTGGGCGACTATCTGAGTCCTGGGCTGGTTTGAACTTGCTACCAATGACCCATTTCTCTTCGGTATCCGCAGGGCTTAGATCGCCCTCAGGTGTAGGAGTAGAGAAACCTGAGCCTCGTCTTTTGTTTTGGGGATTTTCCGGTTCGGCGGCGAAGCGAGCAAGTCGATTGGAACGCCAGTCACTGTTATTTTCCGAAGCAGACTCCCGAGCTTCTGAGTTAGATATTCCATCGTATCGCCTGCGGCTACCGTCGCGACCTCCATCACGTCCTGGAAGATCTGGCAAGGGACCTTCACGTCTCCAGTTCCCGAAAACTTCTCATCGTCAAAAGATCCTCCGCCTGGACGTTCTTTCGCTGAACAGAGAAGTGTAGGTAAGGAGAGCATATATTTAGAAAATGGAGCTTACGGGGCTCAGCAACATTAACACGAATAGTACGATTATTGAACGCCTTAAAGTTTGAAAGATTAGAAACAAGACCCCAGACTAACGATAGACAACATACAGCCCCATTCTTATTCAACGCTTCTTTCAATCCTTCAACTGTATTGAATTCAACATACCCAAAACCCTTTGGTTTATCCTCGCGGTCACGAATAATTTTTGCGGACTTAACCTGATGATAAAGTTGGTAACTCAACCTTCTATGGATACCTCATAGTATTCAGGTGAGTCACGTACTTCGTCAGCTGTCCCAAAGTAATCTCCTAGCTGCTTTTCAGTGAGATCGAAAGCCAAATTTCCGACAAAAGCTGTGTAAGGGGGCTGAGTGGGTAATGGAACCTCAGCGCGGGAGGTGCGGGACCACGGTCAGCTGTGAACCGGTGAGATAAATGTCTGGTACTTCACGTCAGCTTAGTTGAGACTGTGATTCTTACGTTTAGAGGAGAGAAAATCGTCGCCTCTTCGACTATATCCCCTGTCTCCCGCCCTGTCATCCGTTCTCGGTGCAGCTGCATAATTTATAGTTAGTGCGATGATATAAAAAGCGCTTCAAGTATAGTCAAGAAATGAGACACTCACGAGCGGTGGGAAGGGAGTCCATTTCGTCTGCCCATGACCCTAGGGCTAAAGACGTGGCTTAGTACGACAGACAGGCGCATAGATGCTACAGATACTGACTGCTATCCCCCAGGAATTCATTTAATGACATTTTCTGCTTTTTGGGAGCTTATAAGATGTTAGAATATAAGCTGGGTTCACTATTCTAGAATGGAGCTTACCCATAATTGCAAGTTTTTGTTTATTTTCTGAGTAAACTGAGGTTGGGAGATGTCAGTGAGCGGGTGAGGCTTAAGACGGTGCTGAGCGAGATCATCTCAAAATTCTCACCCTTATGTAATCCTAACTATGCATATATTCTCGATCACTCATTCTGAGCAAAGTAAACTGTTAATAATTGCAATTCTCGCCGTTTATTCAAACGTTGTAAAACAGGAAGAACAAAGCAACCAAAAACACAACAAGGAAAGCAAAATTATGAAATACAATGTGTCATGAGCGTATGTGTTGTATACGTACAATTTACGGTACAGATACATGACATGCCTGAAATCAAAATAGGAACACTGTGTTACGATAATAACCCCGATCATAGGAATCGGATGGCCAGATAAGCACAAAAAAGCAGCGTATACACGTTGATTTTGAATGCCGATGCACTTGAAGAAGCTTGTGTCGTAGGTGTAGAAGTAGACTCACTTGTGCTCGAAATTAAACTAGTGATCGTACTCTGGCTCTGGCTAGTTGGAGACGTAGCACTCGCATCTACTGTTGATACCAGAATGGGTTCAAGTTGAACAGATATAGTTCCAGTTCGTGTTCCTAATTCTGTACTTCCGCCCACAGCAACACCAGACTCAACAGCACATACGGCAATAGACTGGGCGTCTATAGTACATTGGGCATTGAATGATACTGTAGCATCATCACCTGGCACAATAGCCAATTCAGATATATGAGAGTTATCTTCAACCAGGGTTACTAGTCGAAGCTTGATTTAAGCATGGGATGAATCGTTAGCTGTAATAGAAGCATAAATCCTCACTGGTAACTGGGGCGCCTTCTGAGCCTGCGGTTGGAGAAGCAGAAAGGATATATGTAGTCCCATCTGGGCCAATTCCTGCTATCTGCCCTTCTAGGCTACCTTCACCAGTAACTACAGGAAAGAGAGAGACTGTTGCTCCCTGAGCATGTGCGCCTAAGGGAGTAGTGAGTTCAGAACACTCTCGAAAAGAGATCAAGGGAACTCACTAGATAGCAGGCAAAAGTATAGGGATATTACAATTGCTAGTTGGGGAATGGTCATCTTGTGTCAACAAGTTTCGAAGACGGTGGAAGAGAGTCAAGGTGACTATTCCACAACGAGGCTGTTGGGTGGGACTGGGCATCATCAGCGAGTTGAGTAATGGTGACCATGCCTTTAATGTCTAGCGAAGTTATCCTGTATTTCAAATAACCGAAGGATCGACCTAGAAGGATACATGTATACGTATGAGTGATCAGTCTTCCCGCGAGTGTCTTGATATATATTACAATACTATAAGTTACTGACTCTATGTTTCTTTCTTTCCCTGTTTTGAATCTTGAAAAATTTTGGTACCATTCGAAGGAGTGTTCTCTGATATTTGTCTGACTAAGCATTATTAATCATGTAGCATGTTTCTTTGAACTACGTGCGGTTTTATGATTCCAGTCACAACATCACGAAACCTCAATAATACTGAGGTACAGTGCTTATATAGTAGTATGCTTCTAACATAATAATTCGGCGCGAAAGCAGTAGGCAGAGTACTTGAACTCGAGACTGATCTGTCCATAGTATTTTCCATAAACCATTGTTCGTTCAATGCTTTCAAAGCTGTAATAGGGACCTTGCACAGTAGAGTATAATATACTAGCATATATATATACGTATGTGTGTGTGTGCTATGAATTCCGGATATGAGATATGGCGAAAAATTCTTAGTAATAATTGAATTTAATGACTTCGGAAGCAAAATGGATATTTATTTGTAAATGTTTGCAATTATGTATGCATATATATATATATATTATGTGGCTGTCAATGACAGTCATGGGTTTATAAGCGGTTTATACCAGTACCAAGAAATAGAGTCATCGAGGAAATAACATGATGCGATACCCCCTCCCATGGAACTTGTAGCCGATATTAGGTAACCAATTTGCCCACTTACAGGACTACCTCAAAGAAGACCTTCTTTGACTCACATCTCGATTAGAATCTATATAGGGGCTACGAGGACAAGAAGTAGACAGTTTGAGCCTTCAGAAAGTATCTCTTTGTCTCTGGATCTTGTCCATGTATGCGCCACTTTGAAAACATGCTTGTTCTGTGTGCCGAGCGTGACATTTAGTATCGTAAAGACGCCTATATGTCACGCTTGCTCCTCGCTTTATACATGCGCTCTTTGTTCTTCAATTTATATCATCCTTACTCTTCGCCCTGCCAAGTTCCTAGTCATGAATCGCCCCGGCGCTCACTAAATGCTTACTTTCTATTCCGCTCTCATGTGTACAGCAGCAGCCAACTTCCCAAGACTCTCAACCAATGCAACATCTCCAGACTTACAGCCCAGATGTAGTCAAACTTATCAACTGAAGAGCGAAACTACTTCCATAAGTTATCTCAAGAACAGAGGCAAACTGCTGAGAGGCAGCGATTTCCTGAAGCAGATAGATGAAGTGTAACACTCTCAGGTCTTTCTTTGTACGTGTCCTAACCTTGAGTATCAATCGTCTTCTAATGACACCTCCGAATCTAGGTGATGATTTTACATTGCCCCTACTTCGTTCTGCACAGAGTTTCTCATGTCGTGCTAGGTGAGACATATTCTACATGTCCAAATCATATGGATGCGTCTCTCGAGAAAGTCACTCATTCATGATCGTCAGGCTATCATCCATTGAATCTATTGACTGAATCCTCCTTTTATGTATGTGAACATTCAAATATGATATTCCATATAACTGATTAACGTCAGGATATAACATGTAACTTCATCGTTTCTCATATTTCTGGTCCAATCTCTTCCACAAAGAGCAGGACGACACAGCGATCGATAGATTGCATGCATCTACAAATAATTATTCACTTTGATTGGAATTTTCTTTTCGTTTGACTATGTATGTGTATTGGAACTGTAACTTGTAGCATTGAGCTTCTATATATGTGTGCGTTTGATTAACTGAAGCCCATCGGTTTCCCGGATTGCGCCCAAACAAAGAGCTCCGTAAATGTCACATAAACTACATTAAAGAGGATCCACTCAGATAGAATAATAAACATCACTAACTGAGTTGTATAGGCATGTTCCTTGAACTTGGGCAAGCTACGTCATGATGCATATATGAGTTTATAAACTTACCTCCCAACATTTGAGACTCTCGTCGTCTTTAGGTGCTTGCCGTAATGTAATGCAGAGCCATGTCACGAAAGGCGATAGACCCTGTAACTGGTGGTGACTTACTTTTCCTGTGGGCCAAATGGGCTGATCCATTATGATTATATGCGCTTTCATTTGTATCATGTATTGCTATTATTTTATTGACTATATATACTATGATAATTCCTATCAATATTATTATCAACCATAACAGCTAGTATTACATGATCCGTTCGTGGGATGATGTGATGTCGTGGAGGGAGATGCTAGCCCATATTTGGACTTGCCTCGAAGTGATTATAGCACATAGTTTTGTCTCAGCTAAGTTACCACCGAAAGAAATCTTCAGCAGCGTACATCTCTATGCATATAAAAGTGGAGAATATGAGAGTGGAATATACAGAAAGTAGGCTATCCAAGCTTTCAAACGACATCACTTTTGTACCCATTGCATTGTCTTCCCTCCGAAACTATGCTGCTATCCGAACTGCGCGTGACAGCCAAGTAACGGGTACGTCACATCGTTACATATGATTTCTGTTATTGTCATCTACTAACAGTAACAAATACTATGATACTTCAATTGACCAGTCAAGCCACAGGAAAGGACACGCCGGTAGCAAATGCTTTCTTCGTATTTCGATCGGATTTTCTTAAGAGTATTCCAGATGACATACACCAGAGTGTGGTATCTTCCCGTTCTGGAGAAATATGGAGAAGTCTGTCTCCTGAGGAGCAGTCTGTGTATTATGCAATAGCTGAAGAACGGAAGGATAGAATGGAGAGGAAGGACCTCTTCCAGTAGTAAAGCGGAAGCGGACGCGGACGAAGAAGAGAGCTGTCTCAACTTCAACTTCAGGAACATCCTCCCAATCTGATCTTGAGATCATGAGTAGTCCTAGTGAAGGGAGCGGACGCACACCGTCTCCAACACCTTTCACACCTTCATATTTAATCTCTACCTTGGTAAGTGACACGATATATCGAGTATACATTATCTACTCATCTTACTCACTCTTATGTAGCTGCATCATGATGTATCTCACCCAGATAGCTCGCTCAATATTCCTGCGTCAGCTGTCCCTCAGTCCATATTAGCATATGGTACATCAAGGTATAAATATATCATTTCCACAAGTCGTCTATAGCATTTCTCACTATTCTTACCAGTGTTTCCGAGACCGACCCAATATCTGAGGAGATACTCGCAATCATCAACTCTATCCCGATGCCACTGGAGAATATGGGTGATCTTCCAGAGCTTGACTGTCTCAACTCACTCTTGATGGGCCTTGACCTTGAACCTTCGAGTGATTCTGTAGACTGGAGCGATATAATTCCAGCCTCCCTTCTCTAATGGATTTCTCAAAGCATCCGATTTTTACTCGTTTCTGACGGATATTTATTATTTCTCCCCCTTCATAACTACAGGGTCATGGATCTGTGTGGGCTCATATATGTCTATGCCGTCGATAGTAGTATGTAAATACTTTAATTAAATTGCAAGGACTCACTCAATGTGTAATTCTGTTGAATTTATTGAATCCAATGATTATGTAACACGATCTCACGTTTGTCTTAGCTGGCCACCATCTTATGGACTTAGAATTAGAACTACACAAGTATCGACATCAGCGGGTTGAGGAATCAAGTATTATTAGTGGATCACATGGGTTACTTATGCTTATGTATGTGTTTATTTTTCACGCTTTCAAATATACATTCAAGTACGAAGAGCGTCTTAACTATAGATTACAGTCATTACTAGTTCTTACTGGGATCACTCAAGATCTATATCGAAGAAGAGAATAACATTGAAAACATGATATTGTGTACAAAGCGATAGATGAACAACTACAGGATAGAAGTTCGATAGCAACATGATAGAGAGATACAATGATTGGATAGTATACAACAACAACGTCCCAGCTTCAGATAGTGATCTACGATGAGAGATGGACCTTCAAAAGCAAATGAGAAAGGAAAGGGAAGTTAGCAATCAGTCCCAAGGGGTGTTCTGGTATCTCGATCAAGAATAACTTGAAGAAAGTCGGCACCCAGTCTTCAAGACATTCTATCACATAGATACAAAGTGATATAAAGAGGAAGAATCTACTCATCTTTCTTGACTCGTTTCTACTCCAGTAATCTCCCCAGTGACTATGCGAAGCCTGCTCCGCATTGTCATACTTACCGGTCCTGCCAATCCTGAACAAAATATGATTACTCACTATTAGTATCACTCCCACCCCCACACCGACAACAACACATCCACCAACTCCCCACCCCACCCGCATCGTCCCCTCCTCAGTCGCTCATCCCAACGCTTCCTTAATCCAGTCGTAGATCGTGCCCCACAATCCAGGCGTCTTGAGAGCGTCGATGATCGCCTCGAATTCTTCATTATCTATATCTTCGTTGTTCGTGAAGTCCTCGTAGTCGTAGTGGTCGTAGTGGTCGTAGTGGTCGTAGTAGTCGTAGTAGTCGTGCTGTCGCTCGATCGTCCCTTGCACCACATCTGGTAATCCAATAATACCGAGTCCAATACGAGTGGAGTCGATAGAGTTGTCAGGTATATACACACCCAGACCTCCCCACGTCAATGGGATGGTCGGTGTCCCGTTGCGCATCCGGAGAACTGGTCGACTGATAGGAGACTGGATAGGACTAGGACTAGTGTAAATGATATCATGGGCTGACTCCTCGATGACTGGAGAAACGACAGGGATCTTGCTAAAAGTGCGAGTACAGGTCTTCGTTGTCTTCCTTGCCAAATTCGTGCTAGAGTTGCTTGAAGTGAGCATTCCGATCTGCTCACTGTCGCGGTAGTGGCTTTGATGTTCCTCACGCTCCTCGTCTGTTTCTGGGAACCAGTTCTTCTTGGACCATTCGAAGAGCGTGGGAGATCCATAGTACCAGTCTTTTCCGTGTTCGGGGACGAATGGAGCGGTGTTGCAGTGATTAATCCAAGAGAGAGCAGTGCCAGGACCAAACCAGCTGGTGACCTTCTGCTCTTTGAAGTTGAGTGAGGGAGATCCATCAAGGACCATAGATTGAAGAGAGCTAGTGCATTGATCGTTGGGAGAAGACATCGTTATGAGGAGTGGATCGTGCAGGGGGTGATTGACAAGTTCAGCAGAGATAGGGCAGAGATAGTAGCAGATGATGGTGGTACAAATGAAGTAGGTGAGGAAATCAGACTCCGGGATGGGTAGGGTTATAACATATTCTGGTTGTTGTTGAATGTTTGATGCTTTCTAAGCTACGATAGGGGCTTCTGTGTAATCATGTCTCTCTTAATATGAGATATAAGACGATATATTTGACCATAAAAGGCGATATCTATCAACTAACGATGAGTTTCATCGAGTCTCGGAAGCAAAATTGAGACTTGTTTGTTAGTATTTGTGGCTTTTCGAGGGTAGATGCATGGCTGGCAGACTGGCGATGTCAAACAGAGGGCTGGTTGTACAATATAAGCAATATGTATCTGAAACACAGGGAAGCTGAATTTGCGGGATCGAATATCGTAGAGCGAAGCGCTCTGACCCAAAGAGAGTGGTCACTGGCATTCATCTCACCCAATATACCTATCTATCAATAACTCTACTCCATAATCTCCGAAGATGATTGATCCGCTTTTCTGATTTACGTCTTTATCTCAATTAATCAATGTCTTCAGTGAAATATGCTGATCCTTTAATCTGTACAGACCGATTAAGTAAGCACAAGCCAGCGCAGAATTAGGAACATCAGTAAGAGCTTCAAGATTCTGCTATTAAATATTTTGTTAAACCCTGTGATTAGTAGATGTAAGAAGACGTATACACCCAAATACGTCGAAAACTACATACTAGTATTGGATCTTAGAAGCAAAATTATGATGCTGTTTGTCGATAATTGTGGTTGGTTACGCACATGCTCCGCGAAAGTTGGGCTGACTGAATGGCTGGCTGGACGTTGTAAGAGAATAATTATCCCTGGAATCTTGTTGATGCACTCTAGTAAGTCGTCTGAGACAATATATGTCCCCGAAGAGTGTATGATCATAGATATGAACGCCGAGCCATCGTTGGGTAAGCATGCGTTATACATAGATTAGGAGACAACGGTCTACTTATGGAAGTGCCTCGGTTCTGATGTCCTTCAGGACTCTCCGTAACACATTGGGCCGTTACAAGTTGAATCAAACTAATATTGACCTATAACATCCAGATACTATACCTAAAAGGCTCTCAGTCGATTCTCTATCAAACTCGAACCTCCCAAATTTTCCTACAAAAATAGGTTCTTTGTTAGGATCAAGTGTGACAGTTAATGAGATATTCAGCAGCTACATCGCGCTACATCTGATGTATAAACGCGACCTTCTCGTAATTCTGACTATGTTTCAATCCGTCTAACCATGTGCGGTTACCTCTCTATACCTCTTATGCTCTACTGCTGCTACGTGATCGAGCTTAATAGGAACTGCTTCCAGAAGACATTTACAAAGAAGATAACAAAGTTATTTCTTAATTCTTGGGCTAAAATTTGCATGGTTCGCTTCAGTAGAAAGACTGAGATAGATACGAAAATCTATTTATAGAGTTATGTACATAATGCTTTTATACTTTGTTCCCACGTTTGTCTTTGCTGGGGACTAGTACTTTCGCTACCCAGCAAGCAACACACGATCTTTGAACAAGATTCCGAACCGGGGAATGAGCAAATTCAAGACTGCGGAATAATATCCACATTATAATGCCGCAAATTTCTTCATATAACTAGACATATTAAGCACACGACGCTTATATATCTTCTAGATATCACGAACTTTAGTCTACACCGCAAAAAAAGCAAGAACATAGGATGTATATGGAGTATCTATGAGCTGGTATCGCATACAAGGTGATAGAAATTGAAAAAGTAATTTACAACACAGCAACGCCGATAACAGAAGATGAATGAATGAAAAGAGAAAAGAGCCCCAAAACGACTCAGAGTATAGGGATACCAAATTTGGGATGAAGACCTACAAGGATAAGAAAGAAGGTAAAGTCAGTATGTTTTTCAAAAGTTATGCTTATAGAGTTCGGGCCCTTGATCAGGATAGAGCTTGCAGAAAGTCGGCACTCAATCTCCAAGACTTTCCGTCTCAAGAGGTTGTGAAGGAGAAGTAAGAATGCACTCATCTTTCTTAGATAGGTTCCACGATGACGATAGTCCCCATGATTGTACCAAGCTTGATCCGGTTTGATGCGCTCCCAAAACTACCAACCCTGGACAAAAGTAGGATTACTCACTATTAGTTCCCCCCCCTCCTCTACACCCACAACACCCACAACCCTCCCCTCCCTTAATTACCCTCTCAGCTTCCTCACAACCCAACCGCAGGCCTTCGTCCAAAACCCGAGTGTCTTGCTCTCCGCCTTAGTGGTAACAGTATCGTCGGTGTCGCAGTTGGTGGTGGTGTTGTCCGTATCGAGTTCGATGTTGTCGCCCGCATCGAGGTCGATGTCGTCCATTCCCATGTAGTAGTCAAAATCGTCGAAGTAGTCGTAGCCATCCTCGGGTTCGATCGTTCCTTGGACCACCTCCGGTAAGCCCATAATCCCGAGTCCGATAGGAGCGATAACGTCGGTGTACATCCCCTCTCCCATCCTCCTCTGCACCGATGGCACATCCAAAGCCCCGTCCCGTCTACGGAGGTTCGGACGACCAACACCTGTTGTTAGTGAATAGATAGAAGCAAAGTTTACCATAGGGTCAACACGGCGATGTTGAGATCCTCCTCCTCCAAGCTGAGTTGCGACGTCCTCGTTCCGGAAGGTGGTGCCATTGGGGGTCTGTAAACAATAAGTGGGGCCAGTCCAGCTGGCAAGTAATGGAGAGAAATCAGGGGATATAACAGGAATCCGATGGAAAGAGCTCGTGAACCAGTCGTAACTATCGGTAGCGGAAGGGGACAACATCTCGTAGGGCTCGGCGATACACTATACAGGGTTAAAGGCTTAGTAGTAGGTGAAAAGAGAAGTGTGAACCCGGTGTAACTAAGTCTATATGCGTTTCTCTGCAGCTACCAGCCGCTGGCTAGAGCTGACATTATCTGGCGGGATAGGGGCTTCGGAAGTAAAAAAAATCGGGTCTTGATCCTTGCAAGAATGTCTTCGAAATCAGATCGTATAAGATATGTTTTACATACTACTAGAATATTCCTTTCTTCAAGTAATTCTTGTTTTTTTTTTGTACTGATAATATTAAAAACGGATATATTTGTATTGATGCCGAGTGGTTTCTGCTTGTCACCATTTGCTTATGTCATGTTTTTGGGAATCTAGTTTCCAACATTATGGCGACTATAGCGGCTGACCAAAAGCTTCTCAGGGGACAATGAACTACTAAACTCTTTGTGATCTCAAATTTATCCCTCTCAACAAATCGTATCGGAATGCGTACTTCAAATTCATTCACCTCATTCTTTGCTTCGTTGAGGAATCGCCCATCTGCAAATATCCTGCCGTCTGCTTCCACTCAATTTAATGGATCCTCCCGTTTCTCTTCGGTGAAATCGCTTAGCTCGTTGTCACATCTCTCTCCCAAAGCTAGCTCGAAATGCAAAGCATCTCAATTGGGTAGTATACCCAGAATTTGTATTATCACTCCACAAGAGCCTATATACTCTCATCCTTCGGTGGACCGAATTCAGAGATGGCGTAGTTTCTTAGTGGATGATTCACTTCGACTTCCAAGTAAAGGCTTAACTAGCTGTGCGAGAAGGACACTGGCACGTCAGGGATATGCGACTGGGAGTTTTCGATTAAATTGCTCTGAGAGTGCTTTTGCGATTAGGCAATATGATAGTGATTCTTCTCAAAGTCGACAAGAAGGAATCTTGCTGGTAGATGTCGGACCTGACGATCTGGAAGGAGATTACAAGATGGGGATGGAAGAACAAAGTCTTTTGGAACATCTACTACCAACAAGTTTTGCTCGTCCAGATGAGGGTGGTTTAGAAACTACTGGGAGCTATGATGGCGACTCGCCGAAGAAACGAAAGTCGGATCAAATGAATATTAAGGCATGTTTGAATAAGTCAAGCAGTATGCAATTCAGCTCTAGTGGGCTGTCAAGCTGTGCGACATTCACTTTCGGCCTATCTAGTTTCGGGGATTATATACAAGAACAAGAGTGCATAACCAGCATCGGTACTAGTAGGGGAGAAGATAGTGATTTGGATGAACAGTCTTCTGAAACGAGTGAATCGTGTACTCTTATACATGACGATGATAATGAAAGCCTTACATTATCATCACAAAATACTCGCGTTGCTCTAGATACAGTGTCCGAACTAGAAGAGAGTAAATTGATATCTTCATCCTCGTCATGGTTCAAATCGCTACGAAGGTCAATTTCAGCAACGAAACTGGGGTTTCGTAAATCTAATTCATTTGGGAGAACTAAAACGGAGGTTTGTAAGAGACCACAAAGGCATATGAAGTCGCTATCTGATAGTTTCACAAAGTCTTTGGATGAATCTCATCAGATACGTTTTGATACACAGTAGTCTTCATCCCTCCTTTCCCTTCTACTACTTTTCTTCCCTATCGTGTAGCACAGAAACTTCCTTTTTCTTGTCCTATCAGCATCGCATTTCCAATTCCCTTCTCTGTCTGTGGCATCTCAATTCCAACAGTGTAGACATACATGCACGTAGTATAGGATATAAATATTGATTATGTTATTTAACGACGTAGAGTTTCTTTCCTGAGAGTCTGCATATTTATTTTGGGAGCCTCAAAAGATTCTTTTGTTTATTCTACGAGAGTCTAAGTTGTCTTTTGTTAATACACGGGAAATTGGGGGTCTACATCTATAGACCAACTCCTAAGACCACCTACGAGATCTACAATCTCTATACTATCATCTTCTGGCCTGGGAGACGATGTTCGTAATGCGTCCGCAGCTAACCGTGAGTCATTACCCAGCCGGCAGATGAATACAACCAAAGGGCTGCTGATATTCTGCTCGGAGCCACCAAGTGAAGTAATCAATGATGATTGGAAGGAAGCGGGTGACGCAACTATTTCTGTTAATGGTGTATCTAGAACCGAGAAATATTTGTATAGGTTATCTAAGGCATAAAACAATGTATGATATCACTGATATGCGTACTTGATGAACCAGGGATGTGACAGATGCCGAATTCTACTGGACTTCGGACATCGATCAGACGTACACAGCTTTGGTCTGAGTTGATCCTTTGATTAAGTTCCTAGTGTACATTGTATATTGTCAATTATATCAGAAGGACCCATAAGTCACATATATGGTTATATATATATACCTTTGCATTTATTCGCTTTCGCGAAGTTTCACCATCTACGACGAGACCTCTTTCCACCCAGTCGGGTTTTGGACCTCCACAGAACGCAACATAATCGGTATTGGAAATCTCGCCCAGACGTTCGCCTTCATCTCCGCATGCTGGGCATGTCTTTCTTCTTGATCGGAGTTTAATACTCCTAAATGGAGGAAATGACAAAGCAGAGTAAATTAGAAGTGAGGGTTTCCAGTCTTGGTGTTATACGAAGGGTATCAGTTTGATGTTTCACACTTGCATATATACGGTCATGAAGAGATTGTCTATAAGGTGTTCTTACCATGGAGATCTGTGATTATCTTTATAGCTTCTAAGGCTTGTAGAGAGCCTATGACACCAGTAACTGCTCCTAAGATCCCAGTTTCTTCACAGCTACCTGTCATTTCAGGTGCTGGTGGCTGCGGGAAAAGACAGCGATAGCATGGTCCACGATCATCACCACAAGTAACATCCTTTCCTCCTGCTTTCACTTTTAATGGGAGTCCATAGGTGCAGAGTTGGCCATCAAGCCTTTGTGCGGCACCGCTAACCAGTGGTTTACGGAGCTTAGAGGCGGTATCGGAGAGAAGGTATCGAGCAGGAGCGTTGTCGGTGCAGTCTAGTATGACGTCGTAGTTAATTAAGAGTTGTTCTGCATTTGTTGGATCCAGTGAAAGGTTGAAAGTGTCAATTTGGACTTGGCTATTGAGTCTGTATCGTGTAATGTAGAAAAACAAGTTAGATCCAAGATTGAAAGATAGAGGAGCTGGATGTATGCGGACCGTCGGAGAGTCTGAGCAGCGGATTCAACTTTGGGGATACCTATGGTTGCTTCAGAGTGAAGGACTTGTCGTTGGAGATTGGATATCTCTACAACATCCGGATCAATCATTCCAATTCTCCCTGTATATGAATTAGATTTACCTTCGAAATCAGTGTAGATCGACAACACATACCGACACCAGATGCACAGAGATACTGGAGAGCGGGACAGCCGAGTCCACCAGCTCCTACTACGAGCACACTAGCATTTCGAAGTTTGACTTGAGCTAGATGCGTGTGGAGGATAGATTCGTTTTATTTATTGCATAGTATTTGTTATTTTAAAAGATATTCAAAAGTGAGATTAGACGGAAGAAGTGTAGTGTAGTGGATGCACACCAGGGAGGCCGAGACCGTTAATGATCATTTGACGACCATAGCGACGATAGTCCTCGAGTGGCAGAGGATGTGTTTGGGATGTTGAAGACGTAGTGGACATTTGTTCAGAGTTTTCTTTAAGAGATTTTGAAGTACCGGTCGCATATTATTAAAGCAGAAGTCGCGCGTGAAGTCACCGACTGATTTTGAGAATCCCGGCGCGTTCTGATCGTCTTCGTGCTTACTGTCTACCACGACCCGCGGAGAAGGCAAATCTCAGCCCTTTACAAACAGTTCACACTATACTAATTGTATTTTAGCTGAAGGCTGTATCAAATTTCTTAGTTATAACGAATCAGAAAGCAAAGCTCTCTAGTTCTAACGCCTCAATAACCAATAAGAAAAAACTAATGTCCGACGCCCGAACACTTCTCCGCGCCAAGCGCCAAGAAGCTCGTATTCAACACCCATTCGCAGCGTATACTTCCTCAGGACAACTACGATGTACTGCATGCAGTACACCTGTGAAGAGTTCTGCAATGTGGGAAGGCCACTTGGGGAGTAAACCGCATCGTTTAGCCGTTGCACGTCTTCGTGAAGCGGAAGCAGCTAAAGCCCAAGCCCAAGCAGAACAAGAAGAGAGAGATAGGAAGGGGAAGAGGAAAGCGGAGGATGAAGGCGATATGGATGTTGATATGGAAGATGGTAGTGGTGTACACAAAGACTCATCAAGAATGGAAAGTGCGAAGAAGAGACGGACGAGCGAGGAACCTAGTGTGGGTGATGCACAACACGCCCCTTCAACGAAGACGACAAAGACTTCTGGTTTCCCTGTCGATTTCTTCTCGGATCCTTCACAAGCACCTGTACTCTCCACACTAGACTCTGACTCCGAGGATGAACCGACTGAGAACCCTCCTGTCCCGAACGCACCACCACCTACCTCAAGTACGAATTCAAATACCCAAAATGCTAATAAAACACAACTGGATCTTGAGTGGGAAGCTTTCCAGGCTTCTCTCAATACCACTGAAGACCGAGAAGAAGACCAGAGAGCGGCGTATGATAGGGCTACTGTGTTTGCTGAACCAGAACTTGCGCCTAGTGCTGTTAACGGTACATCTGGGTTCCCACCTGGTGCTACTCCTGACGTGGTAGCGGCTAACGGAGTGCCGTCGGGGCCGGGAGAAGAGGATTCTGTTGGACTAGAAGAAAAAGAAGAGACTGAGGAGGAGAAACGGGCTAGGAAAGAGAGAGAGGAAAGAGAGTTGATTATGGATAGGCTTATTGAGGAGGTAAGCTCTCCTACCCTCAGTCTTTTTTCTCTCACCCTTTCTCTCTCTCTTTTATATTGAATAATATAATATGGAATACTAGATATACATATGCTATATCTCCATTAATACGCAAAACACAACTTTTCATATCCTTTTTGTTGCATCAGTTACTGATTACTGATAATAACATAACTTACACTATGTAGGAACGACTTCAAGAGGAAGCAGACGAGCGAGTGGGCTTGCTTAAAGCACGAGTAGAGGCTTTGAAGAAGGCTAGGGAAGCGAAAAGGGCAGCAAAACTAGTCAGATCGTAGTAAAATCCAATTATATAAATTTATCATCATGTTTCCTTCCCGCATCCTAAAATCACATTTGATACAAATCTTATAGGCTCTTATTATCTTAGCATTCCTCGCACCCTTATTTCTCACTACGTCTTTACATTTACCTATCTTACGTTGCATGATTTCTTGTTTTGTTTTGCTTCTTTGTACTAGTATTCTATTTTTTTAAAACTATCTTTCCTTCAGTCGGTTTTCTGAGGACGAAGGTGATGTATAATTGTCCGACACTTGTGATGAGGTTTTGTAAGAGGTTGTACGGATACATCGATTTATCCAACCTATCTTTCATTCTGAACATAGTTTTAGCATAGTAAGGTACTACATGTAACGAGGATAGAAAACACATTTTCTTTTTTGACCTTTATATTTTATATCTTTTTGTAGTCAAATCAACCTTACTTCCTATATATGTTTAAGGCCTAAGCCTAAGACTTGAGACCTATAGATCCTTATTATGCCTTATGATACAGTGTAGGTTGTAGAACATGTATTGTACGAGAGTACGTATGCGTATATGAATTAGCTTCTCGTTTTGAGATTTGGGTTCGAGTTTAAGTTGGTTTTTGATGGAAGTCTCGTATGCACTAAAATTCCCTTTCTTTCATCTTTTTCTTTCTTAATGTGCAGAAATGTAGATTGAAAGCCAACTCTAAGGGTCCACCCCTCTCTCAACAAACCACAGAGAACTCAGGCAACTCACGAAACTCAATAAACTTAACGAACTCAATGAACTCAGGAAAGCCTCAAGTGTCCTTGATGGAAAGGCAGGAAGTCAAAGGAGGAGAGAGAGAGAGAATACGTATTTACATATCTGAGAAAAGAAAAAAAAAGGTTTTTTTGAGTACAGTCTTTTTTGTACACAAACAAATAGTGTGGTGTGATTGATGTATGTTGTATGTTTTGGATTCTCGATGCTCGATTAAGTGACCGACTGACGGGTGTGACGAGTAAGACGGAAAACGGAGACCGAGTAACGGAGAAACGGAAAAGTAAGGCAAGATGAGGATGAGGAAGATGTGTGGAGTGGGGGAGAGGAGGAGAAGGGGGAAAGGAGATAAGATATGTGAGATGTGAGATGGCCGAAAGTAAGAGAGGTAAAAAGACAAAGGGAGGACCAGAGGACCGGAGAGGCGGAGAGGCAGAAGGTGGGCGAGCAAAAAAACAAACAAGAGAACAAGGGGAAGACGGGAAACAAAAAAAGGTATGAGGAGGAGGTGGTGGAAAAAAAGATTGTTTTATTTAGAGTATGAGTACTATGTAAACTACTAACTAGCTATAGTAGAACTAAAGAAAGAAGAAAAGTAAGAACATAGAAAGTAGTAGTAATAGTTAAAGTAGAAGGTAGAAGTAGAAATAGTAGAAAGTATATGTATAGTACGGGATGGAAAGAGAAGGAGGAAAAGGAAAATAGGAAAATAAGAAACAAGGAAGACGATGAAGATATAGGATATAGAGAGACACAGGGAAACCTGGTGGGAAGGAGGAGAGGAAGAATATTCAAGAAAGGGACCATGAATAGATGTATAGTGAAAAAAAAGCCCGAGAAGAGGGAGAGAGAAGATAAAAAGAGGTTTTTGGTCGGGACCGATGAAGGAGGACGGCTAGAGAAATATGTTAGGTAGGTGACACTAGGAACCGGTAGCTGGTGGTAGTGTAGGAACGAGAAGAAAGAGGGAGGGGGGGGGCAACGGGGCTGGGACCAGGGGGACAGGAGGAGAGGACTGAGGGAAGAGAGGAAAGAGTAAATTGAACAAAAGAAGAGGGGGATAAAGATGCAAAACAAGAGACAAACCCCAGGGTTCAAATGAAGGGAAAAAAGTATGTACGTTAAGAGAGTAGTTTTTTGTAGACTTCACCGAAAGGTGCCTTTTTTAATGTCGATTCCGAAAATAAAATAAAATAAAAAAAGGGGGGAAGGGGGTTTGATAATACGTACGTACTGTACACCGAACCAAGGGCACATGACAAATTGACAGTAATGGATCCAAGGGAAGGGAGGAGGAAGGAAATGAAACACCCATGCCGCACGAAAACCCACTTGAGGAAAACAACCCGTTTGGACCACTGGACTACTCAGAGTTGTGATTGAAAATGTAAGAAAAAAAGAATTCGGAGAGGAAGGGAAATGGAGTGATTATAATATATTGTAGTAGTTGCAATATATAATTTGTGCATGTATGTGTGAGTGTGTACGTTGGGTTTTTGAAGAGGGAAGACGTTCACTAATGCAAAAAGATGAAAAGATGGAAAAAAACAGATATATGGGAAGTGGGTAAGACAAGGTTCAATTTTTTTTGTGACTCGGAAGACAAAAATGTAGAAGTGTAGAGAGAGAGAGAGAGGGCTAGATAAGTCATAGGAAATGTGAAGGTGGGTAGGCCTAAATCACCTCTTCCCCTCCCCCTTCCCCTTCCACTCTTTGTTTGTAAAAGAAGATTAGTCGAGGTAGGATAGTAAACAGGCGAGCGATCTGAGGATAGAACTGAAGGGATAAAAGGGTTGAGGGCTAAAGTGGGATCGGAAAGAAAGGAAACGTAACCATGTATAGTAGACCAGTGAAAAAGGGAAGAAAGGGATAAAGTGATGGAGAATAAAGAGTAAAGAGAATAGAAGGAGAAAATGGGTGATGAGAGGGAACGGGAAAAAAAAGAGGAAAAAAGACTAATAATGTTAAATCTCGCGGAATGGGGTGGTGGATGAAGATGTTATAGATAAATTAAGAAGGACTGTTGCTAGCGTTCTTTACACCTTTCTTCGCTCTTGAACGAGCAAATCGTAAACCACACCTGTTGTTGTTGGAGAAAAAAAGAAAGAAAGTGATAAAGGTCAGTCAAATCAATTATCGGTAAGATGGTAGAAGGATATTAATTTAAAACAAATAGAAAAGCAAAGAGAGAAAAAATAAAAAGACATACGCATTACACAACTCCTTTTTCCCACTTGGCCCCTTTCTCCACTCAGGACTAGCCGTAGTCGAACAACTCGAGCATTTAGTAACCCCAGGGGGTGGTTTACCTTCAGCACGCCCAACAGTCGTATACGGTTCCCTTCCTAACCCTTTCCCTTTCCTGCCTGATTTACTCCCCCTCCACCTCCTCCATTACCACTACCCCCAACTACACTTCCACTATTGCTACCAACAGGACCGGGACTAGAAGAATGATGTGAGTGAGAGGAACCGTCTTTGAGAGAGTGACGAGACGCTTTCTTGGAAGCGCTTCGTCCACTAGGACCCGCTGTGTGCGGGCTAGTCCCATTCAAACCGTTAAGACCACCCATGAGGAGGTTAACGTTGCCGTTATTACCTGGACCAGGACTAGGGCCGTGTCCATTAAGACCTGGAGTCCCTCTATCTGCGGGGGAAGTTGTGAATAGTGATGAACTAAGAGGATGGGGAGGACCTGGGTCTGAAGGACTGTTAGTGTACAAATCTGTAGCTGAGGATGGGTTGGAGGTCGGGTGGTGGCCGTTGTGATCCCGGACAAATGATTGTTGCTGTTGGTGGTGCTGTAAATAACCAGTGGGACCAGTTGTATCCCATGTCTGGGGAGGAGCTGACCATTGGTCGTGATAAGCAAACGGTCCCGGAGTCGAAGCGTTTACATTAGGGTTTACAGAGATTGTATTAACAGTCGAAGTGGAGGCGACAGGGCCAGAGTTAGTAGTGGCAGCGTTCGTAGTGGAAGTAGCAACACCATTTAGCCCGTGTCCGGAGCCAGGTGCGGAATCAGGTGGATTGGATAAGGAGGGCGAAGACCCTGGTCGTCCGTTCCCATAGTAGACCGAGGAGTTGGGTGAGGTATCCTGTTGAGGATTGAGGTGATGATGATGTGGAGGTGGTGGTACGTGTGCTTGAGAGTGTGAATGTGCGTCAAGTACGTTCCCTGTCCCGACACCTCCACTGCCGTAAGGTGTTAGAGGTTGATGATCCCAATGTAGATCTCCCTTGGTGTTCATGTTCGATGACGAGCAAGATGATGGCGTCTCAGGTGTAGCGTACGTATTCCACTGCTGCTGCTGCTGTTGCTGTTGTTGTTGGTGCTGTTGTACATGGGGATGCTGAGAAAAGGTGCTTTTTACCCACAGGTCTTGTACGGGTGGAGCAGCGCTGGGATCATGGGACTCATTTACCCACTGTTGAATATAAGGGAACCGACCGTAAGATGCCCGCGGATCGTGGGGGTTCACGACCGCCTGGGCCTCTTGACTGGCGATTTGTGACAGTTGGTGTAAATTGAGGTGTCCAGGCTGAACTTGGTTGCTAGCACGGCTTTGAGGATGCTGGTGGACTGGGGTCTCGAGTGAAGAAGAGGATACCGTGCTCGTAGAGGTCGGTGGAGAGTCGAGGAAGCCACCCTCGATTTTGTGACAGACGAAGATTATCATGCCTATTAAAATTGAATTAACAACGTTAATATTTGATAAGATACATACTCGGGAAGAGGAGGGTGAGATGGGTTCCTTACCATGAGGTATGAAAATGCTTGCAACCTGGACTGTCTTCAGCCCTCCTGAGGTTTGTACGTCTACAGCCTGAACACTCTTGAAACGTCTGGTACAACTTGTACGTGCATCGCTTGTCGGTGCGCTAGGCAAGCTACTCCCAATCTGTACGTACTGAGACAGGCGGGCGAGAACGTCTACACTCGGTGAGACATATCCTTGCTGATACACCAAGCTTTCCGGCGGCCATGATAAGATAGGCGTACGTGCAGGTGTGTTTTTCAGTATCTGGAAAACACGAAGTGATTGGTCTGGTCCAGCTGGTGAGACAATGCATGTAGGCATGACAGTCTCGCATAGTCGCTCGTATAACATGCGCGCTTGCTGTATATGTATATAGCACGATATTGTTTTTCATTTCATGGGTTGGGGAATATGAGAAAATAGGTGAGACACAAGTTGAGGAGATATGGAACATTACTGTAAGGGAAAAGTTAACTGACCTGTTCCCCGAATCCGTAGGTACTACACCAGTTCGTCCATCCTGTTTTGTTGTGTTCGTCGTTATCAGCATACGGGGAAAGATCCACCGCAGCATGGATGAAGCAGAGGACAAGTCCCTCTGCAATACAATTTACAACAAGGTATACAGCCATATACTGGTCGTCGATAGCGACACGGTCGGCTGGAAAAGTAGGGGGGAAGGGCGGTTGCTCATCACATACGCCCATAAGGCGTCGGATGTGACTGAGACGACAGTAGCGTACTCTGCGACGAAAACAAAACAAAGTCAGTTGTGTGTCAAGATGAGCATACACTATGGGAGACGTAAAGCAGGATACGATACCTCGTCACGCTTCCATGTAGCGTTCTTTCTTCCAGGACACTCCCCAAGTCTGATCGAGCAGACTCTCTTTCCTCTGGGTGCACAAAGTCGAGCAACCTTGCATCGAGGAAGTTGTGCAGACCATTGCCGAGGTGGTAAGCCAAGACAGGATCGACGGTTAGGAACTGAAGAGACCTGTCGAGTAGAGCCCAGTCTGAGGAAGGGAAAGGGTCAATTATGATCGGGTCTAAGTGATCGTTGGGATTAGCAGTGCGAGACTTACAGCAGCGAGTTTGGCCGATAGACGGAAGGGTGAGATGCTTTGGCTGAGTGGAATAGTCTGGGAGGGGATTAATGGAAGCTGGGGAAGATACGTAAGGTAGCTGTTCGTCATTCGGGATCGAGTACGGCTGATCGTTTAGATGACGAGCGGGATAAAAGCTGTGATGTGCGTTAGCGTTGTTGTTGTAGAAAGCGACCGAGTCCATCGTCGGCGTGTTGGTCGAAGCTGTAGTAAGTAGTAGTAGACGAAATGTAAAGTAGTACAAGGAGATTAAAGAACGAATAGCATAAAGAGCGGGTTCGCGACGAAGAGGAGGGTGATAAGCTGAGGAGTGTGTTTCGGAGGAGGAACTGAGAGCCTCGACTTTCGGTCTCTCTCCCTCTCTCTCTCTCTTTCTAATTTTCAGGGGCGAAAGAAACACGGTTTCCCTCGGGCGGAGGGGCCTTTCCGTTTAGCTCAGTACGTTGGACGTCTGCGACGTGCCTCTGGACGATATCCGAGACAGAGTGAGTGAGGTGACTGGCACTGGCTTGCACCGTTGAGCCCTTGGCGACTCGTCCACTTGCACTGGCCGGCGTTCGGACGAGCTGGGTTGTGTGTGCTTGTTTGTGCGTGTGTGCCCGGGGAAGTGTGGGCTCAATCGAAAATCTGGCTGATTGCGTGTGAAGCAAGTTCGAAAAGGCTGAAAAAAAGTGAAAACGGACGGGCGATTCCACTTCTCTTTTCCCTTCTCGGCAACCACGGGAGCCGCGACGCTCGGTCGATCACCTGCACTCGTCGCTGCTTATTATCATCAACACTTTCCTGCCATGGGCGCCAACGAGTCTCGCCATGCTCACAGTGCCGCCGGAAGTGGTGGTGTCGAGGACGGCGTCGTTCTTGACGGCGTCGAAGACTATTACGCGCTGCTGCAGGTATCGGAAGATGCATCGGCGGATGAAATAAAGGTGCCTCGATCACTTCCTCCATGATCTTCTCTCTCTCCTCCCTCGCAATTCACTGAGAACCACTAATTTCGCTCAGCGATCCTTCCGTAAACTAGCTCTAAAACATCATCCCGACAAAAACCATGGTGACGTAGAGCAGGCCACGAAACGCTTCGCTGCAATTCAACAGGCGTATGAGGTATATAGCATCTAATCTCCCCCTTCTCCCTCTATGCTTACGCACTCCCTCCCCTCCCCCCCACCTTAGGTCCTCAGTGATGAACAAGTGCGTCGGCAGTTTACTTCGATCAAAGGAAATACAAATCAATAAAGAACCTCTCTTTTGTTTTCTTCTGTTAGGAGCGTGCTTGGTACGACTCTCACCGTGCTTCACTCGTCCCAGAACCAGACGCAGAGACCGTATTCGACGAAATAAGGCGTGGAAACGATCGAAGACATGTTCCCCGGGAGAGAGGTCTCACCGTTCGCCATCTGGCTCCCTTCTTCGATGCATCCAATTGGTCTGCTTTTGATGATAGTGATACAGTGAGTTTCTCATTTACTCTGGATCTACGATTACGAGCATATATCTCACCTCATATCTTGCAATCTTATATTTTACCCCAACTCCATATCTATATATGTTTTTTCTCTTTCCTTTTCCTTCTTCCCTGTCTTCTTTTGTGTAACCTTGTGACCTATGTCTTCTCGTTACTCTGGATGTATGGGCCACCGGACTTCTTGACTTCTTGACAACCAAATTTCCAATTCGCTCGCTCTCTCGCTCTCTCCTTCTCTCATTCTATCCTCGATCTGACGGAATCGAATTGTTCCCGTCTCGTAATTCTTCCCCTTCGATTTCAACATCAAACACGAAACAAAACACATAAAAAAAAACATAACAAACAGGGGTTCTTTACGCTATACCGCAACCTCTTCTCGCGTCTAGCCGCAGACGAATGTTCGTTCACAGACCATACCATAGACGATTACCCTTCCTTTGGGTATAGCTCTTGGACTTGGGCAGGAGGAGGAGGAACGGAGGGAGGTGGTGGAGGACTAGCCGCCGGATCAAAAAATCCCAACTTGAATTCAAATACCTCGATTCCCAACTCGGCCTCGACCAATCATTCGTCGACGAAACAGGCAGGCGCCCGACATTTTTATAACTTTTGGCTTGGGTTCGCTACTGCGAAGGATTTTGCTTGGGCCGATGCTTGGAATACGGGTGAGGCTCCTGATAGACAAGTTCGAAGGCTTATGGAAAAGGATAATAAGAAAGCGAGAGAAAGTGCTAGGAAGGAGTATAATGATACTATTAAGGTATGGATTCAATTTTATTTTTTCCTTTCGTCTTTTTATTTTTTTTTTTTCTATCTGGTTCTATTTTATATTAGTGAATATGATTCTCTACATACTGCATACAACCATAATGCACCTACTATACTTTTACAATTATACACCATCAATTCCTATCTTACAATTCTAAATCCGACTAATTGAATGATTTACTAACAAATACAACCTTTCACTTCATCATTCATTTCATTTTCTCTCTCTCTCTATAACACAGTCTCTAGTCACGTTTATACGAAAACGTGATCCGCGATATAAAGCTCACCTCGCTTTGCAACAACAAAAACAAAAGCAAGCAGCCGGCGGTGGTGCTTCAAGCAACAACAACAACAACAATAATAATAGTAATAGTAATACGAATCATGCGTATGTAAACACGAACGCGAATACACCTCAATCCGGATCGTCAACTCCAAGACGGAAAGCACCAGCGAGCGTCCCGGTGTTCGTCCCTCAAGCTTGGCAGGACGTCCAAGCGCCTCTAACGGGGGACGAATGGGCACGGGTGGGCGGAAAGCCTAGAGGTCGTGGAGAAGTAGGAGAAAGATATGAGGGGGAGGAGGGGGAAGAAGATGAAGAAGAAGAGGAGGAAGAGGAAGCGTATGAGTGCGTTGCGTGTGGAAAGACGTTTAGGAGTGAGGCTGCTTGGGATAGTCATGCGAGGAGTCGGAAGCATTTGAAGGCTATGGAAGAGCTTAGGAGGGAGATGGAGAGGGAGGAAGAGGAGTTGGGGCTGGGGTTGGAGGATGCTGAGTCGGAAGGGGAAGGGGAGGGGGAGTTTGAAGGGGTAGAGGAAGAGGACGGGACGACGGAGGATGAGAATCACGAGGACGGAGAGAAAGAGTGTAAAGACGGAGGGGATGGGGATGTGAATGTGGAAACGGGAGAAGATGACGGAGGGGAGATAGATACGGAGAATGTGTTTGGTGGCCACTCGGCGAACGAATTTGGTTATCCTCTCCCTTCCCCTCCTAGATCTGAGATTGAAGAAGAAGGAGATGGCGAAGATGAAGGCGAAGAAGATGATGCAAGAGAAGGAGAGGAGGAGAAGAAGAAGAAGGAGGTGAGAGAGGTGAGGGTGATAATGATAATGATAATGCGAAAGGAAAAGGGAATAGGAATAGGAATACTAACGGGAAAAGAAACGGCCATAAGAAAAGGAATGGGAATGGGAATAGAGATAATAAAAATGGTAAGCCAATTTAATTGTTATACAACACACACAAACATACTTCTTTTTTGCTTTCTTATTCTCTCAACCGCAAAATTCCGATCTTTTTCTTTTCTTTCTTTTTTTGGGTATACTGAATACTAAATTCTATTGTAAAAAAAACTAACGGTGTTGGTTCTAGATTCTTCTTCCAATTCAATCAGAGGAAGAGGAAGGGGTGGTGGTGGTGTCGGTGGTGGTCTTGGTAGCAGTGAAAGTAGAAGTAAAAGTGGAAATAATGGTAATGATGTCGATGTTGATATGAATGATGACATCGACGGAGGCGGAAGTGGTAAGAAGAGTTCAAGACGGAGAGCAAAAGAGAAACTAGGGAGCTCTTCGACGAATACGAACGTACCTAGACCGAAAGCGAGAACTAAATCCAAAGCCGAAACTAAAACTGGAACTGGAATTCAGAGCGGGGATTCTACTGTAGATGCAGTTGTAGATGCATCTACTACAACTGGGACACGACTTCCTCCTCCCCCTTCTCCTTCTCCTCTTTCTTCTTCGCCTTCTCCTTCTCCCGATCATAATCATAGTTATGGCCGCCCAAATGGACGACCCGGGACAAAAACCAGGACAAAGGTCAGTGACAACGTCAAAGCCGGGACGGAGCTGGGAGCAGAGATGGGGACGGAGATGAAGTCGGGAACGGCGACGGAGACGGGGGCTGAAAATGGAAATGGAAAGTTGGACAGCCGGGTACCTGTACCTCTCGGCGAGCCCGAACGTTTAAACAATATGGATAAATTAAGTACGGAGGGTAATGATAGTAACGACAAAGACGAGGCTACAAGGAACAAGGACAAGGACCATAATTTAAATATCAATATCGATGTTGATATTGATAGCGAGGCTATAAGGGAGACGGAAAACGACGAAGTTACGACGACGAAAATTGGGCTGGAGTCTGAGTCTGAAACTAAGGCTGGACCTGGACCTGAACCTGGGCATGAGTTGACGAAGAGGGAGAAGAGACGAGCTAGGGAGGCGGCTAAGAAGGCTAGAGAGGCTGCTGAAGTTATTGGGAATACGTCTGGGCAAGGTGTACGTCTCTGTCTTTCTAATTTACTTTACTTTTCTTCAATTTTTTCTTCATATTGTTTACTTTTCATCTGTTTATTCAATATTCGATTATTCGTTTTGTTATGTTTTCTTAAATTTTGATCTCTTGGTTTTACTTTCATTTTTATTTTATTCTTATTCTTATTCTTATTCTTATTCTTATTCTTATTCTTATTCTTATTCTTATTCTTATTCTTATTCTTATTCTTACTCGCTTACGGTTTTGGTCTTTAAATCAACTACTATAATCACGGATATGGGATCTATTTCTTTGGATGATTGATTTGAGCTTCTCATGTTTTATTCCACTCTTCCTTCCTCTTTGTATGCGCATGCCTTTTTTAAAAATTAATTGTTTATTCACTCTTTTTTCTTATTCTTTGGTTAAAAGAGGGGTATAGGGCGAGGGGAGTGAAGTCGGATTATCTGATATTTACTCTTATAGTAATTTATATAAGTAGCTGGGAGAGAGGGTGCCGGTATTATTGTCGTTTATTGTTACTTTTATCTATTTTCCTTCTTTCTCTTTTTTCCCTTTATTTTCTTACTAATTTGTTGACTGATTGATTGACCGGTTTGGTTGGTTTGTTCTGGTTCGAAGGACTTTCCTTCTCTCATCAAACAATCTCATTCTTTTTTCTTGTTTTTCATTACTTCGTTCAAATTCGCTGCTTTTTCTTATATCAGTCTGTTTGTGTTGTTCTGTTTCACGTCTCGTCGTTTTCTTTGTAAATTTTATAAAATATCCATGTGGGTTTTCGAACTGTATACTAATTAAAAACTTTTCTTTTCTATAGCATACGTGTAATGTCTGCAAGACGCCGTTTACGTCGCGGACAAAATTGTTCGAACACATTAACAGGACTGGGCATGCTTTGGCTTCTCCATCGGGTGCAGCTTTACTGTCCGAAGACGAAGAAAGTTTTGGTAGTGGTCGCGGCAAGAATAAGGGTGTTGGCGGGGGCGGAAAACAGAAGAAGGGGGTTAAAGGGAAGAAGCGATGAAGGCGATGATGAAAATGTTGGGGGTCGCGAGGCAGGGAGAGGGAGTAAATCAAAAGGATAGCGAGAAAGTAAGGAGAAGCGATGGACAACGAAAACATACAAATTAATAATCGAAAGAAAGGAAAAGGAAAGGAAAGAGAAAATTCAAATCATTTTTTTTCACTCTCTTTTCACTTTACCGATCCACGGGGATTATATTTCCTTCCCTTTTTTCCTCCTCCCGTACCCGAGTCCGAATCCGAGGCCGCTTCCGCATCTATATCCTGTGTCCTGTGTATCTTGTATCCGTTTTTTTCTTATCATTTTACCGAGAGGCCACAGACAACACATGTACACCGGCACACCCATCCATGGCCACCCAAACACACGCATCACACAGCTACGTCAAAGCCTAGAACTGAGCAGAAGATCCTTCCCTGCTCGGAACTAGAAGTCTAGGGACCCCTCCCCTCGCTCCTCAGGAATCCCTTGAGTCCCGGGAGACCTAGAGACTAGAACCAAAAGAAGGAGAAGTGAGGAAGAACGTTAGAGGATGTGGAAAAGGAGGATGAACGAGGAGGGAAAGGACCGGGCTTTCCGTGACTTAGAAAAGGGAAAGAGAGGGAGGGAGGAGAGGGAGAACTCTTTTTTCTAGGTTCTCTCCTTCTCCCTTTCCTCTTCTTCGTTTTGTTTTTTCAAATGTCTCCTTCCTACCTACCTTCCTAATTCTATATACCTTTTCTCTAGTACTTGGTGACCCGGTACCCACTCAACATTCCATCAATCACGCCCCTTGGCTTCTTTTTTCTCTCCCCCTCTTTTCTTGTTTCCCTTTCACTAATCCCCTTCCCCCACCCTTTCATTAAATCATATCAAATAGAATCGAATCGAATACTTAGTATTCCCCGTTTCCCGGGCTTAATTCCAAATACATAATACCCGAATATCCAATAAAAACCAATGTCATCAACGTTCTTAACACTGGACTGCTAGACTGCTAGACTGGTGGACTTTTATCCGTTTTCATTTGTATTTCAGTATTCCAACTTATGCAAAGTGTGTGCAATATAAGATATACGGATACAACATATACAATGTATCACATTATTTGTATTATATACATGCAACTATTACACATATTGCATATTAACTTACAATGTAGCTTGCTTCTTATGTTCTTCCTCTCTCTCCCTACACCCCCCTTTTGGTACATGTTTGTATATATGTAATTGCCACATGATATTGCGTTGTTATGTTATCATTATGGCACTAAGCTTTGTCTAGCCGTATAATAATATCACATTTCTTGACTATTCACAAAATTTTGGACCCGAACCTGGACTCGTAGCCCTCTTGTAGTCGAAAGAAAAGGAGGGAAGGGGGGGAAATTAAAAGTAACCCTTTCGCGGTAAGAGTTCTTTCACGGCCCCTGTATATCATCATTCCGCTTTTTGCGTGTGTGCATGTGTGTGTGTGTGTGTATTTGTATATAATATGCATATGAACGTGTATGTTTATAAGCCGAGGGGAAGGTAGAAGGAGGGGAAGGGGAATTTTGGTATCTTCAGCAATCCCCAAGTGAAAACGAATATCTTCCAGTAGACTTGGATTTAAATAAAGATTTACGGTTGTGATTTCCGAATGGAGGTAAGTAGTGTAAGTTCAATGGGATCTATTCTTTTTTGTTCACACCGCAGAGTGCTTATAGTGTATGAAGATAGATAGGTTAAATTGGTAGATACGTTCTTGAGTTGATTGATAGGTCTGTTAAAAGGATGGATGGATGCTTTGTTGGTTAGTTGATACACCTCTTTTCTTTTAGTTGTTCATTCCCATAACCACGGATATGAGCAACCATATGCGAAGAAAGTGAGAAAGACGGAGAGAGAAGTTCAGGAAAATGATGAATGATAAAAAAAGTACTGAATTCAAGAATAGTCCCCTACCTTATTGTCTTTCTTATTTTTGTCCGATATGCACATTTGGTTCAGTGCTTCAGTGGATCCGTATAGGATAAGATGAAATAAAGAGTACTTATGCATTTTAAGGTTTGGGATGGAGGGTTAGGGGTAGATGTATAGAGTATAAAGTATATAAGATAAGATAAAATTCGAGGAAAGGGGATTGGGTGGTGTCTAGAAAGAGATGTTCTCTTGCTTTTCGCGGGCGAGACGGGCTGCGTATGTCCTGCTTACGATGTTGACTGAAAGTAGTAGTGAATATATATAGGTTAATTCATGTGTGAATATAATAAAATTAGTTTTATGTTGATGTAAGAGAGAGGAATGAGGACTTACAGGCTTCCATGTATCTATCCATGCAGTTTGACAGGCATGTCTTTCAGTGTGGGTAGATTGGTAGGAGTAGATAGTTAGATAGATGAAATGAGTTCGGCGAGAGGAGATAGTTATTAGTATGGCATGGAAAAAAGGAAATGTCAAGAAAACCCACCTGTTCTGAGTTTGAGAGTGAAGTCCCTGGTTTGGTAATACATTTCAAATAACATTTCTCATTGATTTTCTATATAGCCCCAAGCAACAATCAGTCTTCGACTCATTTGGCCTTTTACAGATAGTAAATCGAGGGAACGAAGGAAATCAAAGATCCTGATATGATAGAAAGAGAAGATTGCAAGAAGAAGCACTTCTCATATGTTCTAAAAACATAAGATGTATGTTTGTAGCGAATAGCAAAAATACAAATGACAGAATATATCCAAAAAAGAGCAAAGTATTCTATATTTAGGGTATTCGAAAATAGAGAGAAAGAGAAAAAAAAGAGAGAGAGACGCACATTGATAAGTTCTTGGGCGCCTGAGATTGCAAGTTCGTTGCGAACCTGCGCCATGAACTTTTCCTTGCGGGCTTGCATATCTGCCGCTGCTACCGTTCCAGACGCGGGCGTTGAGCTTGATGACGACGAAGAAAAAAAGCTCATCTTCAATAAGTCCCTATGCTTTGAATACCTAGTTGTTGCCAAAAAGCGAAAAGAAACGGCAGATTTGGGCGAGGGAAGAGTTAGAAGTTGTCTCTGGCTCTCTTCGCTCGGAATACGAAACGTCCGCGCTTCTGAATTTTCATGCGCACGTGACCTTGTTTCCCTTCCGTCGGAAATTACGGGGGAGGGGCAGGAATAGAATTATCGTCCGCGCCCAGCGTGGAAGCAGTCGTTTGAATTTTGAGCTCGGTGACTAGGTATGTCGGTAGAATGTTTACGACCCATGAATGCTGCATTGTAATAATCAGAACATACTTCACTAGAGAATGTAAGAGAGGATGTCGATTTTGATCCTCCGACGTACACTCAGAACAGGATGTCTTCAGCGAACTTTACCCAACTTTATATTTGCCCGAGCAATCTCATCTTTGCCATCACCAAGTACTGAAATAAACGCTGCTGCGATATCTGCTGCACCATTTACCTCTTTTTTCTGGCGCAATGATCAATGGTCTGCTGATATTCGACGAAGAAGAGGGGTAGCCTCTCAAGTTGCAACCGCAAAGATTGCTACTCAAGCTAATATCTCTGGTGAAAATACTCCCGCTTTTGAGTTGTACGAAGCTCAGGCGTCTCAATCGCCATCACTATCACTGCCTTCAACGTCTTCGACAACCCTCACGTCCTTAGCTCTTCCTGCAAATTACCCGCCTTCTCCATCACTCGTACCTTACAGACCAGTTCCTGCTTTGACCCCTAAAAGGTTACTATCACTCTACTTATCATTAGCCAAATCTCGTCTCTCAATTCTTATTATTCTGACGACTATGTCCTCCGTTGCTCTTTCCCCGTTGCCTGTCACGGTACCTACTTTACTCGCTACGGCAGCAGGTACATTCATCTGCAGTGCCTCAGCAAACACACTCAACCAACTACAAGAAGTGCCATATGATGCCCAGATGGCTAGAACGCGCGGCAGGCCTCTCGTCACGCATTCGATCTCTCCTTTACATGCTTCCGTTTTTGCTGGGGTGACTAGTTTAGCCGGGCCCGCCCTGCTCTGGGTAGCCGTAGGTCCGACAACGGCAATACTAGGAGCAGCAAACATCTTCCTGTACGCCGGTGTTTATACCTACCTCAAAAGACGGAGTGTGATCAACACTTGGGTGGGTGCCGTTGTTGGCGGAATACCACCTCTCATGGGCTGGGCAGCTTGTGGTGGTCAAATTCTCCCATCCTCATCCTCTCCCATTCACCTTTTCTTACCCTCTTTCATGCTCTCCTCAGAGACGTCCTCTACTCTATCTACCCTCTCCCAGTCTCTCCCTTCTGTCGACCCCCTACTAGCTAACAACCCACTCTCAGCCCTCGCCCTCTTCCTCTTTCTATATAGTTGGCAATTCCCCCACTTCAACTCCCTTTCCTTCTTCGTCCGTGCATCCTACGCCCAAGCAGGCTACCGTATGCTATCTGTCATCTCACCACCCAAAAACGCTCTCGTCTCCCTCCGCCATAGCATCTTCTTCGTCCCCCTCTGCTCAATTCTCTTCCCTATAAGCGGACTCGTGGATTGGGGATTTGCGATCACTTCGCTTGTCCCTAACGCCATTATCATAAATGATGCATGGAAATTTTGGCGAGCGGGTGGGAATAATGAGAAAGCTGCTAGGAGGCTGTTTTATTCTAGTCTTTGGTACTTGCCTTTGGTTATGGGTCTTGCTATGTTGCACAAGACTGGACTAGACTGGTCAAACTGGCTTTCACATGGTGGGGAAGCAAGCCAACCGAAGGAGTTGACGGGAAACGAGAGTAGCAGTAACACTGGCAGCATCAGTAGTAGTCGTAATAGCTAGATAGCAGAGAACAGTGAAATGATCAATAACAGGTATAGCATACATAATCCTTTGTCATAACTTTTCCCCTTGCCTCGCCTCATCGTATCTCTTTCATACAGTAGTAGAGGGGGGAGGGGGGAGATGAAAAAATGACAATATCTGATAATATCGTAAACATTATTCATAATTAATGCGCAGCATAGCAGCTTGAGCTTGAGACGTAAAATATAATATTACAGCGGATAAAAAGTCATCACGACATAGAAAAATATGACTTTTCGATAATAAATATAAAATACTTCTAATCGACTTTCTTTTTTGATCCCTCGAGAGCAACAGAGAAATAAACTGCATCATCTCTTTCTTCTCGGTAAGGAAACTGGCGAAAGAATTTAGGGTATGGTCCGACATTTCAAGTCAGGAGAAAGGTCAGTCGGGTGGGGGAAAGAGCCAAAATCAGAAAGACACAACTCACCAAACGGCAATCACAGCAAGACCACAAGAGGCGCCAACACCAAGGTGGAGTATACAAGCTTTGGTCCTTAGTACATCCCTCCCCGCAACAAGCGCAAGATTATCGATGTCGGACATTCGAGCACTTATCCGGGTTACGACTGCGGCACCTCCAAGCATACACAGTACGGGGAAAGGTGGAAGTACCTCTTTTAGTCTTAATGCCTTAATTTGTCTGTTGCACTTCTCCCCTTCTCCTTCATCATCAGAGCTTCGGTTCCGTGCCTGGGCACTCCCCTTTCCCTTATCCTTTCCCTTCCCCATCCTTCCTTTCCCCCTCTTTACTCGCCCTTTATCATCTTGATGTATCGCAGACCTTTTTATTAAATCCGAAATGAAATACACACAATATATGATTCGGGAAGTTAAATTGACCATGTTGGCGTACACAACAGCCGTGTCACCCAAGCCACCGAGGTGGTAGAGCGTAATAGTAAATATCACGTATAAGACCGATGCCCCGGCCATCCATCTTGAAGAAAAGAATTATGTGATTTACAGTAGGCACCAAAACGTCCCAGGGGTGAGAAGTGCCGTAAAATTGAGTGTTTTGTTTTTTCAAGACAGGGAAGATGGGTGAGAATAAAAAGGTCGAAAAAAAGCCAAAAAGAAGTTCACATGGTCAGTTTCAGATCAAAAGAGCAAATGCATCAGTAAATAGACATTATCCTGTTCCTATGCAAACAACAACGAATACTGGAAATACATACTTAGACTGTTTCCCAAGATCCTTTGAAGTGGATGCACTAGAAATAAAGGCTTCCAGAACCCCGTTTACGGCAAGGACTGGGATATACCATAACCAGGCAGATAAAACGGCCGGTGCACTCGTGTTCAGGTATCTATTCGGATCGAAAAAATGGTATCAGAATCGATAATAGGGTGCCAGCATCACGACCTCCTTCCGTGCACCCGGTCTTCCTTCGTCAAAGGAAAATAGAGTTTAATGTAATCACGCACCTCGATGGCAGCACTACAGATAGGACCATTCTAAGGTATGGTGGTGCCAAAGACAAAAGAAGGAAACTGAAGTGGCTATAGATGAGTAGAAGGGATCCGAGGCGCGCAAGCGCGGATTGGAGGGCCCCGCGGTCTAAAGTATCTGTGTTTACTGACGAAAAAGTCTTTGAAAAGAAGAGTCGAGATGATTCTTCGATCGGTTGAAAGAAGATTCGGGCGATTAGAGCGCCTGGAAAAGAATAACTCTTCATCTTTTACAGTCAATACACCGATGCACACACCATAGTTGTTTGCAACTGCATAGCCTCCTTGATCCTTTAAAGGACTAATTCTTGATATTATGACCTTTTTCAAATGCAAATCATATTTATATGCATGATGGTCAATGTTACGACTTGGATAGAGTCTAGACCATTAACAAAAGAAGTCCTAGTTACCTTATCACCTTCAGTGAGAACATGCTTTACAAAGCCTTGAGCGGTCATTGCTAGAGCAACTTCGAGTAAATTTTCATCAAAAAAGGCGCTCATCCTGCTTGTGAGATACTTAAGGATGGAACCTCCCGGAGCTCTGGCCTCTGGATTAATAGATACTTCTATGAACAGGAAGTCACAGGTCACCTGTTAGAGCCGGATAGCTGGGTTTTTGAGCGATGCATGAGAAATGTTATTGAGTCTGCGTATTCATAGAAGTAAACAACAAGTAATGTAATTGAGAATGCAAGCTGGCCAAGTGCGAAGGCCAATAGTCCAAGTGTGCCAGAAACATTTGAGTGCGAATCATATACAAGTGTAAGAACAGTGATTATGCTTTTGACGATGATAGCACTTCCTTCTGCACGAATGCGGATTTCTGAATTAAGGGATTGTACGGATCTGCTTGACAAATTAGAAACGTCAATCAACTGAGGTACTTGAAGGCTTCCACACCTGACATGCATGGGTTCACAGATCAGTTCTAAAATTGCAGCTAGTGTATAAAGTGCTACCGCCGGTAAGAAGTGAGATTGCTGCTTTGTAGCATCCGATGCATATGATTGATAGGCAAAGGATGCCGAAAGTGAGATTGGAACACCAAAGTATACCGGTAGCAAATAGATATTTGTTATGGAAGAAGCATTCCCCCTTTTTTCTATACTGCTAACGTCCGTTCGGAGAAGAGCGTTCCTAAATCCTTCTCGACTCAGAAAGAGAATAGTGTTGAGGAGTAACTCGAGCTGGATTGAAACAGTTCCGTAGACAGCAGGTGAAGTAAGTCTAACTAAAGCTTGATTGAGGATGAAAGTAACGATTCGAGAAAGCAGTTGGAGTTTCATAAGAGATGAAGCTGAGTTGAGAGCAGCATTTTCCAATTTTGATTCTGAAGAAAGAACTTCATTCTTTTTCTTTTCACGGTGTACATCGACTGAGTTCATGGATGTCTGTGACCAAAGGCGCGTGCCACGACGCGTTGAATCCAAAGCGCGTTCTTGCCTGATCAGGACTAGTCTACTTGCATATATTTTTAAGTTCAAACAGTCATGGTCAGTCATATAAAATTCCAAATTTTATATCATTATAAAGATTTTGCCGCTAACATGCTTAATCGATGCTAAATTCTGCGTTTTTATCTCTTCTAAAAACTCCTTTCTCACTAGGCATCGCGAGTTGAAATACTAAACGACGGTGGTTACCGCTCTGATGGACGAAGACAGCATGAACTGCGTGATATAAGCATAGACCTCTCTATGCGAGGTCAGGCCGACGGCTCTGCTTTAATACACCAAGGTTTGACTCAAGTTCTTGTCTCGGTATTTGGACCCAGGGAAGGGAAGCAACGTTCCCAAGCTATTCACAATCGTGCGTCTATCAACGTGGATGTTTCTATCGCTTCATTCAGTAGTGGAGAGTGGAGAAAACGTTCAAAAGCCGACAAGTTAGTTTCTCTACTTACTCTATCGATCCTTTCCATTTCATACCTCATTCTGACGATGCAAATCATATCTTAGACGTATTCTTGAGTTTGCGGCCGCGATTAAATCAACATTTGAACCTGTTGTGCAAGTGCATTTATATCCTCGGTCCCAAATAGATATCTTTGTACAAGTTCTACAACAAGATGGTAGTCTTCTTAGTGCGGCAATCAATGCTACGACACTTGCCCTCATCACTGCAGGAATCTCGCTTTTCGATTATGTTTGTGCTGTCTCGTCTGGGGTCCATTCGACTCACCCTCTTCTTGATCTGACTAACTTGGAAGAAAACGATGTCCCTCACCTAACTACGGCAATAATGCCGCGCAGCGGGAAAGTAACACTTGTGTCGCTTGAGACTCGGCTCCATGCAGACCGATTTGAGGAAATTTTCAGGCTATCGTGTGATGCAGGAAGAGTGGTCCATAAAGAGATGCAAAAAGCAGTAATAGCAAGGACTGGTGCCCTTGCTCGTGCCTTAGAAGAAGGAATTCCAGATGGGGGTGCCGCATTAAGAGACGCAGATGACGACAATGATATGCGTATCGATTAATCCGAACATCCCACAAGTGTTCATCGAATTTATCAGGGATTCGCATCTAGCACTTGAATACGAACACAGTTTCTGAATAGCACAGTCTCCTCCCGAAGTGCTCTAATCCAAGGTCGAATAATCCATCTCTTTAAGAGGTAGTTAATAGTGACTCCCTGCTTGGCGGTCGTTACCAAGCGACATCACCGGCGTTACCGCTAGTTACTTTCATCATCCAGGATATTATAGTTGGAAGACATCCTCTTTCGAAGGAGATCAATAAAATCTTTGCAACCCTTTTATAGCTTCGTGCAAGATGTCATCAAACGAAAAATCAGGAATAAAATCGTATAACGATAAACCACTTAAACATCGCATTTTTCAGGGGACTAACTTATCCCTGGTAAAGAGTTGAGAACCAAGATCAAAGGCTCAGTAACATCAGTCTCACCTGCTTCAACTCATAAAAAAATCCCTAATTCCTGTTTCTCACCTTAGGTCAGTTTGCTACTCAGTGCAGTCATCACTCGTACTTGTCCTTTGTATACAGCTGCGGGCCACTCGATCCGTTACGGCCCAAGGCTTGTCCTCTTCTCACCTCACGCATGTGAATTATTAGTAGTAAATTGAATTAATCTTGATTTTAGTCCAATAGTTTCTTGGCCCCTGAAATTGACACGCAACATTAATTACAAGGCTTTACTATCCGGAATAATCGTCTTTTGCTTATGTACTTTCTTTTTCTCCTCGTATTCCAATTTAGCTACTATTACTCCCACTGATCCAATCGAACCAAAGGTTCCGCTTTTTCGGTGATATCGCGTGTCCGGACACGAGTTCACGAGTGTTATATCTGTCAGACTTCGTGCTCGTGTCCATCTTCGGGCCCACTAGTAGACTTCCTAGAGTCAACCCCACATACCGGCGTGGAGGTTATGTTCTTGTTCCTCTTACCTTAACTTTGCCTTCGGTTTAAGTTTGAATCACAAGCGAGACGAAGGATGAACCGCTTCGACGTTTTGATTCTCTCGTAAAATACATCACAAAATGCATACATACAGAAACAGATTATCAATCATAAGATTGCATTCATCAGAACACATAACCCTCTTTTCCATGCAACGAACCGACAGAATCTCCATTTGTGTTTAAACCCGTGACTGTGTTCAACAGCTTTTTACATACTCCTACTTGCCTTGTGGTTTTGTGACCATGCTGAAGTAGGATGTGTAAGAAAACTGAGAAGAGGGGGTCACCTTTTCTTCTTGAATTCTGGGCCCAGATACACACCTTGTCTACGTCTTTAGACCCGAGGCTGTGCGTGTGTCTGTCTACGCTTGAGAACGACTTCGATGAATGCACCTCACCTCTCCGTTTGCACACCAACCCTAACATTTATCCATGAGTTCTTTTATAAATTCGTTGACCCTCTTAATCGCCTGACTGACTCACTACAGGCTAAGCTCCGTGCCCGCTTTTTCGCACTGCGACATACCTGAGTCTCCATTGCATGCTCCCCATAAGGATTTTGCCACCCCATTGCATTTTCAATTTTTTTTCTCACCATCGGACCTATCTCTTACTAAGGTACCATCAACGAGAATCCACTCGTCTACGCATTTGTGTCGGATTACTTATCAGGTTGTAAGGTCCCTTTTCGGAAGAATTAAGTCTATTTTTCCACTAGTCCTAGTAAAGCATCGCGTGGATGACTGTTTGCCTTTTAAGCTAAACCTTTTCGAGCCAGTGTGTGATCATGCATAATTTATATCTCGGATGCAAACTGCAAGGAGATTCTGTTCCCGGATATCAACAATTAAGAGCCATAATACTGCAAAAAAAAGGAAAATACGAGTTTATTAGTTAAAATTCATTATATAACCGACTTGATACACGAAATCTTGTTGTTTGAACTATAACTTTCCACAGAATACATCCAGAAGAACACGAGGCGATGTTTAAAAAGCCTACCAGAGAGCAGTACTAGTCATCAAGCGGGGACCGATGTCGGGTCGGAAGTAAATCCTCCCCGTACACTCCCAGACGAACAAGAGGCGAGGATGCATGGACGGACTATATCATTGTATTTATATTCAGCATATTGCTATAACATGGTATACTAGGAGTATGAAATTTGATTGATACAAAACTATTTTCTTGGTGATCAACACATTGAGTAGATGAAGAGAGATAAACAGAGAACAGATATAGAATGGCCTGTGGAGAATAGCGCGACTCAACCCTTTTGAATCAATAGTATACTACTGTAACGTGAGGAGATGAAATAAGATATAGCTGTTGGGTCGATTGAGGGTAACAAAAGTCGAATTATGGGACTGACTGCAGTGAAAGCGAATAAAGAGGAGAAAGCATCGAAACCTTTATCACAAACCAACAAAACGGAAGGCACAAATAGAATCACAGAGAAAAGATATCAAGAAAACCGAGACCAGCAGACTAGTTGAGGGTATACACAAGAAAAAGCAATGAGATATTAAACAAAAGGTAGTCGAAAGCAAGGCAATGAGGAAAGCAGGAGAGGGGGGGGATGTCTTTACAAGCGTTTGAAAAAAAAATCTATGGAAATAAGGTCTTACTAGGGACCGACCTATTGTAAGTCACATCACATTCTTTGCTGGGACAAAATATCAGTGGGGGAAGATCCATATGCGCCAATTATTCCTCCAGGACTACCTGACATTTCTCCCTGAATATGCTGTTCCCCCTGACCATTCCCAAAATAACCTGCAAGCCCTATCCCTAAAGGTGCATCAGTTCCGTATGGCGACGAAATCAATGGAGGCGAGGGTGTGATTATATTTGTTGTCTGTAAGTGTGTAGGAGGTTGCGGGAGGCCGAGTTGGAAGGGTGACGAGTTCCCTGGTCTCTCATTCGGGAAAAATTGTGTGTTTGCTGGTCCCGAGGAGAAGGGCCGCTGCTGAGATACGCCCGAGATCGGGACGTTACCAAATTCTTGTTCTTGCTGTTGCAACGTTGTTTGGATAGAGTTAGCAAGATATTCTGGGGCCAACCTTGATCTACTGAAACCAAATGCTGAGACCGGCGCCGCTGGTGATCTGTTGTTAAATGAAGAAGAAATGTAACCTGCAGAATACGGTAGCGTTACGCTTTGTTCACCAACCGTGTTCACCGGCGAGAAGTCGCCTGTTGGATACGATGAGGGCAGGACGGCATTGCGGGTGAACGCCGGTGGGCCAGAATTTGAACGTTTTCTTGAGTGGCCCAAGAATGATGGTCTGTGCTGATATACATCGGCTTGAAGTCCTACTAAAGGCGGCTGCGGGATTTGCATTGCAGTTGGGCTCGCAGAGGTCGGTGTGCCTACAGTATTCAGCAAGCCCGAAGTAGCATACGCTGGATTCAAGAGGGGGATGCTTGCACGCGAACGGAACTCTCTAAGATCATTCAAAACATGTGCCAACTGAACTGCGGAGCCTATTAGATCATGTCTGAAGACTTGAGATGCTTGAGTCCCTTCAGTCCAATCTGAACATTTTTTCCAAGTCTTTATCACTGGGCCCACTCCTGGGCTTAAGCCGTCATGTGCGCGAGGAGAGGCGATATGTTCCAGGTAAAATAGAGGAGGATGAGCAAGGTGAAAGTAAGCCAAACCTTCCCCAGGAGCTGCGTTACGAAACTCCGTATGTGTAATGGTTTCAAATGGAATCTCCATTTTAAATCCGTAACCCGCGGAGTGAATAAACCAGGTTAAGCATCGTCTAGCCTCGCAGACATAGGCAACTAGATCGTGTTTACCGGTCGCAATCCGTCGCCAAGAGCCTATAGATAAATCTGTGCAGGGGATGATAGAGACCGCTGGTATTCCCAAAATAATCAGTGACGAAAAAGTTACACAAAAATGATGAATAAATCAAGGAGTCAGTTAGCACCGGACCAGGTCGTAGGTGAGGTATTCCGATATGGACTCACGGTGATCCTCATGAATAAGACTGTGCAGGTCAGCTTCAAAGCCAGCACTAAGTTGCGGTGGGGTGTCAGGCGGCGTATCTGACCACTCATTTCCTAAGTGCCGAGACTTCTTCCCGTCCAAAAGTTTTGCCTTCGCTCGCCTGAAAGATTTACAGATGATATTTTTGCAAGGTCAAATCAGGGCCAAAACACAGATAATAGAGCAAATGAGGGAATGGAGATGTCAGAATGTCAAAAAAAAGGATATATTGTAAGAAAATGGCAATGGAAATCAATAGCCATGACAACAACTGCGCTCAAAACTCGCACCAACACTACAACACATACACACACAAAACGGATGCATATGCCAATGATGCAACTGCGAGCTCCGGATAGGGGCAATTTGCACAGCAAACTTGGTTAGGTAAAAAAAATTCTATAGAAACGCGGGAGGGTTCCTGGAAAAACAAACACACCTATTTTGGAACCAAATTTGCGTTTGCCGTTCCTGCATGCCCAGAAGTTCAGAGATTTCTTTTCGTCTTGCAGCAGTGGGGCTCCTATCTGCAGCAAAGAACCGTTCAAGGTGTGTTAATTGTTCAGGAGTCACACGGGAGCGCTTCCTCTTCTCGCGAGGCTCTCCAGCTTTTGCCTTAGTATTATTTGATGCATTGCTTGATGATGAAGCAACAGTCGCTCCAGATACTGCTCCAGACGACCTTGTTGCTCTGGACGCCGGTGGCTCGGAGGGAGATGATTCGCCCGCGGCTTCGTCTTCTGCGGGAGACTCCGGAGGAACATCCGTTGATGCCGTTAAAGGTGTATCACCCGGTGTTCGTGGGACATTGACGCGCTGGGAGACGACACAACAGATTCTGTGACAAGTGCTATTTCTTCACTTGATCCGAATTTCGAGTTGGGGTCAAGTGTGAGAGGTGGGACTCTTGCGCGGCTCCTGAGTCCAGAGAGAGATTCACCGTTTGTGGCTGTATACAGCGAATCTTTGGCTGCATAAAGAAAAAATATAATGAGGATTCCGTCAGTTAAAGTAACAAGAAGAGGAGTGACGAGGAGTGGGCATCGGGTAAAGTGCATGAGGTCATAGGAAACTGAAAAATAGCTTGATGCTCACACTCCATACTCAGGAAGTCCCAAGACGCGCAGTTAGACAGGAGAGTGGCCGCCAGATTGAATAATATCTTAGTAAAAGCGCGAACAAGGCCAGGCAGAGGCAAGTCCACGCAGAACGCAAGGTGAGATAATGGGAAGAGAGAAGATGGAGGAAAATGCGACTTGGTGATCCAGGAAGAATTAGAGTGGTTCAGGGATCCAAATCTCTATATGGATCTGAGCCACTACAAATAATAGTGCACAACGGCGCAGCCGGGATTTGTAACGACGCGTCGATCGGAGTCAACGATTGAGAGAGAAATTGACCCACGAGAATTGCAACCCAGACAAGCGAGATGCGGTTTGTAGCAAGTACCAGATAGTATGAGGAAATCACAAAGAAAATTGAGGTTTAGAATCAAAGGCGTATGAAGACCGTGTAGGCGTCGAGCGTGTCACGGCGATAAGATTAAAAAAATCAAAAAGCGCAACCAGGGCGAAAGGAATGTGTATATTCAAAATGAAGGAGAAAGTACGACAAATGAATGTAAGCCGGGACAAGTGACAGGACACGGTCAAGCAGGGGATTATGGGACCCAGCAAGAGGAGGGAGAGAGAGAGATCAAAAAACAGAGGGAGTCGAAACAAGGAGAAGGGAGGAGAGAGAGTAGTGAGTTCAGTCTGCGGGACGGAGTACTTGCTTTGTAGCTCACCGTTGCCGGGGACGGGAAGAGGTACCGATCAGACCGCGTCGCGTACGTACAATTAGCTTGTTACGGTCTACGGCCGAGAGGGAATATGGTTGCAAGGATACGGGGGATACAGTAGTTGTAGTTCTTGTTGCCTAGTTGTAGGCGCAGGGCGGAAGCTGCTGCGAGTAGCTATAGATGCAGGATGCAGACGGAAGGGGCCCGAGCAGGAGCGGACGTCGTCGAGCTTATTATGTCTGATGGCTGGTTGCTTACGATGCGTCCGCTTGCAAAGAGACTTCCTGGGGTAGTGATGGACAAGAAGCAGGAGGAGAGTATAGTGAAACCTTTTTCTTTTCCCTGTTTTCCTGCCCCGATAGATCGAGATAAGTATAGCAGGCGGACTTGCAGGTGTTTGGTGTTGTCATGGTCCATGCCCATACCCTCTTACTGTCCACGGGTGCACGAGTGTGATACCGTGGCCGTATACGTGTTTCGAATTCAGGAGAACACCAGAATACAGAACACCAGAATACGGCTCAGCAACACAACGCACCGGTCGGCAGTCCGAGTCGGCTACTTTGAGAACACACACAAGCCAAACTCATCCGGCTCAAGATCATAGATCATTGTCCACCTGGCCAGGGCTCAGGCTCTCGACCGGATCGTCCCCCTCTGGCGTTCTATCGCCTCCCCTTTTTTTCACTGTTCTTTCAGGCACCGCTAGCAGTAGCAACGGCAGCGGTCCTAACCATTGACGATACGTCAGGGTGATGCTCAGTTCCTTTTAAGCTCATCTTTCCTTTCCAGTGTGAATCCATCGCCGACGGTAAGTAAGAGCTGAAGAATTCTCTCCTGATGACCTATTCTTTTTCTGTCCCAGGTGGTTACCGTAGGTAACAGCCATCTTGTCTCTCCCTCCCCCCTAGAACTCCTTGCCAGATACCCAGAGTAGACAGCAGCAGCATCGTAGTTTACCTTTTCTCGATTAACAGGCTCTTGTGGTGATGTATATCACTGATATTGATGGTATATCGTCTAGCAAGTGCTTGCTTATGTACAAGATATGATGTTATTTCTCTCGTTTGACCTGATCGTTGCAGTTGTGCCAAGCTTAAAGTGCAAACACTCATACATCCGAGGATGCGCCCCCTAAGCTGTTCGGGGGCCGCCAGCCTGGGAAAGCTGAGAAACCTCGGTCTCGAGGTACCTTCGTCGTCGCCAACGTAGAATACTCACGGCCCGGGAGTGATGTTTCTGAGTATTGTCAACTCAGGATTTGCCCCCTTCGACAAGATGAACGGAAAGACAAAGTAGCACATGGAACATCGAATACTCTGTGATGATCGGTCGTCCCTCGCGCACAGCGAAGATTTTCCAGAAAACATGTTGAATTCTAGTTCAAACAAAGTTTGTCCCTACTGCCGTTTCATCACCAATTTCCCTTTAGGCCTCCTAACCGTCCCTGCGACACCAGATTTTTTCGAGTAAATCTCGTTTGATAGTGGTTTCGTTACTAATCGAAATTAATTCAATAAAAAAAGTACATTATCATAATTATGCTACCAGATTATGCTTCTCAATCGTAGGTTCGGGCGTACCTATCCTTATCCCCGCTCTGTTATTAATTTTCATTCTTGCCTGCCCTCTATGACCGTGCTCATGGGGATTGTATATTTGTATAAAAACCCATTTCGTGAGGCAGAAACACAATGTTGATCAGAGTTTACTGATAACTTTTCAGCTTCTAATCTCATACCTTCGCGTATTACTCAATAAAGATTGGTTCACACATATTGAGAAAGTGCTTTCTTAATAGTTTTTGCAGGTAGAAAATTTATATATACCTTTATACTTACGCAAAAAATAAAAAATGATACAGGGAAGTAATAGGAAGATACGTACGAGTAGTAGAAGTAGAAGAGAAGAAAGGAGTTGGACTTACATACCCTTGGACTTGGAGACTGTGACCAAGAGCAAGAGAAACATGAACTTAATGCACTAGGTGAGAATACCCAGACTGAGACTTTGGGCTTACATAGGTTATGAAAAAGTTGGAAGCAGTAAAGCAATGTCCAATATGATACCTAGCCCAGATCAGTCCACCACAAAAGATAAGAAATTTGTCTCCCTTAGTAAGACCAGAATGGTCAAGGAATTCAATAACGCATCCGCTTTGTATCCCGATCATCATAACCACCTCCTTCTCTCTTGAAGCCGCCTCCATACCCACCTGGCCCACTAGGTGGTCCGCCATTGAAATCGCCATTAGCAAATCCTCCGCCAAACCCAACTCCGGCACCGCGTCCACTGTTGGGAAAAAGGTTAGAACAGCAGAATCAAAGGAAAAAGGAATAAAGCATGTTTTGGTCTTCTGACCCAGAGAAATAGGTCCAAAAATCACGTAAAGAGTGAAGGTAAAGAGTAGATAAGAAAAGAGATGCATCAGACTTACCGGAATCCTCCTCCTCCTCCTCCGCCCCCGTACCCTCCTCTGCTTCCGTAACCATCGTCACTCTGTCCAAAGTTTCCTCCCCCAAATCCACCCCCTCTACCTCTACCCCCATAACCACGGTCTCGTTCGCCATACCCCCCTCCACCCCCTCTCCCTCCACCAAATCCTCCTCCACCTCCAAATCCATTTCGCCCTGGTCCTCCAAACCGTGAACCTCCACCTCCTCGGAACCCTCCAGATCTTGGCGCATCGTTACTGCGCACAGGTGCTGCTGCCGCCACCACTTCTGGTTTTGGACGGCCTCCAATACCTCCTCCGAGTCTTCGTGGTCTCCATCCCTTCACAGTACGCCCACGCTCTACATCAACTTTGATGCGCTTACCGAGAATGAATATTCCATCGGCTTCCTTATAAGCAGCTATTTGATAAGGTAAGGGAAGAAAAAAAGAAGAAGAAAGTTTAGTATGATCTATCTTCCCTACCTCACTCTCCCAGAAGGAAGTGTACTATCAAAGCGGTATTTAAGAGTATAATTTACCTTTCATATCACGTTCACGTTCGTAAACAATGAATGCATAACCTCTGCTTCGATTTTGTTTATCACGTACAACCCTTACACGTTCTATAGGACCATATCCTTCAAATTCTCTTCGAACGTCATTTTCTTTAGCTTCTTTTTTCTGAAAGGATGTTGTTAAGATGAAAGAAAAAATGTTAGATAAACTGATGACTCACAAGACGAGCCACAAACAATGTTTTATAAGGATCACCAATAGCTTCAGCATCTTCTGTCGGTTTATCTGTAAATGAGAGAGATATTATTGTCAGTAGCTCAGACAATATAAACATATCACGTACATGCTTCTTTCGCAATCCTGAACTTTTCTTCTCTTGCCTTTTTGCGTTCCTCTCGTCTGATTTGTCGACGCGTTTCTTCGGCGAGTGTGAACACAGGTTCTTCGCCCTCTTCCATCCCTTCTGGTGTTTCCTGGTTTCCAGCATCGATCATGTTTTGAGTACGCTCTTCATTGAGTCTTGATAGTAAATCGGCTATTCCTGTAACGGGCTTCTTGCGTATACGGTCTGGGTCCCTCCCAACAGGCCTTAGGTATATTAGCGGTGGGCGAGGAGCAAAAAGTTTTAAAAGGTTTGGAGGAAGCAAGTGCGTGCCCGGCATGGCGAGAAAAATGAAATGAAAATAAAAAAGATAAGGGGGACTAAGGAAGTATACAGGTTAGAAGATAATTAGTATGCAGGTGACTTATACACAATGAGATACGTCGACGTTGCAATGATGAAAGGCACTGTTGGTGGCAAGAGACAACAAAATCCCAAGCTGTGCACACGGAGAAAATACCACGCACGACTGCGTCTTACGTGACGAAACTTATTTCCATTTTTGGAAGGTCTCCTCACTTATGTCATTTTGAAGGTATTAAAGAGGATGCAGTAGCAAAACTTGATGTTGTCTAGACATTAACATGGAAACACAAAGTACTTATAATTTTGACTATCTAGTGTCCCACATTTAACCCAACTTCCTTCTACAAGTCTTCATGGCTCAAGTGAAGCAGGGAAAGTTCCGTTTTCACGCTGCTCGTCCCATTTGTTGATCTAGAAGAAAAAGAATGAATTAAGTACCGAAACAGCTCCCAATCCGATAGAGAAGCACAGAAACATACCCATTCATCTGTTCCGAGAAAGTAAGATAATCACGCCACATTAGACACATATATAGACACTCAGAAAGAAAGAAACAGTAGCACATACTAGGGCAGAGTGAAGTGTAAGCACGTTTGAATTGCTTGCAAGGGGCAAAGTCCTCTCCTTTAGCAGTGATACACTTGAAATAGTCAGTATAGTTTTGGAAGCAATGCCTGGTTTGGTTGGTGTTCGGAAAACGGGCTAAATAATGGTTGAAAGTGTAAAGAAACGAAAAGAACTATCAAGTAGTTGACAAACCATCAAAACCCGCAGTTGCTAACACATATTTGCTGCAAAAAAGATGGGATTAAGGCGCATGCATCAAATGATTTGGCGTTGCTACATACCTAGAGAGAGAACCTTCAGAGTCGGACATGGTAGTTTAATCTAAGGGAGTGGAGAAACCAGACGAGGCACTTGTGCAACATCGAGTCCCGCATGACGGCGAAAGCCGGTCAACTCTATATTACGTACACAAGTACCAATCGTCTCAGTTACATTTGTATTCAGTTCGGTTGAAATCCGACCACTTACCCAACTAAGTAACATGTCTCTCGATGCACTCAAGTCTGAAATTGCCACCAAGCGCAAAGCGAGTGATGAGAGCTCTCGTCCGACAAAGTACATGCGACGCGGGGAGCTTGAAAAATTAAAACAGGAGCAGGAACGTAAGGAACGTGAGGAAAGGGAAAGGAAACTCGAAGAGGAAAAACGCGAGGCGACAGAAGCAAAGGCACGTATGAAAGTGAGTTACTGCTTATTCGTATCTATCTTATGTGCTGTATTTGTATTGAGGCTGCTTTTGGAGAATAGCTCTCTCGCGAGTATTCCAATTCGCCTGTACCAGATTCTGCTGGATCCAGCAAAGCATCACCTGCGCCGGAAGGTGGAGGATTTAATATCTCAAATGAAGAAGCTATAAGGCGGTTACGCGCCAAGGGCCAACCTATCCGTTTGTTCGGCGAAAGTGATCGCGAGCGACGTTTGCGTTTGCGTGCCTTAGAGTTGATTGAAGAGAAGGGACATGACCGACATGGTGGTCAGAACGACTTCAAGAAAGCCCTTGAGGATGTTGAAACTAATGAACTTGAAGCCAAGGCAAAAGGGAAGGATAAAGAAAAGAATGCAAAGGCTGAGAAGGATGCTTCTGAAGCATCTGGAACGGTTCTTATTGATCTTGACCTTGTCAAGACGAATCCAGATAAACTCTACCCCTTGATATATTATGCTCTCAAGCGAACACTGAAGGAATGGGGCGAAGCTATGGATGAACGTCCCGATCACATTAAACGTTCACATCAAGGAAAACTTGCAGCCGCTACACAAATTCAGACGGCACAGTACCTCAAACCTCTGTTCAAGAGTCTTCGGTCTCGAGTATGTGGGGAATAGTATATGCAATTGAAAACCTGTCTGACGTATAAAAATTACATAGAATCTTCCATCTGACATGTTAGCTCGAATAGCTGAGATCGTTTACTACATGCAAAAACGACAGTACCAAAAGGCTAATGATTCGTACTTGCGTTTATCTATTGGCAATGCTCCATGGCCTATCGGTGTTACTATGGTTGGGTGAGTAGCTCATCCCTTGTATAAGACTCTAGATAATCATCGTTGATAATGTGGCTTTCAGTATTCACGAACGGTCAGCACGAGAGAAGATCTCAGCAGACCAGGTAGCCCATGTATTGAATGACGAGGTCAGTCGGAAGTACATTCAAAGCCTTAAAAGGTATGTTTTCATCCGAAAATTCTGGAGAAGAAGTATAATCTAAGGGTCTATTGTACATAGGCTTCTCACCTTCTCACAAACGAAGTACCCGCCCGAAGATCTGACACAACTTATGGGATAACTCTTACTCTTTATATAACTGTTTTCGTACCCCATCCCCTATATTCTTAATAGAGCATTTCCTATGTATGGAGTAATTGTATTTTGCTTGATTTATTTATTTGATTTGCTTGCGAGTTGCGATTACCATACATTTGCCATAGAACCTTGTGCTTTTACAAGGTAACGTGATAGGAATATCCCCTAGAAAATTAATCTCGAGTTTCCATAGTACAAGGTTAAATTCTAAACTCAAAAGCCGTTTACTCTTGTTCTAATCAAACAGAGAAGCGGGATGCCCCAGTTTTTACAACGCCGATTTTCGCTGGCCCGATCAAGTGTGTAAGGATGGGATGTGCATCATCAAGATTACGATGTACATACAGTTGTTGTAAACCAGGCTTAGTATTGATGTTGATGATGCCCATTTGAGATCGTTGGTCTGGATGCCGAGGCTATAAGACTAGTGCTGCCAGTCCATGCTCTGAAACCGATCTTTACTTTCCATGCCATCTACTAGTAGGAGTGAGGAACGCTTTGAGTCCAGTGCGGAAATAAACCAAGAGAAGGCTTGTAGCCAGAATAGGCAAGCGGTACAAGACGCTATTCCGCAAGAAGTTCAAGTTGAACGGGAACTTGAACCTCGAGAGCCCACCAAGATGGCGATACCTCTGAAGATTCGTGCAGTAGATATCGTCCGTGTTCACACAATACTTGCGCTTCTCGCTTTTATTAGTGCCCTGGTTCTTGGCTGCACCCTTCATTTCAAGCGAATCGTAAAGAATGGCGTGGCAGGATATCCTCAGGAATGGTTCCCATCTGTTTCTGCTACGTGAGTATCTTGGACTTAAAGTAGCTCTTGTATTTCCGTGCTTTAGACCATTAAAGTTGATGATCTGAACTCATATATGATATGAGAAAACAGAAACTGAGATTCGTACGGTACTAACTATAAGCACGTTTCTATTATCGGTTATAGCATCGGAGACTGGTACCCTGAAAGGAGTTTATTCCATATATTAATTGCTCTGAATTCTGGTTTGTTTTCTTCCTTTCCCCACATAGATTGCGAATAACCAATGGTCATTTCCTGATCAACCAGGTCCTCGCTTCTCAGTAGTCTTCCTTCAATATTTCAATAGTCGTGCTTCTCATCCATCTCTTTCATCTGTTGTCCTCGTTGCCGGTATCATACGAACATTATCTTGTGGTGGCTGGGTATATATCACTTCAGAAGATGATCACGATGCTCATGACATTCTCATGATAACTTATATCATATGTAACATACCATGGATGCTGGGCGGCATTGCTTGTACACCAAATGATCCGGAGTGTACCGCTCAGCGAAGGAAACGGTGAGCCGATGTATTATTTCTGAACCCAGTTAACTTATGATCTTTGGGAGCGTAGCATCATCTATGCTTCGATGTAGGTCCTCTATTAGTCTTACTATTTCTGAGGATAGTACTAAATCCCATACAGTTTCTTTGGGCTGATTGTTCCAATGGTGTATTTCTTCATCCAGCATAAAGTATACCGTATTCCAGGCGGTAAGCTATCACTGATCGACATGACGTCATATCTAATAACCAGGAAAATAACATTAATTCCCGAATGCAAAGCTTATACACGATATGCTTTCTTCGAATGGGGTTTAATTTTTACAGATATTATGTATGACTCTTTATCAGGGCATGATTTCTCGTATGCGGGAATTGAGGTCTGCTGATTCCAAAATTTCAACGATATCATATTGACTAGCAAGACCAGATTGATATATCGACGTCTTCGAGATCACCAATCAAGTATGTGCAACTCGTTGACTATTTATTAGTAATCCGTTTTAATCTTCCTTTAGAAGTCCTCCCAATAATGTGACTATGGGAGGCGCTGAAGAAAAGAATACCTTGAGTACTCGTTCCAACGAGATACACCATGAGACCACTCTACAGCCTAAGGGTATATCTAAATTACTATACCCTGTATCTGCACGATATAGGGAATTAATCTCGACAGTTTCTGATATCTACCTCTGTACGTTTTGAATCCTCATATAGCTTATACAACGCTGATAGATACCCTAATTACTAGCATTTATCTTCTGGACATTATATACATGTCTAATTCCGAGTCTGTTTTATTTCTCCGTTTGGCAATTAGGTATCGCAGGCACTGAGCTTGCCCTCCTTGCGCTACTTTCTCCTTGCGCGCTCGGAATATCTGTAATTAGGAACTCTGTCTCAACCCGATACGGTCGTGCTACTCTACATTTTCTTAGTATATTTGGTCTTGCAGCATATAAACTCCCTAAGCCCGGACACCGACTCTTTTTTGTTTTCTTTGCTAACATCTTTGCATGCATGGGCGTCGCAATAGATCTAGCTGGCTTAGTAGTATATCTCCTGAAAAGCACAGCATAAGTGAGTATCCGATAATAAAACCTACACTCCTTTGATAACTTTATGTATATTAATCAGATCTTGGCCTTGGCCTTGTTTTGTCATCACTTTTGAAGCATGCAAATCATGCAAATAACCCGAGTGAGATCTACTCCATATCATCTTGAGCTCCATAGCTAACAATAAGGTAGTTTGGCCCATGCTTGATGAAAGATCAGGGGGCTTCAATAAAACAGGAATTGTACTTGCTCTATTAGCAACAGCTGAATTTGCTACTCGGCGTACAAATGATAAAAATGGAAAGATAGTAGTCCGAGCCTTTGACAAGCCTACCGTAGGCTATATTCCATCCTGGTTCAAAAGTTCTATGGCGTTGGGAAGCTTGATATTCAGCTTGCATTGTTTCCTAACCGATTCGAGTACAATAATCTCGTGGACCTGGGTTGGTTATCCTATCAGAGGCCCAGTTCCGCATGTCCATGGCGCTTATACTCTTCTCACTCAATGCTTTGGGATCGGAATTTCTTTGATATGTCCTCCCTTTGTTATGTCAAGCCCTTCTTGGTTTGCTTTCGGAGTAGTGTCATCATATGTGTTATACTCGTATAAGAACTGGTTTGGATATTTTGGAGGTTTGGGCTTAGTAGTATTCTTAATGTCGATTATCCCTCAGGTGATTCTCGATGCATCACTATATCCACAAAAGGGGAGAGTCTATTTCACTGCGTTTCTTGTGACTATTTTACTCCATCTTGCCAGTGTTTGGACTGTCGCATATGCATTTGTGCCAGCTGGTTGGCTCCTAAGGGAAAGAACAGACCTGTGAGTGATTTTGTACCAAGCACGGACGCTCAGGACTGAAATGCCTCCTGGTTTAGAGTGCTGTTTGTCCAAATAGCATTACTCTCTTCGGCTTTCACTTGGTCCAGAAATAAAAACATTAGAACTTTCTCATCGAATATTGAGTTATCAACTCAGTTCAGGACAGTTGCATTCGGTATTATTGCAATCATTTCTATCCTATCTGGAGCCGTGATGGTGTTGAAATCTCCATCAACGGCGCCTCAGCCTTTCCGCCCTGGACCACGCATTTTCTGTGCAGGCATTTGGACCGTACATTTTGGGATGGACAACGAAGGAAGGGACAGCCAGCGAAAGATGAGAGACCTCATAAGGTGAGCTTGAATTCCAACAAACCAGTTGCTGTCTCAACCCGTGCTTTCAGGGACATGGAACTAGATGTTGTTGGGTTACTGGAGACTGATTTGCACGTAAGTTGTCTGATGTATTTGCTACCATCTTTGATGGTAATCATCTCGTCTAGAGGCCCGTTTACGGTAACCGAGATCTGTCAGTGATACCCTATAATGTGATTTTATGAAGTGCTTAACGTTATTTAGAACCCGTGTTATGGTAGAAGAGCTTGGTTATGTACGTTACCGGAAAATTCCTCTATATCTTGACTTTTAATGTCCCGTAGTACGTTGACTTAGGTCCAGGCCCTAATCAGCATACCTGGGGAGCTGTGTTATTATCAAAGGTACGAAAAGTGCTCCTACTATCCTATTCTTGAAATTATGAATGACAATGCTAAGTTATTTTCAGTTCCCTATCATCAACTCCACTCACCATCTTCTTCCCTCTCCACATGGTGAACTAGCCCCAGCTATCTCAGGATATCTTAATATATACGGGACGGAAGTCATGGTGGTTATTGCTCACAATGGTCAAGGTAATTGATTTGATGAACTCTTGGAGTATATCCAAATGCTGATTACTTTTACAGAGGAGGACCCTTTAGATAGAGAATTACAATCAAGAGAACTTGCTCGCATCATGGCATCCTCATATCCAACCCCAACTATTTTCTTGGGATATGTTGTGACAAAACCCCATGCTCCTAGGCGTAAGTACCTGGTCCGAGTAATGCTTCAAAATTAACGATTTATTAACAGCTGCACCATATAAAATACTTGTGGAGGATGGGAAAATGTACGATATAGATGAAGATGACCAGGACAGATGGTGAATGCCTTCTTGTTGTGTCTATCAGATCACTTATCACCCGTTTAGGTGTGAATATATCCTTTATCGCGGCTTATATCGTACATCATATCTGAGGATGTCAAGAGGAACGGTAACGGATACGGAGCTTCAAGCAGGGCAATTCGTCGTCCCTCGCTTTGGACATAGGGTGACTGACGAGTCGAAAGAAGCCCGTTACCTAAGAATATACAAGGAAACTCTGGATGAACAGCATGTGAGTATCGCACTATTTCTGAGTTAGATTTTTTTTCTCTGGTTCTGACATCTGTGGAAGTGGTTCCCGATGGAGTACTACGGCGATGAAAAGAGCGGAGGTAAAAATGGACATTTTTATCATGTTTTTGGTACGCCGTTGTACTATAATATCCCTGAAGGAGCTATCTTGTAGTTGCGCCTACACTTAAATTGTTTTGACTTTGTAAGTAGTAGTAGTAGTCCTGAAAATAGATTCATACTTTGTACATTTACGTCTGTTGTAGTGTCATGCGTTTTAGCCAGTAATAAATCGAGAAGACTTATGCAAACGACATACTACATGTAATAAGGCTGATCTATACTTACCTAGCCCCCAGCATTTTGAAAGAAACTTTAGTATATCGTGTAGAGACGATATAAAGAGCTTGAGCTATCAGATATAGTAATGCGTAGGGAGCCTGTGAGTCGTTAGATCGGTAGTACTCTGAATTCATACAAAGGTGGCTTTGTATCTTATTCGTTTGATCTGAGCTTGCTCATAGTATACTAATCTCTCGTTTACTGAAAGGTGCGCCAGAACATGAGCATGGAATCTGCGAATAGCATTTTCATCCCTTTTAGAGACATTGTCCGGAACGGAGTCTATGTTCGAGTTTGTGGTTACAGCGAGTAAAGAGTTAACGCATCCGGAGGTTATTAAGACATGATAATGGGCTGGACTAGCTAAAAGAGAACCTAGGTTACGAAATGGATAAAGGACGTATTTATACACTGTAGTATAAACGTGGCGTATTTATTACATGACATGGCTGAAACTCGTACCGATAAATAACAGTTATTCCCTCAGAAATTATGAGAAGCCCGAGAACAAAGTGTTTCGCTTGATTAAATTTATTTTCTGGATTTTATGGGCTGATGATAATTGATAGAATGTATTCTGGAGAGAGATGAAGGATAATAGCATCAAGGCGGTTACATAATGGACCGCTCTTAGTTCCAGAATATCCCACGACTTGATTACCTAACGGTGGCTCGGCACCCATATCTATACACCGAGTAACACTCGTTGGGGACGTACTATGTCTTTTCCTACTATCTGATACTCACAATCAAGCACCCAGGGGTTATAATATTCTCACTACATCCAGCCCACCATCCAGTCAGCCCAATTTTAACAATACATAACCACAAACACTGACAAATAAAACCATAATTTTGCCTCTGATTCCAATATCAGCGAGTAAACTTCGGCATACTTGTGTGCATACGCCATCTTATACATAAAAGTCATAGAAGTTATAAGTATATTACTCTGTACATAACTAATCGTCCGATCTGTCCAACCCGACGAATCAGCATATTCTCACAAAAGACATTTGGAAACTGAGTTAGAAGACATTTTTGGAGGTTATAGAGTCATAAATAGATATGTATATTAGACGAGATGAAAGCCAGTGACTACTGGACAGAGCTCTCCTGTCTACGATACTCGATCCTCCAACTCAGACTCCCTGTGTTTCAGAGAAATACTATTTATATCTTACGACCAGCCCTTTGTTTAACATGGCCAGTCTGCCAGCCAAGTAACTGTGCCTATACAGTCATAAACAGCCACAAGCATCAACAAACATATCACATTTTTGCGTCCGAAACATGATAAAACCCATCGTTAGTCAATAGATATCGCCTTTTATGGTCAAATATATCGTCTTATATCTCATTATCGAGTTAGACATGATTATCCTATACACACAGAAGCCCCTATCATAGCTTAGAAAGCATCAAACAATCAACAACAATCAGAATATGTTATAATCCTACCCATACCGGAGTCTGATTCCCTCACCTACTTCATTCGTACCACCATCATCTGACTACTATCTCTGCCCTATCTCTGCTGAACTTGTCAATCACTCACCTGCACGATCTGCTCCTGATAACGATGTCTTCTCCTAACGATCAATGCACTAGCTCTCCTCAGTCTACGGTCCTTGATGGATCTCCCTCACTCAACTTCAAAGGGCAGGAGGTCACCAGCTGGTTTGGTCCTGGCACTGCTCTCTCTTGGATTAATCACTGCAACACCGCCCCATTCGTCCCCGAACATGGAAAAGACTGGTACTATGGATCACCTACGCTCTTCGAATGGTCCAAGAAGAACTGGTTCCCCGAGACGGATGAGGAGCGCGAGGAACGTCAAAGCCACTACCGTGACAGTGAGCAGATCGGAATGCTCACTTCAAGCAACTCTAGCACGAATCTGGCAAGGAAGACGACGAAGACTTGTACTCGTACTTTTGGCAAGATCCCTATCGTTTCTCCCATCATCGAGGAGTCAGCCCATGATGTCATCTACACTAGTCCTAGGCCTTTACAGTCTCCTATCAGTCGACCAGTTCTCAGGAGGCGCAACGGGACACCGACCATCTCATTGACGTGGGGAGGTCTGGGTGTGTATATACCTGACAACTCTAACAACTCCACTCGTATTGGACTCGGTATTATGGGATTACCAGATGTGGTGCAAGGGACGATCGAGCGACAGTACGACCACTACGACTACTACGACTACTACGACTACTACGACCATTACGACCATTACGACCATTACGACCATTACGACCATTACGACCATTACGACCATTACGACCATTACGACTACGAGGACGACACGAACAACGAAGATATCGATAATGAAGAATTCGAGGCGATCATCGAGGCTCTCAAGACGCCTGGATTATGGGGCACGATCTACGACTGGATTAAGGAAGCGTTGGGGATGAGTGACTGAGGAAGGGACGATGCGGGTGGAGTGGGGAGGTGGTGAAGGTGTAGGGGTGGGGAGGGGATGATACTTATAGTAAGTGCTCATATGTTCAGGATTGGCAGGATCGGTAAGTATGACATTGCGGAGCAGGCTTCACATAGTCACTTGGGAGATTACTAGAGTAGAAACGGGTCAAGAAAGATGAGTAGATTCTTCCTCTTTATATCACTTTGTATCTATGTGATGGAATGACTTGAAGACTGGGTGCCGACTTTCTTCGAGTCCTTCTTGATCGAAATACCAGAACACCGCTCCTTGGGACTGATTGCTAACTTCCATTTCCTTTCTCATTTGCTTTTGAAGGTCCATCTCTCATCGTAAATCACTATCTGAAGTTGGGACGTTGTTGTCGTATACTATCCAATCATTGTCTCTCTCTATCATGTTTCTATCGAGTTTCTTTCTCTCTTCATACATCATGTTTTACTCGAATTCCGTATTGTTCCTGTAACTATTCATCTATCTCGTTGTACGCAATATCATGTTTTCAATATTATTCTCTTCTTCGATATAGATCTTGAGTAATTTCCCAATAAGAACTTGTGTTGACTGTAAACTATAGTTAAGACCCTCTTTGTATTTGTATTTGAATGTATCTTCGATAGCGTGAACGTAGCGATAACCAGCTATACTTTAGAAACATCATTTTCTAACCGATTGGAACATGGTTAATTCTTGTTTATCTCAGGCACTTAAATTCACTCAAAACATCCATTTAAATCCGGTACTACGGCCGTGTTATAGAATAAGTATATATGTTTATGTTTTTCAAAATCAAAATTAGTAAGTGTCTGCCTTGTTCAAAGTCCTTCTAATCTACTAAATAAACATATCAGAACTGTGATTGATCGCAACATAAATTTCATTGTTCGACTAGCTATAACAAACGTTGGAACCCAAAAACTCAAAAACATCTGACCCACCACCAATTTTAGCACAAAGAAGCAAAGAAAGTAGTCGAAGCAGTTATGTTTGAAAGATTAGATTATGAGGACACAAAACTGAATCGAGTTAAAGAGCCATTCCTCATATTTTGGTCTGTGAATGAGAGCATTTAATTTTAATTTTCCCGTATTATAAACTTCGATAGAGTAGATGTTGACTCGGGGGACTTTAATTTAAACTCCAGGCATTCAAATTTAAGGAACTCGTACTCGACTCTGTATGTTATTATGTAGGGCTCATTCGAAGGTAGTCAGTATTATATAATCTGTTCGTGGGATGATGTGATATCCTGGAGGGAGACGCTAGCCCATATTTGGACTTGCCTCGAAGTGATTATAGCACATAGTTTTGTCCGGGCTAAGTTACCACCCAAAAGAAATCTTCAGCAGCGTACATCTCTATGCATATAAAAGTGGAGAATATGAGAGTGGAATATACAGAAAGTAGGCTATCCAAGCTTTCAAACGACATCACTTTTGTACCCATTGCATTGTCTTCCCCTCCGAAACTATGCCTGCTAATCGAACTGCTCGTGACAGTCAAGTAACGAGTGCGTCACGTCGTTACATATGATTTCTGTTATTGTCATCTACTAACAGTAACAAATACTATGATACTTCAATTGACCAGTCAAGCCACAGGAAAGGACACGCCGGGCAGCAAATGCTTTCTTCGTATTTCGATCGGAGTTTCTTAAGAGTATTCCTGATGATATACACCAGAGTGTGGTATCTTCCCGTTCTGGAGAAATATGGAGAAGTCTGTCTCCTGAGGAGCAGTCTGTGTATTATGCAATAGCTGAAGAACGGAAGGAGAGAATGGAGAGAGAAGGACCTCTCCCGGTAGTAAAGCGGAAGCGGACGCGGACGAAGAAGAGAGCTGTCTCAACTTCAACTTCAGGAACATCCTCCCAATCTGATCTTGAGATCATGAGTAGTCCTAGTGAAGGGAGCGGACGCACACCGTCTCCAACACCTTTCACACCTTCATATTTAATCTCTACCTTGGTAAGTGACACGATATATCGAGTATACATTATCTACTCACTCTTACTCACTCTTATGTAGCTGCATCATGATGTATCTCACCCAGATAGCTCGCTCAATATTCCTGCGTCAGCTGTCCCTCAGTCCATATTAGCATATGGTACATCAAGGTATAAATATATCATTTCCACAAGTCGTCTATAGCATTTCTCACTATTCTTACCAGTGTTTCCGAGACCGACCCAATATCTGAGGAGATACTCGCAATCATCAACTCTATCCCGATGCCACTGGAGAATATGAGTGATCTTCCAGAGCTTGACTGTCTCAACTCACTCTTGATGGGCCTTGACCTTGAACCTGCGAGTGATTCTGTAGACTGGAGCGATATAATTCCAGCCTCCCTTCTCTAATGGTTTTCTCAAAGCATCCGATTTTTACTCGTTTCTGACGGATATTTCTCCCTCTTCATAACTACAGCGTCATGGATTTGTGTGGGCTCATATATGTCTATGCCGTCGATAGTAGTATCTAAATACTTTAATTAGATTGCAAGGACTCACTCGATGTGTAATTCTGTTGAATTTATTAATTCTAATGATTATGTAACACAATCTCACGTTTGTCTTAGCTAGCCACCATCTTGTGGACTTGAAACTACACAAGTATCGAATTTCTATCCTCTCTCAATTTTCATGTTTTGTATTGTTCCTGTAATTATTATTATATCAGTTTGTACATAATATCTTGTTGTCAATGTTATTCTCTTCCTCGATATAGATCTTGAGTGATCCCCAATAAGAACTAGTAATGACTGTAATCTATAGTTAAGACGCTCTTTGTACTTGAATGTATCTTTGAAAGCGTGAAAAATAAACACATACATAAGCATAAGTAACCCATGTGATCCATTAATAATACTTGATTCCTCACTCGTTGATGTCGATACTTGTGTAGTTTCAAGTCCACAAGATGGTGGCTAGCTAAGACAAACGTGAGATTGTGTTACATAATCATTAGAATTAATAAATTCAACAGAATTACACATCGAGTGAGTCCTTGCAATCTAATTAAAGTATTTAGATACTACTATCGACGGCATAGACATATATGAGCCCACACAAATCCATGACGCTGTAGTTATGAAGAGGGAGAAATATCCGTCAGAAACGAGTAAAAATCGGATGCTTTGAGAAAACCATTAGAGAAGGGAGGCTGGAATTATATCGCTCCAGTCTACAGAATCACTCGCAGGTTCAAGGTCAAGGCCCATCAAGAGTGAGTTGAGACAGTCAAGCTCTGGAAGATCACTCATATTCTCCAGTGGCATCGGGATAGAGTTGATGATTGCGAGTATCTCCTCAGATATTGGGTCGGTCTCGGAAACACTGGTAAGAATAGTGAGAAATGCTATAGACGACTTGTGGAAATGATATATTTATACCTTGATGTACCATATGCTAATATGGACTGAGGGACAGCTGACGCAGGAATATTGAGCGAGCTATCTGGGTGAGATACATCATGATGCAGCTACATAAGAGTGAGTAAGAGTGAGTAGATAATGTATACTCGATATATCGTGTCACTTACCAAGGTAGAGATTAAATATGAAGGTGTGAAAGGTGTTGGAGACGGTGTGCGTCCGCTCCCTTCACTAGGACTACTCATGATCTCAAGATCAGATTGGGAGGATGTTCCTGAAGTTGAAGTTGAGACAGCTCTCTTCTTCGTCCGCGTCCGCTTCCGCTTTACTACCGGGAGAGGTCCTTCTCTCTCCATTCTCTCCTTCCGTTCTTCAGCTATTGCATAATACACAGACTGCTCCTCAGGAGACAGACTTCTCCATATTTCTCCAGAACGGGAAGATACCACACTCTGGTGTATATCATCAGGAATACTCTTAAGAAACTCCGATCGAAATACGAAGAAAGCATTTGCTGCCCGGCGTGTCCTTTCCTGTGGCTTGACTGGTCAATTGAAGTATCATAGTATTTGTTACTGTTAGTAGATGACAATAACAGAAATCATATGTAACGACGTGACGCACTCGTTACTTGACTGTCACGAGCAGTTCGATTAGCAGGCATAGTTTCGGAGGGAAGACAATGCAATGGGTACAAAAGTGATGTCGTTTGAAAGCTTGGATAGCCTACTTTCTGTATATTCCACTCTCATATTCTCCACTTTTATATGCATAGAGATGTACGCTGCTGAAGATTTCTTTTGGGTGGTAACTTAGCCCGGACAAAACTATGTGCTATAATCACTTCGAGGCAAGTCCAAATATGGGCTAGCGTCTCCCTCCAGGATATCACATCATCCCACGAACAGATTATATAATACTGACTACCTTCGAATGAGCCCTACATAATAACATACAGAGTCGAGTACGAGTTCCTTAAATTTGAATGCCTGGAGTTTAAATTAAAGTCCCCCGAGTCAACATCTACTCTATCGAAGTTTATAATACGGGAAAATTAAAATTAAATGCTCTCATTCACAGACCAAAATATGAGGAATGGCTCTTTAACTCGATTCAGTTTTGTGTCCTCATAATCTAATCTTTCAAACATAACTGCTTCGACTACTTTCTTTGCTTCTTTGTGCTAAAATTGGTGGTGGGTCAGATGTTTTTGAGTTTTTGGGTTCCAACGTTTGTTATAGCTAGTCGAACAATGAAATTTATGTTGCGATCAATCACAGTTCTGATATGTTTATTTAGTAGATTAGAAGGACTTTGAACAAGGCAGACACTTACTAATTTTGATTTTGAAAAACATAAACATATATACTTATTCTATAACACGGCCGTAGTACCGGATTTAAATGGATGTTTTGAGTGAATGTGAGTGCTTGAGATAAACAAGAATTACCCATGTTCCAATTGGTCAGAAAATGATGTTTCTAAAGTATAGCTAGTTATCGCTACGTTATGTAAATTTAAATATAAGAAGTTTAAAAAAAAGAAAAAGTTACGTTATGTAACAATGCTATAGCCTTAAACGGAGGATCATTCACAACGGACTTTGCCGCAACTTTCACATTGATTCAGATGTAACCTTGTGATGCGAGTCATATGTATCACAATAAATACAATCTTTTTCAAATTCTTTCTTTCTTGTATTCTTTCTATCTTGTGGAGGTTAGGAAACTCGCGTTTTACTCATGGCAAGACAGATATTTGGACCTCCAGCAGAGGCACTTGCTAGATTATCTCCAGAACAGCGCTCATTCATCCAATCCCTACCAAAGGCTGAATTGCATGCACATCTCAATGGATGTATACCTTTGCAATGCCTGCAGGATCTAGCGAAAGCCTATGTTGTGGATCAGCATGTGCATAACTCAGAAGATGCATCTACCATTGAGTCTGGTGTCGAGACATTAAAAAAAGGCATATCTCTTGAAAAACTTGATGATTTCTTTGGACTCTTCAAGGCTGTATATGCGTTGACGGCTACACCCGAGAACCTCGCCATTGCAACTCGCGCTGTACTTCTCGACTTCATTGGTGATGTACCAGAAGGGAGACAATGTTCTTATATAGAATTACGTAGTACACCTCGTGCAACTCCACAGATGTCTCGCCAAAAATATGTTGAAACTGTCTTAGATGAGATCGAGAAGTTCCCCGAAGAAAATGCTGCATATATTCTGTCATTAAACCGTACAATGACACCAGATGTTGCGATGGAATGTATAGACATTGCCATTGCCATGAAAAATGCTAATAGAAGGATAGTTGCTGTGGATCTTTGTGGAGAGCCCTTGGTATGGACTTCTTATACTTGTGGTTTCTTTCGACTTAGATATTTCAGGCAGGAGATATGGACCAATTCTCAGGCTATTTCAAAAGAGCGAAAGATTCTGGCTTAGGACTCACTTTACACATTGCCGAGGTAAATATCATATACATTACAGTACCTATCCAATTGCCTCTGAACACGTTTTCAGACGGATCAAAATACACCAGAAGATACGATGAAGCTTCTTTCTTTTGGTCCGGATCGTCTAGGACATGCTACATTTCTTAATGAAGAAGCAAAGAAATATGTTCTCGATCACAATATAGCAATCGAAATATGTCTTACCTCAAACTTGATGTGAGTAACTACTACCTTAGATCCACTTTGAACGAGAAAACTTATTTTTCCAATTCCAGCTGCAAGACCGTCAAGACTTTAGACGATCATCACCTCAATTATCACTTTAATCTTAATCATCCAGTTGCCATTTGTGTTAGTTCTACATTGTTCATATTGCTAGACTATTACTTATCGTCTTGTACTAGAGCGATGATACTTTACCCTTTCGCAACTCATTACTCGGAGAATATGCACTCTTACTTGCTCCCAAACCACATGGACTGGGTTTGTCAGAGAAAGATGTCAGGACTCTTGCAGAGATGAGCATGAATAACAGATTTGTAGCAAAGAGACAAATTCCTAGGAATTAATGTAGCGTAGGATATAGATGAACTTGTCGTATTTAGCATGAAGAGCACTCTTAAATGGTGAAAAGAAGTGAAACAAGATATCATATAACATGATAACCGAGTTATCATTTTATACATACACTGTACAGTAACGGACAAAAGTATTGCAAACATGTTAGTATAATTAGTTCACGTTATTTAAGCTATTTACGCAGGTATCTACAACAGAAGCAAACTTAATATCATGTAAAAATATTATGATTCTATGCTAGTGCAATACAATTGTCTTCTACTGTAGTTTTGCCAATGAATAGATTTTACATATGTATTATGGTCATACAAACAAGGAATAGATTTCTGGAGAAAGAAAAGGGAAAACAAGTACCGGCTTAGGTCCGTTTGTCCTTCCACAGGTTATTTGAAACTGAATCATCGGAATCGGATTCATCTTCATCTCCCTCTTCATCACTGCTTTGTTCTGGAGATTCGTCAGGCTCTCCTGCTTGCGTTGCAATCTCTTCCTTAGTGTCAGGAGTCTGACGTTTCTCTCCTTCAGCCCCACTCTCAGCATTGTCCTCAGTCGAATCATCTTCACTTTCCTCTTCACTGTTCTCCTCTTCCTTATCCTCTTCTTCATCACTTTCATCAAGAAACTCATCGAGATTCTTCCAAACTCCTTTATTCCCATTGGGAGCTGGAGATCCACGCCCGCTGGGAGTCAAGATAACGGGCGTTACATGCCCTTGGGCAGATACAGATCGTGATGGTGTTGTTGTTGATACACTAAAACTAGAAAGCCGTTGTTGACTCGAGAACTGGGATGGACTCGGGGCTGCAGGGTGTTCTTCTTCGGAATCACGTAAGGATGAGTCGGTACCTTCTTCAGGCCAGTCTGGGAGACGTAAGTTTGATTCAAGCCCTGCGGACTTCTCGGTAAGGAGCTCGATTGATCCAAGGACACCAGGATTTTCTGGTTGTATTTTGATAAGTATTTAATGTGAAGATTATATAGTAGAGGATCCTTACCCTTAGTAAGTGGTTTATCTTGTACCACCGATTTGCCCTCGAACAAGACGAGTTTCACTTGTTCCCGGCGAAGAATCACGCCTCCCCTTTGATAGGTAGCATCATCATCCTCATCATCCACACTATCATTGCCATTCAAATGTAAGTGTAGATTGCGTGATACTCCAGCCAAGAGTGTACTAAGCATACGAGCACGGTCGCGGACATCATAGCTGAGATCATAACGAGCAAGTGAGAAAATGTATCGAGTGATCAAGTCAATAGTTGCATGAGGGGTTGTAATAAGGACCTGAAGTTTTGCAGCCAGTGTTAGGACTTGGAGCTTGACGATAGACTCCTGTGAGAAGTCAATTTAGTCGGCAGACTTGGAAATTCGGAATTAGTGTTACCTCTGAAGGGAAGCTCTTCGCAACACGTCTGAGAACATCGGGAGCCCACCACGCGATTCCGCTGAGTCCCAGTAGGGCCATTGTGTCATTATCTGATCCGTTCTGGTCAGCTTTTGAAGAAGCATACTGGCCAACCAACCAGACGATGCATGCTCGTGCCGCAGGGTTCTTGATGTCGTCTAACCTGTTCGCAAGGTCGGCTATTATATGAGTCGGAGATTGTAAGGATGTCGGTGATGAAGGTGTTGCTGAAGAAGAATTTAGGCGGGCTTGGACAAGATTTTTCAGCACAAGAACTGATGACGATGTTGTCGATGCTAGGGAAGGGAGGGGTGGAATTCAGAAAAGATTCATTTCTACTTATACTTATAGCTAACCTGATCCGTTTTTTATGAAATCCATAAGTATTGAGATGCATTGAGGTGATGAATCGGGGACCATACGAGCACATCGCCCTATAGCCTGAATTGCTTCCGAAGCAACATGTATTTCTGTATCCTCGGAGTAGAACTGTCCCCACTAATTCAAGTTCCTTGTCTCACAGATGTACATATTGAACTCACCACAAATTCGCGTAACAGAGCTTGATAGTTTTCTGGTGACAATAGTTTGAGTAAAATATTGAGTTTATCTAATTTAACTTTTTTAATGTCCGTAGCCTTTATGAGAAAACGAGAGTAATGGGGCATAAATAATTGCTTAAGAAAACACAATTAATGGAGGCATTAGAGATGAATTAGAAGAGTTCATTAGAGCTGTGTCTTACGGGTACTTCATCAATGATGATTGAGAGATTAGCAAGGGTGATTCGCTCAATCTCCTTTGATATGGGAAGAAGCCGGAGAAGAGGGTTTACAATTTTGGATAGTTGGGTTTGTGGTGCTAGATAGAAGAAAACACGAGCAACAGTCATGACAACCTTCATTATACAGGATGAGATTAGAGAATAATCGCATTAGCTCTTTTGACAGGATACTCATTGCAGGGTGTATACTGACAGCAGGGTTATTAGACATTAATAGTGGTTCGGCGTAAGAAAACAGGAGCTGTAGATCTGGATCAACCTCTTCCCTATCCGATACTCCATCATTGTTAGTCACTGAAGGTTTTGGGAGCATGCTTCTTGCATATCTGGTCAATAATTCAAGAACGTTCACTTGACCCCAGGGATCTACATCGAGTAAAGTGCGACATAAGCGCCGATAATGAGTATGGAGAAGATCAAGTCGTGTCGGACAGATTGTCTGGAAGGCAACAGATACAGCACCAGCAGAAAGTGGTGATCTATCTCTAAGGAGTGTTTGAAGGATAGGAATTAAGGACGGAAGATGAGCCGGGTCCATCCTGAGAATTATTGTTCAGGTCGCGTATAGGATAGTGCATATATTAATGTGTATGTGCTCACCTATAACACTTGATTAGAGCAAACGCTGCTGCTTTACGCACATAAGGACTAGGGTCAGTAGCGCATTTCTTGACCGCAAGAATCACGATATTAGCCACCATTGGGACGTTGATTCCCGAGAGTACGCGTAAAGCCATTGCTCGGATGAGAGGGTTAGAATCTGTAAGATCTTTTTGAAACGTGTTTATACTGAGAAGAGCGATGTCTGGTTCACTCTCAGCATAACGAAGCAAGAATATGTATACAAGCTTGCGAATCTCAAGGTTCGGTGAAGCGACATTTTTGACAACGTGTGCAAGGAAATCGGAGACATTACGACCTTTGGATATGAGCTACTTCCAGAGATACGAAGTGAAGTTACTTGATATCCATTGAGTAAAGATTCATATCCAATCTTACCGCAATTAAAGTTTTGAGAGCATCTAGCTTTTCTCTATCGCTATTTGAATCGAGTTGTCGTCGTACGGCACGAACTTTGTCTTCGGTTACATCGAAGTAGGCTGCCCCAGGACCACGAGTTATAGCAAGATCTCGGGTATGTTCAGCTATACTTTCAGAGATACGAGCCCCGAGACGGGAAGTGTTTTCTGTGAATGAGCTCAGGTTGAGGTTAAGACCTGCCATGATATAGCTAGATGTTAACGTGACGTCTGCTCTAATTTAATAATTATAATAATACTAATTTAATTACTCGCAAACATCCTGCCACGTGATGCGAATATGTATAAATTGTAGACAGCGTAGTTACCAAATTAAGTAACAAGTATTATATCCAGTTTAAATAATACAGGAGCGGAATCAGTACAACGCTTTAATAGCAAGAAAGAATGTGTTCGCTTGTGAGTGTACGATGAGATATATATGAAATATGAGCGATGCGTCAAAATTACAATTGTAGATATGAAAAACTGGAAGAGAGTGGAACAGGGATCGCAACGATGGATATATGCATATATCATTTATTACTTCATGGTCGGATATGTTATGAACAATCTATGATCCTTCCAATTCGCAGTCACAGAGGAAGGCTACAACCAAATCTCTGTCAGAATCAAGCTTATATGAGGATAGTATGAATGGATAGATTAACTCACTCGGACGAAGTCTTGTATTGTTATTGCACGTGTAACCCTGCGTTCAAGTATCTCTTGTACGGTTACCTCGTAGTCACAATGCTCAGTTTCTCTGATTATCTTATAAGAAACCACAAGTCGCTTATACTGGAACGATACATGAACGTCAGCCTTATCGACTCCCGGTAGATCCAGTATGACAAGCATATGCCGTTTGTCGGAAGATTCACGATAGACGCTACGAAAGATAGTTTAGTTAGTACCATTAGGCTTTTGAATATCTAATGTGGTATTCATACATTGATCTTCGACGAGAAAGTGTGGGTGTCCTGCTCGAATTCGGAGCTGCACTTATTACCGGTGCGGAGGAACCGTACCCCTTTGCCATACTTTCCGTACTGGGTCGAGCTCCTGCGCCCACGGCATTTTCTCTTTCCCGTGCCTCTCGCGCTCTCTCTCTTTCACGCTCCTTCTCTAGCTCACGTTCTCTTTCACGTTCACGTTCATCCTCATCGAAAGCTTGTTGAATGGCGGCAGGAATAAAATTATCCGAGTCGCGTCGTTTTGAGCTATATACTTGTTCCCAGAGTTGTCCAATAAATACCTCATCAGCGTCGACGGGCGTGATGGGGCCTGTGTCACGAGAAGAGCCTGAACCAGCTGACGTTGTCATCGAAGGAGACTGATGCTGGAAATATGGTGGAGAGAGGGGATGAAGTTGAGGTCTACGCTGGCCATGCATTATTGTGTCAAACAAAGGGAAGACGAAGAGAGATGATGAGTCGGACAACGGGGGGTGTGCGATATGTGGTAGTAGTAGTAGGTGGTAGACTATAAAAGCAGAAAGAAAGAAGTAGAAGCCTGATTAAAAGAGAAAGAGAAGAAAAAAAGATTAATTTTAGTTAAAAAATAGAAGGAGATAGTATCTGGAAGGTGATGATGCAGATAGAAGCACCGCAGCCATCTTCCCCTTCAAATACCCCCTTTCCTTGGTCGTCATCAGCAGCCTGCAACGGCGTGTTCTGTACGTATTTGGGTCGCGTGCCTTCTTTTGTCCATTTTTGGATAGTTCCAGCGGAGCAATTTTTCTCATTCCTGAACCCTAGGAGTATCTCACTCTCAATTCTTTACCACCAAGAGTATCATATCCAGTAAGGTTAGCATTCCTATCAATGCAATATCCGCATTCTCTGCATGATGGGCCTCGGCCTAATCGAAATTAGCATGTTAGACTGCTGAGTGCCCCAAAAGGGCCTTTGCGGATATCTTTACACCGATTCTGATCTTTTTCACCGCTTTTCCCCTCTCTGTTACATCACCAATCCAGCCTTACTAATGCATCGTTTATCTCCAACGCAGGCTCTTTCCTTTCATGCCGAGATCAGGATATCAAACAAAAACGTATCTAGTCAAAACTATTGTATATAACAAAGCAGTGTTACTAGAGTAATCACATGTATAACCCAAGATTCTCGCCTTATTATCAATGTTTCTTTCACTTTTTGTCTATATGATAGAAGTATAATTATGAAGATAAATCAGAGAATAGTGAGCTTGAAAATCAAGACAGTCACTAACGTTTGCTACCAAGTTTCAGTAATCTGGACAGCTTTTCTGCTTTTGATTCGTCTATATTACGGGGAGAGGCTGTTGATTTAGAGCTGGTTTCAGCCTGATTCGACTTTGCTGGAGTTGGGGGTGCATCTAAGGATGGGGGAGAGGTAACTCTTCTGCATCCCTTAGGATTTCTGGTAATAAGGGTGGAGGACCTGAGGGTACTATAATAATCCATAAGTTAGATTTAGTGAATTTAGTGCAGGTCCAAAGGCTTATTACAGTCAAGTTTCACTGATTCCTCGAGGAAACGAAAATGTAGAATGCTTTGAGGAGCCAAATGCAAGTCGTATAAACTCTTGTCTTTTACGGTTACATCAGAGACCCTCAAGTCCCGTCGTGGAGGTGACTCGACTATTGTACTACTTGTTAGGTTAAGAATAAAATGGACCAAAAGAAGTGTTCATACAAAGTACGAATTTATGGGCCTTTGCATCTTCTCGTAGACAACCACGGACAAAAGCATAAACGGGTTTAATCTTGCTAGATGAAGGAAATGTCTTCTCGAGTACCGAACGATCAGCGAACTTGATACGAAGCGTGGTCTATAAACGTCATAGACACGCATATAAACATTTGAAGAGAGAGATAATGGAATGATAAATGTCAGCAGATAGATAGATTAGATATGAGGAAGTCCCATGAGTAGATATGAGGCTGATACATGTGTACTTACTGTTGGGTAGCGGTCACGAACTTCCTTCTCTCGCTCGTTACGCAATTTCTCGGTCAGAAGGGGAGCATCCTGATATGCCTTGACACGGGCGACAAGTTGAGCCTGTGCCGCTTTGAGGTCCGCAGATGTAGGTTCGAAGAAACCCTCTGGAAGAGTATCTGGTAGAGAAACAGATATCTAGTCGGTCACAGAGGTATAATAGCAGAAGATAGTGCCATGAACCGTACCTTGATTCGGTTTACTTGAGGTTGTCGATAAAGGCTTGAAGAACTTGAATTCTCCTAGAGACGAAGTATTTGAAGTCCATTGAGGATCAGTAAGAGATCCCTTATTCTGATCTGTCGAGGATCCAGCTTGTGGGTCCGGTGTACTTTGGGTGTGTTCCTGGATCAACTCATTTGTAGCTGGAATCGAAGGGAGTTGCTTGGTCTCAGTACTTGATTTATCCATGGCTACGAAGCTTAGCAATAAGTCGGAGAAGGGGATTAATAAAGTAGGAAGAAGAGCTACTGCGATCAGCGAATTATTGAAATATCGTGGCGTCCACGAGATGCTTGAACGCGTCAAGGTCTATGGTTCATTTTCATCCAGTTATACTTAATATTAAGATAGCCCTAACGAGTGCACGTTCATGCCTGTTAGGTAACAGAGTTCATTCGATTTATATCTACCAAAAGTATCTACAAATACATGTAATTCATTATTAACTTCCGAGCCGAGAACCGACTCCGTCAAATCCCTGTATCTTTTCATGATCTGCCAAGTTAGCCTGAGCTTCGTACACAGTAATTACGGGTTCCCTCTTTCTCTATGGGTATAAGAAAGGGTCACATTTTGTGAGTGTAACAATAGTGATATGATTTTTTGCACAACAAACCTCTGTCCATGTTCCCCTCAATCCGATGAAGTATATGCGACTTGTATCTGCTCCTCGTGCTTCAGGAATAAACAATGTCAGGGAAGATATGTTTGAGAACTTCGATGCTCTGGAAGATATCAGCGAGTGAGTATTGTAGTCATATACATGACGTACTTCACAGTATACTCCCCCACGTCCCGGGATTCAGGAATGTGAAACTCCTGGTCAGGATGTCTGTCCGCGATGTCCGAGAAATCTATGTTATTCCCATTTACAAACTAGTCGAATTTACTGTTAACAAGACCTATACAAAACGATAGGAACCAATGTATACACACGAGACACAATTTAGCAGGAGTTTGATCTCCAGGACCAGATTTAAAAAGCAGAGAACGCAATTTGACGGATCCAGTGAATGGAATACGTATTATCCTGTGCGGGGTAGTAATAACATAATAATGACGGGAGAACACGGACTGGTCGGAGAGACTAATACGAACATCTGGTCGTCTGCGTCGCTCTCAACCCACTGCCATGTTTATAGAGAATAGTAAGTTTTGATATTTGACACCGATTCAACCCCGAGGAGAAACTTTACTCACTGTTGCCTCGTCTAGCCTACTATGCCATGGTTTTATAACCGCACTGGCCGACGCATCATCCGCAACGTTGAGAAGAGCGACATTTGCTAAGTCTACGTATTGATATAGGTTGTCTGCAGGGCCTGTAGCATCGCTGTGTTCATGGTCGTCGTCGCTGTGGTCGTGCTCATGGTCGTGCTCGCTGTGACAATGCATGTTTAAAGAGAGTGTATGCGATTGGACGGAGTGTATCGGAGTGGATTCGGATTGGGTCAGGGACTTGCGTGATGGCCGATGACGAGGGGTATGTAATAGGCGCGCTCTCATAAACTTTTTCAAAAGTACAGATTACCTCTTTTCCTCATTCCACCACCATCTCCCTCGACAAAATGTCTTACTCAGTCCGTTTCGCACTCAAAAAGGTACTTTTCCCTTTCGCTACCCCACCTCCACAATTATTTACTAAACCTGTGATTAGGCTGCCCCGCGCGCTGGTTTCGCGTCAGCACGATTCGCGTCCACAGCCGCGAAGCAACAGACTTTGAAGGAACGTCTTGCTGAACTTATTCCTGTCGAGACGGAAAAGGTATATAATATTCTCTCGACTCGTATCTTAGCACATAGTTCTAACACTTTCCTCAGGTAAAGGCTATTCGTGCTGAGCATGGCAAAAAATCATTTGGTCCTGTCCTTGTCGACCAGGTCTATGGGTCTGTCCTCAATTTCTTACCTCCGCATACTTAATTCTTATCCTACTTGCAAACTTTCAGTGGGATGCGTGGTCTTCCCGCCTTGATATGGGAAGGCTCGGTTTTAGATGCAGGTAAGCTTTGTTTCTCCCCTCTTTCTCCGCCAGCGTGTCACTTATTCTTCGACTATCAATTCAATTTCTTCACATACTGCATTGCAACTGATAAGAGGAGGGCATCCGTTTCCGAGGGAAAACAATTCCAGAATGTCAAACTCTTCTGCCTACTGCTCCAGGAGGAAGCGAACCTCTCCCTGAAGGCTTATTCTGGCTACTCCTCACCGGGGAAGTACCCACGACTGAACAGGTCCAGGCTCTTTCCAAGGACTGGGCTGCTCGTGCTGCTATTCCTGAGTTTGTCGAGGACTTACTCGACAGATGTCCTACTACGCTTCATCCTATGAGCCAGTTCTCTCTCGCTGTCACTGCTGTGAGTTTTACAATTTTTTTCCCTTTTAACGTCACTAGATTTGATATCTGATCTATTTTTAGCTTAACCACGACTCAGCCTTCGCTAAGGCATATTCTGAGGGTATTTCTAAGAAGGACTACTGGGGACCTGTGTTCGAAGATTCCATGGACCTGTATGTATCACGTCTAACAAGTTTTCAATATTATACGATTTGACACATCACGTGCTCGCAGTATCGCTAAACTCCCGAACATTGCTGGTCGTATCTTCCGCAACGTATATGGCAAGGGCAAGGTTCCGGCAATTGATGCAACCAAGGATTACTCATGGAACCTGGCTCACGTCCTTGGCTTCAGTGACAACGAAGCCTTTGTCGAACTCATGCGTCTTTACATCACCATCCACAGCGATCATGAAGGTGGTAATGTATCCGCACACACTGGCAAACTCGTTGGCTCTGCTTTGTCAGATCCTTTCTTGTCCTACGCAGCTGCTCTTAACGGTCTCGCTGGCCCTCTTCATGGGTAGGCAATCCACTATCGGCAATACTTCAATTGTTTCTGACTTTCATTCTAGTCTTGCTAACCAGGAAGTCCTTGTCTGGCTGAGAAAGATGCAGAATAAGATTGGTGTTAATGCATCTGATGAAGCTGTTAAGGAATACGTTTGGTCAACGCTCAAGGGTGGACAGGTCGTTCCAGGATACGGTCATGCTGTCTTGCGTAAGACTGACCCGAGATATGTCGCTCAACGCGAGTTTGCATTGAAGCACATGCCTGAGGACCCTATGTTCAAGCTTGTTAGCCAAGTTTATAACATTGTACCCGGTATTCTTCTTGAGGCTGGCAAGGCAAAGAACCCATGGCCGAATGTTGATGCCCACTCTGGGGCCCTTCTTACTCACTACGGTCTTGACCAAATGCAATACTACACAGTTCTCTTCGGTGTTTCTCGTGCATTTGGTGTCGCAGCACAGCTCATTTGGGACCGTGCTCTTGGTGCTCGTAAGTTTATTTTCAGTCTTATTGCTCATCTCAATCGAAATCTCTGATTTTCTTCTCAATCTAGCTTTGGAGAGACCAAAGAGTTACTCTAGCGAAGCCATCCAGAAAATGTTCTCCGGAAAGTAAGACTATAGAGTTATCATAGATTAGTACAAATCTTTTACGCTCATGACAATTTAAACTACGTGAATGCGCGTTGTACTAGCGTAATGTAGGGGAGAATAGACATCACGATTATCCTCCATGATTACTCGATATCAATAGATTTACTTTGTTAGAGTATTCTGCAAAGATAAGAAATGCTTCTCGAGATAAGGATATCTCGTCTAATTCTGTCGGCTACCTTAAGGTGACGAACGAATCAAACAAAATGCACCTCTAGCTGTAATTACTCATTTTACACATATATGTGCACCTCTTTATAAGTAACTAAAATCGTGTCATCGGACCCTAATGATATCATGTCATATACCTTTATTGTCAGGCTGCATAGCTAAGACAAAACTACTATATATATTAAAGTGAAATTGGAGGTAAGGGTACGGTATTTATTATTTGCCTTTTGCCATCAAACTTCCAGTAGTACAATACCCTGGAAAAGAAGGGAAACATTCAGTCCAACGTCTACCAAGAAGACTTCCTGTGAAGTCCAGTTTGATGTTAAGAGAGCGATTCAATATACGGATCGTCCGCTCGTTAAGAACACTGGCTCGGAGTTTGGAAGGAATCCACAATAAGAGATCACCTCTCCTATTTTTTATCCAGCCATCTTCTTCTAAATACCAGGTTTGTTCGCAGTTCACATCCCAGAGTCTGATTGTTCCATCGTGTGAACTAGATGCAATGCACTTGCCATCGGGTGAAGAGACTACAGATTTTACTCCATCTAAGTGCCCTCTGAGCGGTTCAAAGAGCATATTCCCACTTGACGCATCCCAGACACGGACTGTCTTGTCCTGAGATCCCGATATAATCCTATCACCACTGGGAGAAAATGAGACTGAGTTGACAACATCCGTGTGCCCTTTGAGTGTATTAATACCCGATTTCTTAGACCAAACGCGTAAATTATTATCATCACCTCCAGAGACAATGCGCCCAATATTTGAACAAGAAACAGATAAGTTCCTAGAAGTACTCCCTCGGAATAGCCTACGACGTGTTACACCCCTTTCGATATTCCAGATTCGTGTTGTACAGTCAGCGGACCCAGAGATAATATGACTCCCATCCAGAGAATAGGTAAGAGAGTAGACATGATCCGTATGTCCTTCAAGTACTTTAACGATCGTCCCTCCATTTCTGATATCCCAGATACGAATGGTTTTGTCTTCAGAAGCTGATGCAAGATGCACATGATCCCTTGAGAAGGCGATCGAGCAAACAGAACCTGTATGCCCATTAAGTATTATGAATCTCGGTGAGCCAATTCTCTCCCAAAGTCGGATCGTCATGTCGCGGGAGCCTGTTGCGATAGACAAGCTATTGGGTGAAAACGCAATTGCCGTGATTAAATCGGTATGCCCATCAAGTGGGCCAAACAGAAGCTTGCCACTAACAGTATTCCATACGCAAAGTTTAGAACATGCATCTGATGCTATGAAATTACCACTTGGGGAAAAGGCAATGGCTGATTTATGTATCATTTCCGATTTTTGTTCCCCGGTACTTATATAGGTCACTCGAGGAAGAGAGATTGTGTTCGATGCGTAGTGCCTTGCAACAGGAGAACTACTCATCATAAGAGGTAATAGGGAAATATAGATATGCGGAGTACTTAATGACACCGCGATAGAAAATGCAGAGGCTTGATTGATAGCATCTTGGAGAATTTCAGATAGACTCTCATCCTTATCCTAGTAAAACTAATAAGAAAGAGGCAGATATCCGGATATTTACTAGAAGGGCTCACCCCTATCCATTCAAGTGCATACTGGAGTGATGGCTCAACTATACGATCAAATGCATCCATTAAGCTAAGTACCTCAAACCATTCCAATAGGTGAGTATATGAGAAATGTCTTAGGCTCTCGTGCAAACTTGGCAGGTATGAGGAATATTGAAGATGTTGAGCCCAGTTAAAACACGCGTATCGTAAATGAAAAGGTATGTTGTAATTCACCCGCTCGTTAAGTCCTGGAACATTCTTGTTCAGTATTGATGAGGATTCCAGGTCACATATATTGAATCGGAGTAAGTCATTCATAACGTCAAAACAACGTGTCGCAATGCACTGTTCCTGTTCTTCACTACTGATAAACCAAGAGCTCTCCTTGGAAGCGGTTCCAATGATGTAATCATATAGTGAGGCATGATGAAAGGTGATAGGTCGACTAGATTCATATTCTAAAAAAGTTCGGAGGTGGGATAGGATACCTGCCGACGTATCTATCTGGAGATTCAGAATTTTGTCGATGTCATCGTCCACTAGTGGTTCCTTGGCGGTGAAGATCAGAGAGAGAATTTTCTGAGTTATAGACTTTGAGCCTCTGTTAACAGACTCAGAGATGTCCAATGCAATTTCATATAATTCATTCAAATCAAGCGTAAGCGCTCTTTCGGTCAGCCATTTTAAGCGTCCAAATCGGTCTGATTTATAGCTGACAACACATTTGAGTAACGTTGATGCCCAAATGAATCGTCCTTCTGATGCCTGACTAAGAGTGCTCATGTTCTCTTCCCAAAGCCATCCTTCAGGGACTTTAAGGTGTCCGGATATCCGCAAGCTTTCGAGCTCAGAGTCGATATAGAAGTGAATATCTTTTCTAATATCTTCCGATGTACGATCGAGCTCGATTATTCGCACGGCATTCTGTGACTGGAGTACGGATGATATGTCTTCTTCCGGTCTGCTCGTGATCAAGAATTTGAAGTTTCCTGGAAGCCTGTTGAGCTCTTTCAAAGAATGGAGAAGCTCCTCACGCCGGTTTATGGAACCACATTCGTCCAGAGCATCAAGGATTATGAGAATGTTATGATTGATGGAAGGTGCTATATCGCTAAGTGGTCCTTGCAGTAGTCCTCTTAGTTGTTCTCTAATATCCATATGAGGTATTTGAGGATTTTGTGACAAATTGTCTTTGATGACTGCTGCTAATCCTGAATCATACGACGCCAGTTCCCACGCAATCCTCTTGATTACAGATTTGGGATCACTTCTTCTCCTCCAAAACCTGAGGTAACACCAAAGTCTATGTTCCGTTTTGTAAATATGGGCGATTGTCGCGGCTATCGTACTCTTTCCTAAGCCATTTTCACCTAGTAGTAATAAAACGTTTGGAGAACCCTTTCCTTCCTCGATCCAGACATCAATCTCGCGAAGAACACCGACGCAAGTGCCTTCCATGCATCTAGTTAAATCCGTCCTTTGTATTGAATCGGGCTCAAGTCTAAGTTGTCTTCTTAATTCTGTGTGGTTTGTTAGAATTAATCGAGTGCACCAAATACGATCTTGCCTTTTAGAAGATCTTCATAATCTTTGGGGAAGATGCGAGATCAACCAAATCTCGCAACCTTTTTTTGAGCACCCCTAGTTTTATCCTTTCGCAGAGTCGAAGTGTGTGCGACGATCGATGAGAACAGGTTTTTATGAAAATACCACATTGAATAGTATGATCCAGGAGCTTGTTGTTCCCAAGTTTTTCCGACATAGTATCTGAATTGTCTTTAGTAAGATCTCTGAAGATTTTCACAATCTCCTCCACCAAGCTGTGTATTATATTATCAAGTTGTATATGATGAGAGAGCAACTAAGGATAAAATTAACAACATTGCTATTCGCTTCTCTATTTAGTGACTCACACTGTCTAGCATCATCGTTATGTTCCAGGCTAATGTGAACTCCGGGCGTTTCTAGTTACTATTATTAAGTCATCTACAGTTTATCTTGACGGATGAAGGGCACACCTTTACTGCATCAAACACCTTGTCAGCGGTATCCCTGTCGATATGGCTAGAAATCATCGATGTCCCATCTTGAGTAGTATTCTTTTCCGATTCTGCCTCTTGAGCCATAGGTCTTTCCCATTGAGCAACCAATTGATAAGCAACTTGGTCCGATACAAGACGTGCAGTTTTCTCAGCACTTGAGTCTACCAGTAGAATATGAATTGTGCCAATTTTCTTCGAATTCAGGTGGCCGGGGAAACGAAGAGTGATTTGTGCTTTTCATCGATTAGTTTTCGTGATTTTGGTATATAATGATAACCCACCTTCACCGTCATGACATAATGATAGCAAGGTCTCTATAGTGACTTCGCAAGTACTGATGCAGGCTCTTTTGCCATCGTCTTGTTTTATTTGTACAGATAGCAGAGATGCGGCAGATTCACTTAGTCTGCGGAACGGACTGGTCACAAATATTCAATGATGAAAAAAAGCAATCGCATACACCGGAAATGTTTCTTCCCAGAGGAGGGGTATCTCCGCATCGATTGAGCGTGTCCTCTGAATAGTATCATCAACGATAATTTCTGCATATAGAGATTTACCAGCATTCAAGTCTCCGACATTTTGAAGGCTGCTCGGAGCCCCCCAAAGCTCAGCACTCAATACTGAATAGCGGAATAGTAGGCGAATAAATTAGATCTTTGAGTACGTATATAGAAGGACAATAAAGTCGAATTAGAGTTCATGAGTCTTCACTGACCTTGTAAAGTATAGTATTTAGGCATTGTTGAAGTAAAGGTACAAGCCGGGTTAGAGGAGAAGAATATGGGATCAAATATGGTTTGCTATATGTGGTCTGCCTTAAGGCCAGTGCATGTATTTGTTTGGATAGGCCCCATCACAATCAAGGTTTGTACCCATGACCGCTATGATATAACTTCATAGGATGAACCCTAATATTCTAAAACAGTAAGTTGAACTGCTTTTATCTTTAGGGTAAGTATTTATATCGGAGGAGAATTCATTTACATATATGTATAGTAGCAGATCTAAAGGCCTCCATCATAGTGCTGAAAGCAAGAGAGTTCTGGGTATACAGAAGACAAGAAGCTCAACTATCAGAAAGAAAGAGAAAAACTTTAGTGAGTTTCTTCAAAAACGGCACTCTATCTGTTACATAATTCATCTCCGCTTATAATATTGATTATATGATTACGGGAAGCAGCAGTCATAATAAGAATAAACACAATGGAACGAAAACAAAACCTGATAAACCCTTTGTTAAGTATCGATTAATTATGAGTACATGCTTGTATGAGTTACTCTCGCTGGGTCGTATATAGTTACACAATTACTATTTCTTAACTTCCTAGTCTGGGTAGGATCGTTCATCAACTTTCCCCACTAGACCACCATTAAGACAATCAGTAATGATGCAAAAAATGTCGATATCGCGGCGAATATGAGTTGAAGACACTGAGAGAAGTCATATAGAAGAAAAGAATTAACAGCAAGGAAGAGGAAAGGCAAAAAGTTTAAAGATATGGGTTACACGCATAGAGTACTTATCGACATCAACAGAGAGAGAACAAGAAAATCAAACATTGAGGGAAGAAAACGGAAGAACAAATAGACTAGTATACATTGATAAAAGAGAGGGACGGTAAACGAACTAGAAGAAAGAGAAGAGAGTTATAAATAAAGACAAGATGTTTAGCGAGAAGAGGGTAGAAAACAATCCGAATATATCATTTCATGGAGAGTTTTCAGTCATACTATCAAGAACGTAAAATCGATAAGAATTCACGAGGTACTAAAGGAGTCAAGGGATACCATAAGTTGGGGTACTAGGACCATCAGCCTAAACAATACAGAGTCAAACGATGAACGGCTTGTGAACCAATGGACTAAGAGTTCATAAATTTAAACGCACTACAGGCCTCGACCCCATTCGCTGTTGCATAGCGGCATGCAATTGCTGGACCATGAACTCCGAAGATACAGCAGGGTCTTTCTCCTCCTGTACGTACGCACTTGACTGCTGACATCCAATGACCCCAATCGGAGGTTGTGGCACAGATCCATGAGGACCCATTGTTGAAGCCGATGCGTGATGGCCAAGTTGCTGTTGCTGTTGCTGAGCTTGAGCAGTTGCAACTGCTACTGCAGCACCTGGATGGGGCTGATGTTGTAACTGAGGAGTTCCCATCAGTTCTAGTGGAAGTTCAACAGGGTTCTCAGGATCCACTGGCCAGAACCAGGTTGCAGACAACTGAGGGAATACTTTAACATTATTATTTCCCCCAGAGCCATTCGATCCATCAGAGGGGCCATTGCCATTCGATCCCAGTACTGAGTATTGTTGCGCTTGAGATGACTGGCCTGGCAACGGGAACCCCCCTACACGGGAATGGTGCTTTGGTGACGTCAGACTAGGTGTTGTAGGGGACATTAACGTTGGGCTACTGGCCTCCCAATCTTCTTCCGGGATCAGAACTAGAGGAGTCGATCCGTTGGCTCCGCCACCAATGTTAGCACATTTAGCCTTCATTTCATTCAAACTTAACCTTAAGACTCTCTCAGCCAGTTTTTCTATCAATGGATGGCCTCCATTCATGTCTTTTCGCTCCCATCTCCAGCGAAATCGTGGAAGCATATCCAATGCATACCAAATGTCTTCGATAGCAGTTTCAGTTGGGATACGGTCACAACCAGACATTTTCCCAAACAGTATTACCATTGCTGCAATGTGCAGAGGGATTGGGGAGACAAAAAATGCAATATCAGGAGACTTTATAAGAGCATGGTGGATTACAATGATGTTGTGTGAAACGACGATAGCTGTACATTGAAGTCTTGTTAGCTCGACATTATATTGAAGTATTTACACTTACCATCTTGCAAAGCTCGTACTCTCTGTTCAAACGGAATTTTCTCGGAGCTGAAAATCGCTCTCAGCAGTAGGATCCTCGCAATCCCAACCTTCAAGAGTGTTAACCCTTGATCATCAGTCATCTTATCCACAAGTTCACGTTTCTCCTGGATGGTCCAGTTTTCGGTACCCGAAAAGAAGTATTTGTAAGTTTCAGGTAGTCCACTTCTAAAGTCGACCATACTCTTTATAATCCTAGTCGCGTTACGCATAATTGATTCAGGTGTATGAAGCGTTGGACAGTAGAGCGCGTTGACAATATCCGCTTGGATGTCAGCAACGGGTGCAGAAAGGAAGAAGTGCTCCGAAAATTCGCCAAGCTTGCTCCGTGAAGGTTGCGGAGTACTGGAATCAGCGGGAGCAATTGCAAGTGGTCGACCAAGGAGGACCGATGTTCCCCGATCATGGATCATGACAATCGACCACAGGCGTATTCGTAGATGTGATTCTTCTTCATCAAACGTCTGCCCTTGTTGGAAAGGATCATGATGTAAACCAAGTTCAATAGCCACACGGACGAGGCTTCCTACAAGACGCCATAAGGACCGTTGTTGCCGCTTTAGGAAAAGAAATATTAGTTCAGTGATGACGATATATGTAAATTGCCATTCTCACTTCTGTATAAAGATACCAATGTAGGAGTATGAGAGCTTGCAGGCTGCTTATTGTCATTCTTAAGTCGGGTTTGACAGCCAAAGCACGATCGAAAAATTCCTCATGTTCTATCCAGCCGGGGAGTATCTTTTTGGGGTTAGACTCGTATGGATTATTTACTTCTGAGCTTGCTGCTTTGTTGAGCTCACTCATAGTGCCTAAAGCGAGCACAAGATAGAGAGAGCATATATATCCTGGGTCATAAAGGACCGGTCGGCCTTCGTATATCATCTCAAGGGTAGATCGAAACTTGTCTTGAAGTAAAACAGGGCGATGGAAATTAAGAGCCTGGAAATAGATATGCACGATATGCGTAAGACGTTGCTTATCCTTCGGTAGCCAGACAGAAACGTTCCTCGGTTCCTTGAAAGCCGAAAGATGTTGCAGTTCAAAGCGTACCCAAAGTTTAGTGTCCCGGGGTGGAGAAGTTTCTGTTATCTCTCTATCCCTACCGGAGATGAGACCGCCTGAGCCGACTGCAAGATCATCTTCGATTTCTGGACCAGCTGAGACGTTATTGAGCTTGGCTTCTGTGACGATAGATTGGTTAACACCGAAATTCTTAGCTAAAGCCTGATACATCGAAGTGAATAATAAAAAGTTGAATTAATCGTAATCAGTCAGTAGTCTTTCCCTACTGCTGGTGGCGATGGGACTTGCCTGGTCAGTTGACAGATCATTAGCTTGTGGATCTTGTCCCTTGATGTCGTCTGGTCTGGGAGGGGGAAGCTGGAAAGCGGGATGAATGCGTGGGTCATACATTCCGGGAGGAAGAGGAATCGGGGGATATGTGCCTGGAGGTGGGTGTGGATAACCCGGAGGTATTCCCATAGGATATCCTGGAGGCAGCATGTGGGGAGGGGGAGGATAGGAGAAAGCCTTTGCATTCGGATGAGGATGACCATCGTGAAAGGGACGAGCACCGTTCGCCGCCTGTAGTTGGAAATGATCTGCGATTTCATCTGGAGATAGTTCAAGCTCGACACCCTCGCGCATGCATATATGTTCAAGGTCATCCAATACAAAATTTGGGTAATGTCTTCTGAGGAGAGCAGAGCAGAGGACGAGTTGACGCTCAATCTTTTCTACATGACCTCTCGGAGTGAGGGTTTTCCTGTGTCTATCCTCCTGGTTGCACTGAACACCTGCAGTCTCACAAGCGGTACATCTTGGATGCTTCGAGTCACACTGCCCGAATGAGAGAAAATAATATAAAAAAGACGAGGGAAAAAAGGTTAGCACAAGTGCAGAATGGAGTTTGCCGTCTGAGACTGGAGGTGTTTGGTGTTAACCCTCTGAGCCTCAGTCGGTCTCAACCGAACGGGACTTGCCTTGATTTTCTTGCTCCTGCATCGTGCACATGCTTCATGCGACCGTCGAAGTCGTCGTGGTTCACTACCGCCGCCACTGCTTCCTGGCGCAACTTCATCTCCATCACCACTAGCTTTTTTTCGTTTACGAGGTCCTGCACTTAATGGCGGTCCGTCATGCTGAGGCGTGATAGGCGATTGTTGCTGTTGTATATGACTTGAAGGCCCTCCTGGCCCTTGCTGCATGTGAACATGCTGCTCCATCGCAAGCGCTGAGGATATCGTTGGAGGCATACCAATGTCACCGTGCGAGGGCTCCATATTCTCTAGCCTTCGTGTACAACACGTTGGGTCACTCGCCAATGGTAACAGGGGGACCCAATACAGTCGTCCTCTATTTGGCGCTGTTTGATTACAAGATTTTCCTACTTCTGCTATTATAATCCTCAATTTGACAGTTACACATAAGTAATCTTCAAACTTTCTCTTACTCACTCATACTCGCTCTCTTTAATGGATAATTCATCTTCCACGCAAATTCCAATAACCGTTTTTACCGGCTTCGTTGGCGCTGGTAAAACAACAACAATCCTTGCACTACTCTCTTCTCTTCCTACCGGTTATCGCGCTTGTTTGCTCAAAAATGAATTTGGAGATGTACAAGTAGATAGTCAGTTGGCTAACCAGTCTTCTCTCACTGCCGTAAACGAAATTTTAAATGGTTGCATGTCCGTCTCATCTTCATTTTTGTACTTTCAAAGTAGTTGCTTAGTATCTGAAAAAGGTGCTGTATCCTCGTCGGTCAAATGAAGACGGCCTTACTTGAGATTAAAGGTAGATCAATGTCAGTTAGATTTATAACTATTTCATTAAATTCTTTTCGAGACAAATATAATCCAGATCGTATTTTTATCGAAACTTCGTGAGTTCGTTTCGACTAGGCCAACCGATTTACAGACAAGTCTGTAATCTTATGCGTATATGCATTCAGTGGGTCAGCCTTCCCAGCCACATTGGCATTTCAGATCCGTGAACTCGAAAGAGAGACGAACGGTGCACTTAAACTCGATGCGATTGTTACCGTCATCGACGCAGAGAATTTCACAGGTTACGAAGATACAAGTCCAACTGCCAGGATGCAGGCAGAATACACTGACGTAATACTTATTGTTAGTGTTTTGTGTTCATTATTTTATAATCAGGTCCTTGAAGGTAACTTCTTTCTACACTCAGAATAAGTGGGAGCACCTCCCCGAGAGACAGCTTGATATTGTACTTGATCATCTACATACGTTGAATGATCTTACGCCAAAGATTAGATGTAATGGTAAGGGAGGCGTTGACCCAAAGTTAATCTTCGGACTCGACACAAAGTTGTTCCGTGATAATGCTTCTGAAAGTAAACTCGGTGCAATGGGATCATCGCATAATGATGAAATAGAGGCCGTGACGGTTTGCAGACCGAGGGCTGGAGGAGAAACAAGTCAGAACCCGGCTGGAGGGGTCTACCAGCCCCACCAACATCAGAATGGAGAGGAGTGCAGATGTGGTGAAGGACTCGTGAAAATAGGAATGGAAGCACCTCAAACTCTTTCGAGAGGAGCGAGCGACCAGCCAGAATTGACTGAAGAACAGTTTATCTCCATTCTTGGGACATTGTCCAAAGAGAGTGTATGGAGAGTGAAGGGATATGTGAGGGTACTTATATCTAATGGGAATAATCATGCGGGCGGTGTTATTCAAAGACGAGTCGATGTTGTGAACTGGGCGTTTGGGAGGGTTGAATTGACACCGTTCATCCCTAAGTCAAGCGAAGAGAACCCCGGGAAGACTGTTGAAGAAGAATGGGACGTTTTGTTGACTGTTATGGGTGCCCGAGGAGAAGTGAAGAGGTTTGCAAGAAAGTTAGCTAGTAGTTTGGAAGCAGAAGTCAAGTAGTGTATGAATAGGGCAGCAAGCCTTTTTGTATGATCATGATAGAGATAACGAAATATCAATTTTAAATCCTTAATTAAGGCTGGACAAGTACTAGTACCACAAAGATTAAATTGCTATTTTCTTAATTCTAGATTGTGGATAGATGCTCACGTTATTTCCCTTTATATTCAAATTTGTCCTAGTTGTGTGGGCTTTGTCGATCACTGGTTACACGGGTCGATGGATCTGTGTTTTTTAAAGTGGTTTATGGCCACATGTATGACATAACTGAAGCTAATTTTAACTTCGTTACGTATGTCCACCATCACTAAAAATATTAACGAAGAGAGTATTGATGGTGATGGCGGCGATATCCCTCAAAATGATGCGATAAAGACCGGTGAGAACGCCTTCGGAGGAGTTGACAGGAACATACCTATGAACAATAAAGACATCACGGTGTCGGCGCATTATGTACGTATCACAGCTGGAGGGAAGATAAAAGGCTATGTTGATTTTGCACTCAAGTTCTTAAAAGTGAGTTGAAGTATTTTCCGATATTTTGGGGTTGATTTTTGGCCCGGCTGGTGGATTCTTTCTGCTTCAGTCTGATCTCATATGAATGATACCCAAAATAATTCACTTTTTTATTGATATAGGAGAATCCGGGTAGCCCGCTCGTGTTGCATACTCTACCTAGAAATCCTTTTACACCGACAGTTGGAGACAGTGGAGAAATAAAGTCAGATAATGAACAGATCCAATCTAGCACAGAACAGGGAAAGGAGATAGATTGTTCAAAGGGTGCTGAAAGACAATCAAACAACAAAAGAAAGAGGAAAAGGAAGAATGAGGACAGTGAAATCGCAACGAAACCTACTACGAGCTCGAATATCACAGCGAGTGCTAACACGATACCTAAATTGATCTCTGTGGTAGAGATCATTAAAAGACAGTATCTAGAGGCACAGCAACTTAGTCTCGATGATGGAAAACTCAATAAAAGAAAAATAGGACTGCACCAATACAACTATCTAGGATGCCTCGAAAATACGCATCAAGATGAGGAAGATAAAGGAAAAGGAGGAGGAAGTGATGAAGATATGGGGAAACGGCTTAAGAGCGTACTTGAAGGGAATAAGTTGTTAGTCGAACTTGGATTTTCTCACCTTTATGTTTTTGACGAGTAACTTGTAATAACACTGGACCCAGCTTACGGATAGAAAAACCACCATACCTGAGTATCACACTATGCACAACACCGGTGGATTCGAATTCGAAACTCTTACAGGACGCCACGTAAGTACACAATCTCTGAACGGAACATTTGTTGACATGATACTTGATGTAACATATTTACTTCATCGTTATGTTCACATGGGCGCTGTTTGCATTATAGATTCCAACCTCCCGAAAGGAAAGAGTTCTCGAAAGGTGCGAGAACGAGGATGAAAAGGCGACTAAAGAGGGGGAGTGGAAACGATGATAAATGATGAGGTGATTCGGCTTCAGAATAAAACACAACACCCTATCTTCGATACATGTACTTTACTACTCATCATGATGTTTTGTTTCTATCGATACTTTTTCTTAGGTACACTTATCAAATTTGTGAAGTAGACTATGTGGGAACACCGGTTTTCTCAAATATATATGGTATATCAGTTGCTACTTGATTAGCGCCGTTGATACATGAAAAATGATGCGTACGGATACAATGTTCCTTTCTACAGATCAAACGCATTTATACCGTGAGGCTTGTTTACCATCTACAACAAAAGCACCTCTAACCCTCTTTCTCTGACAAGAACATTACTTTATCGGCGAGAATAAGAATGTCCGATTCTTATATAAATCACATAATCGAGCAAATTCAACATAATGTTGGTTTTCTTGTCGCTCAAGGGCATTTATCACATCAAGATGCTGAAGTCATACGCTCTCGGTTACCTGGAGCGAGGGCAAACGATTCGCTTGTAGAGAATGGTTGCAACAGTGTAGTACAACGAGCGGTGCCTACACCTCCAATTCAAAAGACAAAGTCCAACCAAGTAAAGGCACTGTGGGCATATAATGAGAATGGACAGGTCGAGCACTCTCCCTTGTTATCTGGACTCATGCATTTATAATTGAGAATGATACTTGATATAGGACCCGAACGACCTTTCATTTAGGCCTGGAGACCTGATCGAAATTGTCGAGGAAACGAATGAAGATTGGTGGACGGGAAGAGTAAACGGAAAACAGGGGTTGTTCCCTTCAAATTACGTGGAGAAAATTCAATCGGACTCGAGTGCGCCCACCGCTCCTGCTAGCCAGACTGTCGGTGCGCGTAGATTACCCCCGCCAATGTCTACTGCGTCGAAGGCGCCGTATAAGTCATTTGGGGCGGCTCACCACGGGTTAGATAAACCTCCCCTCCGGGGTCAGGTGTGGTGAACTCTGTTGGATTACAAGAGGCGGGAGGGCAAGACAAGAAGAAGAGTAAGTATGGAAGTTTGGGTAATACGGTCAGTTCAATTCTTATTGTAACGACGCCGTGGCTGAGTCTGTATACGGTCCTTATAATATAGATGGCAAACTCTGCTGCTGGTGGTGTCGGATTTGGAGCTGGTGAGTTGTTTCGCCTTTGGGTATCTATATACAAGGTTGTTTTAAACATATATTATATATGTTTTGATAGGAGCTGCAATCGGTGGAGGACTTGTTCGGGCCATTTTCTAGATTCTCCTGATCATTTGGACAAACCCAATACTAAACTGTATTATTTATTTAAGTAATAAAGATGCTTGTGACTATCACTATGATAAATATGGATGTTTTCTTATGACAAAGTTGGTATTTATATGAGTGTTGGATACGTACGTAATCTATGGATATGCATGTATGGCTGAGGCGGTGGAGAATACGAGCGCTGTACACGGCTCTCATCGCACTGCACCTTTGCGCAGTCCATAATCTTCTCTTTTAAACAGACGTATCCATTCTGTATCCATTTCCAAATCAACTAACTGCCCATCCATCTTTTTATTGTGATTTTGCCATATTCTTACTCTTGTTGGTGACAACACGCGTCTGGACGAATATCGATCTTCCGTTGTTGATAGTGTTCCATACCACACATATACACACTACCATTGTTAACTTGACGGCAGCCCCCCTGAAATGGCCGTCATCGACTATCTCCAGTCTGGGTTTGAAAAGGTCTTTCGGCCTAAAGCAGGACAATCCGGTCGAGTGGGAAAGGGGATTGGGAACACGGTTGGCGCCGCCCAGTTTGAAGATGATGTACGTTCAAGTCCAAGTTCACATTTACGTATTTTGTTTCCGTCTCTATTGGGGTCTAGTATCGCTCTTCGTGGCTATGGCGCCTTCTAGTGTTGTTGAGAGCCTTCTGATGTCTCTACAGACAGATGTTATGCGTTTGCGCAGCAGAAGCCGACGGAATTTGACTGAGCGGGTTGCCAAAACCGGACACAAACCAACTTGGTTGGATTTCTTGTGCCATACCACATACACTCACACACACTCTTCCGTGTGTCGCATGTTTATCGTGTTCCTACGTATCTTGCATCTTGTTTGCTTCGTGAATTTGTATGCATGAATGCGTCGACATTATCTTTTACCCCGCTCACAGAATTGTCTGTGAACGTTATTGCCGCGATCGCGTCAAGAACAGTTGCAAGTCCATCCGACGCGACTTTTGTTCTCTCTTCCGCATCTGCCTCCTCATCTGCTATTTCGTCTAGTAATGGCGCAGCTGGTGATGGCGCTCTCGCAGCTCTGTTAGCTGTACCCCTCGTACTTGTTGTCTTTTTATATGTTGCGTTACTTTCTTCTTTTGACTGATACCAACGGGTATGGGCATAGTTGCTGACATCATTCACGGAATTTCCCCTCTAAAATATAGATGATTGTGTCAAAGCCTGCTATAATTTTTGGTACTGGGCAGGCGTTCTGTAATTTTATTGCCATGTGCTGTTTTGCTAGCGTCGCAAGCTTTCAAGCGAAATGGGGTGTAGGCCCAAGTGAGTGGCATGAGATGATCTCTCCTTTTCTAGTTTCTTGAATTCTAAATATTGCGATTAGCCTTCCTATCCGGATTTGCGGTGTTTGTGTCAGTTAGTGGAATCGTATTGTCCTTGTTCATGCTACTTGTCCCTGTAGTGGATGTGAAGTATGGAAAACTCACTCGACTAGCTCGAGCTCTTTCGGAACTACGCGTTGCCTTCATCTTGTCTGGAACTGGTACTACATTCAGCTTGCTTATTGCGTACGTTATAAGTCTCCTCCGTCTATATTAGTTCTCTGACCTTGCTTTCTTTTCATAGTTTTATTGTGACCATTTCTGCTTGGACCGAAAAAGGTTGTAAGAACGCAGACAGTGATCCCAATGCGGATAAAGGAGATGACTTTGTAAATGGCTTATCTGGTTGGTGTACAACAAAAAAAGCAGGAGCTATATTCTTTTGGTTCGCGTTTGGTACGTTCATATTGTGTCATCATCCTTACCGCTATAATTAAGAACCTTACAGGATTCTGGTTGGGGACACTTACACTTACGATTATGTCATGGCGAAGCGGTAAGACCCGCAGCCCTCGAGATCCCCCCTTCCGACCACCCATGAGTAGTGCTGGGGAAGGTGACTACGACGAGCTTGAGGACGAAGAATCTACTTATGGACATGTACCTCCACTCCGAGAAGGGGCTACTAGCGGAACCCAGCCATTCTCTGATAATCCTGTTGAGAATAGGGCATCTCAATCATATGTTCTTCCCCTGTTGGTGGTGTCGGGGGATTTACAGCTCCACCTAGTGGTGGGTTCCCCGCTTCTCGACCATCCATGGACGCATACGGTGCATTCTCCGACCCAGCGCCTAGTGGGTATGGAGGCACTCCTGCAGGCCAACCCTCAACATTCAGCACTGCAAGTGGACTCTCTAATACGTCGTCAGGTGGTGTCAGCCGGACGATGCAGTATGCTGACCCGTACGCAGCAGTTCGTGCGTCAATTGCAAGTGGATCAGGCGTACTACCACCTTCAGGTTATTCAGGATCCACTTCTCCTGTGAGATCCGCTGGGCCTCCGAGTTACACTGAATACACAGGCTACCGATGAATAAATATATGAAGAAAGATCATGACTATGATGACCGGAAAACACTATGTCTTGATGCACTTTTTTGTAATTGTGGACTGATCTTATATTTATATAATCCTGTTGGAACATAATCTTTGAATTTTTTCGATGTACTTGTCATACAATTTTTTTCCTTTGATACCTTTGGCTAGTTATTTCTACCTAGTTTGTTGGTATATCCTTATTTCTCCTAGAATGGCTTCGTTCATCTTCAAAACAATGCATTCAAGTTGTAAAAATCACCACTCTAACCAAGCAAGATTAAAAAGGATAGAACTATAGATCACGTTATTGTATCAGCTCTATAAACCATCCGCGTGACGTCACACACCTCACACAAGAATGAGCACAGTCCATCATGGATAAAGACAGCCCGGACTTTACTTTTGCAAAGTCTAGTTCTCTGGGATTTCCTGTAACTTTTCGCATGTATGGTTTCAATATGAATTATGATATGAACTTTTGACTTATAACTTGAAGAACTCAATTCGTAGGAAACAGAAAGCCTCGCCCACTCACAGAAATCATAGCCAATCCAGATCTCCAATTCTCTGGAGTACAAAACCCGTAAGTATAAGGTCTCACTTACATGACAAGAAATATCATGATAATTGGCTGCCACTTCCTATAAGCACGTTATCCGATCTCTATGTTACATGTCAACTTATAGCAGATAATAAACCCCTGACAATCGCGTTCCGTACCGCATTCAAGTCCTTCAAGAATAATTACATGTATCTACTTGTTTTTACCCACCTTTTTCTGTGCTTTCCACTAAGGATCGGATAATATCATAGATGGAATGAATGGATAACTCTTCCGATTCGCTATAGCGAATTACCACTCAGTTCGCAGATAACTTTCACTGTATGGGACATAGAAGGCCCTCGTTCTGCCTCTCCTGTTGGTGGATCCACATTTCGACTTTTCGGTAAAAAAGGGTATATCTGCGTTTCGTAAACTATCTCAATAAGATGTCTAATGCTAGTGATGAAGGACTTTGAAACGTGGAAAGCACAGGCTTTTCTTATGGCCGGATGTGGAAGCTGACGGATCTGTGGACACAACTACTCCAAGTAAAACAGAGGTGAAGGATGAGATGGGAAGATTAGAGAAGGTAACATAGCTAGAAAGATGATATTTTGATGTGTTAATACTGATTACATGCTTCCCAGCTTGTTAAAAAGTATGAAAGAGGTGATCTACAAAAATGTGATTGGCTTGATAAACTAGCATTTCGTCGTATGGAAGAAATCCACGCGGTAAGTGCCGTCACGGATGGATGTCACTATAGAGAACTCATTCAACGTAAGGCTGAGGCGAAGAAATCGGATAATTTCTTCTTGTATATTGACCTACCACGATTCGATTTCCCGATCGTATTCAGCGAACCCGTTTGTACTTTTCCCATTTGACCGTAGTCGGTCTGATTAAACAGCCTTTGAATCTCTAGGAGGCCACTAATCTTCCGGCAATCTTGTCTCCATCACAAACACCTGTAGTACCTCTTCAAGGATCTTTTTTGTCAGATGCTACATTATGGCAGATTGTGGATCCAGAGATCGCCCGAGAAAATCCTGTTGAAGATAAACACCGTAGACTCATTCGAAGTCATCGTAGTGGTGCTTTAGATAGAGAACTTAAGCCGAATGCCAAAGACAGGGATGAGCTAGCGGTATGGTATCATTCGCAGAAGATTTATGCACGTCTCTGAACTGAAGTGTGGTTAGGTTATCTTGAGTTATGCTCCTACTCAGCCTCTTTCTTCCGAGGAAAAGGATCTCGTTTGGAAGTTTCGCTTCTATCTCACCCGGGATAAGCGTGGCTTGACCAAATTCTTGAAATCAGTCACCTGGCGCGATCCCAGTGAAGTCAAGCAGGCTGTTGAAGTACTTTTACCTCAATGGACAGATATCGAGGTCGATGACGCGTTGGAACTCTTGGGCCCTGGAACAGTTGATAGCCGTGTTCGGAATTTTGCTGTGAAGCAGCTTTCAAAAGCTGATGACGATGTCAGCAATTATGATTATTCACATTAACTCATTTTCAGTATTCTGACGTGCTATACCTAGGAACTTCTTCTGTATCTTGTTCAACTGCTTCAAGCTCTTAAGTTCGAAAACTCAGCGAACGACCAACGATCAATGCGTTTAAGTACTGCTGCTATTTCACATGACGACAGCTGCCTAGCAGACTTCCTCATTGAGCGTTCTGTACAAAATCCTATATTGGGAAATAGATTCCATTGGTATCTCATGGTCGAAGTAGCATTGGAAGACAAAATGGTCGCAAAGGTCTATGGTAAAGTCTGGTATAAGTATATGGAGCGGATAAAAAAGGCAAGCTTTTTCTTTTTTTGGTGCCTTAAATGTTTCACTGATTACTTACGTTCAGGCGGATGGTGGTTCTGAACGTATGGACGTTATAAGGCGACAGGGAGAGCTAATTTCTACCCTTTCCAAACGTGTCCAAGAAAGCAAGACCATCAAGGATCGTGCAAAGAAGATCGAAAGACTTAGAACGTTCATCGCAGACTCAAAGAACGGTTTGCTGAATATGGCACCTTTACCGTTGCCTTTGAATGCTGCCATTGAAGTCACGGGTATTGTCCCAGAGAAAGCATCAGTTTTTAAGTCAAGCCTTTCGCCAATGTTACTCTACTTCACATGTTCTGATGGAAGTGAATATCCTCTAATCTTTAAAGAGGGTGACGACATGCGCCAGGACCAATTAGTTATTCAGCTGTTTACGCTAATGGATCGTCTTCTTCGCAAGGAAAATTTAGATCTCAAACTTAGTCCATATGCTGTTCTTGCGACTGGTCCATCACAGGGTATGGCTCAGTACATCCCTAGCATGACGATTGCTGCTATTGTTAATGAATACAACGGGTCTTTATTGAACTATCTGAGGGCACACAACCCAGACGAAGGAAGTGTTGGTACTTTTGGAGTGAAAAAATCTGTTTTGGATACTTTTGTAAGAAGCTGTGGTGTGTACGATTACATTATTGTGTCCACCTGCGGGGGTGCTTACCCGTTCATAGCTGGTTACTCTGTTATGACATACATTCTGGGTGTGGGAGATAGACATCTGGAAAATCTGCTTTTAGCTCCTGATGGTGTGTAGCCCGAGCTAACCACTCTCACTTAAAATAATAATATTAACACTTGAAATTAGGTCACTTTTTCCATGGTTTGTACTACATTTAACCCTTTTTTGTAACAGAACTTGATGATTGATTTTTTGGCTATTATAGTGGACTTCGGATATATACTTGGTCGTGATCCGAAGCCATTTCCTCCGCCAGTCAAAGTAGCACCACAAATGATTGATGCTATGGGCGGAGCTCGCTCTAAGGAGTTTACACGGTTCCAAAGCTTATGCTTCGTGGCATACACGATTCTTAGAAAGAGCGCGAACCTTATACTGAATCTTGTCTCACTGATGGGAGAAGCAAATATTCCTCACGTTAGTTACCGTGATGTACAGGAGCAACTGCAGGAGAAATTCATGCTGCATCTGTCGGAGGAAGAAGCTATCAAAGAGCTTGAGAAGCAACTGGGCGGTAGTTCTGTTTATCACAACTTCCTCGATTGGGCGCATGACGCTAGACAGAAATATTGGCTTTGAGTAAATTCAGCTATTTAGGTGTTACATGTATATTATATATTTTACACGTATTTTTATTTTTTTAGACAGATCAATATCTTTCTCTCTATTTCTTGAACGATATTTTCTGGGGTATTCAAGCTTGTCATGATATATGCGACATCGCCTAATGCCCTGTAGTGGACCCGGAAGCTGTCTCCTTCAGACTCCTTTATCGATTGAAGCCGCTGTTGCGCAATATGGGAGGTATAACCTAGATAATTTTTCAGTAATGACATTTTTAACATAGATGTGAGATTTAACTATACCATCTGAAGATCCTTTCAATTTGAAAGCGAGGACAGTGCCTAATGTCATTACAGAATCAATGTCCGGTAGTTTTGATAATTCGGTAATGAAGGAAGGGCTCCAAAAACTCCAGATACTATTATTAATATCTTTATTTCCTTTGGTAGTAGGCTTCCAATGACTTTTCATCCTTTCCCATTCTTCGGAGAACACTAACTTATCCAGAGATTTCAGAGTTTCATTGGCAATTTCGCATCCAATAGCATGTGCAGTGTAACTATGCCCATGAAGGAGTGCATCAGCCTTTTTATCGCTTAAGAATACTTCAAAGATGGACCGAGAGGTGAGGGTCACTGATAAAGGGACGGTGCCCCCAGTGAGAACTTTAGCATATACAGCGATGTCGGGGTTTATACCAAGTATTGAATTGCAGCTTAACATCCCTAGTCGGTATAACCCAACGAAAACTTCATCGAAGATGACAGGCATCCCGGACCAAGTACCTTGATCTGTCAAAGTTTCGTCCATAGATCTCACTACATCCACTAAAACACGTTGGAATAGCGGGTCGACAAAAAGCATTCCTCCGGCTCCCATTACAAGTGGTTCAAGAACGAGAGCTGCAAGCCGGGACTTTCCTGGGAGGTCTTCATGTTATGTAGAGATGCGGTTATAAAGTGGCGATAGATATTTGCGAGCTCAGTTTTAAGGCGATTGTCCATGTCATATAAGCAAGATAGTGAATCCATTTCAAGAATAGCATTTTTGTATTCCCCAAATTTTACAATTGAGGGAGGAAGTGATACGCATGCTTTTCCTTCCTTCAGGGCGATAACAGGAGGATCAAACCAGTATCCTTTAGCTGAATGCCATTCACAAGTATAGACACCGTCTGCAGAGTAACAAGCATCCATTGCCCCCATTGTGTCGCCGTGATAGCTTCCCTTAAGACCCAGGATACCAAGCTTTTGTTTTTCTTGTTTTCCTAGATTCTTTCCATGTCTTTTTGTATAAGCGCGAATTGCCATTTTGAGTGCTACTTCCATTGCGGTGGATCCATCATCAGAATAAAACACACGAGAAGCCCAGCCGGATCCAGGACCTTTGGATGATAACAAGCGCTCTGCAAGTCTTAGGGCTGGAAGATGTGTAGCTTGTGGGAACATAACATGTCCGTATCTTCCAGCAGCTCGAGCTGCAGCAAGGGCCAATGAGATATTCCCATGGCCGAGTGTTTGTGTCCACCAAGAAGCTGAGCCGTCAAAAAGGGGATACATTAGATTTTGTGTAGTTGTGGGTTTCTCTTCGTGCATATGTCCACTATATGTGTCAAAGAAGTCACCGTGAGCACTATCAATAACTGTAACATCCTTTGGACCCTCTATGAGACCATGCTGGGAGAAGGGCCACCATATGGATTCAAGCGTGCGCGAAGGCATAGTCTGCAATTCTTCTAACCGCATAGCATGTTTCAGATCGAGATGCTGGTCCGCACTATCAAGGATCCCGTTCGAAATCAAGTTGGTATAATATTTATTGGTCGCCTCAAGGTTGGAGTCATAGTCATCTAATTTGGAAGGTGGAGTCGGGAAAGAAAAGACACGAATATCTCGTTCTTTGAAATATTCTGTGAGGTACTCCCAATTACGATAATAGTCCTCCCGAAATACTAGAACAGAATCAATGTCGTAACCTCTGATTGCTAATGACTCGTAAGCTGATACGGTAGATGATATACCGCCTAATTTTGAGTCGCCAACTAAGATGACTGGTAGACGCAATGGACGATATCCATCTATTTGACTGGTGCCGCTGAGTGTTGGACTATGCACGCCTATGGGATCGGGTTTATAGTTTTAGTCATGGATTTATGCAGTATTTGAACTAACCTCCAGCAGTTTCTACGAATATGTCTGTTCGCGAAGAAGAAGCATCTCCAGATTTATGAATATAGTCTGAAACTGCTTTATTAACCTTGTCATCAGATAGTTGTGTTTCCTATGACCATTGAATAAATTTCATGTAACTCGAAACTTGGAAGTTCTTCAAAAAAGGACCTTTATTGATGCAGCTCCGTTTTCCAGTCGGAATGCAAGATGAGGGCTAACGGGCTCTTTAAATCGGAAAAGACAGTCTGCACTGATACGATCTTGGAATGGCTTGGTATAGCGCTTTATAAATCTGGTGCAAGAGTTTTTTAGTTGTCAAAAAAAATGAAATATATTCTATTCTTACTCGTCATCTGCGTCTTGAATAGGGCCGGTACTAACTGGCTTGAGATATCGAACAGATTTTCCTTGCTTTGCTGATCCTAGGACCAGTGCAGTGCTTAGTATTGACTTCCCAACATCTGTATTTGCTCCGAAGATTTGATGTATTCGAGTACGTTTATACAAGTGCATATATGATTTTATGCGGTCGAAGGCAAATTCGGAGTCATTACGTGAATCCCCAAATAATTTCAAATCTGGATTTTTAATCTTTTTGCATATGTAAGCAAGTCCTACGCGCGACTTGTAAACTTGGCTTGTTTGTTAACGAAAACTCACATGGATTCAGACGTCGTTGCTCAGTTGCAAGGCAAGTTCATTATATATTGTCTTCTTAGTACCATCTCACAAGGTTTCAACCCCTACTGATTATATACTACAGCCAGAGTTACTGCTCGTGAGGAACACATCCGTGAATCATGGGTTCGTGCAATGGAGGCTAAACTCGTCCGCGACGAGTTAAACAAATGTCAACGTACGGAAGGTGTCAACCACTACGAAACGTGCAAATACTTAGCGGACAGATACATAGAGATGTTACGCGAGAATAGAGTATGTTAACAACCTTTTTATAGAGTGACCTTGTCTTGTAACTGACATCATTATAGGTGAAGGGGTATAAACACATTGACACATGATAACAAACCCTCTTTAATACATATCCGTCATTTACTCTCCATGATCTAATCATCCTACTCTTTGGCAAATTGTTGTGAGATGTACATCCATATCCCAGGCTGGTTAAACAACAAGCGTGAATAAACAAAACTAAGGTATACACAACACAGTATCGACATTTTCAGGGCTAGTGATGCAACTATTTACGGCTTTTGCGCCTTTTCCCTTCAGTACCGCTTACTTCACCTCCACTCAGTTCATCTCCACTACTTACTGCACCGGACTTCTTCTTACCACTGCGCAACTTCAGGTGGTGCTCTGGAATCCATTCCTCTTCGTAAACACCAGTTCCAGCAATTGATTCACCAGTAGCAGAGCCGGTGGTCTTTGTCGGTGCTGCTTTACGGATTTTCTTACCCTTGGGAACAAATGTGTTATAAGCAAGATACCCCAAGCCTCCAATGAAACCAAATGTGATCAGATACGTGGTGATTCTACAATGCCGTCAGTAATTTGACTTTAAATGTTGTCGGAAACATACACTTGATAGTCAAAAATTGACACTTCTGGTTCGACGACATTGACAACAGAGTCATAAGCAGTTACGTGGTATACATTATCCTGGAGCACAACAAAGATTCATTTGAGCTTCTTATACTGAAGGAGTATAACAGTCACCCTTACCTCGACTGAATGGGTCAACCAGAGATTAAGTCGAACTTCACCCGGCTAGAATATACAATAATCAGGAAGCTGGTCCAACAAATAAGCCATAATGCTGATTAACCTTGAATCTTAAAAAAACCCGTCTTATAAGCAAACTTGAAACAAAAACATTGTAATACAACATACTCGCTATGAAATTGATATGGTAATTGTACCTTGGTACCGGAGATAAGACGTAGCCCATATGGAAGGGTTGTAACCTACAAGAGATAAAGTTGCTCAGAGATGACCTATGTGATGACCCTTTGGACTAACATTTTTTATGACAGCATCTGTCTTTGCATCGTGAATTGACCCCGCAACAGAGAGGAGGGTAACATTCAAATCAGAAAGGTTTTCAATCAATAGATTGATACGGTTTCGTTCGCCATTCACAATTTCTAAATTTGAGGAGTCAAAATTGTAGTCTGTAAACATAAGTAAGAAGTCACTGACGACCGAAGGGGTTGTTTTCAGGGAAAGAAGCTGTGACAGCGATCTCAGGCTCTGAGATGATAGTGTCACTCTCTGCTCTAGCCAGTAATGCACTGGTAAAGAAGGCGAAGAAGGGCAAGAAAGAGAGTGTACGCATGAGTGAGTGCTGAAGAGAGGTTTAACGTTAACACTTGCCACGTCTTCTCAATAATTCTAACTGAACGTCGATCTTGGCTCAGCGGAAAGTGCCGAAGTTCTTATACGAATTTTTGGGAAATAATGCTAAAACCCGTACCTGTATCTTATCATGCATGTCACTATGTTACTACATGTAGTACCTTTCTGTCACACTCAGTAGTGCCCAAACGAGCTCGTGTTTTCAAATATTTGAGCTTAAATTAGTAATAAACTCGATAAAATTATCCAGGTCCATAACAATGCTCAATACTATTTATGACTCGAATCACACCTTAACTTTAAACCACTACTAGGATGGATTCACAGACTGTCGATACTTCAGGCTCTCCTCCGGAGTTTGGGCACCCTATGCTCAAGTATTTTGCCCTCGATCCTTCATATATAAATCTCAATAATGGCATGTCTTTTCAAACTAACAATACCAAGTTCAAAACTTATAAATGATACCAGGGTCTTACGGCACACCTCCTTTGACAGTTCTCCAAGATTCTGAGAAGAGAGCTCGGGAAGTAGAGAGAAATCCGGACAGATTCATGAGAATCACATATTCCCCATTGCTTGTAGAGTCTCGGAGTAAGGTTGCTCAGCTCCTTGGAGTCGATGTTGATGAATGTGTATTGGTACCAAATGCTACTCACGGAGTTAATACAGTATTGCGCAATCTCAGCTGGAGTAAGGATGATGTTATCATTTCCAGTAGGTCTGTTATCATGCTTCCTGTTTCCCACTTAGATAACCGGTATATATGCGTAGATGGGATTACATATCCTGCCGTAGCGCGTACTATCCAGTACATAGCGGATGTGGATCCAAGCCCTCAGCTTATGCCGTATATCTTAGAATTTCCGACGACAACTGATAGGATCCTGGAAAATTTCCGTGCACATATCAAGAGCATTCCTCACCTCTCTGGACGCAAGATTGTCGCTGTAATTGATGCTATTGTATCAAACCCCGGAGTTCTACTTCCTTGGAGAGAAATGACACAAATATGCAAGGAAGAAGGCGTCATAAGTGTTATAGATGCCGCACACTCCATCGGACAAGAGTCTGATCTCAACCTCAAGCAAGCTGATCCTGACTTTTGGATTTCTGTCAGTTATTTCATTCAAAAAACTTATAGTTCCTGCATATATGAACTTCAAATGTGCTTATTGAACCACACAGAATTGTCATAAATGGCTTTATGCGAAGAGGGGATGTGCTGTACTTTACGTACCCAAAAGGTTTACTTATACTCAGCCGCTTCTAGATTTTAGGCTTAAGCTGATATGTTAAATAAGAAATCAATATTTAATCAAGACCACGCTACCAACCTCCACATACTACAAGTCACCAAACGATCGTAATAAGAAGCCGTCGAACTTTGTGGATCAGTTCGCATGTAGGTTTTACAACTAGTATGACTAGTAACGGAGGTAAATAATAATGGTTGCAGGGACAGGAACTCATGATGTAACCACTTACCTTAGTATACCCGCCGGTATGACTGCAATTATCGACGATCTATGAGCTAGTAACTGAAACTAGATATTCTTTTAAGCAATCAGTTTCCGAGAGTGGATAGGTGGAGAAAAGAAGATCAACGAATATTGCCATAATCTAGCTCTTACAGGTGGTAAACGGCTTGCAGAAATTCTGGGAACTAAAGTCATGGATGAAGGCGGCGAGTTTACCGCCCATATGGTGAGTTTTGGTTTCTGCGTAGATAGTTGACTAGTGTCTTGATATCATTTTAAATCTATATAAGGTTAACGTCGAGCTTCCACTTACCGTTAAGGAGCCTTCTTCCGAGATCCAAGCGAGGATCCGTGACATCCTTCTGAATGACTGGAATATGTTTGCTCAAACTTTTGTCCATAACGGTAAGTGGTGGTCCAGATGTAGTGCTCAGATCTTCAACGAGGTGAGATTGGGTTTAAAATATGTTGATGGACTTTATCACATGTTTAGCTGAACCTTCGACTTGACCATAGGTTTCCGATTTTGAAAGGCTTGGGGAAGCATATAAGCAAATCTGTCGGACATTAGATGGAGAAGTATAAACACATGTATAATTGGAACTCTCATACCAAATTAAGGATGGAAAGGAACCTTTTTTTAGTTATAAAAGTTTTTTTTATTTAAAAGGTACTATGTAGTTGGAAAAATGCTATAAACGATAGTATGTGACATAAATCCTCAGTACTTTGAAGATAGGAAGGATCATTTGAAGTTATAAGTCGTAAGAATACATATTTAACGTTTTATGTTGATATATCTTCATTATAATAGGAGAGTGAGATAAACTTTGTAAAGTAGAAAAATAGAAGAAGGTAATCAAGGAAGACAATAGAGTCACTCATAGTGTATGGACATCAATACCCTGCTTTTTCATTATGCACTATCCTCCCTTTTCTACTGTAGAGGATCGAAAGATCAATTCACTATGGGAGGATTGGGTGTATTGATAGTTCACTTAATTAAGTAAATACGCGCGTTACGTGCACGTACTTATATAATAGCACCGTGTATTTCCAATTATAGAAATCACGGTCACGAAAGTTTGACGCCGCGAAACACACGTCTTGTTCGTTCGGTGAGCGAGTGTCTTGTAAGAGCTTTCATCCAACTCGCTCGGATATTTTCCTACCTTGCAATTCTGCCCTTTTCTTCATCTCAATCACTCAAGATCGCTCGCCAGCATCCTTTGACCATTTGTGCCACTTGTCTCCAATTTCGATTTTTGCACAAGTCTTATAGTCAAACAACTAATACGTACTAGTTGTGTGCTTCCGGATCTCCGGGTTAACCACGCGTCTGAACGCGCTCGTCTTTATTGGTCTCTCCGACTATGTCAACTCGTCGAGCGCGTCTTGCATCCACTTCTGCTTCGCCTCTCCCGCCCCTACCATTCTGCCCACTAAGATACCAACCCTTGCTAAGCCCGCATCCTCAGACATACCTCAATTACAGGAGCTAAGGCATCAATGGAAGTGGGCCGCATTTAGTCAATTCTACTATACCTTTGCCCCGTTGTTTGCAATGGATGATGTTTCTTTGACTGTAAGACCTCCTCTATTCATTAATTTCTATTGATCTCATCCCTGCCACCTATTGTATCCTAGGACATAGAGGAGGACCTAATAAACTCTACTATGATCTTCCTACCCAGAGTTATGCAGCGCTTGCTAATAACACTTTCTCAAGATAGAAAAATAACGTGCGTAGAGGCTAATCCATCTCCTTATCTAACTGCATTGTATTCACGCTTCAAATTAGGACCGAAAATTGGCAAACTGCTTTAAGAAGGCAATACAAACGGAGGGACCCCGAAGCTAATCCAATAGGGTGGGAGCCGGTCATTCCTCGAAATTCTCGCTCCGCAACTGTTGAATCAGACCTAAAATCTGAACCAGACGTTGCGTCTGCCAATGAATCGGATCATACTGACGATGAGCAAAAAAAGGATATTGTCAAGGATGAAGTTGTCGATGTGAAAATGTCAGAGAAAGAAGCCGATGCACCGGACTCAACACAAGACTTAAGTAATGACAATGTCGACAAAGTCAAAGATTTTGGAAGATTGCCATCTAAGGAGGGAGATGGTGTAAATGACGGCACAACCGATCCATTGAAGGATTGGGCAGACCTTTCGATGCTGGAAAAGCTTGAAACTATGCATACTTTACTAGAATGGCATTTCCAAAATCCTCTTCGGTTACGAAACATAATGCGCAGCGATGATGAGAATGCCTCTTGGGTGAGCTTCAGGCTATGTTAATCAAACGACTGCTAATCCACCTCTAAATAGCGAATTGAGCCCATAGGATATGATGCAAAACGAAATGCATACTGGCTGATTGGATGTATGTTTATAAGGAACCTCTTTTCTGTAACGATTCTGAATTGTGATGATGATATTAGCGGATCGACTTTGGTTACAGCGTTCACCACCGAAACCCCCTAAAAAGGCAACCAAACGTAAAGCTGCCACAAATGGAGGGAAAAGGAAGGCAAAAGCTCCTCGTATTGAAGCAGAGGAAGATGAAGTTTTTCTAACGCCCTCCCGAAGAGACGTAACAAGACGAACATCGAAGGGCGTTGGGAATAGTCGGGCAGCCTCCCAGAGGAATACTAGAGGGAGTCACCATAAGCTCGAGGAGGAAATAACGTCGTCCCCAGGTGGGCGGGGTTCACGAGCGGCGAAGACTCAGGCAAACGCAAAGCTTGATTTACAAGCTAAGCAGTTAGCAGCTGCAAAAGCCGAAATGGAAATGCTGAACCGGAAGTCAAAATCACCTTCTAAGAAGTCATCAACTCGTAGGTCGCTAGGGACCAGGGTCAGTAAACGTCTGCGCGGAGATGACGACGAAGAAGATGACGACGACGAATGGCAACAAGTACCTAAGGAGTGGCTTATGGACGCTGGTGAGGAGGAAGAGGAAGTTTACACACCTTCAAAAACGCGAGGTACTAGATCTAGTGCCCGAATCAAGTCTAACCATAACCCAGTCCCTCCTGCCCGTAATAAGAGACAATTAAGAAACTCGATGGTACAGAAAACTGGACTTGAAAGCAGTGATGAGAGCGATTTAACAGAACTCTCCGATTCTGATGACGCAGATGCGACCCCAGAAGCCCCTACCACTCAAGAACAACAGGAGGAACCTAATGCGATTGACCCGGAGAATGGAGTCACCGCCGAAGGGTGGCCTCCTAGTGATTTTGTAGAATGGGAAACTGTAAAGTATTTCGTCTGTTGTGAAAGGGCTGTGCACTAATGATAATCTATATAAGGTCTGTGTATCCCTGCAGGAGTGGGAAGCAATACCACAAAGATTCGAGAAAGCAACAAATTATCTTGAAAAGGCGTTATACAAATTTCTCGTTAATGAAGTAATACCCTATGTCACTGAAACATTACGTGTGAGTAGTATGAACGTTCTTTCGTTGACTCAGATAATAATAATATCAATTATGGGTAACATAGGAGATTGAAAAATTACGCCAGAAAGAGGAGGCACTGATGAACCGAAAACGGTCTTCGAGACTTGCAATTCGGGAGTCTGAAAAGGAGGCCGCCCGGGCTGCTGCAGAAAAAAGAGCCGAAGAAGAAGAGAGAATGGCACGTGCCCGGCGTGTCGAGGCTAGGGCTCGTAAGGAGGAGGAAGAAAGGTTGAAACGAGAACAGGCAAGAGAACAACGGCGAAAGGAGCGTGAAGAGCGCGAGCTTGCGAGAAGTCGCCGTCTGGAAGAATCAAGGTACGTATGGAAATAATTGTCCATACAGTCCATTCTCTGACCTTAGTAACAGAGATGAGGAAAAGGATGAAACACATGTTGTTCATGGGGTAGATACAAAAAAGAATCCTATCACGAATGATTCTAAAGTGCATTCTCACTCACAACCTACAAAAAAGTTTGATATGAGACAAAAACTAATAAGCGAAGATTGGGAACTCGACTGTGAAGTCTGCGGAGCCAAAGGAATTAATAAGGTGATTAGCTCCTACAAATTCATCAGTTCTTCATTTTTGACAGGGGTTAATCTAGGATGATGGGCTTCCGCTTATGAGTTGTGAGAAATGTAACAAATGGCAACATATTCCCTGTCACGATATGGTTGACCGTAAAGCGGGTAAAAGAGCCCGCAACTGGGACGTAGTTGAATTTATCTGCAAATGTTGCTCTTCTACAACTCAAGGTACTAATGGCCCTGCTAGAGTCCCTAATCATGATCGGGGCACAAACGGTTATGAACACTTTCGCGTTCAGTCTCCTTACTATTCTAATTCAGGAAATGATATCGTACCGGCAAATAGTAGAAAAATGGCGAACTATCCACAAGAACAAGGGCCTTCTACTTTCACAGGCTTTGCTCACTATCATCCCCAGCAGCGTGGTTTCTCTGCACAGCCTACAAATCAGACACAGTGTCCTACTCATAGTTTGTCGCACCCTTCTTTGTCGCATCCCTTTTCAGCTCAGAGGGTTCCAAGTTGGAACGAACGAGCTCCCCAACCTTACCCTGTTAATGGTACCTTATCACATCAACACCCCTTGCCCTATATGACACCTACTTCTTATGCTGCATCTGGAAGCTCAGATATGCAACACATGAATACTACTACACTTAACGGTTCCTCATCTCAACAGCCCTCGCAAAATGGTCAATATCCACACGTACTTCCAATACATCCACAGCATCAGACTTATAACAATCAGACGACCCATCATACACAAGTATAGATGCCAGCAGAAGTTATTTATTATTTGTTTCTCCTGTCTCGTGATGTAACCTCCTCCTGTAGAACTATTTCATCATCACTTACCACTTAATTCAAAAATAATTGAAACATGTGATACCCGCTTTTTGTTTTCGTATTTTATTTGCTTTATCGTATACATTCGTACATCTTAAATCTAGGATTTACAAACGGGAAGGGGTCATCGTCATATGAAATTTCCCTAGATGCAGAAGAAAAAAATGAAGTTAGTAGTGAAGATGTAACGTAAAACAAAATAGCTTACTCTGAAGGACCAAGTATCTGGAGGCCTCTTATATGTGTATCCTTACCATTCATATGATTCGCCAGGACAATTATTTGCAGTACATAACAATGAAGAGGTTTACTGTGATAAAGACGTCAGAAAAAAGATGTTCTCTCTCTTTTTTTCACTCTTGATATACTTATGAGATAATAATACTTACAAGTCATTACCATCTTCTGTCAGCTCTGCAGATACATCATATGTTATCCAACCATTAGGCTTGTCTAAAGGAATGACCTTGACGTCTTGAAGATCACTTAGGCTTGTTCCTGCTCTCAAGCAGATAGTCGAAGGGGTATAGGAGTCGTCAAGAGGGAAACACAGATTTAGACTGATTTTCTAGAGTTATTTATAGAGAAAAATGAGAAATATCAGAAATTTCGAAGATCCATTTTTCAAAGTAGAAGAAAAGGAGATACAGATCTAGAGCTCCATTTTCCTTACCTGTATTGCTGTTTTTCTAGAGAATTGAGCGATTATGAAATGTGGTTGAGGACCATCGGAGCTGTAGAATATCAAGTTTTATAATTTACGAACGAAAAAGTTTAAACAATGATCAATATATTTTTCTCTTTTTTTGACTGAGATATATTCTTATTGTTACTGACTGCCAAAAAGTTTCCGGATCCCCATCTGTAAGGCATTCCGGTCCAAAACCAAACTTATAAGACGAGACGGACCACTTTGCCAAGTGTCCGATGTTAGGATAATGAACGGGATGAGCTTTATCTGGTGTGTTTTGCATACATTCAGTGCAGATCTAGATGATCCTTTATTGAGTAAAAGAGTATTAATGTAGGTAGTTATTATTACGGGTTATTACTACTGTTGTTTGGTTCCATTATGTTCTAGGTGTCTTGTGATAACTTCGATAGGTGGACGCTCTAAGCTCTTATGAGTATTATCAGTATATCCAAGCCACACTTGACAGGATAACTTGAAGTTTTCTGATAAGAACTAATGGTAGTAGGAGTGCGAAGAAGTGGATCAAACTATTAAAGAAGTTGTAATTGAGCAGAACTGACTGTAGAGCGGACGGTGCGAATTGTCACATGACAGGATACTACCGAGTTTGGTTACTTGATTACGTTACGATAAGAAGCTTTACAAACTTAACCGAATAGTTAATTATGTATTGATAACTTACTATCATGTGTTACGTTTTTAACTTTATATGATGATAAGTAACTTATTTCAACCTTTCAGCCTCCTTTTTTTTCATTTCAATATAATTATACAACATAAAAGCATAAAGAACACATCAAGATATCAAAACAGATCATGGTACAAATTTTGTATCTATATATAATAAATATATGTTTTACAATTCAATAGGTATTACTAAAAACAACTAAAACCAATACGTTGCATACTATGCTCTGAAAAAACAAAAAACAATGCTATACCTAAAACCGTAAAGGTTCTACCTTCTTCGGAGTCGGGATCTTAGGAACACCAGGGACAGAAGCCCGATCACGAGTAGGAGTAGACGGAGAACCACGAGCGTAAGAAGCTCCTGACATGACAGAGCTTCGTCCGCGTTCGCGGTCGCGATCTTTCGCACTAGAACTCGTCTTTGCCATATTCGACGGCGGAGAACCAATAAGACGTGATAACGTCCAAGGTATCTCATATCCCGCTGCAGTCGTGGACGCAACGTAACGTGCGATTTCAAGATGCAGTGTTGGATAATATGTCGTCGAGGCTTTACGGGCGACCTTTTTTTGTAACAATGATTGAAAAGAAGGATTCATTAATTAAAATCAGATGGAAGGAATGAGTGGTGAACTTACCGATATAATTCGCTCAATACCTGAAGCAAACAAATCAGCATGAAATCTATATGCCGAGTATTCATTATCCTTCGGTAAGTTCAAGTCTGCAGCCGATTTCGCTATTGCATTTATAAATTTGAAATGAGTAGTCTACAAGAGGAAGAACAAGAGATTAGCAAGAGAGAAGAAGAAAAAGAGAAAAGAATGAGAGAGTGTAGTTCCTCATTTCGAAGTAAAACATACAAGATACAACATAGCCTCAAACTCAACACCGCCAGTCATTCCTCCTGGAGCGCGAGGCTTCTCAACGCGTTTTTCATCTGTCTCCTCTAGGAACCAAATAGTATTGTTCGGGTGGCAAAATATCCAGAAATAGTCTCTACACACGTCTGAAAGCTCTTGTAAATATGTCTTATAAATCCGAGGGACGTGCAATGATTCAATGAACTCATGGGAGTTAAAGGTGTTTCTGGAGCCTCAGCCGCAGGTGGAGCTTTAGTCAATAACAGTGATCGAATGAGAGAGTAAACATTGCGATGTGGGGAGGGAAGGTAGACAAGATGTGAGTTTTCGACAGCTGTGAAACTATTGTCAGGCGAGTTGTCTTCCCAAACTTCATATCTACGTGATCTACTAGATGTCTGGGAAGGCAGAGAAGAAGGTGGATACAAGTCAAAGAGTAAGAGAAGAAGCTCAGTTATCAATTGACGAGTAGCAACGTCTCCCGGTTTTTTATCCGAGTAAACAAGACGGATCAGTTGTGCAAAGGGCGCAGGACTTGCTGATCGAAGGGCTGCACAACCAACAGCCGAAGTCGACAAAGCCTTGAAACAGCGTAAGAGCTCATGAAGTAATTGATCATCGTGTTGCTCCTCTCTGCAACATCAGTTGTTATAACCGATTTAGTCGGCTCGAATGAAAGACTGGATTTATCTCACCTCCACTCCACTTCTAGTAGCTCATTAAGCCTAGTCAGAAGTGCAGAGTAGCCATTTAGTTGAATGAAAGTTTCTGTCCAACTTATAAAAGAATCAATCAGTTATCGAACAGATATGAGCAACAAAGTCAAAAAATATATAACAAACTTTGCAGATTCGTTTCTTAAAAGTAACCTCAGCTTTTTCACGACCTCAATATCCATGTCCAAACTGGAAGTTCCCATTAGAATATTAGTATACCTAGACGGCGCCATATCTTTAGCCCATCCTTTCTGTGATTTTTTACCCCCTTCAGCTCTTGAGTTACCCTGGGGTACATTAATCTTTGAAGTATCGTATGATATACCCCTGTTATGTTTTGTACCACCACCGCCACCGACACTAACACTTTGAGAAGAGCTTAGCTGTTCGTCATCAGAGTGTCGTCCAAGAGAGATCGAAGATCTCATCGCAGCGCCTAAGAAACGGCCCGTTGTCCGAGGAGGCTGGGGAAAATCACAGCTTTCCGTCACGATATTCTGTAATCCACGTGGAGAAGATACGGAGTCGCTACTCTTGGATTTCTAAGAGAGCCTGTGTTCTTCTTGGGAGTCGTATTTTGGTTAGAAGCTGTAGCTGACAGTGGATTGATGAATTGAGAAGAACGAAGCATCTGAGCTTTGACTGTTGAATCCATCCCATCCAGCTTCGGTCTCAGAGAATGCGGAATTTGAAGATCATCCTAAAGATATGACGTTTTCCAGATTAGCTTAAGCATATTCAGGATTCGAAAAGAAAAAGAGTGTTGAGTATATCACTAAAAACAGAATAACTCACAAGGAGTTTATCAAAAGCATGTGTCATTTCATCAGAAGTGTCAGGAGCTCCCTTGAGTTTCTGTGTCGAGTATCTAGGACCTCCAGTCGTCATTGTATTGTTTTGTTGTACATTCGTTTCTTGAAACACCTGTTGATGTTTCTGCACTGTTCTAGGCAAAAACATACTATGTGGCCGGGCGTTTTCTTTACCAAAGTTGGCTCGATCACCACCACACCACCACCGGCAGGGCCGATAGAGCCAGGAAGATCAGAAGAAGTATTCCGTTTTGAAAAGCCTTTGAACATCGATGTAAAAGTTACAAGTCAGAGAAAACCGGTATTGATCTAGAGATGTGTTTTGCGTGTAAATGAAGAAGTAATATGAAGGACAGAAGTAACAAAGGAAGAAGTTGGGAGAGAGTAAGATTTGCCAATGAGTAGTGTAGCCCTTGTTAGCTTGTCGCTTAAGAGCTTGCTTTTAACCAAGAAAAAAAAAAGTAACAGAAACTTGCAAAATTGCCAGCAAGAGAGGGTAAAGCGAACGCTCTCTCCGCCTCCCTTCCCGCCTCTTGGGGCTGTCTCGCGCGAGTTCAACATTCGCGATCACGTGTCCACTTTTCTTACCTAATTCAGCGCTCGCGCCCAAAGAAAAAGAAACTGGCGCCCTTGTATAATAATTTGATGGAACAAGTTATATCCCGACAGACCGGGAAATATTAACCCATAATACTTCATTTTGATCCTATGTAACCTCATCTCCCCCTCCCCCCCTCCTCCCCTTCCACACACTCTTTCCTCCCCATCTTTTTCTTCTTTCTTCGCATCTCTCTCTCTCTCTCTCTTACTCTCATCATCTGCTTGCTCACTCTCTTATCGTTCTCTTTTTGTTTCTTTTGATGCGTACAGCAGATAAAATGCACGCTCTTCTAGTATTATAAGGAGAAGCTATATTCGAGCTGGAGATGACAATCTCCTCGAGCGTTATCAACGAAGTTACTGCAAGTGGCACTGACATGAAGAGTTACCCCCCCCCCCCCAAATCTCCACCTAAAGTATTAACACCCAATTACAGAATCTATCGAACAATAGTGATAACCTTCTCACTTTTCACACTTCTGAACATAGCAGAGGGTGATACGATTACATTAGCAGTAAGTTGTTACAGGTTGCTATAAGCTTTGATATTAACCAAGAAAAAAGAAGAATATAAGAGAGAAGGGAGAAAAAGTATACAAGGTATAAACTATCCAGATCAATGAGGTTACAACTACTGGTGGTGGTAAATTCTCGAAAAGGACGGTGTGGGTGGTGGTGGTGATTTGTATAACGACAAATAAAATATTTATGAAGAGAGAGAGGCGGGAGGGAAGGAGAGCACTAGTGAGTAACAATCGATGTTAGGTCTAAAACAAGAAATTGTTGGGTAACGTAACTGACGCATATTTTAATATATACAATGTATCCGTTTCAGATTATTAACAAAAGAAGGGAGGGAAAAGGCGGGGGAGAAAGAGAGAAAAAGAGAGAGGGACATATCAAACACATCATACGAAAAGCATAGCACCGCCGAAAACGTTTCGCATCATATCATACCAATCGATGGCGTCTACACTCTGCATATTACGGTAGGTCCATATCTGATTCACGAGGTGTTCTGTATTATGTACATTTCCAAAAGCCGGATCAAGCGCAGCCAATCGCTTTATCACAAATTGATAATGCTCAAGCTGTACCGAAAGGCATCCCACTAGCATAAAGGAAAAGACTAGTATACGGTCAACATTCCTGCCTTCAATAGCTTGCAAGGCAGCTACAGTAGCATTTACTGACGACATTATTTCAGGTACGCCTACAAGATACCGTTAGTTCAAAGTAAAAATTTACATATTGAAACCCGGCATCACCTGGGCCTGATTCATTGATGACAGATGCGAGAAAAAGCGATGCTGTATGCAAGTATACTTGTGATACAAGGCGACGATTTTCAGCTTGCCTCTGCTCAGCAGTGGTCATACTCAATCCAAACATCGTCATCTGTTGTTGTTGTTGCTGCTGCTGCTGCTGCTGTTGTTGTTGATCCAATCCCGTGAAAGAAGGTTGAGGCGAAACGGGTGCAAGTGACTGTGCCAACGTAGCTGGAGTCGGTGCTCCCGAAGAGTTTGATGCACCCGCCACGTTCATGATGGCATTCGCGTCTTCACCGCGACCGAGCTGAATTCCAGTAATCATCGGCGAAGGGCCCGCGCGTTCCCCGGAGGGACGAGGCGGGTGCATCTGCGACGAGGTTGCACCCGTACTTAAGTCTGTCCCGGCCTCATGTTGAAACGTGTTTATCACTGGTGGGAAAGACTCAGCAATCGTACTCATCACAAGTCTGTCATGGATCTGTGTGCCACGTGCGATAAGTTCATGCACATTAAAGGTTCCGCCTTGCCTACAGCATGTTGTCTTCCAGCATGCGAGCTCAGCAGTCTCTGCTAAGGCTAACATTATGTCATCTGGGCAACCCATGAGTGATTCCATGCTGGCTGAGCTGTTTTCTTGAACACGAGAGATTGTTCCACTGAATAGTCGACGGTAAACGCCAATGAACCGAGGCGCCGTCTGCAGCGAGATAGCAGAGAAGATATCATACCACTGTAAAAGTAAGGCAAGTACAAAAACAAATAAGTTCAAGGAATCCCTTTATATATATCAAAGAAGAAGGTAAAAATAGAAGGATTTGACGGATCGCCCGTTTTATTGAAGAGACGGCTTGATGATGATGATTATGATAACAAAGTTGTAACAAGAATAGAAGAACAGAAGCTTTTTTTTTTTCAAAGGGGGGGGGGGGGGTCCACTCACGATTGTCGTCTTCGCCGCCAATAAATCAATTTCGTTCATCATCCTCAGAGTCTCTCCCGGCTTCTCATTCTCGGACGCACAGATAGCGGTCGATCCGAGCCACGCGAGCGCAAAGTCAAGATGCGCCTGCCAGGCACCCGTTCCGCCCTGAAGAAGGAAGTACCCGACCAGTTGTAGAGAAGCAAGTACGTTTGATGTCAACGTGGTCAATGATGGAGTACCATTACCAGCCCCTCTTACAACGTTAATCTGCCAAAGGGCTCGGTCGAAGAACTGTTGGGCCGTTGACCGCCCCGGATCAGCATCAGGAGGATCAATCATACGAGCAACTCGGACCATCTTGTTATGCTTCGCTGCAAGCGCACAACTTGCATTCATGAGCGCTCCGTAAGGTTCTTGTGCAAATAGCTAAAAGATCGGAACCATCGCCAGCAGACACCAGGGGATAAGGGGAGAAAAATAATTGGTATATCAATATTAATTTACAACAAGATCGAATTACAAGGTTACTTAGAAATAAGTGATACATACGTTCTGCATGACGGCTCTTGCATTGTCAGATGCAAACGGGAACTGCAGCGGCAGTACATCCTTTAAATAATATTGGACATGGGGGTCAACTAGGGAAGGATCAGATAGTGGATCGGAAAATTGAGGGCTCGAACCCAAGCCGGGAACAGAGCTTGAAGTACTCGCTGAGGAGGTGGACCCAGAGGGGGGACGACTGATGGGGGATTAGGGTGCTGCGCTTGCGACGGTAGGAAGTTATTATAGGAGAGCATAGAATTTTCATCGCCGATTAATAACGGAGAACTGTGCACAGACCCTGGCATATTCATCCCCGATACTCCCAGGCTATCAAGAGAGGGGGAGGTGCTACTACTCATGGTTGACATCGGACCCATCGTAGGGAACGATAAGCTTGGGAATTCATATGGAGAGACAGATTGGGGGGTGACATTCGAAATACCGAACGCTTGGCCTGATTGATAGCCAAAGTTTGTGTTCGCAGTTTGTTGAGGATAAGTCTGTAACCTCCTTTGATGTGGGTGTGTCACAGGGACAGCACCAACACTTGCCCTCCGGTGTTCATGATGAACTTGCCCGACTGATTCAGGACCAAGTCCAAAGAAGGGATCAGGGTACTCGGCATCCATAACCGCGGATGCATGCGGAGTAAGCTGCTGTTGAGCAGCAAGATGTGGGGATGGATAAGGACCATATCGGTGACTTTGCCCGTGCATGTGCGGGCTGTGTCGCTGAGGCGGGAACTCATATCCCAGAGACGATGAGGAAGCCAAGCCCCCCGCAGAAGCATCTCCACCCATCATTCCCAGAGCAACAACGGGGCCGATCGCACCCATTGCACCCAGTCCCCAAATGCAGCGGGACTAGATTGAGTACGATGTTGCTGACCATGTGGATGTCCATAAGATTGCGATGGAGCCTGAGGATGCTGATAAGATTGCTGTGTTTGTGACCCTGGGAAAGCAGTGGAGGAGGTATTTGTGTTTGTTGAAGTTGACGATGAACGTGATGCAGCATTGTTATGGGCTAAGCGGGGCTGTCCACGGACCATCCCCGCCTTGATCAGCTTTTCCTTGATGCCAGCTTTGTAGCGCTCAACCGCTTGTTTATCCTGTTGAAAAGGACAATTCCAGAAATCAGTTTCATGATGTAAGATAAGGTGATAGGATAAGAGAGAGAAGAGGTGATATGAAATTTTAAAAAAAGGAGACGAATCAACGAAACCGTCCTTTATACGGTTTAATTAAACTTGGACTGAGAGAGAGGAAAGGTAAGCGGACGCATTGGTAGTCACTTAGCGATGATAGACGCCTGTGATTATTTTCCAACCTCCGCGTCCGAAAGAATTCAAAGTGGAAAAAAAAAATAGGATACCGTGAGAAGATCGAAGGAGACAAAAGGGGAGGAAGGCAATCAAGGGAGCAGAAAAAAAGAGGGAAAAATAGAGACAAACAAAAAAGGGAAGTTACCAAATAGGGATTAAAGAACGTGGCAAGGTGACAATGAAACATGGTACAAGAAAGCGAAAGTCGAGATCAAAAACCCGTGGTAAACGGAATTAAAAAAAATGTATAATCAATGCTAATTGAATGTATTAGGAAAGGACCGTACGTAGAGGGAAGTTGGGGGGGACGTAAAGTGGCGATGGGAAATAATGGAAAGGATATCAAACGTAAATGAGGTTAAGATCGAATAGTTTAGAGTCAGAAATTAAGAAGCAGTGCGAATCTCTGCAAGCTTGTATAATATCCGTTCATGTCCCCTTTTCTCCACACACTCAGGGTTACAGATAAAATATGAATAAGGTGCAAGGATAACAAATACAGAAGAAGAGAGGCAGTACAAATCTGTACCACGGCTTCCACAGCTTTAAGGAAAAGGTGAATAAATAGAAATAATAATAAAAAAATGGAGCAAGCCCAAAAAAGACAAGTAGAAGGAGGGGGGATAAACCATTAGATCCTAGTAATAGACAACTTACACGCATCCAGGGGGTCTCTTTGGCCCCCAACCAAGGCAATCGATGCGAAGACGAATACAGGTCTGGCATGAGTCACCTACGCGCTGCTCGTCACATTTCTGTTGGGAAAGAAATATATGCGGGTAATAGTACGATTACACACAGAGAAAATGTGTGATTGAATAGAAGTATAAGACCCGAATCAATAGCAGGTTGGGGGGAAGAGAGAGAGAAGAAAAAGAAAAGGTATATGAAATTAGAGAAAAGAAGATAGAGAAGAAAAAGAAAAAAGAAAAAGGTCAGTCAGTATGCGCCTATGTGCGATGTTTTAGCGGAAGCTCAGGAGCCGAACACCCCGGCCTTGAACGCACCTTTCGTCGTATGCGACATGTCCTGGATGAACGCGTCCAATTATAGAATATAGGGTATGCAATTAAGCAGGGGCGATGAGCGAGAGAGGGAGAAAGAGAAGGGAAAAGAGGGGGGGGGAGGAAATGGAAAAGTCGGAGAGAAAGACGCGATGAAAGGACGCGGCAAATGTGGAATAGATCGATCATTCCAGATGTAGAAACCCAGATAGAGTTATGAATTAATATGAGCAATTTTGATTGATCAAAAAAAGTAAAGAGAAAGCAAGTCAGCAACGATTAGGTAGAGATGGATACACACACACACACACAATCACACACACACATATGAAACAGGAAGAGGGGGGGGAGAGGAGGGAAGAGAGAATGAGGGAGCGAAGACATAGTGACTTACCAGCAACCACCTTTGCCTACATTACCTCCAGGAGGCTGGTTTGGTTGGCGAGTACCTGAGAGAGTGTCCATGGCCAGGACTACCTGGTTGCTACCCGAAGGAAGAGAGGACGCGTCTGAGTTGTCAGCGTTGGTGTTTGAGTCTGCTGACTCGTCGTTCTTGTCACTTTGAGAGGTACGAGCAGCAGAGTCAGACCGTTGATCGTCCGAGTCTTTCTGGACCAGGCTGAGGGTATGAGAGTTATTTTGACTGTTTCCGAGAAGCTTTACGGATCTGGGAAAGAGAGGAGAGCGACTGAGGCGGCGTTTGTGGGGATGGGGAGCTGTCTGGAGAGGAAGCAGATGGAGAGGACGGAGGAGGGAGGGGACTAGGATGAGGACGAGGATGAGCTGAGGACTTTGGCATGATATTTAGTTTGTCTGCGGACAGGGTGAGAGGGAGGGGGTAGGAGGTAGATATGGACCGAAGGGAGGAGGAGAACATGTTGGGCCGCCTTGTTCTGCTACACTATTTAGCTGTTTGTGTTTTCCACTCAAAATGACCGATTCGGCCCATAAAATAAGATTCGAGATCTCGTCGGCCAATTCTTCTTTGCGTCGCGTCAACAACTACTCTCCCAATCACGTAAGCATTCCCCGTCCCTTGATCTCTAATCCTCCGTCTTTGTAGGCCTCGTCCCTTTACAATCACCGATGTCTATTTGCCTACAGTAACAGTAACAACAACAACTAACAACTACTCTCTATTTTTACACTAGCAGAAGCGGCACTCCTCTCTCACGCAGGATCTCCCGCCACCGCACCTCTCCCGTCCCTCCCAGTCTGTCCCGCTCACGCCAGACCTCCTCCATCACTCCAAGCACCTCTCTGCAGTTTCCCGCGCCGCCCTCCCGCTCAAGTGCTCTTCGTAGCACGCACCGTTCTTCTTCCTTGTCCGTCATGCATCCCGCAAGACAGATTGGGAACACACTGCTTCTCACTACACTCCCGTGTAGCATTTTTGTCTCGGTTGTCCACGGTATACGCCGGACCGCGTTGACGACTTGCTCAACACCATACGCAATCTCGTCCACCTTCGGCCAGTCGCCAGAGAGCACAGTGTGGAGATAGAGACCCGCAGAGGCATGAAAGATGTCCGCACTGATCTGCCGTCGGTTACGAAGATTATCCTGAACGCTGTTGGGTGTACGAGGACGAGTATCCTTACTGGCACTCGACGCGTCATTTGCACAGCCCCATCTGTGCCGTTCTTCTTCTCCGCCTCCGCGTAGAACATTGATATTCCCATAATTATGATCCCTATCGCTATCCTCTCGAATACCTCCGTTTCCGGCATTCATCGTATTTGCCGACATCCCTGCTCCCCTTTCTTCTCTTCGCACCGGCCCAGGCCGTCCTAACCGACGACCCTGCCGTTCCAAGCCCGCTTCAATCTCCTCTCCCCGTTTGACAAGTTCGACAACACTGAGTTTGCCTGCTTTCACTTGCTCCTCTTTCCACGCAGCGAGATCACTGATTTTTGCTATAGCCAGGAACGTCGCATTGTCGCATCCCCAGTCTTTGAGCATCGAGATAGGCCCATCCGTTTCCTCTAATTCCTCATCAACAGCTTCAAATCTGCCGTCAAAGAGCTCTATGTAATAGTCCAGGAACTTGGGCTTCCTAATTTCAGTCACGCTCGCTAAGACTTCGAACCACATCGTTGCATTGATGATAAACTTCTCTAGCCCCTGGTGCGGTCCAGTAAATGCCTCCACCAGCCTTCTCCTATGCGGGCCAATGACAGCGTGAGGGTCTCCATTTGTAGCACGTTGTAAGATCGTCCCTACCCACGTACAAGCGATCTCTAAGAACGGCTTCCAATCTCCAATCCCACCAGCAAACAGAACGGAGCTTACTGCCTGTAAACCCGCTAGCGCGTGTATCACTTGAAGGTTCTGTCTGGCAGAGATGAGCTCTGATCTGATCTGTTCGAAATACTCGTCTCGGTCTTCTTCGACGTCGATTGGTAGTATCGTGTCAGGCAATCCGGGGCTACGACTCGTGCTGCTATTAGATGCGATTGTGCTTATTGTACTGATACTGGAGTGAGAGTAGATAGATGTTGTTGGGCTGGTGCTTATGGTAGACACATGAGGCCCGGCCTCACGCACCCGTCTTTGATGAACGCGTGCGACATGACAGATTGCGCTCCGGAAAACGTTGGATTGGGTCGTAGGCCAAGCCCAAGTTCTCAGCTGGTCGACAACGTCTTGTTCCATGAAGAAGTATTGGACGGGTAGAACGTGTTGCATATAATGATTGACCAATTCCTCATCTTCTGATAGTGAATATGAGGGATTGAACAAGAACATGTACCCCTCCGGAGCTAGTCCTGATGATATATCAAACCCAATATCATGTAGACCCAAAGAGTTATTACTACCGATAGGTAGCGTATCGAACATACTCTGGTCTCCTTGATCAAGGTAATCAAAGTTCAGATTATAAATACTACCAAACGAGCTCTGTCGGCATGGTTGCAGTGCTGTTCCTCCTTCTCTCAAGTAATTGACATCGATATTCACTTGAGGAAACGTCTGTAGCGGACTTCCGTCATTGTTCCTGTGTATAAATCGGAGGCTTGCTTGAGAGGGAGCTAGGGCCGATGGTCCCTGTGCTGTCGTTGTCGTCGTTGTCGTTGTCGCTGTTGTAGGCAGCTGTTCATCTGAAACAGTCTGATCTTGAACATTCTCGGCAAAATCCCGATTCGTCCCTGTATTAGTTGTTTTATATTTGTGGAAAATTTGATATTAAAGAAGAAAAAAAAAAAGGGGGGGGGGGAAGGTTAAAGAATGAAGTGCACAAGAATAAGAGGAAAAAAATAGTAGTTGTCACATTATTAATTATTAATTATTTTTAATTAATTTGCAATCAAGAGTAAAGCAATTAAGAATAAGAAAAGTAGCGCAATGAAGCAAGAAAAGCGAAGAATAGTAAACCAAGCGTACAACCATAGGTGTTTTTTTTTTGTATAGAGTTAAATTTGAATCCAAATTTTTCGTTGTATATGATACAATGGGCAGTTTAGGACCGTGCGGAGTTTCGATTAACGCGATCATCAAGAGTATTATACGAGGGGAGAGAGAGAGGGAGTTAATCGAAAGTAATCGAGAGCGACAACGGAGGACGAACGAAAGCGACAACACAACAGATAGGGCAGATCGAGATAATAGCGAGAAAGGGCCGTAATTGGCGATAAGTACGGATCGAATAACCATGTAAGGGAGGGGGGTATATACACAATACGAGTCGGTTTTTAAGGACAACGATAATTATATGTTTTTTTCAAAAACAAAAAAGCGAAAAATAGAAAGATAAATCAAAAAAAGGGGGGTGAGAGATTTTTTTTACAATGAGTACGTCAATTTCTACATGACTGAGTAACCCAAGTTCTTACATTCTGGCTGACTCTCAACTGGTGTACTATGTACATTTTGCACACTATGTTGTTCATAGGTGTGATTATATCCACTCTGTGTCATATTGACCGGGGAGTGCCCGACTTCGGTCGCTGATGGATATCCCAGAATCATGTCTCCTGTGAGAGGATAACGTTCTGCGGTAATCGGCGAGTCCGGAGACAATTGTGGTTCTAGACCATATGTTTGTCCCATTCCGCTCCCATCTATACCTTCTATATGTGCATAGGGCCGTTGATCGAAAGGGTTCCGTTGGTGTGTAAGATGGTTTCCGCAGTTGATGTTATGCGGATTGTGCCCGTTTGTTAGCGTCGACGTCATTTCATACGTTGAGTACCCAACGGTGGACACCGACGGGGGCAGGTATTGTCCATTATGAGATAAATCATTGGTACACACATTTTCGACATTTGGATAGGAAATCGCGTTGAGGTCGATATCCAAGCCAGGTTGTGGATGATAAGACGTGTCGTTGAGCCCCATCCCGTCCATTTCAAGAGTGACGTCCGAGGGTTCAGATTTGACATGAACATGGTCAACCATTGCAGCCGATGTATTGTTGTGGATCAAGAGAAGATCAGAGCGTGGTGAAAAAGGATCCGTTTCGGATGTCGACGCCGAAGACGACATCAAGCCATGAGATCCAACAGAGGGAGTTATCGATCCAGATGATTGAACATAAGGTACGGGATGCACGGGATCGTGTCCGAGGGATGGAAGCGGCGTAGACAACGAAAAGGGAGTATGATAGTTTGTGTGATTACGGATGTTTCCCGAGTGCAAAGAGGAGGAGGAAGACGCAGGGGACGTATTATATGGGAGGAAAGATTGAGTAGATGCATGGTTGTATATAATCCGAGGAGGATGGGTACAGAAGTTGGACCAGAGGATGCAGGCGAGTATAAAGGATGATTTGCGTAACATTGATTTACGTTTGTGTATACGCATTGATTGTTGTCGTAATGTTTGGGTATCAGTTGAGGGGTCGAACCTGTAGAATCAGTTCTTCGATGGCAGCAAGCAAATGATGAAGAAGACCTACGTGAGGGAACATGGCTGGGGAGATCCGTGACCTACTCCAGGAGTAGAAGTAGATCCAGTTATATCACATTGACTGTAAGGAGTAGAGAATATAGAGTCTGGCTGGCCGTAGCTGGGCCGTTTGTCTTTAGCTCCCGTATCGCCAGAAAGAAAGGGAGCTATGCGATCAGCTTTCGTACGTCTCGACCCATGCGAACGTATAGGACCGTGAGAAGGTACACGCGAAGGAAGTGCTCTTCCTTCTGAAAGGTCAAGTATAGGTATATTTGACAGTGGCTGAGAATCATTAGTATCAAGACTACTAACTGAGTCATCAGGCGAATGAGGAGGGGGGTAGTACCGGTATGGTTACTACGGGTGATAATGGTTGAACCGGAAGCATGATTGAGCTCACTAACGGAGCTAGTAGTACGCAGGGAGCTATCTGCCAGAGCTACTGGCGACGAAGGGGATGCAGGTTGTGACTGTCGAACGCGAGAAGAAGCCGAGTGTCCTTTGATCATTCCATTCTGTGCAAGGAAAACCTTGATTTTTTCGCGTAATTCACGAACATTATTACCTTCCTACATTAAAGATGAGATGTTGTCAGTACAGCGGTTGGAGAAATAGATCGTGATGTAAGAGCAGGAAAGAACAATTGGAAACAGAGTAACAGAATTAACATGGAGAAGCTACATACTCGCATCCAGTCGGGGCGTTTAGCGCCAAAGCCAAGGCATTGCAGACGAAGGCGAACACAAGTCTGACATTGACCGCGCTCATCAGGCTTCTCATCACACTTCTGAGTAGTTATAGGTTTTGAATGAGTATGACGGGTCATTATGGGTAGCACGTCTGGTAGATTATAGAACATACTTTGCGCCTGATTCGGCAGGTGTAACAACCAGATTTTGCGCGTAACGCGCCTTTTTGCTTAGGGGCCCCACGTCTATTGTTGCCCATTTGCGAGTTTTGATCGTTTTGTGTTGAAGATGAGGGTGTTGGAGAATGAGCAGACGACATAAGCAAGAGAGAGACAGCAAGTGGTGATACAGAAAGCAAGACGATAGCAGACAAAAACAAGAGCAGTACTTAGGAAAGATAGAGACGGGGGTGTATGCGCCTGGAGAGGGAAGGCGGGGGGTATGGGACGGTCGAAGGACTGACGGCGGGGCCATAGAGCCATAGATAGAGGTATTTATACAGGACTCGCGCTCAAGTGTGGTAGTTTATTGTATTTACTCCTATACATCCATAAGAGGAAGTTGATCTAAAATATGTAATACAGACCCCGGGGACTCCTCATGAATTAATTGAGCTTACTTATAGCTCTGAATTCCTTTCTGAAAAACTGGTTCACTTTTCCCGAGTCGGTTCATGGCTCTACAATGTCTTCTTCCTCTTACAGTTGACATCTAGTTTACTCTGGTTCTAGAACATTGATCTGGACCAGAATCCCTTTGGCTATCCTGTATACCATCTACAAACCAGAAGACGAGTCGTTTCACAAGAGTGACGATTATATCATCATCGACATAACGTAATGTAATGATGAAATAATCAAGAAACCTGTTCTTCTACCCTTTTTCATCATAGTTCTACAGTTTGAACTTGATCTATCAGGTAGATCGTTACTGTTTTAGATTAAATTTGAAATCGCCGCCATGTGATAAGGATAATGATGAACCCGTCTATACGATACAATAAACAGCATCATTCCTATCACGCTGACTTTTAACTTTTTGCCCTCTATTATCTCTTTTTGAGGTGCGAACTCATACATAATTACTCCAAATAAGACTGTTCTACGTGCTAGTAACTACGATCACGACAAATTTCCAAATAAAATACTGAAGAATCTTCCCACATAATTTTTCTTTTTATTCCTAACACAAGAAACTTGCTCTAGAATTTTTCTGATGAGTAATTCTGTCAGCCTGTTATTCCACAGTTAGTTGCTTCCGAATAACCGTCAGAATACAAAGAGCACTGTGGCTCAGCTAATGACACCGAAATGAATCATTAATCAAGTACGATCGTAAACCTATGCGAACTACTGCGAGTGAGCTTCTTTGCCTAGCCACATCTATGTATGACTTTTCACTTTCTAATCCCCTGATATTGATCAAGTAAATTGCACTTTTGGCAATTCCCGGTAGCCCCTGTCCATATCGACTTCGCCATACGGATCCACCAGACATCCATATACTCGTCTTTCTGTTTTCGGTTAAGGGTTCTTCATCTATTATTCTACTAGCTTAGTCCATATACATTGCAAGAATATGCCCATTTGGAATGTTCAATCCTCTCGGTTATATGAAACTCTGCCAGTGCTTCTGTATATGGTTCCTCTATTAGTATCAATGCACTTAACTAAACGTTATTCTTCAATTGACTTCAATTGAGAGGGTGATATTAGTAACGTCGCCTCACTCGAGGCTATCTTAAGAGAATCAGCAGATGTCAGTGAAAAAAGTGTCCAAATTTTCTCTGACCCTTTCTGTGGACTACCCTCGATACACGAATGCTAGGTGGACAGGTATGCTGTACTCAATATAATCGCCGCCGTATGCATGGCCTCCAGTCTCAACTGCATTTACAAAGGCGGAATAGCCGTACTGCAAGTCAGAGCTCTTCTACTATTCAGTCTATAGATGAAGTGGTCTACCTGCCCATCAGTAGTATGTGTAGGGTCACTTGATAGTTATCAATAGCTCGAATGTCGTGGAGAGGGTTATCAATATGTGGGGACTCTGAGATCAAAGTGGCATACAATCGGATGCATAAGGATGTACAAGTAAATCAAATTTCACTAAAGTGGGACCAGGAAGGCTATTGATGCTAGCTTCTGCTAATTCCAGAATAATCTACTCCTCTTATCGGAAAATCTTGAATCGTTGTTCTTTAGTAGTATAATATGCTCAAAAGGAGTAAAGCTTAGAATAAGATGATCATGCCGTAGTGAGCTCAAACTCAATCAGAGTAATGGCAAGTGCATGTTTGTATTTTTTGTTTGTACATGAGAGACTTCTGCTCTTTTTCCGCTCTTTGGCCGTACCCTTTAGCTATATCCTTCGTGAAAAAAAAACTTCTTGCACTTGTACGAAAAAATCTCGAATGGAAATCCCTTAGATTCCCAGACAGCTCCGTATCAAAGTGATTGTTTTTCATATATATAAATATATCCCTTCTTTCAACTGACATCTGCTCACCGCTCTCTGGAGCGTACATTGGATCGCACGCCTTGGAACAGAAGCACGAGTATTTCAATAATATTGGCTTCTTGTATCGCATAGGGAGTGATTTATTATTACTTGACCGTTTGCAAAAGGCATTTCTCAGTCCGGTATCATGATGGGACCTTAGGATTCGGAGCTAACCATCTCTCTATGGCATAAAACTACAAATGCACTACTTACTACGAGAGATCCGGTCGTTAGCTTCTCTGGCTAGAAGCCTTCCAAGCAACGTAGGTTGGTATCCACCACTTCGTATTCCAATAGATACAATGCTATACATACAAGAATGATGGAGTAGTAAGGTAAGCATCTTGGGCTCTCGGAAGTTCCGAGTCGCAAAATCATCCATCGGTTCTTGGAAGAGGAACTACCATACGGGCCTATTGAGTTAATCATCGCAGAGCTCCAATTGTGTGTTGATGGATATGAATCTCATACAGGATAAACGCCTATGATGCCGTACTCATGAGCACAAGGTATCCTATCCCTTCCCTGCGGTTCTGACATCTGTTCAACCAACCAGAAGTCTGATCATCATCGAAATGAAGGTTGTGTCTACCTCCGATATTCAGTCCATTCTATCTATCTTTGTATCAAGTGAAGAGACATCGGTATTTCAAGATAAGGAAGAGTTCAAACGTGTGGCGTGATTCATCTGGAGTTATCCATAAACATGAGTGGGATTGCTTCTGATTTTTCTACGGATTCATAAATCGAAAGTCTGTTCTTTCGAGAAGGCCACCAACCCGCAGCCAGCCCCTAGCTTACTGGCTTAAGAGTCGTACGGCATTTTGGCTCACGTCAAGAGAGAAGAGATTCCCGATTTCTTGGAGGAGTCCTGTCAATATGTATGAGCACTGAGCGTCTTTTAACCATATCACGAAGGTAACTATAGAAAGAGAGAGAATCGCGGCGCAGTTGACCGGTCATATCATGGGAAGACGCCTTTCACCACAACCTGCTTTTCGGACAGATATGACCACTAATATTCCGTATCTCAAGCTCAATACACACAGCTAGAAGATAAATGCTTTCATCGAGCTGAATGATACATCAAAAAAGAGAAAGATATCAATATAGCCATAGAAGATGTGCCAAAGTTTGTGCACATGTTCGTAGAATACACAGGTATCTCCGAACCACGGAGCAACTAGGAAGTAGCTAGAATCATCAGTCAAAGATGATCAGAGAAGGTAGAAAATTTATTTTCTCGCACTTAAAACACACCCCAGAATAGAGAGATACGCACTATTATAAATCTTAGGAAAAGTGATAAATTATAAGTGCTTCCTGGCGTCAAAACTAAGGGAGAGGATAATCACCGCCAACCTGTGTTCCAAGATACCTGTCTCCGCCGATGTAAAGATTCGACTTCATATGATGCCCCTGCACAGATGTACTCTTATGAACTACAGACAAAGCAAAACTGAAGATGACATAGAAGCAGTCTGTTGTTGCTGATCCAGCTTACCCGTGTCAGACAAAGCCATTAGTTTTCCGCCCCTTGAAGCTTCTATCACAGGTGAACTTTAGATTTCTACCGATAACAAGCTGCCTGTTTCCGAATGAGTAGGAGAGTTGCTGAAATTCTCCCTTGCTGGGATCCTTACGAGCATTGACCGAGCCACAAGCCACTTACTTATGATGTATCCAGACACAAGCATGTAGCTACATATACCTTTATTACCTGATACTCGGTGAGTCGACTGAAATAATAAATAAATAGGTACAACGCCAGAACTTAAAGGATGGCTTACATAATGTTTCCTCGGACGCAAAATACTTATTTAACACAAACGACGTAATTAAACTAACGAGGCCCTCGGACACCTAACTTTCAGTCAATTAAAGTTCAGTCTGACCCTAGACTTACTAAATAAGGAAAATCCCGACACTCCCACGATAAACGTTTCTCTACAGGCGGTCTCCGCATTTCCAGGGAGAAGAACGCGTGATAGGAGATAACACCGCATGAATAAACGGCAACGCGAGCCGCAGTTCAGGCCCAAGTTCCAGGGTCAAACTTGAATAAACTCATGTTCGCATTTTTGCAGAGTTGGAATATATTCAGTAACATAAGGAAATAGGTTATATGAAGAAATAGTTGTAAGATATCTGTTTCTTACAAATAAAAATCACTGAGACCCAAACTAGCCTTTTCCTATACTCTTCCCAGCAGGAATTTCAAGATCGCAATCATCCTCAACCATCGTGTAGGTCCACTGGTATGGAGTTTAAAACGGTCTAAGTTGCTGTTTTTGTATCTCGTTCGTGTCTTTTCTATTGAATCGAGTGCGTCTTAAACACCGAAACGGATCGGAAAGGGAAGCCTTGTTACTCATGCGGTTGGTTCAGCCTGCTCCAAGACACACCTCAAAACAGCGGGCTGAGATTAATAACCTTTGACAAAAGGAAGACAGGGTTTGCTAAACCACTGATGTCAAATTTGATCAGTAAACTAGATTGTACGAGAAACAATGTGAGTCCATGTTAGCCAGTATATTGGTACCGGATAGGCTTAATATTGGCTATTTCCTCTTGGGGAATCAGTATGTCCGATTGGTGACAGTACCGTAAACGTTTTTTTGGTAGAAGATCGGTACTGTGCTATTATTTGTTTCCGTTTTTAAACCCTTCTCGCCAAGAACCGGATTGCATCAAAGCCTTCGTGGCAATAGCACCAGTCAAAGCCCATGCCCATGAACAATGAACTATATCCAAGATATCCTTCCAAAAGAAAAAGATAATCTTGTGAGAAAAAGAAGTGTACTTCCCCCCAGAGCAAACGCGTGAGTCGGAATGTTACACTAGCTACGTTGTTACAATGAGAAAAAAACACGCGAGACCGAAACATGAGTTGCTTATATCTGTTGCATGAATCTGTATCGCCTAAAATGATATGTGAGGGTGAACCAAAGTATCAAGTATCCAAAATAAGTACATTCAAGTTTGTTGAGATCGATAAAGGAACTCCAGGTCGAGATTTCCGAACCTTGGAAAATTTGAATTATTTCTACCTGTGTACGCTGTAGGCTTGAAGTGCATTATGCATTGCCCCAGTACGTCTTTATGATCGAAGGAGAATTTACAAGAGGGGAACGAATATGCCCTATGCTCACGAACTCACCCCTTTCCTCAATGTTCTGGGCCGACAAGCAACCCTTGATAAGGTCGCCACCTGAAATTGTCATCGCATTCGACCTTGCCAGACCACTCGGACCTCACAAACATACGGAACAGCAATGCATTAGGCGTTTTTCAAAGGAGGCATAGGGTTGACAGTTAGGAACTGTATTGATTTAAGCACGTGGGATTTTGGTTACACTCCAGTTCAATGAAACAATTCAGTTGCTTTTGATCTGATTACACCATTCTTACGTATATATAATTAAATCAGTGCCCCTCTCTTTTTTCAATTTCGACGCGTACTCGCCATTTGAATAAAAAACAAGAAGAAAGATGTATAGCAAGGCTGAAAGCAATGGAACTAAGTTACACTGCATCACTTCCACCCTGCATGAGCATTAGTAATTACAGATCTGAATTGATTCCTTGAAATTTCAAGTTCCCCCCTCTTCCCTGTCCTTCAATGACAATAACAACCCCTGTGCGGCACAGGTTCCCAGTTCAAGTATGGCATACCCTGATGTTTCATGCGACGTATTTTTGCAGATATCATCTAAATCCGCGATGGCCTTCTTTCAATTTTTATGGGGTTGTGGTACTATCGATGGCTATGTCAGTAGAAGTACTTGATAAGTATGAGTTTTCTTACATGGCTGTATGTATCATGACAATCTATATGATTCAAGACGATGTTGGATATAGAAAGGCAGCTAATACATATGGGCGTATTAATTCCTCTATCAGATTTATTCCCTAAACACTGTATTGCAGAGCTCTTCTGAAGAGCTATATGCTAGTCACATACTACGTGCATTAGATATTCATGCATACTGTAAAAATATTTCCTTTTATTTTGTCTGGAGTATATCGTAGATTGTACATTGCTCTGGGTAATGATAGCTGAAAAACGAGAAATTGGGTTTGGAATAAAAACATGGTAACAACGATGAAGATTAGGAATCACTCAAAGAACGGGGAAAATAGGACAATAGAATACGAATATGAATCAAAGGGTAATTTCTTGCAAAAGCCAAAAATGAAATTTGGCAAAAAAGAGAGATAGGACAAATCCTGTCAGAGGTATGTACTCATCAATTTGGATATACACGAACGATAAAGGTAAGGTTGTATGCCGATATGCAAAAAGTTGGGGTGGAGAGATAGTAAGGTTTTCATCGTTTCCTATACATTTGTAGAACCTTTGTGCTGTTCGTCCCGGCCAAGTGTCAGAGCACTCGTACCACTAGCACTACGCTTCCTCCACCGATAGAGGTTGATGTTTTGATACCCGGTACTGAAGACACAACCTCTGCCCCACTTAGAGACGTGCTCATACCAGAAGCTGTTGGAGGACTCTGGGAGCTTACTCTTCGAGCAATAAGTGCTCGAACGGTACTTAGCCATTTAATTTCCTCCTCCTCGCTAGGCGCACAAAGAAGTAAGGCTCGTTTCATCGTAACGATCTTGAAAGTATACTGAGCTCCTCCTGGTCCATTATTTACAGCATCGTTCTCAGCAAAGTCATCAGTCGCTGAGAATGGTGGTGATATTGATGACGAGGCGCCACCCTTTTCGTGACTTAAATCGTATTCAAGGGCATCTATGATGGTATTAATCTCGATAGAGCGTCTGCGCTTGGTATCCTGTACTTAGAAGTAAGACACTAAACATCCCAGGATGAAATCCAGACTGACCATATGACTAGCACTATACATTAGTTTCTCGCCTGTCAGTACGAACCATCTCTTTCTCCAGCCCCGACGCTTTGAACGACATTTCATCAGATAACCTGAAAGTATAGTTTTTTGAGGATCCTTAGTTGTAGATACTGTCACAGCCTTTGACGGTGAGGTAGCGACAGGAGCAGGTGGACTAACTATCTCTGCAACGACCTGATCGTCAGTATCAGACTCAGAGGTGACTGGACCCGCAAGACCGAAGCTACGCGCAGAAGGCGGAGATGGGGTTATTGTGTCTCCTAGTATTCCCTTTGGGGAATGTTGAACTGTAAAGGGCTGTCTAGAGCTACTGGCAGACGCTGGAATTGCTATTGGGGTCGAGGCACTATTTTGTGTAGAAGTTCCTAGTAAGGCTTCTCTGGTTTCGTTCAGCTGCTGGACCCAGTCATGCATATCTCGTTCCGATTGAGCCTGCAAGTAGTATGTACGCGTGGGAGAAACGAGTACAAAACTATGTGGGTGACGCTTCAATTCAACGGCCGAGCAAGAATGGACATCGGATAGATCTAGAAGCCGCAGTAACTGATACTCCGCAGAAGATTTATAGAAGGCAAGCTGCGAAGGGCGAAGCACAAACCAACGCTTCTTCCAAGTCTACGGGTGATTTTAGGTGGCATGAACACCAATTGAGGAAGAGAAGCTACTAACCTTCCTCCTTTCCCCCTTTTTCCATAGATATCCAGTTTTGATAACACTTTCTTCATCTTGATGCTTTTTCTTTGCACTTTGTTCCATTCGTTGATCAGGGAACCATTCTTCTTCGCCATCCTCGTCCTCATCTGTCTCCTCATCCCCACTTGCACTTCGCCGTTCTGCTATTGATGATAAGGGCTTTGATGAGGCGGAGGTAGAGAGTCCGAAGGACAAACTATGGCTATGATTTTGGGCATGTCCATGCGGATGAGAAATAGGGTGCGGATGTGAGCCTCCGGAGGGATGAGCATTGATATGAGGTGACTGATCGGGAGAGAAGAAGGAGTCAGAATCGCTTTCAGTTCCAGAGACTGGTTGAGTTGTGGTTGCAGGCTGGCCTGACAACCAATGTTTATGGTCAGATCGTTATTAACAAAATGGGTGGTATGTATGTATACTCACGTTAATTCAGTCATACAAAACCAGAGGCATGGGACGTTTGCATGGGAGAAGAAGGATCGTCAGTACTTCAGAATAATAACGTTAAAGATCATTCCCAAGCGACGGAAAAGGTACATATTGATGAAACTTGCAGACATGGAACATACCTTAGTAGGTTTGTTATGGACTGATAACTTCCTCGAGATTTCCTGGGGAGTTGGAGGAGCGACAGAGCCGCCACCCGGCTGCTGGCTCTCTCCCACCGATACCATTAAAGATTAGCAATTTCAAGAACGAAGAGAGAGATTAGGGAGCGAAACACAGCGCATGCGGTATCTAGCAACGGTGATGAAGTCCAGGGTGACAGTGTGATGTTATGCGTGACATTCAGGGTTACAAAGGTAGTGATAAATTTAGATATCTAATCATGAAATCGAATATATCCCTATCACTTGCATAAAGAAAGGTAGCGTAAGGAAGAGAGACGGGTAATAATAAATTTCAACATGGTTGAGCTCGACTCAAAGTTTTTTTTTCGAAATCCCTCGAAAATACACGGGCCTAAGTCAGTAATATTAATACTGTGACGATAGAGAAGATCTTGATAAGATGTATGCCTCTTTTGGAACGTTAAACCGCACTTCAACTCAGCGACCACCTCCGAGTAGTGTTATTTGTGCAAAACGCCCCTATCAACGAACAGAATGGCCGAGGCAAAATTCAACAAGGCTGTAACTATCGTTCAGAATCTCCCTAAAGATGGACCTGTGAAGCCTACCCAAGACGAACAACTTTACGTATGTATGCGCATAGATCTGAACCGTTCTTTTATTGTTTTGACTCATCTCGACGTGCATACACTCTCATAGTTTTACAAATATTATAAGCAAGGTCAGTCAGACCATTCCCTCCATAGATTAGGGGTTTATACCATTTTGCAGCAACCATCGGTGACACGGATGTCCCTCGTCCTACAGGGATGCTTGATTTTACAGGCAAAGCAAAGTGGTCAGTCGTTATGAAGCTATGACATAAAAAGATTTTTTTCTTCTGAAATTTGTCCAATAGGGATGCTTGGAATGAAGTGAAGGGGACTTCCAAAGAGGAAGCACAGAGACTTTACGTGGAGAAACTACTTGAGGTCGGTTATTTCATACCGTTCATCATGGAGATTATTCTCATTAATTACTCCCTCGTGTATTCTTGGACTTACTTTCGTATATCTCTAGATCCTTGAGAAAGCACCGAAGGAGTTCGCCGAAGAATATATTAAGTCAATCAATGAGGTATAGACGAATGGTAGATAAATACAAACATAGGCCTGTAGTTATGTACTATTAATAACGATTACTAAAGATTTCAAAGAAATCGGCCGAGAGGGTCGATGTCAGAGGCGAAATACGGTGCCATGTTGTGTATCTAATACAGCTTTCTTGTTCGAAGCAGCTGGAAGTTATGGGAAAGTGAAACTTGATATTCTAGAAGGATTCTGTGGAAGCAAGCCTAGAAGTACACACTATAGCATGGTATTATATGATCGGTTGTAATAGAACATCATGAACAACCGATGATTTCTTGTATCAGTGTCTGTGCAAACTCTTCTTCAAAAACATGACAATGAATTAGTACTAATACTGAGTGCTTCCCCGAGATCCCCATTTCCAGGTACAACCTTATTTTGCCCACTTATGGGGTTCATACAAGTGTTCTTCCTCGTTCTCACTCGGAGTGAAAACAGACCGAAGTTTGAATGGAGCTTAGAAGACTTTCGCCAATCCTTGAAACTCAAGTGCATCATTATATATAGAGTTGATACCTAGAAACCATCGATCAATCTGAATAAAAGTGCTGATGGATCCCACTCTAGAATATGGTATGATAGATCAGCATTCGAGACAAATGATTCTATAGCCAAAGAAGTCGTAAACCTGTTAGCGGCAATCTTTTTGGGCGCCACACGGAGGGAGAAAATAGGCAAAGAGCACCAAACAGTGACTGAAACTAAACCTTCCAACAAATATTCCCCCCAAAAGGATTAAGTCGCGACTCTAAACAATCTCACGAGAGGGAAGTGTTTCGAGAAGAGACGGTCATGATAAAATTATTCGAAGTTACTACAGGGATGACATTCTCTGATGAATCTACCCATATGTAAATGGTAATAGTAGAAACCCTTTGAGTCCAACTTGGGGCCCGGATGATGCTGTACTTGCCATTCCGTGATTCCCTTTTCCGGCCATTGTGAAGTGCGATATCATCGCATTTTGGAAGTATAGTAACAATATATCAGTCGTACGTTAGCATGAAGATCTAGGACTCAATTATATCAAGTTCGCAGTTACAATCTAGGGAAGGCCTACGACATGATTAATATCGGATTTAAACGACTTGCTGTTCCTTGTTTCATATTAATAAGATTGTTCGAGTCTTCGTCAGTGTTCATTCGCTCCTAAAACATCCTCCAAGCTAGAGATATACATAATTCTTCGCAAAAAACCGATAATTTGATTTTGAATATGAGATATGAGAAGGCAACCTCTGCCCAGTGCGTGCAGATCTTTCACATCTACAACGCACTTAATTTTGAATGGATTGAAATGCAATTACGCAACGTCGTGATTTTGTTATCAACTTACTATGTCCTTGAAGATGATAAGCAAATATAAATGACGAAGCCGAAGACTTCGGGACAAAATCACATGAATCATATACAAGAATCGTGATTACCTATGTATGGAACTCAGTAGTGTAGGGTTGGAATAAGAATAGTACTTTATGGCACTTACTTCACGATGGACAGGCCGGCGGAACTCGTAAATTATCCCTGAGATGCTTGATTTACATAATCAGGCGAGTGACTTTTATGGACTCAGTTATTCATGTACATTTGATTCATTCAGTGGAATACTGCATTTGGAAGCAGGTACCACGAATCCTTGGTGCTAACTCGCGTACAGGAAGAAATAGAAGTTGAATCAAGATCATGTACAAACGCAGCAAAGATTAGGCCGACAATTTCACGTAGAATCACTATAAATAAAAGCACACCATGGTCACTGTCGTATGTATGAAATCTCGATTGTCTCCATGCCTTAACACTTGCCATTAGTTGAAACGAATAAGTGGGTAAAATACGGTAGATAATTTGACCAAAGAGGAGAATTAAGATTCGTTCTGTCCGTTTTTAGTCCATAACCGATTTTCCCACAACTGCTCGGCTACTTCTCACATAGGGGTGATTGTCTAAGGTGGAAGAAGGCCACGCTGTTAACCCTATAGGCCCCTGCAGGGTCGAATCATAAAGATGATCCCTCATTTCTGAGGTAATGGTAACTTAGAGTAAATCCCGTTATCCCGTGAAGCCTATTGACAGCTTGCAACCGACTAGGTGGTTTATGAAAGAAGGGGGACGTGTATCGGTAACTTTACAGATGAACCATACTTCGCTAATTGGTCGGAGGCTGTGTCATTTCCGTAGTCCTCGGCGTAGAAAAGAGAATCTTCTAAAGTATGTGGAAGAGGGTTTGTGCAAAAAAGAGCCATGTCCTAATCCAAACCGTACCCTACTTGACATGCGGCGAAACACGTGTCCATCGCTAGAGGTTATCCTCAAATATTCAATATTCAGGTTTATGATACAGTGGTATCAGCCGAGTTCCTAACTCGTACGAAAAGTGTCACTAATAATGACGGAATGTACTACAACATTGGTTCAAATTATCGATCATTGAGGTAAATAATAGATAGATACAGATTGAAGACCTTCTCTTCTTGGATATCCTGTCTTTACTTTACTATTACATTCGCAAGTTCTAAGGCATACATTCGTAAAAAAAAATCGTGAAGGAGTACTTGATGTGATCAAGCACAAGCGTTAGCAAAGCAAAGGAATGAAAATACAAAGCGTGCCATAAGCAACCGTCATGTCACGATGCAAGGTTAAGCCCCGAAATCAGTGTCCATATTGAAAGCAACAAAAGGAAAGCATTAGTAACCAAAAAAAGTTCATATAATTTCTAAAATATCAATTATCAGATCGTCCACTTAAAGAATGATCATCAGGATTAGCAACGAAAAGCTCTGGTCGATGTGCCAACCCGTATTTCACAATGGTAGGCTTCGAAGTTCGTTTTGTTGGGCTTGTAGGAGGGGATCTTGGGATGATGAATCCAATGACATTCGGCGTTCATACTCTGCTATTCGATTTGCAACAATACCACCAGATACGGATCCTTTCACTTTTGAGAAGGGGTGCAAAGGACTAGAAGCGTTATTCCCTGACCCGGTAGGAGACTTGTTCGCTTGTAGAAAATCAGATGTTGACAAGCTTCCTCGGGATTCAGAATTATCACGAACGAAAGTAGCTTCACTAGTGATATCTTGGCTGATAACTCCAGAAAGTGTTCGACTTTCATTTGTTTCATTTTCATCAGGTTTGAGATCATGGTCAAGGGAGGAGATCGTCTCCGACCGATTGTGACCATTATGTACACTCTCCGCATAACTAGGAGAATAGTCAATAGAGGACCCTGTTCCCTCTCGCAGAACTACGATATGCCCAGCGATTTTTTCAAGTGCCGCGGAGTCTGCAGTCTGATTGGTTTTTAGAGACGTCTTACTTTGCTGGTACCTGCCTGAAGAGTATATTCCAGATAATTCGCCTCCTTTCTTGGGCTCCAAGGGCGAAGATGCAACAGACTCAGGATGCATAGAAGATCCGTTGCTTGCTTCCTTAATAGCACCGAGACGTACAGGGGGTGGGTTCGGGTCTCTAAAGTCCAAGTTCATGGTCGGGCGAGACCTCGTTTCAGCTCCACTTTGATCACGTAATGGGGAAAGTTTGAAGCGGGACCACCAGGAGTCAGAGCGCTTGACCGGACTCGATGGGGTGCTTGAAGAGCCAAGTAATGACGTTGTCCGAGATCGTCCAAGGGAAGCTTGTGGTGTGGATGACTGGTTTGAACCAGAGGACGATGAATGACCACTGTTACTGACAGTCTGCAAGTAAGATGCCGAGGTATTTTCCGGATCGCTTTTGGATGAGCTTGCCACATGTGAAGTCTGTAGTGAATGGAAAGAAATGGATTCCGTCGAGCTTGAATTACCAACGCTTTGCGTTCCGGCTCGCCATTGTTCGGAATTTCCTCCGTAGACTCGTTGAAGAGAACCTGGTAACTCGACCCGTCCTGGAAAGGATCAGAATAGGTTGAAACCTCCGAAACTTCCAGCCGGTGCTTTCTTGGACTCGATGAAGAGTTGTTTGATAGATTACTTGTTACTCGATTGTTATCTGTCGGAGATTCAGGAGCATGCCGGTTGCTCTCGTCGAGTAGAAGTCCTTCACTATCATCAAACTCTTCTAATGGAAGTGAAATATCTTTTTCATGACCACGCGAGCTACCCCCGCTGACAATACGCTTTACATTATTTCCAACCTGTCTTAGTGAGCCACTGAATAGACGACCAATAGAGTGCCTTTCGGACGTTGAACTTCCATAGCGTTCATGTCCGGATGGCAAATCCGAAACGCTGATCCAACTTCTTGAACTACCACTTTGAAAACGACGGGGCACGTGTCTGACAGCAAACTCTGAAGCATCTTCGTTGGCGAACATGTCAATCCTTCCAGGCAAGTTTGTACTAGGATCCCGGAATCTCCTACTTAAACCCAAAATTGTCCATCCTTCAGGCTCACGCATACGCACTTTTTCACCTTTAGCGAGTCTACGACGAGCCTTAAACCAGGATATTATGCTGATACTTGGTAAGAAGCTAGGCCCTGGTCTCCCGCTTTCATCATCTGAAAGTAAATGGAAACGGTCTTGAGTCCGTCTACGTCTAATGATGATTACTACCAAAACACCAGCTGCAATAGCAATAGCTAAGAGACCCAGAACACTTGCAACAGCTATGACTGCCGTGTTATCACCGGGATCCTTAGTACCTGAAGTCTCAGTCGGTAAACTTGAAACCCCGGTAGATTGAGGACCACCATGGTTAGTATTCGTTGCTCCAGACCCACTATCTTGGGATCCTCCTGATGGCGAGCCCCCTGTACCAGTAGATGCAGGAAGTGTTGTTTGGGAAGGGCTGGACTGTGGTGTAAAGGAAGAAGTGAACGTATTTTTGCTATAATCGTATATAAGAAGCTCAATTGAAGCACCAGCATTCGTCCCATAGCCTGGTTCAAACCAGATCATTAGAATAACAGAATTGCTCAATAATACCACGTATCTTTACTCACCAAAGCCAAATAATACTTGTGATCCAACTTGGACAGCAAAGTGATCCCTTCGAGCACCAATTTGACTCAAGGTAGAAACATTAGTCCACGTCATTGGACTAGAGGTCGTATCTAGCACCCATCCATCACTGTAAGATGTCTGAAACTCATCATCAGATCCACCATGTATGAGTATCCTATCTCCTTCTATCCACGTAGCAGCAAACGCTCGACGAGCTGTCGGTAGACTACTATCGGAAACACTTTCCATTGTCCAACTCAAGGAAGATTGGGTAGTATCGATACTCCAAATAGTAGAGAAAGGAATCAAGCGCGATTCGCTAGCTGAGTATCCACCGAAGACAAGAATACGACCATCTGAGAGAAGTACAGATGCATGGCCATAGATATCAGGGGGTCCATTGTTTGAAGGTAATTGACTGAATCCTGGTGCACTTGAATCAAAGACATAGTGTTCAGAAAAGCCAATAGTTGAGCCATCGTCCTTTTCCCCTCCAAAAATGTAAACCTTCCATCTACTGAAGCAGTTGAGTGATGTATGCGCCTACTAGGCTGCCCAGCCCAGCCTTCCGACTCTGAGATCCAAGAGGGTTCATTATCTCCATTGATCTGTAGTATCTGGGCAGAGTCTGTTCCACTTGGCAACACAATTGGGGAATTGGGCCCTCCATCTCCGCCAAATAACAAAACTTGGGTAGCATTGCACGCTGAAATTGAATGCCAAGCAAGCTCTTGTCCCTGTGGAGTTGATGTATCTTGAGAACCAGAAAGATAATTCCATGGAGGCTCAGAAGGGTCGAAGGAGTTTGAAAGATCAAGTGTAAATAAATCGTTGGTTGTGGGTGCAGAAGTATAAGAGTAGGCTCCGAACTCGTCCGTCTTGCCTCCGGAAACAAAAAGGAGATTATTCACAACGGCAACTGCTTGACCCCATCTACTCCGGGTGTCAACGACATCGAGCAGTAAGCTCAGTAGTTACTTACCTTGGCTCAGATGTGAAGCTTCCCACAACAATGTCAGCAAACAGAACGATACATGCCCAGTTCAATCTAAGGAAACACTGTTGGCGCTGATTCCGAAAGTATGTCATAAACCAGAACTCTCATGCACAGTCTGAGGTAAGCAAATAGACTTTCAAGAAGAGGGTGTCATATGCAGAGTGCAGAGATAGTAGTTATATGTTAAGCCAAATAGACGTTATGTGGAGATAAGTTTATAAAGGTGGGATCATCTATGTTCGTCCGCAGTGCGGCATGTCCAACACTTTCAAATAGGAGGCTACTAAGCGGCGTCACTGCCACAGAACGCGTCGCGTCATATCCCGATCGCGTACCTCAAAGAAACTGAAGACATGTCGCAAGAAGGGAGGGGAAGCACACACGCACATATATATATTCTATTAACATAGTATTATATCCAACAGTATGTAGTTTGCGCAGTGATAACATGCAATAAAGAAATAAAATAGAAAGCAAGGCCCAAAGCGAAAGAAACAAAAAAAAAGACAAGAAAAAGAGAATAAATAGGCTTGTGGCCTACTTAACGTACACATCGGTATAGAATTGTTGCTTCAAGACATTCAAGATTCTTCATAAGATTCTTCATAATCGAAATCATACATATCATCAATTCCTTCAACATATCCTTACTCATCAGTACAGGTATGCCCCCTGCTCCACCGTGAGCCAGAAATCCTTCTTTTCGACCACGCATTCCGATACTCTCATATGTCCCACTTTCTGTAAAAACTTCATCATTGTAGATATCCGCCTCAAAAACCTCTTCAGCGCGATGCAATTCCGACGCAAGGGAGTTTCGCCTTGAACGCATTTCGGATACTGAAGGTAGAGAGCGAGATACATCATGAGAAGGTTGAGGCTTATTCCTATTCTGCAACATGGGACCCCTCCGTATTGGAATCCTTGACGGAGGCTTAAAGGTTCCTGCTGGGGGTCTTATTGGTAGACGTAGTGGAGAAGAGTCTGTAGCTCGTTCAAAAGATGATTGGTTCCAAGAATCTAATACTGTGGATTCATTATCGACATCCTCATGGTCTAGGTCAACCTGAGGAGCATTATTTGCCTTCAATCTAGCTGGAGGTGGTGGCCGACGAGGAGATTCAAGCCTTTTATTCACTGGCCTTCTCGCGAATGGATTGGAGTCTTGGGACTTATGAGAAGATACTTCATCTAGAATGTCTCTTGAGTGATTGTATTGAGAAGTTGACATCTCGTTATCATGATCATCTTGTGCCAAGTGTTGTGAGTGATCGAAAGAATCCTTGATCCCATTGCTGGCAAAATCTCGACTCTGAACTTTGAACGAACAAAAACTTGAGGTGGAGTTGGAGGAGAACGACCTTCATGAACCCCGTTTTCTTGATCATTATCTGAACACAGGACGGGGTTGTGATATTTGTCTCAGTCTGCGAGCTTGAGGAGAATAGACGCGAGTTACAGCTAGAGTCGGAAGAATGATGATAACCTCCATAGACTGGTTTAGAAGCGGGTTGCTCTGTTGCACTTGAAGACGTGGGACCCTAGGTACAGACATATGATTTGAAGTAGCATCCCGGTCTGTAGACCAATTCTGAGTGGGAGCAGTATTTCTCTTTTTGGTGGCTAAGATGGAGATCGGGTCAGTTGAAAAGCTACAAAGTTCAGTACTGAAGTTTCTTACGTATAGGGTCAATGTCATCCATAGGCTTTCTCTTATTCCTAGAATCAAATGAGGTTGGCCTGTTTACTAAATTCGAGCTTTCTGAGTCATACGTCTCCTTTTGTTTGAATATCCCAGCCATGCTCGATCTTGGAAGTATCTCTGTCATATTCCCAACTTCTTCTACATCTCTTGGTCTTATCATAAATTCAGACCTATTGCCAACATCGCCCACTTCCCTAACCCTGATAGCCGGCTGAGATCTTGTAGTAGTAGAAGGACGATCCTGATAGTTCCCGATTTTCCTAAGGCGGTGTGTTTTTAGTTCTGTCAAAAAAGCAGCCATCATATCAGCACCGACGTTCACTGTCGGTTGCCCTTTTTGTTTAGGCGCTCCCCATATACAGGATTGATAGGCTTCTCATGTGGAGTTGCGGTGTGCTTCAGAGAAGCGCGGACATCTGACAACAAAGAGGATGCTTGTTTTGATGGGACTTGGATGGATAAACTTGAAGGCGGGGGTGGAGGCGGAGGCGGAGGAGGGATGAAGTACGGCAAAGCCGATACTGGACGTTTGGCTAACTACGTTTGAGTCAGTTGTATAAGAAAGAAACCAGCGTAGTGGGAGAATTATCATACCTCTTCTTTCAGTCTTTTCAGTTCTTCTTCCAAAACACGGATCCGTTCCTTGTCTCGAGCACGTTCTTCTGCCAGCACATCGGAAGTAGGATGGTCCTCAAGACCTTTTGCTTCTTGCCGACCGGTGAGCAGATCACGTTCCTGTTGAATATTCCTGAGTCGTGATTCAAATGAAGGAGACTCGTGTGTGTCGTATCGGTCAGAGTTGTGTCTTGAAGGAGACCGATACGTTTGCGAGTTTTCAGTAAGAACCACTTCCTTCTTCTTCCCCTTGTCGATAGTAGGGGTTTGAAACGATTCTTCAGCCTCAGAATCACTTTCACTTTCGGTGAATTCTTCCTCTTCCTGATCAACGCTTGCATTACTATCATAACCTGTTCCAGGACCTTCGTTAACATCTTGATCGCTGACTTGAGATCCAATATCATCATCTTCGTCTACTAGGTTGATGACCTCAACAGATCCTATACGCCTGATCTGTCGAGGCGGCTTTGAAGGCGTCTTAACCGGTACGGTATCGGGAGAAGAACTTGGAACATAGTCCTGATTATACTTATTCTTCGGCCGTGGTGTGTCATAGAGAGGTGTTGACGGACCCGCTTCTGATTCATGTCTGGCCCGAGTCCTAGGGTTGAAAGTTTCTTGCTAACTGGGGGACTGACAACGTCTGGTGCAAACCTTACTACACGGGATCTCTCGTTCTCAGGCTCTGGACTCGGTTGTAGTGATTCGGATCGTTCATAGAAAGAGCCTGGCATTGACACGATCCCCCGGCGTCGAGAGATGTATATTGGTGACGGCGCAGAGATAGGAGCCGGTGATGGAGATCTCTCAGAACCTGATAGTTCTTCTGGGTCAGAAGTTTAGTTGCACTGTCTTTTGGAGGTGGGAGTATAAAAGGAAATATTGCAAACCTTCGTCATTTGGTAGAGGACTTGGGATACGGCGTCGTACAGTGGACTTTGACCGTGACCGCTTTGTGGTCTTTTTTGGTGTCAACCCATTGGTAAGGTGAGTCGAATGGTCTCTTGATTTAGCTTTTTGGCGAGGAGTTTGGGATGTATTTTGGTGTCGCCTGTTTTCTGTTGAGTATCTATCGTGTCGACTTCTACTCTGGGTCAAAGAAGGGGGTAGCACTCTCGACGAAGACGCCTCTGGATTTTCTTCATAGTCATCCTCATCGTCTTCATAGTCTTCGTCCTAAGAACGCGTTGTGTCACAAGGGTTTATAAGAATGAAATCGATAACACACACCTCTTCGGTGGCTCCTCCTGTTGCATTTGTGACAAATGATTCGAACTCGCGTGATACGAAGCTGAAAACGCTGGAAATGATGCTAATCGATGTGTCTTGTTCAGACAGGCGTCCGGACGGTGTGGCATGAGGCCAACTTGCTTAGTTACAGGATTCCAGCCGTCACGCATTTGTCACGTCCTTCAAAACCACGCGACTGAATTTGAACAAGATCGACCCACGGATCAAAAGAAGGCTAATGCCTGTCCTGTCTATTTACATTCATATACATGTACATGTACATTCAAACATTGCACATTTAACTTGACCATCTTATTATAAATCAGAGGTTCTTGTCATGAACTCATTTGTAAACAGCGCTAGAATTCCAGACTCAATTCTCGAATCACTCTCACCTAAATCCAAAATCGCAATCACTCGCTTACAGAATCACACAACGGAACCATTTGATTTGTTTGTACTTATATTGCATTCTATTATAGCTACTTCAATTCTGGCTAATCAAATCAAGTTAGGTCTTCATACCCGGTAGCAAAACTTGCTGCGGTCCTGTTCTTCTCTACGAGAAAAATGGATGTCTTCAAGTACTTCTTACAACGCGCTCGAAGCTATTGCGATCACATCCCGGACAAACTGCTCTTCCTGGGGAAAATGTGATGACACAGATAATAACGCGTTAGACACCGCTGTGAGCTTACCAAATCAAGGCAGACAGTTGATAGTACTGAGGGATAACTAGTTTCGGGAAGCATATGAGGAAGTTGGATTGCCAAGGAACTCTCCTTCGATATATCCATTATGTATCCTGCAGCCACAACTCTCAAAATATCGACTTCTTGTAACTCCTGTTGTTGCCTTTCTCAGCGACACTGATATTCTCAGCTCGTTAATACCTTGCGAGGGAGAAGTCGATGCAATTTTCGAACATCCACTAGAAGCTGTATTAGACCCAGCTCTGTCTCTGACCTTACCTCTATCAGAAAAGGGAAGTAAGGACTGGCCTTATGAAGATGATACATACGTGAGTATCTTATAACTCTGCTTGTGTTCCTTTGCAGACTCGCACTTTCATCGTATCCTCTAGAATATGTCCGACTCTTTGGTTTTTGGGACTATGCTTTATAGAATGCATCGTTTTAGAACAGTAGCATCTCCTATCAAGGGCTTAACTTCTGATATCTTGGTCAGGCTGCGATCCAACACCACTGCCTTCTCTGTATCTGATAATCTATCGTTTTAATTTTACAGATCATGACGCAGAGATAGCGTATAAACGTCAACCGACGTATGAACGTTGGGCCCCCAATCAAGCTGACAGCTTTGCCAAGCTATCTGATATACTCAATAAATATGAAGATGAACTAAGTAAAGTCGCTATTTCTGATCAAAGGATTGAAAGTAAGCATGCATCTCGGGAACATCTACCAGCCGAGTAATGTGCTCTTGTATTTGTCTCGTTAAACGTCCTTTATAGCGGAATATACTATAATTCGAATGCTTATAATTGTACAGTGTAATGCTACAACAATGAAGAAGTGCGAAAAGTTTAAAAGAAAAACGATTCTTGAATAAGAAAGATATATAATATACTCTTGTAAATTTTTTTTAACCAAGTACTTTTCGTATACCCTCTTTTTGTGAGGAAGTCAGTCGGTCTGGGAAATCAACCTCCCAACGTACGATGAGATCGCCTTTGCTCCGGACTGTACCATCTTTACGTGTTGGCATGCCTTCTCCAGGAATACGGCTCTCAGACCCAGGCTTGATTACATTCAGAGGCAAATTTACAGTCAACTTTCTGCCGTCCAGATGCTCTATTTGGCGTGTTCCACCAGAATTGACGAGAGCGTCGACTAATGGAATGCGTTCCTTCACGATGAGGTCGGAGCCTTCTCGTGTGAACCGAGGGTGAGGCTTTTCTTCAACGACAAAAACAAGGTCTTGTGCGTCTCCCGTCGCATTCTCATTTCCTGCACGAGGGAAGCGGATCTTCGTACCGCTCTTCCATCCAGGTACGACGGTGATTTCAAGTACCTTCTCCTCTGTACGGCCATTAGAGAGCTTCCGACCAACTTTGAGGTGCTTAGTGGCCCCCTTGTATAATTCCTCTAATGAAACCTTTATTGGACGGGTGATTTCAGTTGGCTCCCTAGGTGCCTCAGGTGCTGAGCTGAAGGAGCCCCTCCTGCTTTTGCTGTATTGAGAGCCGCGAGGCATGCCACCCATACCTCCGGGCATACCTCCAGGCATTCCGCCACCGAAGAAATGATGCGTATCATCGTCGTCGTCAACATCCATACCTCCAAATAAGTTACTGAATCCACCTCCTCCACTCCTTTTGAAGAATTGTCTGAAGAAACAAGGAGGTCAGTACTTGAAATTTAAATGATAAGTGTTTACAACAGGCAAAACTCACTCAAATATACGATTAGGGTCTCCTGGTTGATAACGATTACCGGATCCGTTGGAAGTGAATGTGAACGTAGTTCCTCCTGGGAAGCTACTGAAACCTCCACCAGGGAACCCCCCTGCGCCAAATGGCGAGCTTCCAGCCCCGCCTGACCCTGGGGGTGGAGGAGCTCCCTTCAGACCTTCTTCACCAAATTGGTCGTAAATTTCACGTTTCTGCTTGTCACTGAGGACTTCAAATGCTTCTGAAATCTGATGGTATTGTAAGCATAACATATTTTAACAGAGTTGCACCAGTATACACTCACATCCTTGAACTTTGCTGCTGCTGCTTCTGAGCCGTTGTTACGGTCAGGATGGTATTTCAGAGCACCTTTTCGATAGGCTTTCTTAATGTCCTCTTCGGAAGCATCCTTGGGAACACCAAGACGTGCATAGTAGTCTGCGCCCATAGCGAGTCAAAAGATTAGAGTCAAATTATAGATGATGTGGGGTATTATTGACAACGTACTATAGCGCTCCCACCCCCAGCCTGTATATAACCTAATTGAATTCTGGACATTTCTGTACCATTCGAGAGAGCGTGACGATGTAACTCTATGACGCAAAGTATGTCACGAGTATAAATCATGGGTGGAAAGTAGTTGTAAACGTACATAAGCTTTAGTTACGTAATTATCTTATCAGCCGGAATATCCCGAAACTAGGGGATCTAACAAACGTGCATCCTTTAATTTCCAAAAAGTTTAAGTTAATACAGATTTGTACCATACGGCGATACGCGAACAGGTTCCAGTGCTAGTGAAAAGGAAAAGTCCAATTTTCTTCCTCAACTTCATCTGAAAGAACATACACTCGAAAGACATGGATCCGGATTCGCATACCAATGGTTCTACTTCGACCAGGAAGTCCCCTCTCGTCGTTCATGGCATTCTATTTTCTCCCCTTTCTCCGCTTCTGCTCTCCAGTCTCTTCCAGATACATCTCAACGCAGTCGTGAATATGAACCTCGTGCAGACAGAATACCTGAAGCAGATGAGACTGTTATTCGTGATTATCAGTCTACCAACAATAATACCAATGGTTCGCCTTCAAGCAATACTCCTATCATCGTCCGTGTTCCGAAGAAGATATCTACACCCATAAAGGTCGAAGGAAAAGTTTGGTTCGCGAACGAACGAAGTAGTATATTTTGAGTTTCCAGAGTCATACTTTGTCCTAATTTTCTTTATCATCTAGCTTGGCTATCCTACCTGAACGTTGGTATCTTAATTGGGACCCTCGCACTTGCCTTGTTCAATGCCTCTGAAGATGCTGTTGCCCAGAACTTTGCCTACATATACGCCTTAATCAGCGTCGGTGTCTTGGTGACTCTCATCCTTGCCGTACATATATGTTTCCAGAATCTCTTACCCCTATCTACTCAGGTTTACGGGTGGGTCATATATCAAAAGCGAATCACTATGATTAGGAAACGAGATCCGGGGCACTATGGTACGCTCTTTTAATGTCCCCCAGAACAGGCACTTTCTTACTTGGTAATATCTCAGACCAAGTCATTGGACCTGTAATAATATCAGCTTTCCTATTTTTTGCTGTCCTTTCCAACTTCATAATACGAGGTACGTTTTTCATGTCAAGTCATATTTAATCGTTGCTCAGTTGTTCTTGATCCCCGTAATGGAACGAAATATACATAGTCCGAGAAGTGTGCGTCTTCCTTTTTTCTTTTAAAACAATTGTGTTCTAAGAATTCTTGCAGACGCCGGAAGACCGTTCCAATACCAGGAGAAACCTAGATTGCAGAACTTCTCTATGGCTTTTTTTCCCCTTGATAGCAAAGAATCTCGCTCTTGTCTTCATTATCTTGTTATTACTCAAGTAGCTTCTCTCAACCAATCTGGACTTACTTCCCCCTTCACAATAACACGTCGACTTAACAAAAAAGTGGCGAATGTATAAATCATTAAGCAATCAAGATAGAAATCTAGGACAAAGTTTAATTCGAGTCGAGTATAGGACTGGTTTGATCTCTTATCATGAGGAAAGGTATAAATAACTCCCACATATATTATACTATCCCCTCGGAATAGAATGAAAAATCGATAATTATTACACATCAGAAATAAGCAATAAACAAAATTTACTGATTAAGAAAGCAATGTCTATTAGAACGTAGTATTACAGACGAACTCAACGATAGCTATAATGTGAGGATACAACAGGTATTGGATAAAAAGAGACGTATGTTGATTGTGAATGCCATAGAAGATACAGAAGTATGCAATTTTAGAGGTAGACTGATGAAAATAGACAATAAGTAAGGGTTATACACCTTGGGCTGTTTCTAGATTCTCGTGAGTTACTCCGAATAAAGAGAGAAGGTCGGACAGTGGCTCACCATCGTATCGTAAAGACAATTCTGTATTAATCCTAGAGGTACACAGCGATTGCTCCCTGTGCCTCATCCATGCGCCATTCGCCAGCAATGCGCACACTCATGTGTATACGACTACATTTCATGACTGGGCAAACCCATTCAAAAGTTTCTTCAATAACTGGTGCTGAAGCTTTCCCCTTCCCTTTACCTCTTAATCTCTTCCTTCCACCCCTTTTTGTCTCGGTAATCTCGCTTCTCTAAGAGTCCGAGGACGATCAACTCGTGATACAGTATTACTTAGTATGCCTTCCGTAGGCATAACTGGGAGTCCACCAGAGAAGACGGCCTGGGGTTCTAAACCGTCATTTTGATAGATGCCTTGAGAAGAAGAGCTCTCATGAACGGAAAAGGGTCGGCGGGGCCTCAGGCGAGAGCGGATCGACGCCTCAGGAGAACCAAAAGAGCCAAGCTCTTCGTCGTATCTTTCATCCCGACCTGAGAGCTTTCTTCGTTTTCTCCTGCTGAAGTTGTTGTAGGGAGGCGGCTCGTCAATTGACGGCGTACCCAAGACAACGTGTGACTCATTCCTCATTTTCTGTTTGCCTTTTCCCTTGTAAGAGAGAGTAGCCTCATTTTTCAGATGCTGTCCTTCATGATTACGACCTTCCAATCTTGACATTTGAGACTGATCCACAAGGAGCTTGTCAATGATGTCTGGGAGTATAACTGGCGACGGTTTCATTATTTTTTCAATACACTTGCCGTCCAAAAGATGTCCACATCTAAGGGCCCATAGTTTACACCCCGAAGAGCTTCTTCAGAACCAGTAGCGTTCATTACAAGGGGGTCAAGACAGTTTGAACAGACAATAACAGTAGATTGGTCGGATACAGCAGTACTGGGACCAGGCTCGTCGGAGTTTGAAAGAGATTCTTGAGGTTCAAAATGGAACGAGAATCCCGGATCTACTTTATCAGGATGTGTATAAGAAGGCAGGTACTCTGGTAATGAGCTTTGACGCCGGTCCTTTGTAGAATTAATACCACGATTGTTACGCAAATTCATATCTTCTGCACCGGCAAGCTGTGGTGCTTCACCTCCGCCTTCCCAAATATTGACGATGCCACGAATTAGCCCATAGCCAAGCTCACCAAGATTTTGCCATATACCATTCATGGCATTTGTTTCACGGGTATTGGCTGGCGGTGGCCCACTGTAACGATATGCCGGAGGTTCTGGGTTCCAGCGATTGATAGAGACCAAAGCTCCTCCAAGCCCAATATTCGGTCTACGATTGACATTTTGTTCTCGGGGAGGGGCCTCGTTAAGGGGGGAGGAGCGTGCAAAATGTCCTCAAAAGACAATGGATGTTCCAGTGGCCGAACAACATCAGTTATATCAGGAAAGGGGTGAAATATAAATGGGCGTCTCTCCCTGATATTATGTGGTATAGGTGGTACACGATTGTCTCGAGGTGGCGGAGATGGTGAGAAAAGCATTCTTCTCCGAGGATGAGCTTCAAACACATCAAAGGGGTTCACGCGTCAACGATTTGATTAATAAGAAGAGATGATAGAGTACACATACTAGGATTGACGATAGGACCTTCATAAAACCTGGGTCTTGTATTATCCTCAGGACGTTGAATTATTTGTACTTCATCGTCACTGTCTTCTATAAGTATGGCTTCCCGAGGAGTGCTACCTGTTCTGGTCTCGTTCGATCGCATGACGGGGCCACGAGTACCACGATCAGGTACAACATATTCGTCGACATTGATTATCTCCCTTGGTGCTGGGTCGGGTGCCAGGGTTGGCCGTTGTACGAGCGTATTCGACATGGTTGTTTAGGATGAGCCGCGGAACAAGTAATAATCTGAAGAATAAATGAAATCACGTGATTTATTTCCTAATACACAAGTACAAAAAGTCATAAAAATATATAATTAAATATACGTGATACGTGGATACAAAAATGACAATAACTTAATTGATTATAAGACAAAAATGATTTTGAGGCTAGTTTTTTCGTGCAAACATCAAACCTTTTTTCAAAAAAGATATGCAAAATTACGATTGCCTCTACAGCAGGAATTTTGATGTTTGTCATGATCCCGTATGCAAATGCCCAGGTATACTATGCTTCATGCTAGAATCTATGCCATATACGTACTGAATTTTACGTGAGCTAATGCGTGCAAGTTGTGCACGTACTAACTATACTGCTGACATGCAGCATATGCATGTTCAATGATGTTGTTCGATTAAACCAGAGTTATTAGTAATGAATAGGTCACATATATGCATTTAGTATAGTTATTTCATAATTCTCATGTCACAACTACCAAACTGAGACTCTCTGTTTGATAACCAAGCATTTAAATAACTAAATTAGTAAATATGCATATATGAATGTATCTGTGACATCGTAACATCATATTATGTAGTTACCTAGTTCAAAAGATAACAGTCATGTCTCGCAAAGAGCCTAGTAGATACCAACTTTCCTCAAGACTGCAATATAATGAGGGTCCCGTTCCTTCTTTCTTGCAGCGCCTAAGAAACCAGGTTGCTGGAATCGACGAACATGATTCCCAGAACGATGGTGACGATGACGATGAGTGGGAAACCATATCCGGCCGACCACCCATACCGCGACGGCCAACGACCCAACGCCGACCCTCACCTCCCCACCGCCCGGATGACGATCCGGGAGTGCAGACGGTGACGATGAAGATGAAAAACCTCAGGTAGTCGTTCTTCGGAAGGAAAGCATATGACGGCACGAGAAGCAGAGAATGAACGGAGAAAGAGTGCGTTTCTCTACATGTAAAACGGAGACTCATCTGACTACTGTTACTTTCGCCCTCATTTAGTCAAGGGACTAGATCCGCTTCCAGACGAGTCGGTGACTGAAGAAGAAATGAACGCAGAGAATGAGACTTCAAAAGGGAAAACATCTGAGAAGAACGTGTCGAATTCTTTATCGTTCTCATCTTCCTCATCAACAAATACAAAGTCCTATGTTAGAGGCACAAAAAAACGCAAGCTTATTGGGGATGAAATCGTTGAAGATGAACGATCTAAAAAAAGCCAGAAAAAATCAAAGAAAGGAAAAGGGAATGCAAGCTCACTCTTATCCTTTGCGGGCGATGAATAAAGCCGTTGCTATGCTCTTCATTTCAATCACGAGTCTATTCAACCTTGGCTTCCCCTATATCACTTATTTGTATCAAGACTTTTGGGGACACATCTGATGTCAGTTCAGTTTTGTATATGCAGTTCCGTTCTCTTTATAACACTTGATTCTTTCAAGTTCCGAATTCATTTTGGGCCGCAAGGCTGTTTTTATTTGCGAAAACGTCACATGACGCCCTTAATCTAAGTAAAACCGAAGTGTCACTAATCTTTGTTTGCTTGTTTTAACGCTTTTGTCGTTCATTGTCAAAGTGAGTAGTTAAATCTTGTCAAAATCAAGCGTGCTCAAGGCGCAAAAGCCAGGCCTCAGACGAACAGACAGGTGATTATGGCACTCTTAATGAATGAAACGCTGTCGTCCGCCATCATCGGCCTCGGTTTCAAATGTGGATACCTACCCAAGGCCAAAGAATGATTATGTAGTACCGCGGATTACTTGGTTCGACTCATTTTGTCCCGGTTTCAAGTAGTAAAATGGTATGAATCTGCAGATCAGCTAAAATCAATGGGTGGTTTATGTTAGGTATGGTTAAAACTAATCAGTCGAGTAACAGATTATGTTTGTTAATCTAAAGACATGTTTTAGTGTCGGGGGATCGCCTTCTTTTCACTTTACATTAGAGTCTCGGGAATAGGTATACTTCTTATGTTAGAAAACAAGTGTGAGCAAAGAGGTGACTTACGTCCGTAACATCCATCTCCCGCTCGTTGTACTTGACTCTAATAAGATGCAGTGTCCGCTTGTTCCACTTTGTCAACTTGAGAAACTCATCAACAGTTATCAACTTCTGACCCCACCAAGATTGGAGCGCCGACATCAATCTATGGACTCCATGGGTGTACTTTTGGAAGTTTAACGATCATCTCAAGATACCAAGATACATCAGAGTTGGCAGCTTCAGCGGTATTGTCATCTGCTGTTGTATGTCTAGAATATAAATAACTACATTCTGGAGTACTCCATATGGAGAAGAGACTTGATTATGAGCGGTAAAACATCAAAAGAATGAGGTCACGGAGCCTCATGAACCATTTTTACAGTGATCCATCTATCAGTGAGCTCCAGGATATAAGTAGCTCAGAAAACATATCCATCTTCACCTTTAAACCTATCCCCGTTATCCATTGTATCTGTTGTCATCCTTCGCAATTATGTCCACATCTTGGCCGACTCCTCAGGATCTTAACGACTTGCAGGGTATATCTACTTTTTATCTACCACTTATAGCCTCTAATCACTCAATCCATGTACTAGGTGATATTGTGTAAGACTGGATAATTAATATGTCACTAATACCTCTAACACTTAAAACTACTATTTGATCCCCTTTAGTCTCGGTATACCGAAACGAAATGAAGATTTTATATTTTTCAATATCCAAGACGTCTCCTCTTTCAAGGTAGCGCTCAAGAAGCTTATTCCACACGTCACAACAACTGCACAGATCCAAAAAATACGTAAAGACATAGCAGATCACAAACGAAGTGGCGCAGGTGGCTTGCTCAAGTGTATTGGAATAAACATCTCGTTTTCTAAGACTGGTCTAGATAAGGTATACAATCTCAATTATAATTTCTCAGTCTACTCACGTAAATATGTAGCTGGGTATCAAGGATGATCTCGGAGATACAGACTTCGACAAAGGGCAACTATATGATGCAAAAAACCTGGGAGATGATGGTACCACACCGACAATAAGTTTACGCCAGCCTGGTTGGATGCTTTCAAGAAAGAAATCGATGGTATCATTCTCGTGAGTCTATCAAGTGAAACTCATCTTTCTATACCTAAAGAGAATACCCACAAAGGTTGCTGGTGACTCCAAACAATCCGTAGCAGAAGGAGTGCACACAGTTGAAGATGTACTCGGAAAATCGATCAAAGAAGTACTCAAAGTAGAAGGGCAAGTCCGTCCAGGTAACGAAAAGGGCATGAGCACTTCGTTAGTTGACCAATCATCTCATTATATAACGTTGAATCTTATTCATCCATCATTCTAAGGGTTTCTTGGATGGAGTCTCTAACCCGCAATTGAAGCTCTTACAGGGCATCTCCCAGGTCAAAACGTTGTCCCACCTGGTATCCTCGTCTGTGGTACCGATAGTGATCCAGTGCCGAACCGACCTTCATGGGCAAAGAATGGATCCTTCTTAGCGTATCGTCAGCTCCAACAGCTTGTTCCGGAATTCGATAAATTCCTTACAGATAACCCACTTCCCGGACTTCCGCGTGACGAAGGAAGTGCTCTATTAGGTGCTCGCATCGTTGGACGTTGGAAGAGTGGAGCACCTATCCAACTTTCTCCCCTCAAAGACGACCCAGCTCTCGGTGCTGACCCTCAGCGAAACAACAACTTTAACTACACGGAAGGGGATGGTACTGATAGCCAGACTCGCTGCCCATTCTCTGCCCACATCCGTAAAACTGATCCGCGGATGGATATTGGATCTACTAATCCTAAACTTCTTGATCACTTAATGGTTCGTCAAGGTATCCCTTTTGGGCCTGAGGTCACCAAGGAAGAGGCAGATAACCATGTCACCAAATTTGATCGTGGACTTGCATTTGTATGTTATCAGAGTAGCATCACTAATGGCTTCGCGTTCGTCCAAAAGTCATGGGCAAACCAGCCAGGCTTCCTTAAGAGGCCTGATTTTTCCACTCCGGGATTTGATCCGCTTAGTGAGTCATTCAGTCATCTTCGAAGGTTCTACTACCAGACTGAACGAATTATCTCCAGTTGGTCAGAATAATGGTGCAGCACGTGAAACTCTTGGTCTTTTGGCATTACCTACAAACTTTAGCCTTTCTTTGACATTACCTAGAGACTTTATCGTTTCTAAAGGTGGAGCATACTTCTTCTCACCATCAATCACGGCCCTAAAGACCAAGATTTCTGTCTAATTTACTTCTAAGAGATCAATTGGTCTGGATAATTTGTGTTTTTGTACTTCATATTTATGATCATCGCAAGACAAGTGACGTTATTGAATGTAATATGATAATTTCGTACCGTTATCTGTAAAGAATATATGTATATCATAAAGTCCAAACAAAGTTTCACTAAAGCATATTTGTACAGTACTAGTGCCGTGATACTCACTGGTGATCTGAGTGCAAAAGCTGATAGACTAATAGCATTAGGTTGGCTATTAAGTGGTGATGTGGCATATACAAAAGCCTTCCCAATATTTGGGAGTGACGAGTAGTTATGATTCTGATAAACATGTGGTATCAATACAACGTATATATCAAAAACTGTAGTGTGGAACACCTATATATATACCTCGGTTGGCAAAACTCAAAGATCAATTTGTCACTGCCTTATAAAAGGGAGAGATCCGTTTCCCTAAATACCTAAAAGATTATTAGAGTTTTTTCCAGGAATTATCTGACTAATCAAATGTATTTAGGGCCCACTTACCATATAGCTATAGAAACCAGTCAACATAAAGGGTATGATATACGTGACTAATATGCGTAGCAAAGTCGTATAATAACTGTAAAATTTGACTGACTTCTAGCTATGTTGAAACACGCTTATCAATCTATCTCTTAGTATTACCCGCATATACAACACAGATCTTTCTTGCTTCCTAGTTTCAAATACAACAAAGGAATAGATCTACAGATTATGTGATTCAACGGAGGATAGTACTATGCATAATCAATACTAACCGATCAAGCTGGTATTTCAATTTACCTATGGGATCAAATGCGGAAGGATCGTCTTTTTACAATTTAGCAGCAGACTTCCATCTTCATTCTTACGTTAGAAAACCGCTGCACAACATTGAGCAAAGAGGAGACTTACGTCCATAGTATCCTTTTTTCGGTTCCATATACTTCATCTGTGATTAGATGCAGTGCCCATGATTTGATTTTAGAAATCCGACACAATTTATTGGCTCCTTTTCCCCGCTAAGAAAGGAGCGCCGACATTGCCTTCTAGATCCCAATGGATGTCGTTTTGGAGTTTGAATGTTCTTCATGAGAATTTTATCTCAAGAGACAAAACTTGGCAGTTTCGGCGGCTTAAATGTCCGTTATTGTAGCTTCCGTATGTCATTGATCGCACCTTGGAGCACTCCTAACGGGAATGAAGGTTTACCATGAGCGGCGAAGAATAGTCACGAGAATGAAAATTCAAAATCAAATGAAGTATAACACCAGACCTGCTTATTAGTGAGCTGTAGGATATAAGAAGACATGTCCTGACAGCCTGTCTCCATCACCAACTTAACCCCCAAATCATATCATCCATTGTCTACTGTTTTCATCCTTAGTAAACATGTCTACGTCTTGGCCGACTCCTCAGGATCTCAGCGACCTGCAAGGTGTGTCTACTTCATCACAGAAGAATCACAGTATCTGATCTTCTTTTGTGTACTAGGTGATATCATGTAAGAAATCTACTTCTATAATCGTCATTATCCTCAATAATATAGTTAATGAACTTAATTCACTAGTCTTGGTATCCCAAAGCGCAATGAAGATTTTCTATTCTTTACTATTCAAGAAGTCGCTCCTTTCAAAGCAGCGCTTAAACAACTCATCCCACATATCACAACGACAGCCCAGATCCAAAAGATGCGCAAAGACATCAACGATCACAAGAGAAGTGGAGCGGGTGGTTTACTCAAGTGTATTGGAGTGAATATATCATTTTCCAAGTCCGGTCTAGACAAGGTGTGTAATGTCAATATAGAAATATATGTTCAGTTTACTCATATTTATGCAGCTGGGTATCACGGACAATCTTGGGGATACAGACTTTGACAATGGGCAGCTATTTGATGCGAAAAACCTGGGAGATGATGGCACTACTACTGACAATAAGTTTACTCCAGCCTGGTTAGATGCTTTCAAAAAAGACATTGATGGTATTATTCTCGTGAGCCTATCAGTGAAAATCAACTTTTTGTACCTAAAATGACTATCTGCCAAGGTTGCTGGTGACTCAAAACTATCCGTAGCAGAAGGAGTGCACACAGTTGAACATATTCTCGGCAAATCAATCAAGGAAGTATTCAAAGTAGAAGGTCAAGTTCGTCCAGGTAAAGAAAAGGGACACGAACATTTCGTTAGTTTATAAATCATCTTGCCAATGAACGTTCAATCATATTCATCTAATACTCTTAGGGTTTCTTGGATGGGGTCTCCAACCCAGCAATTGAAGCTCTAACAGGGCATCTCCCAGGTCAAAACGTTGTCCCACCTGGTATCCTCGTCTGTGGTACCGATAGTGATCCAGTGCCGAACCGACCTTCATGGGCAAAGAATGGATCCTTCTTAGCGTATCGTCAGCTCCAACAGCTTGTTCCGGAATTCGATAAATTCCTTACAGATAACCCACTTCCCGGACTTCCGCGTGACGAAGGAAGTGCTCTATTAGGTGCTCGCATCGTTGGACGTTGGAAGAGTGGAGCACCTATCCAACTTTCTCCCCTCAAAGACGACCCAGCTCTCGGTGCTGACCCTCAGCGAAACAACAACTTTAACTACACGGAAGGGGACGGCATCAATAGTCAGGATCGTTGCCCATTCTCTGCCCACATTCGTAAAACTGATCCTCGAATGGACCTTGGATCTACTAGCCCTGGCCTTCTTGATCACCTGATGGTTCGCCAAGGTATCCCTTTTGGGCCTGAGGTCACCAAGGAAGAGGCAGACAGCCATGTCACCAAGCTTGATCGTGGACTTGCATTTGTATGTTACCAGAGTAGCATTCCAAATGGTTTCGCATTCGTCCAGAAGTCATGGGCGAATAACGTAAACTTCATATTCGGCAAGCCCAATTTCCCTTCGCCAGGATTTGATCCACTTAGTAAGTTTTCTCGTGATATTATCATTGTTTGACCGCTTTATCTAAATTTCTCAACATTAGTTGGTCAAAAGAATGGCGCAGTTCGCGAAACTCTTGGAACACAAGCAGGAGATGTGAACAAGCCTTTGACATTACCTAGAGACTTCATTGTCTCTAGAGGTGGGGCATACTTCTTTTCACCATCAATCACAGCTTTGAAAACAAAGCTAGCTGCTTGATTTGCTCCTCGACAAACATCTAGTTTAAATGGTTTGTGTTCTTTTGTACTTCTTAGTTGTAACTTTTACGAGACAAAGGATGCTCAAGTGTAATATCTCAATTTTGTATCGTGTTCCTGAATGGATATAATTGCAGTTATCAAATATCCCAGACCAAGATCCACTTCACTAGCTGACTAATATGCTGGCAGTAGAGTTATCACCATAGCACTCAGCGGACAACTGAAAAATTATAGAATACCCTAACTAGCTTTATAAGACATCTAACGCTTAACCTTCACGAGGATTACATACTTGTAAATCCTCCTCAAGCACAAAATAAATGAATAATTATGCATACAATGACGGACACTAGGTTTAAAATAAAAAAACTGGGCATGGAACATCTTAATATATAGCAAGGTAGGTAAAACTCAAAAATAGAGATTGTTCTAACAGAAGCCCCCAAAATTGAAAACACAATTCTGATGTTCTTCGTATTTTTTAGTTAGAAAATTGCTTATCTACGACCAGCTCGTTACTATAGAATTATAGAATTTGATTACCCATAGAGGGCTATTGCATAACCTCCAACATTATTGAACATACTTATCAGTGCCATATTAGATAGGAGCTATTGGGCTTGTCCCTTCTCCAAAATCACAACGTATGCATTCTTTTCAATTCTGGCACGTGTGATATATATATGAGAATTAACTACGTATACGGTACATGGTTTCTTGCCTTTTAAACAATCATTAAAGCAGAAAATAAGTTTCAACCTGATCTGATTCACTCAAAAGCATCTTGACACTATGACATAATATGTGTCAAGTGACGTTTCCGCAACAGGAACTTTTCCCACGTTATATAATAGTATGTAGTATTATACATGTATCTGAAAATACCAAGCACACCTATCCTGGTCTACGAAGGCGCACTCAGGCCTGTGAGTACTGTAAAGTGTCTTTCGTCCATACAATATAAAATATCTCAAGTTGCATCTTGTTTTTGGCCAAACTTTATCTGACTCTGGGTATTCAATCGTAGTTATGTGCCCCTCCGAGTTGGCTACAGAAGGAGCCCTGACGTTTTCCTGTATATTCGATTAGAAGTCGTTTGGAGTCTGAGTTATTTTCGAAAATAACTAGCCATAAGATATGATCACACAATTTTATGTAGCAACGACATCCGTACTGTATACTCTTGAATGACTTGTCTTTATTGTTCTAACGAAAATGGAGGTGTATTGTGAACAGAGAGCAGTAGAGATCCAAGTAGATGGGGTTGATTATTTTCCAAACCCGGCTCTTTTGAAGAACAATTGGATACTACTTATATATAGTATAAAAATATAAGGAAATCAAGTATCCGAGTTTTTTATGTCTTCGAACTGACCTCAATTCCTTAACTGTCTTCTGTCCACTGTTCTCATCTAACAACCAAACATGTCGACTACAATTTGGCCAACCTCTCAGGTCCTCGAAGATCTGCAGGGTATGTCACTTTCATCAAATTTCGCATCTAGCCTCTGGCGATTATACCTATATACCAGGTGATGTTGTGTAAGATAGAATGCCCCTTTCGGCCACCAGTGCTGCTAGAATTCTTTTTACTCCTTTAATCTTGGTATTCCTTGATGCAACGAAGATTTTTTGTTCCTTACTATTCAGGACTCCGACACTTTCAAAATGGCACCTAAGAAAATTACTCCATACATCACGACAACAGCTCATGCGTATGAATCAGGAGATGTCGGAACTACAGATACTAGGTTTGTACCAGCATGATTGGACGCTTTTAGAGAGAGATTGATGGTACAATTCTCGTGAGCCCTGAATCAGACCTTTTTTCCTCTAGAACTAACAGCATTATGATCTAAGGTTGTAGGCAACAGCAAGAATTCTGTGGAGGAGGGAGTGCAAATAGTTAGTAATATACTTGGGTATTCTCGGATGAATATTGGATCTACTAGCCCTAGACTTCTTGATCACTTAATGGTTCGCCAAGGTATCCCTTTTGGGCCTGAGGTTACTAAGGAAGAGGCGGACAGCCAAGTCACCAAGCTTGATCGTGGACTTGCATTCGTGTGTTATCAGAGTAGCATTACTAATGGTCTCGCATTCGTCCAAAAGTCATGGGCAAACCAGCTAGGCTTCCTCAAGAGATCCGTCTTCCCTACGCTAGGAGTTGACCCGATTGGTGAGTACATCTTGATTTTCAACGACTATCACTACGTTTCAGTGATTCGACACAAGCCGAACAAAAGAATGGCGAAGTCTGCGAAGCTTATGGAACGCTTCCAGGAGGTCCAGAAGTACCCTTAGTATTACCCGGAGATTCCATCGTTTCTAGGGGAGGAGCGGACTTCTTCACACCGTCTATTACAGCTTTGAAGACAGAGTTCACCGCGTAACTTGTTCATGAATAAATAATCAACCTTGTGTTTTCGTATTATGTGGTTGAAATCCCATTGGGCCACACAATATGACATAGCGAATATGTATTGTGTTCCGGAAAAGTGAATAAATGTATAATTAGATAGCACAAACAAAATTCAGATTTCATTGTCTAGCCAACTACTTATATTATTCAACAATTCCTGCACATCGTAGCTGCGCCAAAAGTGGGTCCCTCCGGCTATTTGTATGGTTTGTAGCCTTCCACGAGAAGTTGCATTATCATGGAGCCGGTTTAGCTTTTCCACCCAATTATTGTATTCCGATACACCCGTAAATTCATCCTGGTCCCCATATAGTATGAGGATATCTGTACATTCATGATTAACTAAAGATGCAAGCGCATTCTCATAAGAGTTTGAATGGAAAAATGTAAGTAAAAATCGGGGACCGAGTGGGTATGAGATCAGGATATGAGAGGTCTTGATGGTTGGATGGGGCAGGTATCTTGAACAGACTAGGCTCCCATACGAGTACCCCTGTAATCGGTAGAAAGGCGTTACAAAGTACAGAGATTATGGAAATGGTATACCCTTACGATAATTAATAGATGCTTAACGTTTGATAATTTTGTTAAAGCCCAGTCGATAAGCTCTTTGGAAATCATGCGTCAAGGCGGGGAGGCTTAACTACTGTAGTCGCTTTTCTTTACCTCTCAGATCCTGGGACTCCGGGACCCCTGTAAAAGAAGCCCTTCCCGTACTACGACCAACGCCACGACTGTTGAAGCGAAGGACGTGGTATCCTCTGGTATGCAATAGATCAGAAACACTTTGCAGAAGACTTAAACATCATAATTCAGAACAAGTCAATAACCTATCAGTAATTGATACTAGATTGCATACGGATCGTTCATCCTCCCACCCAACCAAGACCAAGGATGCAGAAGCACGGAAAGCTTTGTGTTTGATTCATCGACAGGCACCGGGGACACTAGAGATAACTCAATATTAATTCCAGACGGTAGTGCGGTGATGCTTGTCATAGGTTAACGGAATGTGCCGTATCGACTGTCGCGTTGAGGTGATTAATGCGCTTAGCAACTTTGTCCACGACCACCATCTCCTCTGCTTTAGCTGGCCTAGCATACTCAGTTTCTCTAATACTCAGACAATGTGAGTATCTGTTGATCTAGCTCGAAGAATGCTCCTAACATCACTGTAGGGGATTACCTGACGAACGACCTAGAAAACAGAGTGTCGCCAACCTCATTGGAAAGTTCGAGCAACGTGCAAGCCATCGAACATCTACAGGTGGACCATCGTCCCCCGCAGCCTCTCGTGCTACTAGTGTTATCAGTAACCCAACTGGAGATACCGCGATAATAGAAGCTAAGGAACGTCGTGAGTGGCCACCTCGGAAGCCGGAAGTATCTCAAGGTCTTACTGAGATCGGAAAGACGGTTTCTCATGTCGAAATCGAAGTGCAGAATCTTCCCCCACCTTCGATCCCATCTGACGATACTCAAGAGCGCAGGGAGAATCTTACTTCTACTATTCCCCATACCACGAGCGAATCATCTTCTCCTGTTACAATAAATCCAGATGCATCCGTGACTTCACGAACTGAGCCCATTAACGACACACGAGACTCACAACCTGCAGAGGTACCTCGAGAGAAAGAAGAAAAGTCTATTCCCAAAAAGCAGCGCGTACAAGCAACAGGTAAAATCACTGCGACAAAGAGCAATCCAGTACCTGGAACTCTACCTCGATCAACTAATCGGGTCTCTACAGTCAAATCCCCAGTCCCCCAGTCCAAGTCTACACCATCAACCCCCAGTAAAGGAGTTCCTGTTACGAAACCTCTCAAAGCACAGAACACTGGGACCCCTGCTCTATCCCGTGCACGCTCGGGTGCAAAGAGTCCACTTGCTTCTCATCCAAAGACATCAAATGTGCTCACTTCGCGTGCGAAAACTCCGACTCCAGCTACACCAGCCCGCCCTAAGACTCCGGCCTCTGGTATATATGCTCCAACGAAGGCATCTCTTGCTCGGGCACGCGGAGAACCTGCATTACCTAGCACTGCGCATAAAACTATACCTTCACACGCTTTAGACGGGGTAATGAGTCGCCTTTCGAAGCCTACAGCGGCCTCTGCTTCTAGAGCCCGTAATCCAACTACTACGCCAAGTAATGTACGACAACCTGCAACAAAGTCTGTCCGTGGTGCAGCTCCGTCACGAGGTGTCTCCACAAAGCCGAAAGCCGGTCTTGGTACTCCCCGTACCCAGACAGTTCAGATTAGAAAGGATGGTGTTTCTGCTACTACGAGGAAAGCTGTGAAAGCAACTGGAAATGGTTCGAGCATAACCTTAGTAAAAACAAAAACTCCGGAGGCTAAGCGAAGGGAATCAGAAACAAACCAAATACCAGTCTCACCTTCGAGTCATGATGAACAACACATCGGACTCACGTCCGAAATTATGCAATCCTCAAAATCTGAGCACTCTGAAGCTAGCCGTGACTCGGATATTGAAAGCTATGACGACGCTTTCGCAAGTGATGATGAACATGATATTCTGGATAGTGATCACATTCAAAGTGCTATCGAGGGAGAAGTTAGCTTCGCGCTTGCTATGACACCAGAACCCGTCATGGTCAACGCTACGGATAATGAGGACTCACATAATGAACGTTCATTAGAAGAAGATGAGATATTAAATTCTGTTGTGGAAGCAGAACGAACTGCGGCTCCCACTCCTGAGCCAAAATTAGACATAAAGGTGGATGATGACGAGGAAGCTGACGTGAACACTGCTAAGCATGAAGCTGAAGCTAGCTTTAACATAGGCCCTGATGCTGAGATTTCTGGGCTTGAGGGCTCGGGAAGTCCGCCTTCGGTAGATGTACCACTGCCTGGCGACGACAAAGAGTCTTTAACTATTGCTACAGTGGATAACTCGGCGTTTGATGACGCAGTCGATATGCTGCAATTTAAACCGACTCCTCTATCAATTTCACCACAAGCAACTGGTGAAATACCCGACGAATACTGAAAGAATTGAAAGGGAGTTTATAGCTTTTATGTGTCCCCCTCCCATGACAAATCACATACTCTCTAGAATATATGGAATGTAAATACCCCTTGCGTCCTATTCATTGCATTCTATATCATTTTTGGTCGATTTTTTTTTGGACTCTACGCCCGTTTCGCTCGAAAGTCAGGTATACAGGATCCATAGTACATCTTTGGCCGATGGATTAAGTTTTGGTATACACTGGTCTAGGGGTCTATCCAATATATCCTAAAATAACTGGAAATTCTATTATTTTACCCTTCTAATTATTGGAATTTTTAATCTATAGGCATTCTTTCCACCACTCTGTGTTTTTATGATACCCAAGCATCAAATCAACCCTTCCCAAATTTTTAAAGAAATTCCTGATATATCTGTACACTTTTTTTATGCATCGTTCGATTGAATTTGTCTTTCTTGAGGTATTTTATAGACGCGAGCCGATTTATTCTAGCTCTACGTTACTTTGGAAACGATATAATAATCTTATATTGATTGCTCTCATTTCACTATTCATCTACATGCACAAGTTAGTTCAGGTATACAGGGTTTACCAACCACCGGTTATTTTCCTTCAATCTCTCAATCTCTCTGGTATGTGAGAGTCTCTACTGATCATGCAATACAAAAGTTCGGGTAAGTCTGAATTAAGTCTAGGTTTCGCATTGTACATTTTTCATACATATACAATAGTAGTAGGGACTAGCCACAGCCACTGAGCCACTACATGTTGATATTATGATAAGAAACGCTACAGGTAATCAGTCCTGACGAGGTCGCACGTGATATGGTGTCAATAATATATATTGAATATTATATTCCATTATTCGTGATAGTCCTAATATTAGCACCAGATCAGAGTTTTACCTATACTTGTTTAATCACAGCCTAACATCTCATTATTCCAATGGCAATGGCGGAACGACCGTCTACCTCAAAGGCACGCGGCGTTTGTAAGTTCTACAGGACCTCCAGGGGTTGTCTTAACGGTGATCAGTGCAAGTTTCTCCACGGAAGAGGGGAAGTTCTTTCTCCATATGACAAGAGTAAAACGTGTAGATACTATGCCGCAGGTAAGTGCAAGCTCAGAATAAACAGGTTCTTACAGCTACTAACTCTTTGTAAGGCTTTTGCAAACACGATGATAAATGCTGGTTCAGACATGTAAGGAGTTCCACAGATGCTGTGGAAGATACTCCTTCTGCTCCTTCTCAAACTTCAAGAATAGATCTATCTGAAGGAAGCGAGGAAGAGCTTGATGATGAGACGTGCACAATCTGTTTAGAAAAGCCTACGACCTTTGGGCTTTTAGGTATGTTATAGTACCCTCTTCTCTTAGAATAACACGAACACATATTTAACTTCTTGAAGATGGTTGTAGTCACATCTTCTGTTTAAAAGTGTGAACTTTAGACTTCAGACTAAAATACAGTACTATCTAACACTGAAAATCTAGTGTATTCGCCAATGGCGGGATCCGGAAGGGCAATCAACTAGTATATTAGAATCCGGGAATACAAAGAACTGTCCATGCTGCCGAGTGCCGTCACATTTCGTGACACCGTCAAGTATCTTTTATGTTAATGAAGACCCACGTAAGGCAGAGACAATAAAGAGTTACAAGGCTAGCATGGCACGCACACCCTGCAAGTAGGTCTTTTAGCTCATATAAATAAGCAATCGAGATACTCATTGTTCTTAGGTATTTTCGGCAATCTTCTCCAGGGACAAGCTGTCCGTTTGGAAGAAATTGCTTCTATGAACACAAAATTCCTGATGGATGGATACCTACCCACGAGCGAAACGAGATTGTATGTATCAGTGCATCAATCCAGTTTTTTTGTTATAATTGAATTTTAAAATAGGATATGGTGTTCGCAGCCATACATGATTGGCTGCCTGAAACAGAATATGAAGCTCAAGAATCTGGATATTCTTCACCAGACCTGACGGTATATGGCCCTTCTTCTGAGCAGTCCTTTGTCGGTAGGCTTGTACGTACCCTGGATGAATTGTGCGTTGTTTCCGTTATCGCTGATAGGCGTCTTTTATCTCTCAGCTAGGCGCAATATTGACAAATCTCGACGCAGTTTTAACAGGGTCTAGTTATGCTTTAGCCTCAGAGGAGCAAAACAGGGAAGAGGAAGATGGATGGGCTTCATCGATCGCATTAAACGAAACACTGGTATCGCCGTTGAGAACCGCCCTTCCGCTTACTCGTGAATTCATGGATAATAGCATGCTTTTGGATATTTCGGCCTCTGAAGATGAATACGTAGAGGAGATATCCAGTCCTCAATTATCAAGTTTTGGCTCCAATAACAGACATATTGTTACGGAACTCCGTGCCTCTGAATCTGGATCTTCTTCAATCGACGATAGGTGGATAGCTACCGTTGACCAGCCGACTTGTGTAAATACTTCATCTAGTGATACAGACTCTACTAGTGTCCAGGGTGGTATAGAACCAGGGCTTACAAATCCTGATACAAATCCTGATATTCTTGACACTCACACTCGAGATCAAGATACCGAGATTCCAGATAATTCAATCAGTGGACAGTACACTCGAGAAGTCATCCAAGGTACAACCACCGATCCACAGAGAAAGCCTGAAAACTGTGACGAAGGTACTCCACATCGGCAGAGGCCACGCAATACCCAGCATAGACGAAATTCAACTCAGAGCTTCGTTACCGATGGCCGCGGACGGGTTGTTGCTACAGATGATTATCAGTATAGTGAAGCTACGGCATTGGCATTTTGGGAACCATCGGCACCGCACTCGGCACTTGCACTGCCTACTTTAGAAGATGCAGACGTCTGCTAAAAGCAGCAGTTAGTGTGGTGCACCGCTTGTTGACTAGCGGTTTATATACCTTTTGTATGAATAATTGATGAGGCTGTGGAAAATTTGTAGGTGCGAGGACGATTTCCATTAATGTTGTAATTTTTTGAATGTATCCAAATCAATGGAGAACAATAGATGTGCAGTAAACTTGAATACAGCCGTATATATGTAAGAAGACCTATCTACCTCTAATGGCAATAAACTGGTGGCGGAATGAATCTTCAACCTAAACAAGAGCATAGTATTCATAATATCCACTAACATAATTACGACCTAAATTCGGAAAACAGATACGAAACTCACTCTGCAAGCTGTGATCATACTTTCAACGTCAGAGAATAAGAGGGCTGAGAGTGCTCCTTCGAACACAGTAGATCTTTCATAAAGGTTTGGAAAAACTAACTTAAATTTTCAACCAAGTACTGCCTTTATGGGGTTTGAGTCCGCTAGGCTGTGGCACTTCCTGATTCGCAAGTCAATTTTTATGGACGTCAGGATCTACCCGTATATCCGAAGGAGTAGCAAACGGATCTATCATGGGTATCGAATTTCTTCTCCCAAATCATATTAAGCGATTCAAAACGACAATGCTCAATTTTAAAGTTCTACTTCTAGTGTTCCCAGGCTTATAATATTGACTTGATTTCAACACGAAAATCCCTGCATCGCAGTCATGAGTCCTACTTCTTTCTTAGATTCCCCAACGCTGTGGGGGTTAATAGAGAGTAAAGCACAGCCTGAACAAGCACCGGAAATTACGTGGGGAAAGGGAAAACTCCGACAGCACTTCCTATTTGTGCTCTTCTACGAGTATCAGTACTAAACGAGGTACTGCACACCCCATCATCAAGCTGTATCAATCTATGGACCCTATCCTAATACTTCGAAATATCGAAATAGCTAGATTATTGAACTGACCTTGAAGGCCTTTTGATGGATTGCGAACAGCAAATACAGATTCTTCTTGTTACATAGATAGCTAGTGCCGAACTCAGAGTATAGTGAATACACGTGGGCTTCCTTACATTGAGGTATAAAAGCATGAAGAGCTCCGTATAATTTGGATCCTATTTTTTGTTTCGGCATTAGTCTACAGACTCTAAAACTGAATACTGAGCATGACCAGAGGAAACGCCAATTACAATCACCACTGTGGAGTTAAAGCATGCAAGGGACACATCTTAAAACCTGGTGCAGGTTGTAGCAAGGGATGCGATGCGTATGTACGCTGCCAGTCAGCTTATGGGTGTGATAAACAAGTACAACGCTCTGGTATCTGCCCCGCCTGTAGCGCAAGAGGTACGCCGAAGTTCTTATACCTCTTTATTATGTCGTAGTTACCTATATTTTCTCTCCAACGCAGAGAAGCGTGAAGCAAAGGAAAGAAACAGAAGCGCTAGTATAAGTAATAGAGGGAGCAGAAGATAGCTCTATAATTGGTATATATCCGTATAAGCCCCCTTTTCTTTTAATCGATGAAAATTGACGTTTAAGGTTTACCGTATTATGATGCAGAATTTCATTGGAAATTGATATCAACGTCATGGAGGAGCATAACTACACGTTTGGAACGGATAAAAGGATATGGATGAATAAAGAGATACGCTTACACTATACTGTATAACATGGAAATATCTGGAAGAAGAAATCTTCGACTTTGTATTTGTGAGCAATAACACATAACAATAAATGACATGCTATGATTTATACTCCTGCTATACCATTACTTACAGCGCAATCACGATGAGCCTCAGAGAGGTGATAGACCTCTCACATTAGAGAAGGCTTACCTGTATACTTCAGACTCAGGCTAGAGGCTCTTATTGTATCTGTGTTGATCTATATCATAATGAACTCTATAAGGGAACAACAGAACGAAGGAACCGAAGTTTATGTAATACTATGTTATATCACTATATTTGTAATATTCGGACTAATACCCATGATTTACTACTTCTATAGTAGTCATACACATGAAATATCAGCAGATTCAGCACCTGAGAAACTGCGAGAGATGCAGCTCGAAACTCAAATGGTTACTCAAGATATTGTCCCACCCCCATCTTATCCATATTTTTTGTAGGTCGTTATCAGAGTAAGACCCTATTATCGCTTTGTGCTGACTGCTGATTAGCTATCCGCTTTAGACCCGCAAATGGCAACAACACTACTGATAGAATGCATTGTGATTCACTTAGTCTAAAATGGCTCTGTGGCACGCAGGGAGCTTCTTAAAGTTCAGAGTGATGCTATAAGACCGAATCCAACAATAGAAGAGCGTACTAGTGTACTAGGACTTGGTTTTATCTGGCTTTGGTTTCAACATCTAGCGAAAACATCCATTTTGCTATATTGATACTAAGATTCGGACACCTTCCGAAATGGCGGGCATCTGTGTCTTAGAGTCGATTATATAATGGATAACTGAGATTAATAGGACATAAGATTATTTAAATGCGGAAAATATTTTATGAATTTGAGGGCCGGTCGAGTTCTACCAGAGGATATCTATATTAGATCAGAATTTTCCGATGATCCCCGGTTGCGAGGATGTCGGGGTCATGCCTCTTTGAATCCCTATAAATTCTTACTCCCGCGAATTTTAAAATAGTATGTTTAAATAGCGAGAAGGGCACCTTTCCCTATGTTGTTGGGTTTACCGTCTACTATTATCCATGGCCAACGCATTGTTGGATGTCCTCGTCCCAATCCTCAGGAATATAGAGGCTCTCCGATATTCTGAGTGTAAGTCTCAACAGCACCTTAGATTATACTTCTCCTTTGATAACCACTTTCCTCCTAGTGGCATCTAGTTCGATCATTGTTATGGATTATTGTAAGAGAACTCACTTGCATCTTGTTTCAGGTTGGGCTAATATCGCTTTATATAGTAATAACAATCGATCAAGAGGTATAAGAAAAATATGAGATATATTGTGGTCAAAGCTGACTTGATGTCTTTACTCTACTCGTAGGTACAACATGTATGGGTGAGTCTTATTCCATATTTACCCAGAAAGTAATCGTCTCACATCGCCTTACCAGTTCTCGAGATGGACGTCTGCAAAAATCTTGTTCTTTTTGGTATGTCTCCTCTATATGATATAGCTATGTGTGTAACTAAGTGATCTAGAATCGATACTATACACTTTTTGTTGTAGTGTATGCACTAATCTTGCGGGGTATCCTTTCTACACTCTTACTGACTATTATCTTTGGAAATCCTCAGCTTCAATAATTTTGGTAAGCATAATGCACCCTCACGACGTTTGTCAAATTCTGAACTGCTAATCGGCTTGCAGCATTATTCAGTCCCAATTTAACAGATAAAGTAAGACAGGTGCCATTCCTCCTCCTCTGTGCAGTTGAAGCTAACTTCTGGAAGTTGTACGCTATCATGAAAGTCCGCGGAGGCGAAATATTAACTTGCTTTTCAGCTGTAAGTGTACATTCGTTAATAAAGCTATTTTTGTCCCAAACTCAAACTCAACAACGCATACCAGGTCTTTCCTGGTTCAAATGGCAGGGGTGGACGGGTCTTATTGCAGCTGGCCTAGCAGAGAGTAAGCGTCGCCCTATACTAATATAATTTGAAATTAAAGCGAACTTTTTGCGAAGCTATCCTACAGCTTCGTCTTTATGCGCTTTATTACGGGAATAAGAAAGTTCTGGCACTCATGGTCGGCTGTTTTATTTCTGCTATGGCTTCGTCAGCCACCATCATGGGTCTAGTGCTACATGATATAAAAGGTAAGTTTATACGTCGTTCTTCGTTCATTCGTTTCACACAGAGCATACATTTAGCTTACTCATATATATATATATATATTGTCCACGTAAAACACTTGAATTATGATGAATACTCGTGTATATCATCCGGTGAAAATAGCAACTTCTTCATCCACATTCATACAGGGGAGTACGTTCTGTATACCTTCCAACGCCAAAGGTTACTTCTATGCTTTCTGGATCCCTATCTTGTGCTTTGAAACATTATTATGTGCTCTTGCCTGCATTAGGGGATATAAATCATACAAGGACCATGAAATACGCATGATGCTTCGACATCGAAATCGGATCCAATCTACGGAAGCACAAATTAGCCAGGACCCCGACACTGGCCTCACTATATTGGAAATTCTCTTAAGGGATAGTGTAGGCTATTTCGTTATGTACGTCCTCAAGTCAATTTATACGCTCTAGTTTCCAATTGTGGAGCTTATATTTCTCAATTTCTCTTCGTAACTCCTCATCGTACATCACTATTCGGAATCTATCCTTAGCATTTTCGCAACCTATTTGACAACTACCATGGTTTGGATTTTTGGCGAAGTACGTGAACCTTATTGATTTCTTTGCCCACCTTACTTCCTATAAATAACCCTCATATACTCATCAAGTTACCACATAATTAACGATAATACACTTAATCGTAGGTCACACTATGGGAGATCCCGGTGGGCTTCACTGTGGCTCTATCAAGCGTAATCGGAAATAGGTTATTATTAAATTTGAGAGACTCTCAAGTTCGGAACGCCTCCGTTCATCACTCAGCAACTCATAGTGTTGGAGGCATACAGTATCATATCTCACTCACATTATGAGTGGATTCGAAGATGAGCGTACACGTGAGCATGCAGCTTACGAACTTCGCAATATGAAGGTATCAAACTGAAGTTATAAGCTGTCCTCGCTTATCTTTAACATGCTATTCTTGGGCTAGAGATCCCATGTACTGATAGTCAATTTTAAACTGTTTTTTATTTACATGGTTCATTCAAATACAACGGAAAGCGTATGTGTAGTGCTAGTGTGCATCATTACAGATGAAGGTAAACAATAGGAGTACAGCATCACAGTAATACCCGATGATGAAAAAAGAGGGTGTAAATAGTGAGACAAACTCGTAGAATATAGCAAAGTGTGTAGACATAAAAATGAAAAGGTACTAATAATATGAAAAAATAACGTTGAAAATCGAAAACTATGCAGAGAAATATCAACAATTATAAGAAGAAGCTTCTAAGTAGTAATAAGGTCTGGGTCGGGTTCACCATCAGCGTCTTCATCATCAGGTTCGCCTTCTGCATCAATGTCTTCCTCCTCATTGTCGGCGTTCAAAACCATTCCGTTCCCAGGGACAATAGCTCGAATGCCATTAGGTAATACTTCCGTGACAGGCTTTGCATCCCCATTCCCAAAGCCATTCCCAATCGTTATTTGACCTACTCCATATACCAAAGGTGAGTAAACTGTTGAGTCACCAGATTGCGAGTCTTTCGCCGCGTCCATTCCTTGACTTCCTATTGAGAGATTAGCGCAAAGAATATCCATACTTTCATCTATTTCATCCATAGAGCCATTATCCGGTTCACCCTCAGCATCGATGTCGGACTCGCCTTCTGCATCAACATCACTGATGGACCCATTGAAAATGATCTGTGCCTCGGATGTGGATTCGGAACGGACCGAGGGACTTAAGTAGCGTCTTTGATACTTTTTGGAATTTTTTGATCTTGAACCACCATTGACCCTGCTACGTGTGGATTTCGACGGTTTCGAAGGCGACGGTATCGCACTGGCCTTCGAAATCCCATTCCTCTTTGAAAACCGCACGCCAGCGGGACTAGTTAAAAGCGCCTCATTACTCACAGCATTTTCCGCTAGTTTTGAAGATTGTCTTCTGGTCAGGCGAGATGCTCTCGCATTTTCGAATGCCAGCGCTTGGGCCTGCCTGCGAGTTGTAGGACGATCTGGTGAGACCATTGTCGGGGGCGTACGTCCGCTTATGGGTGATGCTTTCCGTCGTTTACGAGAAATATCCTTTGAGCGAAATTCTCGTGCTGTCAATGTAGGCGTTGCAGACGTTGAATTAGAAGACGAACGTAGAGACCTCCGACCTAGCCCTTCTTCGCGAGCTAATTGGGCTGCATACTCTGCATCCTTGTCCAGCGACTCATCCATGTGTAGCGTAGGATTTCGTGGTACTAACATTTGATTATCTAGTCCTCTCGAAGGGTGGATCTGAGAGATAGATTGTCTTGACCCATCAGGTGTATGGCTGGGCATATCGGAGCCCTTTTCCGAGCTCTGGCGCGAGTGCGTATCGATGGGGCGTATTGATTTGGAGGGGGGAACCCCATTTACGTTTTCATCAAACTTGGGTGATCCACGATCATTCAATATTGCGTTAGTTTGCTTTCGTCGTGAGTCAACGGGGTTTGCCTTCTGAACAACGCACGCAAGAGCAGCAAGAGCCTCCAAACGATTACTAGACTGAGGCTTTCTGATTGGCAAAGGGGGTGGGGAAAAGGAAGGGGAGGATTCGTCCTCAGTGGCACATTGTTCCTGTTCTTGTCTCAGCTTAGATTTCGAAGACATGGAATTATCTGTAACCATGCTTTCCGTAACGTCTGCTTTACTAAAGACACCCTTTGTTTGCTCGGCTCCGTCCACAGCCATGCCATCATCTTCAATATTACTATGAGAATTATTCCCTTCAGCCACTGGTATAGTATTTTCCCTTGTTTCGGCAATCGGTGTAGCTTCAATGTCCACTTGCATATCTGCAAGCGCATTTCCTAAAGGAGGCATGAGTTTATCCTCGCGGGATAAAAAGAAAGGAGTCCATTTAAGCTTCTCAGGCTTTAAAACCAAATAGCCTTTAGAGTTCCACTCTTCCATATATTGTTCCACCTTCGATCGATCCCAGTCAATAGAATAATTCGTTGGAGGTACAAAAGGGGTATTGTCAGTTTTATCATCGTTTTTTGGCAAGGTCTTCTGGATATTTTTTCGCGTAGATGCCGTTTTTTTACGAATAATCTTTATAGAACGTCCAGGAGAAGGTCGTGCCATGGCATTCTCTTCTTCATAGATAGAAATCATATTTTGCTGTACTAAAGTTATATAGATATCCTCTAGATTCATGCCTGTGGCTATGCTGATATCTGAATTTATTCGATGATCAGTCACTCTCAAAATCGAAAGTTTCACAGTAAAATTACCTTCTAAACGGGGATTAGGAGGGGCATTAGAAAGGTAACGCATTAAAGCCAATGTCCAATATTTCTTGTAGCCAATTGCACCAAGAGCTGAAAGCGGTCTCTCTGGGGTACCACTTCTATGTTCCTTTCTCGATAACAAATAGCCTGGGATTTTCGTAAATAAAATTCTGAATTCTGTTTGGAACTGACTGGCTTACTGAAGTCTATCAATAAATTACCCCAACCTTGCCGTTGTCGTACTGGCAACGTCATTATACAACTGAGATTGAGATCCTTTGAACTCTTTTTTTCTTTGCTGAAGTAACCAACAAAGTGAGCGCCTATGTCGTCTACCTCGGTCATAACGTAAAAAAGAAACGGTTCAACATCATAAAATAATGATTTATGATCCAGGAACATCTTGGACAAGAGACAGAGGTTTTGACAATAGATCTTCAGGAGGATCAGCATCTGAGAGTTATATTATATTATAATATGAGGGGATGTAATGCCTACCTTGTTTCGCCTCCCATCTACTTCGAAAATTGAGATACTACCATCACGATATATCTCATCACCAGGGGGATGTCGGCATTTGCATTTTAACTAAGATTTAGCAATTCGTGAGAATTATATAAAAACAAAATACCTCAGGGAAGATACATACCCTGTGTCGATGCGCACCAAAACGGCTTTTCATATATTTCAGGCAGAATTCACATATCCAGATACGACCCTCAGGAATATTAGTGAATTCTTCCGGAAACGGTGCGTCATACCAAGTTTGAATGTCAAATGGGCCGAAACGGATGGTGCGGATGCGAAGTGTCTGTGGTTCGGCCCTTGAATTCGGTGTAGGTGTTGATGGAGTAGGCGATGCGGTTCGAGGGGCGGAAAGGAGTGATTGATGTTGTTGTTGGAGTTGATGGATAGCTGATCGGAGAGGAAAACGCCCAGTGGACGAGCTGGAATTCGAGAAAAGGTCAATTGGTTCCGAAGGAGGTGGGGGAATTAGCTTTGACTAAAGCGAACACATAAAAAACATGACCAAGCACTAAACAACAACAACCATACCTCAGCCACAATACGCGCTTTTTCAAACCTTTCTTTATCAGCGTTCAAAATAGTGGTCCTTGACGTATCCCTCTGTTTTTCATCTAAAACATCATCAAATAACCCCCTTCTTGGTTCCTCTTCTTCCTCCTCTTCACGACCTTTACCCTTTGAGCTTGGTAACCGTAAACGAATTTTGGGACGCCTGGAATTGGTGGAACGCTGTCGAGGAGGTGGAGAAGGAGAAATGACAGTTATTTTCGATCGTTTTGGAGGGCGTAGAGGGGGAGATGGTGCTTCAACGTCATCTACTACTGATTCACTACGTCTTCTTGGTCGTATATTGGCCCTACGACGGTTATTAGTAGTTCGGTTTTTCGAAGGCGATATGTTCCCATCCCCTTCGTGTTCAACTTCAACCTCGACTTCAACATCGTCTTCATCCGTATCAATCACTCTTGGTAATGCCTTCGCCTTTCCTTTTCTATCCTTTTCATTTTTTCTTGGTCTTCCCCTCCCCCTGGGCTGCCGGGGCTCCGAAACAAAGGAAGAGGAGGCTACAGATTGTTCTCTTAGAGCGGGATCGATACCAAGATTCGTCTCGCTCTGTAGCGTTGGATCTATCATTGGCTGAACATTGTGAGCATCAGGTATATGTTCCATGATAGGCAGACTCTCAGAAGCTGAAGGAAGGGCAGAATTAGGCGTATTTGATATCTCTGGAGGCGTGCAAAGTGGACAGAACCACTCTCCCTCCGGGTTTTCCGGTAGTGGCGGATTCAGGCAGTATGTGTGCCATCCTAAGACATTGTGTAAAAATATGGCGAAATGTTTTATACAATTACCATACCTCTGTCACAATTGTCGCAAAAAAGTATTCTCTCCTAGTTTGGTTGAGAGAGCCGTAGACTGACTATGTAAAAGAATGTAGACTCACATCATCGCCCTTTTCATTGCATATCTCACAGGTTTTACATTCAATACATTTCCACTCATAATCACGTACTGTGTCCCCTATATCGTCTAGTCCCATACAAGTAGGATGACCTAGGTGAGCGATTGAGTTACCAGGTAAGACATGTTAAAGCCCAAACGTACCACTACGACGGCAGTCTGAACAAGTGACCATTAACTCGGGTATACCCTTTCGATTCATACTGTCATCACCTTCGCAGAACCCACAGTTCTTTTCCCGACGGGGTTTACGCTTTCGCTTCATTGGTTTTTGATTCACCTGTCCCTGATCATCGAGCATACTATTTATATTCGGATCGGGATAGTACATGGGTGGTAGAGGTTGAGGTGCGAATGGATCTCCTTGTGGACCTTGTGCATACTGATCAAGCGCGTAACTAGGAGGAAAAGGGAACTGCTGCAATGGCCCACCCTATTGTTCTCGAATTAGCATAATGAGCAATCAAAGACACGCATGGAGGCTAGGATAAACGGCGCGTCGCGTCGCGTCCTTTCTCTGTGCATAGGACAAAAGCTTGTGGATATAATTACCTCGCCAAAAGAACGAATTTCTGGGCCATTCACACCATTGACAGGAGAGTAATAAGCGGGAGCTGAGCTTGGACCACCTAATGCTGGATCGAGGGGAACTATCACTTCTGTAGACACTGGTGCACCATTTGGAACGGGAGAGCCGAAGTCAAGACTTTGCTCACGATTGAACAAAGCTTCAGACGGGAACGGCCGACCACGCATCGTTGCACCGACGCTAAGCGAGTGCTTGTGGCGCTCTCAACGCTTAGCTGGTGTTGTGTCTCACGAATGTTGTCGAAGAGGAGGTCGTCGTCGTCGTTGGACTCAAGCTCAATCTCTCATGGAAGCGTGGAGAACAGTTTCTATATATGGAAGTATGCTACTCGATTGGGTGCTTTGCTTATGTCGGCATATGTGTACTGGATTCGGATGGCTCTTCATCTTCTTCTGCCGAAACTCCTACTAAATATGAATTTACTAGTGCTCGTAAGATTTTCTCCCGCTTCCATTGCACACTACTTTTACAGAGAAAACAGGCATTGTCGTAGTCATCAGGCCTAAAGCAAAGTTATTTTTGACTCTGTATTTGCTCCTGCAGTATAGTACCTTCTCGTGAACGCATAATCGCCCCTTTTAGCGCTCGTGTCTAGCTCTAAGATGAGGTCAATGCGTGTCTTCTAAAACACGGAAATTATAAATCTAAATTTACTAGTGCTATTATGGAACATCCGGAGGATCATCAATACCCTGTGATTGAGTAGCCTTTTGAACGTGATCACGCTTCCTCTCCGGATATAAGCCTGTATTCATCTCGAGTCAAGTTCTCGTCCCCATTCCTATCCCTTCCTTGAATGATGTGTATGGTTATGGTATAATACCATGAATCTTCCTTATTATTCATCGTTTTTATCGCTCTAATTTATGCTGACCTAGTGCTAGGAGTTGAGGGCCCTAGAACCACTAGGAGAGATTGAACTCCGATCTTTGATGTGAGTATTCATTCTTTCCCCGTGTCCATGCCCAATACCGGATAGTTATCACCCCCGCCCGTGTCTCGAGGGAGTATCTTGACATGATCCTAACTCATGTAATCCTAGTGAGTATCAGCCTATCTATCAATATCGTCTTTTAGCATCTTACCTCATAAATAATTTTATTCGGTAAGCTTCGCTGATTGAACAATGGGAAGGAAACCATCACTACTTTCTTCCTTTCCCACTTATGATCCACCGATACGAGTTTGCTGTGAAATTACGGCCATCGGAGGTGAGGTCCTGGATGCGTTCTGACCGCTACTTGACACCTAAATTGTAGCCTGGACAGTCAAGATGGGCCAGCAGGAGTGACGGTCCGAAACAGGAAATCCTCGGAATCGAGACCATCAGACCCGTGGGCAAATAGTATTAGATAAAAGATATGAGCAGTGGAAAAAAAAAAGGAGAAAAAAATAGCCCTAAAGGTGGATTACATATAGTATATGGTAATAAAAAGGATGACGGATATCGTTTCAGAGGTTTAGAGTCACTGAGAGTGTTTGATACTCTGTCTCTGACTGGGCATGGCTAGGGTTTACTTCCGCGTCAGATTGGTTACGTGTGGTTCAATTGTTTTGCGTGTTCTGAGAATGACCTCTAAGGCATAAAAAGAGCAAAATTGCGATGTTAAATGAGAGATAAATGAGCAAGTTAGATCAGTGAAGAATGATGTGTATTTGCATAGACAATATTACCTGAATAAAATAAAAAGGGCAAACTCAGAAAGGGGTCTCACGGAGCAAGCAGGTCACGGCATGCGAACAAACAAACAACAGCTTTCGGTCTGTCGCTCACCAACATCGCCCAGTTCTCCCAGTAACCCCCTTCATTCTTTCTCTTTGTCTTGCACGTCGTCTCTAACACCACCGACGATGCAGACGGCCATTCAGCCTCTCGCGCCTCCTCATTATACTCCTCAACACCCTCATAGGCCCCAATACCATCCCCATAAGCCCATCAGTTCCACCATGACGAGAACAGCTGCGTCGGGTACTAATCTCCCGCTGCCCCTGCCAACTCCTCCTGTAGCCAGGAAACGCAAGCGCCCACCTCAGTATTCTGTTTCTTATTCTGAAGTCCAGGAAATCGATACAAATGGCAAGATGCGGGAGGTCATCGTCATTGAAGACACCCCACCTCCCCCGGCTACTATCTCCCCGGCAGTCAGCTCGTCAACTGGCGTCGGTGGCTACTCTCTCTCAATGCAACCTCCCATATTTGGTGTCCCAGTCCGTACTCGAGCTCAAAGAGCTGCAGATGCTCAACCTATTAATAACAGCACTTCCTCCTCTGGTCTCTCTGCTCCTGTACTCAAGAAGAGGAAGCGTGAGCTTGAGCCTGTGACAACTTCCAAGAGACCTCCAATCAACACCACAAAATATGTACAGAACTTTACAAACGGAAAGATTTGGCCAAATGCAAACGGTAACACTACGGGTACAACTGATGATGTGGGTTCAGACCCCTAGATTCATAAGCGATAACGAGCACTTTGACTAAGTACACTTTATCTAGACAACAAAACCGCAACCTTCTTGTGATGACAAGGAGGGTCACTACATCATTAAACCCGATGATATGATCTTCCGACAATGTAAGCTATCTCTTGTTCTCTAGACAAAACAACAGCTAAAGTCTTTTATTGTTGTAGACCGGACGGTTAGACTTCTAGGGCAGGGTACATTCGGGAAAGTTGTTGAAGCTATCGATACAACCAACCAACGGCGGGTGGCAATTAAAATTATCCGCGCTATTCCCAAGTACCGTGATGCTAGCAGGATAGAAATTCGAGTTCTCCAGAAGCTCAAGGAACGTGACCCCAGTAATAAGAAGTATGCGTCGTCTGTCTTTCATCTTTGATGCGGTCTAATAGTAATCTTAGTAAATGCATACATCTACTGCATTGGTTTGACCATTGTAATCATATTTGTCTGGTCTCTGAGCTCTATGGGATGTGTGTGTACGATTTCCTCAAGGAAAATGACTTCCAGCCGTTCCCACGAAGGCATATCCAAGAGTTTGCTCGTCAACTCCTCGGCAGCGTTGCATGTCCGTTTTCTGTTGTCCTCCCACTCCCTCTTTTCTGATGTTTTACTTCTAATTCTAGTTTTACATGATCTTCATCTTGTCCATACAGACTTAAAACCCGAGAACATTCTTTTAGTTCATAATTCATACCGTACTGTAACCCTACAAAACACGTCCAAGGTTTGTCTAGACCACATACCCAAGTAACGTATGGTTTTCTCACACGTTCTTGAAATACAGCGTGGCGCTTCGCATAGACAAAAACGGATATTGGAAAGCACAGACATTCGACTAATCGATTTTGGTAGTGCCACATTTGAAAAGGAGTATCATTCAACTGTTGTATCAACTAGACATTATCGCGCTCCAGAAATAATTTTGGGTCAGTAATGAAGAGCAATATTGTGTTACAATAATGCTAACGTCCTCTCCGTAGGACTGGGCTGGTCCTACCCATGTGATGTCTTTTCCTTGGGATGTATCCTAGTCGAATTTTATACCGGTGTTGCCCTTTTCCAGACTCACGACAATCTTGAGCACTTAGCCATGATGGAGATGGTGATGGGTAAGATGCCAGAACGCTTTGCACGATCAGGGGCAAGGTCGAAACCAGAGTTCTTCAAAGAAGGAAACAAGTTAGATTGGCCAAAGCCGAAAGTCTCGCGTCAAAGTAGAAGAGATGTGCGTGCTACACGTAGCCTTGCGGTAAGATATAAGTTATATGACTATCTCTTTGGCAATTCTAACATTCCGGTCTTAGGAGCTTTTACCCGCCCTCGATGTATATAATCAAGAATTTTTCGATTTGGTTCAAAAACTACTCTCATTTGATCCTGCTGAACGGATAACCGTCCGTGAAGCTCTTCAACATCCTTATTTCAGCTTGAATATTCCTATGGAAGACGTCTGATAGAGCACTTACCGTCAACACCCTCTTTATTTTTTTACCTTCGCTGTCTTCGCTACTCAGCAATTGTTCATATTTTATGCCCTAGTTTGGCTTATGTTTCAACACCACGCATTTTTGGCATGCTCTATTTCGCCGGACGGCCTTGAATCACATCTTCGATTTGTACTATGTCGACTATTACATGCAGCCAACAACACTTGCACATCCGCATCTCTCACAAGTCTCATTATTCCCATATCCATCTTCCGTTTCCATTTCTTGTGCAGTACCAGTATATCCACATGTCGTCCAGGACTTTAGAGGGCACTTGTCGTGCGTGGAAGGAGGCAACAGTCTCGTGTCGCGTTATTATTCATGTGTAACAGTATCGTATCTCTCCATCTCCTTATTTGTTATCAATAGGCGCATATCTTACTCCCGAAGTCAAAACAATAGTGTATGGCAATATTTGTTTTTTTGAGATGGTCCACGTTTACACATTGTGACTGGTATGCATACAAGTGAAGGGATTGCAAAAGATAAATGTCCGATATCTTCGTTAATCCTTCAAGACTAGATTATCGGAATGATTATCCATAACATGGGTCAAGAATGATATAATCAAATGCTGTTATTCTGGATCAACAAGTGGAAACTTACAAGATATGAATGCACAAGCAAAGACAATCTTGTTGGGAACAAGGGGAGATTGTATCACTAGGTGTGAATTTCAAATATTGGTTTTCTAATGCAGTCCCGATTATGCATGCAACACCATCAGCTCGAAAGGTGCAGTGGAAAATGATACCGTGCGTGTTTTTTACTCGTTTCAAAATCAATGGCGTATCACCCACATTCACTGATGTAAGATCGGCTAGTCTAGTTGAGAAATGGAAGCAGAAACATCAACCTTACATTGGTCTACTAGGCTACTAGGCTAGGTGTTCGTCGATACAATGAGAGGGCGAACAATGAGACGGGGATGAATGACATCAAAAGTCAAAACGGAATTGTGAGTTTTTTCTTTGTCTCTTTTTAGAAAGCCGAAAAGAGCTCTGAACTCGGCTTTATCTCGTGCAATATCGATATTGTCAGCTCATATGAAGTGGGATTCGATTAAGGGAAGAAAATGCAGCTTCGTACGGGCAGATTTCATAAGGAAGCCTCCCGGATTTTTCAGTCGTTTCTAAGAAAAGATATCTCAACTCTCCGCATTGCCCGCTCAAAGCTGCTTATATAAAACGCCTATTAAGTCGCCAAGCCCCTTCAACGTGAGGTCAAACTTCCTTTCATTGTTTTCATATACAATACATATATGACGACTCTATATGATTCTATATAAAGACTCCGCATCGGCAGTGAACGAACATCCTATCTCTGGCGGGCGTACTTAATTTTTGGGGAAGGAGGAATACAAAGGAGAGGGTGGGAATAGGTTGATCTTATCCACTCTTCTTTGGGGAGGAAAAACGAGGTTTCGTGGAGAAATGAGAATCCGAGGTGACCGACGTTGCCAGAGTGTTGGGAGATACAACTGGGGTACCGTTCCTGCGACCGCAGGTGATAAGTGAGATAGTGTGTGTATATGTATGCGTGCATGCGTGCGTGTGTGTTCGGTTTAGCCGTGAAGTGTCGACCGGAAACAGAGTGGATATGGGACGAGATAACACGCAGTGACGCGGAAGGGAGGGGGAGACGAGTGGGATGGTGGCCGAGATCGGGAAATATATATCATTATATGTATAGGGAGACAAGATTTCGATACTGTATCATTCATATGGATGCATATATCTCATTGTACCTACCGTACTTAGATATCATAGACATCATCCCGTCCAACTTGGAAGATCACACTCATTAAAACTTCCACTCTTTATCAAATTTATCTTGCTGTATCTTCTTTCGTCCCGACTCTCTATCAATTTCATTCATCCCCGTCCCGAGGGTTAAGTTCTTCAAAATACTCGCACGTGTAAATAAAATCCTAAACTCGGACTCAATAATGAGAAGGGAAAAAACAATATAAATAACCAGGGACAGGTCAATTATTAATTCTATTTTTTGTTTCTCGCTGCTTTGTTAAGGACTGTTTATCTACTTCTGAACATACTAGGGAGTAAGTGTTTCGACATCATGGATTTACCCTGTCTTTGGTATAAATGTCGATGTGGGTCGTGTTGAATACTTGTTTCTTTGGATTTCGTTATCTAAGCTAACATGATAAGGCACAACTAGGTACACTAGTGTATTTGTTATAATATATTGAAATCTAGGACCTCGACTGCTCGACCTTCTATGCTTACATCAGTAAGCCGTACAAAGGTCAGGCTACCTTTAAGCTGAATTTAAGTCATACAAAGGGGGTAGGGGGATTGAGGGGTGGACAAAGGGTGGGAACAACGTAATATTTATAAATCTCTTTAACGGTCCGGCTGAGTCCTCCATCTTCCAATTCCTAACCCAATTTGATTGGCTAAAGAATTGGGGTTGAGAAAAAGTTTCTTTTAGGATCACAATTCATTCGCATCCACTGATATTAGTAAACAACCTTTTTTATGCATGATTGCAGAGAGGAGTTTTTTTAAAGGGACAGCTCTGGTGGAGCTGTGCCTACCTTATATTGACTTATTGATTAAGTTTAGACTCAATCAAAAATCAATAAAATGAAATACTTATTATTAATATTGTATATAAATCGCTGTGATTGCGACAATGAATGGGAAACCCTCCTAAATCTATTCTTTCCCCCCTTGTTAATCTATACCCGATGACATAACCATGTAAAAAAAGAGAAGAAAAAGATAAATGCACTCAGGTTGTGGACTAATTGTACATATACAGCAAGCTATCTTTGGACGAACATGAAAAGAGTGAGTATGAAAATCGTAAGTAACTAGTATCTAAAAGCAATGTAAACCCCTTATACTAGCTAGCAAGGTACAAAGACGATCAACGTCAATGCACACAGCGCAATAGTATAACAATTGCAGCAGGTACATCTCGGTAGAACCATCATCACATTGAAGCCAAAAAGACTATACGACGGATTACACGAGCGTAGCCAATTGGATAGTATTCTTGTCAACGTTCGTGGAGAAGTAGGCGTTCTTGAGGAAAACGTCACCAACGAGCCATTCAGTTGCACCACCAATTTGACCTGAGCTGATACCAGAGACACAGTCACCTGTGAGATCGTTCTGATCAACAGGGAGGAAGAGTAGGTCACTAGCATTGATTGCAAAAGACTGGCCACCGAATGTAAGAGCAACGCTTGCAGTAGTTGTGCATGGAATCGTGAAACTTCCTTGTCCAGCGTCCTGGGCACCAGGAATAGCAGCATGAATAGCCTGAGCATCGGCATCAGGAGCAATGATAAGGGTGGTACCAGTGTCAAGAATAGCAGTGCGTCCTTGAAGACCAACGTCCTGTCCATCAACAGTGAATGAATCTACAGCAGCCTCCCAGAAGCCTTGCGTGTTTACGTTATCAAGTGTCGTGAGGGTAGACGCATCAAATTTCGACTAGGCAAACAATGGAAGAAGGGTCAATTTCGGCGTTAGCTTAAATAAGTACGGAAAAAACCCACAGAATCAAGACCACCGAAGGTCACTTCTCCATCATTGTTACCGTCAGAAATACGTCCGAGTTTGAAGGAAGTGATTGCAGCCGAGATGTCACCTGCTTTGGCAAGCGACTCCACGGGAGTAAGCACTCCCTGGTTGGAGAGGGTGGATTGAGCTAGTCCCATAAGACCATCGAAAGTTGTACTATCACTTGAGAAATCCACACTCTCAGTATTTGCAACACCAAAAGTATGTGTCTTGAGAGTGAGTCCAGCGAAGCTCAGGTCGTCCGTGACAATATCACCCGAGACGTGTCCAGAGCCGTATGTAACTTCGAATTGCTTGCCAGTATCCACAAAGGAGGAAGAAGACTGAGATCCAAGGAAGGTATGGTTACCGCAGTCACCTCCGCCTGTTTCAGCTACACAGTTCTCACTTCCGACCCAAAGATCAGCGGAACCAGAATCCATAAGAAGCTTGAAGTCTTGGCCAGGAGTACCGATTTGGACAGTCGCAACGTAGCCAACATCGTTCGCTTCGATGTCGAGCCCAAGTGAATCGCTAGCAGTTGGGTCGTCAGCTACGGTCAAACCACCATTAACGGCGGCATTCAAGTCCACCTCAGAAAACCCGGCTCTAAACAGATGTTAAGTCTTTTACAAATAAAATTGACAGTAGAAATTTCTTCTTACCCTCCTGTATCACTTGTCGCAGCGGCGGCAGCGGTAGCAGTAGCGGCAGCACCTATTGGATCAAAGAATGATGTTAAAAACTATTCAGCCACAATAGATTTATAAAAATCAAACTAGCCTTGATTGTTATTTCCTCCTCCTCTGTGGTGCTTAGCAAGTTCGTTTTCCTTGCTACTAGCCCACGAAGTAATGGCACTGAGAATATCACTGAGAGTAAAGGACTGTCCTCCATCACTTGCTGCATTGTTCGTTCTAACACTAGCCTTGTTACCCTGGCTCAATGTGTTTACCGGGTTTACTCCTTGACGGTTGAAACGCTTTTCTTCTCGCTTTCCAGAAAGGCTTGGGCGACCACCAGGAGGAATATACATACGCTTGCGGAGGTTTTCACGTAACTCAAGGTCCGATGGAGGAGCACGGCCCGTCATTCGAGCATGGCGTCTCAAACCACGGTTGATGTGCTGTTGAAGAAGCTATATTGATAATAATAATACAAGGTAGGCGATGTTTATAGAAACCAGTTTAAAATTAATCATTTATAATTAGCCAACCACAGAATACAAGGCAAGTTAAGTCACGTACCAATTGAGGATGAACATCGTCCCTTTGAGGGATGCGCTTGAGAGGGAGGGTAATCAACCCAGCATCTCGTCTATATGGACGAGCCACAGCATTTTCACCGAGAGAAAGAGCAAGAAGAAGGCTTGCCAGAAGCGCTGAGAAGGAAAGAACGAGCTGCATTTGTTTTTATTATGCGAGATTCAAACTTCAGAACTAAATGCTTGCTGTATATATATGAATAAAAGGCCCTAAGTGAAGTGAATTAAGAAAAGGATGAGGCACCGGGCCTTAAAGGAAAGTAAGGTGATGAAAGAGGGAAGGAGGAAGAGAGGAAGGAATGAAAGTGAGGACAAGGAGAACTAGCGGTCTATTTGTACCTTGAGGCCATTGTGTGGTACCCATGGCTTTCGCCGAGGCCCTGTGCATATGAAAAAGGAAAGCTTGCTTTGGTTTCTAATTCTTTTTTGATTGTTCTATGTCGGCTGGCGTTACCATCATCATCATCGACTACTGCGGATGCGGTGACCGTATAGAGCAACGAGCAACGGCAACATGCATATGCACACCACTTCACGTGGGCGAATTAACATCTACAGCTCATGATCTTACATCAAAATTGTCTTACTTCTGTCCACTAGTGGAGGTAGAACAATCCAAGTGTTTGATCTCGCTCCGTTGTTCTTCTGTCATTTTTCGGACGTGATGACAGAGTAAAAAATGTTTTTCGGTGAAACACCATTTACGACCGTTATTCATTATAGTAAAATGACTAATTATCGTCTGGCAGCAGCACGGTACCTAAATTCTCCAGCTCGCATGGTGCGGCAGCCGTGCAGTTCACCTCCGCATTTCATCACAGCACTCAAGGCTCATCTTCGGAATCATTCAATTGGACTGTTCCTTGGCCAATCTTATTTTTGCTGTTCCTGCCTTTAGTCCGCTGTTTTGGTAATGTAAGTAAACCATTTCCGACCGTCCCACACTGATGTGTTACACAACAAAAGCGGTCTCCATCAATCTTTAGTTTACTCCCGAAAAGAACAAGTAATCTGGCTTTAAATATATCTTTATAGCCTTCTCGCTCTAAATAACTCTATGCTTATTATATATAACATGTTGACTTCGAGCTTCGGTTTTGTTGTCAAGGTGATTCTAGTTACTTAGAAGGAAATTAATTTTAGATATTCCCCTTCTAGGACTGCCTGTATCCTGGGGGCTGAGCACCCGCCGCTTGCGACTTCAGCAACCGCTATATTTCACTTCTTAGCTTATTACTAAATTATCTAATGAGTCCATCTAAAAGTGATTTTGATGGATATATCTATCTTGTCTCCTGGTTGCTCTTGACTAAGCCACTGATTGATTCCAAGTCTGACGCTCCCGTTCTTGGACAGCTTGGCGTTGTACAGTACATGCACTCATGAGTACGCACAGATAAATTACTCCCCACTTTTCCTCCTGTTGGATTTCATTACTTTCAAAAGTCTTTTGAACTTGGTGAAGTAGTGGATGAGATGTTCACTGGAGACAAACATCTTTAAAACAAAAATGCTAGGTAACCTCTCATGGTAACAACACGCCTACACAACAAGTAATGTATGCACTTCAATGAAATCTTTGGATGAGAGTGCCTATGGAACTACGTTCAGTGACTAACTTCCAATCTAATCTTGCAGTGATGTTCTTGTTATCAGAAACATAAAGTTGGACAGTATTCGGATCGTAAGTACAGTAGACAAAGTCTCTCAGCGGGTAGCGAAGGTTTCCAAATTGTTATTATGAACGCAAGGTCACAACGTTGAATCTTCAGACTACGTTGTACTGCTTCCAAGTTAATTCTATAATCACATTTAAGAGCGTTCCTTATCTCGTTGTTGAGTTGTTAGGATATCTCGTATCACAAAATAGGAATACATCAACAACATGTACATTTTGAGCCAGTATTGTAGCTTGCAGTTTAAAATTTGTCTCCACTGCATATTTGTGAAGTTATTGTATTATACGACGTATATCTGAATAAATTTGTCATACTCATTACGTAACAAGTACTCATAAATTTAGGCTGCAGCTCAAGGTATTTCTTCCACAAACTCATCTACAAGGAACTAGTCAACACGTATCTATCAGCTATGACCGTAGTTAACTCGAAAGAGACCTATTATGACGTCCTCCATATCCAATCAACTGCATCACAGGCCGAAGTCAAAGCCGCATATCATCGAGTTTTACTTTCAGCCCACCCTGACAAGAATGTCAATTCTGCACAGGGACCTGAAAGCTTTGATATCGCTAGATTACAAGACGCATATAAAACCTTGTTTGATGCAGAATCTAGAGAATCCTACGATGCATCTCTGTTGAGATTGCATAAAGGATCCGACAGCACTTCTACACGAGCTGGTCCTCGTCCAGCGCAAGTTATCTCACTCGAAGAATTCTCAGTCCAAGAGGGTGGTGATATCAGTATCTGGACTCACGGCTGCCGGTGTGGTGGCACATACGAAATCACAGAATCTGACTTGGATAGTGATCGGCATCTGATTGCTTGCGAACAATGTTCAGAAGTGGTGTACGTTGGTTACGAGGTCTTGGAAGATGGAGAGGATGACTGTTGATTGATTGATTTTACCGGGAAAGAGATGGATAAGAACTACATTATACTGATATGGAACATCACCGGCCACTCTGTCGCGGTAGATTCCTGTGAACGCATTGGAATTGTAGTCACGTCAAGGCGAGAAGCTCTGGTTCAGCACATGTTTGGCATAATCAATCCTATATACTCTCTCAGAGAGACGCTTGTCTAGGGGGTAATCTACGCCATGCCGATCACCACTCAAACATCATCGTGAAGCTAATAAGCCTTTCCAAGTGATGTAGAATTGGCGAATTCGAACATAGAACTGGTCCGGGTTACGTTTTCTGTTTCAAACCCGAATAATCCTTGTAGCCCCTTCATATCTTCCACATCGGTTAATGAAGAGTGTGCAGCATTGAACATGTGCTTTGCTGACTGTCTCGTTTCAATGATCGGATCTTTAGGCTGTTACGCATTTGAAAACTTAGTTTGAAACGAATATCTTGATTGACTGATGACAACGTATGAGTTTTCTCTGTCCTAAGCGTCGAATGAAATAGAAGGCCTTTTACTTCTCTAAGGCGCACAGCATAGGCCTACCAAAAGCTGATATAAAAACACCTGTGCTTTCCTATATTTTATCTTGACTTCTCCTTTCGTTTCATTGTCCTGGGTCTCCAAATTGGTATAGTTGGTTAACAACATCGACGGGTGACATCATATACTCACAATTGATTAACATATAGATAACTGATAGCAATGCTTTTCCGGGTTCTTCCTCTCCTTCCTCTCTTCTTTGTCTTTTCCAGTGCACTCTATATACCAGTAGTACGTACAAACCTCTGCATAGTTGCTTATCCCAATGGCTCATGTAATTATTCAGGCCCATGAGAGGGGAAATCTTCTAGAAGTAGAAAGGATCACTAAAAAAGACGTGGACGTCTCTCTTTTCGGTTCGGGAAGGATCAATGTAGGAGTTAGCTGCCACGAAATGAAACTTTCGTGTATCTAATATTCACGCATACATAACACTCAGAGGTTCCCCTGCAATTTCCATCCCATCTCTTAACCTTATCATTTGTTGGACATTTCTTGTTTCTAGAACTCACGGATTCTCTTGTTATGCATGCGTTTCCCTTATGTATCATATTACTCACTAGATTTTTTTCTCAATAATCATCACTCATCTATACTCATTACCGAAACCAATAGCTAAGGTCTTCTTCAGGCCTCATTCCAAAGAAGCCTTCCATTAAAAGCAACAAGAAATGATAACATCTTTTTATCCTATTGATCTCTCTCAACTCCGTCTAGATTTAATTACTCGGATAAGAACGATGCAATAACATCAGTAGACTCTATGAGAAAAAATTGAGACGAATCTTTGATCCCCATAAGATACTCTCTGATTTATCTAGACTGCATCGAGTTGAAAGGTACCAGATTGCGTGACTTCGCGACGGCACCTTAAAGAAGAGGAAGAAGAAGGAGAAGGAAGGATGCAGGAAGGGAATCATGATGCTTTTTAATGATTGCACATAGGGAACTTTTAACTCGAACCATGTAATAAATCAACCAGTTCTCAGAGCATCCTTTGACTGTTCCTGTCTTCTTCAATTGATTTTCTGATCTGACTATACACGATATTTTGTCCTCCCCGCGAGTAAGATCGTGACGTACTCATCATTGTAGGAAAATTGGCTCGAAGTTGAGATACAAGACTGATAGCAAAATCACAATACGTTATGTAAGTTATCACTTAACCTCATACTCAAGCAAGTACTTCGTGATGTAAACCTCGTTTTGTTGACGTGTGTTTGTGCTTTAATCATCAACATCAATCAAAAAAATTCTCAACTTACTAGTTCAAGTCAAGCCTTTATATATCATAATACTATCATGTCTCTCTCACAGCTCCGCTATTGTACTCGAGGATTCTCTTCTGTACCTTCCGTAAAGATACAATCTTATTGATTCCTCCGAGTCAATGGACTATTTATATGTCTTGGTCAAGAATACCGGTTTAAGAAGGTTTTGCAGATTTTGAAACGTTTTCAATGGGTTTTATGATGTCCGTAGACTGTGAGATAACGAGAAGTATAAGTAAACGACCCATTAAGCTCCAGTATTTGGGGTTTCTTCGCTAGCTCCTTTCACTTCCAATTCTATCCATACCTATACCACTACTTGAAGCCTAGTTTTTATCGCTCAAACTATTTTATGAGACCGATGAAGCTCTTCTTGGAAATTTACATTGTCTTTTGTACATTATTCCATACTTCCGTCGCATCCACCATCGAGCTTAGCCCACGAGACACTTGGGTCCCTAGAATCCTCTTCCCTCATAATGGCACTACATGGAGGGTTGATAACCACCACAATGTAACCTGGGACCTTACACAACAACCTGCAGAAATATCAAATCCAGTCGGAATCATTTTCCTTCGTAGGGATGGGATCTTATTTCGTATGTTTCGATTCTTTTTCTACTTGCATTCAAGTACACATATTCGCAGTATCATACCTAGTCCGTTTCAAATATAACTGAAACAAAGACTGACTTCATGCTCTATTACATCACTTTCAAGCCACGCCCCTCGCTACGGGCTTTCAGCTTACGGATGGACATGCTGAAATTCAAGTACCAGACGTCGAGCCTGCTTCTGACTATGAGATAATTCGTGAGTTCAAGACGAAACTCATTAATATATTTCACAAGCCATCACGATGTTTACTGAAACAACTTTATAATTAAGTCGTAGGTAACTTTGATAACGCTAGTGCCAACTTTACGATTACGGACTAGACGAGTCAAATATATTTTTTCTGAGTCTTTACCGAAATGTCTTGCTACATGTTTCCCGATGTATAAAATCTTGAGTTACTAACTAATTTCGGCCCATAATCATAAACATATGCATGTATGTAACTCGAGTATATTCAAGACAAGAGTGATAACTACGATGATGGAGAAAAATGTTTTCCCTGAGAAAATTTTAAGATCTAGTAGATCTATAGTTAAGGTTAAAAGTACAGTTACGGAGACAGTTAGTTCGTGGAACAGATCACCTTTTTTGATGGTAATTAACGAAAAGGAGGATTAGGATCAAATAATACACGTTGGAGAGCATGAGAAAGCAAAATGAGGCACTTTTGAGTGGGAATCAGGGTAAGGGATAAAGAGAAGGGATCTTTGAGATGTCACATTCTTATGCTGCCGCAGCTACAGGTTGTGCAGCGTCCTTTCCATCTCGGGTAACACTTTCGGCACGGTGCTTCTGAAGGAGTCGGTCGAACGCTTCCTTCTGGCCAATTAATAGCTCTCCGCTCTGAATACCAGAGTGATAGACACGTAGGATAGTGTCAACATCATCCAGGCTCTGTGTTCTTACATCCGCGAGTTCCTTGATCTTCGCTGTGACGTCCTTAATTTGATCGTCTGTAAGAGTCAAGTTGAGTTGCTCTACTCGTGATTTGACTGCATTCCAACCAGTTAGGCGATGGCCGATGGCAACGTAGCGTGTAAGACCGAAGTCTTCAGGCTTAAGGATTTCATAAGTAGAAGGGTTGTTAAGGATGGCTTTGGCATGAATACCGGCCTTATGCGTGAAAGCACAGTATCCTCTGGGGGTATCTTAGAATCAGCTTATACAGCCAATAAAATTAAGGTTACACTTACGTGATGGGATTCATGAATGGTACATTGACTTCTACGGCCTCAGCGACAAGATTCTCAATCTCACGGAGCATTGGGAGATTGTATTTAGACTTGACGTATTCAGGGTCTGCTGCATACAAACATGCTACAAGTCCTCCGAGTGGTGTAATACCGACACGTTCACCGATACCAAGGACACTGGTATCAATATGAGTTGCACCAGCTTCTAATGCGCAGTAAGCATTTGCAATAGCCATTCCAGTATCGTTGTGCAAGTGAATTTCGATGTCACAACTGACAACGCCACGAAGCGTTCGGACAAGCTCGAAAACCTGGCGAGGATTTGCGCAGCCGACAGTATCTGCGATACCAACACGGTTGACACCGATTTTGTCAACAGTTTGGTATATACTGAGGAGATCGACAAGATCGGAACGGAAGGAATCTTCGGTTGAAAATCGGACTTCAATACCCTTGGACTTGACGAAGTTGATGACTTCGATCGCAGTCTTAGTGATATATGTCATGTCCTTTCCGTGTGAGAATTCACGGAGGAATGAAGAGGTACCGATAACGACGTCCACACCATCAACACCTATTTGAAATCAAATTGGTAGTAGACGCATATAGTCAGCACATAGCATATAGTTATAATAGATAGAGAATGTTGAATGCAACTCAACCGACCTGTCTCGACAGCAATCCGAGCATCATCCATATGGCAACGAATATGGGTAAGAACCTTGCAGCGCAGACCTAGCTTGCAGATGGCCTCGCAGTCTGCTCGTGATTGCTCAGAGGCGGCGGGGGATGTGAGTTCTATGTACTCGACACCGAAGGCATCAAGAGCCTTAGCGATGGCAATCTTGGTCTTGGTGTCGAAGAATGCGTTGGCAAATTGTTCACCCTCTAAATAGTTTATCAATCAGCAGATGAACTCGACAGAAACGTACAGAGACCATGTACCTCGTAGAGTACTCTCAATGATTTTAAAGTTAGTAACGTTGTTGAGGAAGTCGGATGCACGGGGAGCATAAGGGTTACGTGGGTTTGGTCTTCGGTTTTGAGTGCCATTAGTATGACCATTGGCTCCATTTACACCATTGGTACCGTTTACACCGTTGGCGCCACTGACACCGTTGGTAGCTTGTATAGGACGTCCCACTCGAGTGTTTTCAATTCCGACCATGTCGTTGCGGTTTACAGGGGAAGATGTAGAGTCACAATTGCAGCTCGGGCACATTTTTTTTTCTGTTTAAAGTAGGGGGAGTGGGCTTAAATATGTGGATAGAAAAGAGTGAGTCAAAATAAAATGGAAGATATTTCACTCGCTACTAGAAAACTTATTGGCACGTGAGTTGGTTCATGACCATATTCGGCCGATAGGAGATTTGAATAAGCAACCATGTCATTGAATTATGTAACACGATTCTCCATTAACATTCGCTCATCGGTCACAAGGGGCGGATATTTTCAAAGAATTATCGTACACGAGTTGTTCGTATCTATGCTGCACTTCTGTTTAATGCCGTCATTGACATTTTCATATATAATCTCAATAGAATAGTCGCCGTCTTAGCCTTGCAATTTTCTATAGATCCATCGACCATGGCAAAAAGGAAGCGCGCTCAAGTTGCTGCTACGAGTGAAAGCACAGCGGATGCACGCCTTCTGCCTCAAGTACGATAGCTCTCCGTTTAGAACAAAAGGATTTAACAGACTTCTAAAAATATAATTCATATCAGAAACGATTTTACCGCCAACGAGCTCATGCGAATCCATTCTCTGATCATTCTTTAGAATACCCTCCGAATCCTGAGGCCTTTGACCTCGCAAAATTATACCCAGCATATGCTGACTCTGAAAAAAGACCTGAATTTGCGGATATAGGGTGTGGATTCGGTGGCCTACTTATTGCACTTGCTCCACTGTTCCCGGACACACTCATTCTAGGTCTATTTTTCTTCTCTAACTCGATCGTTAATGTTGACTAACTCCTCACTAGGAATGGAAATCCGGGTTCAAGTAACAAAATATGTACAAGATAGAATAGCCGCACTTAGAATGTCAGAGAATGTTGCGGAAGATTCACCTCCTACCGCTGAGATAGGAAGAGGTCCATTTCAAAATGTTGCTTGTATCAGAGGGAATGCTATGAAATTCCTTCCGAATTACATGCAAAAGGGCCAACTATCAAAACTATTTTTCCTTTTCCCTGATCCGCATTTTAAAGCACGCAAGCACAAAGCACGAATAATATCGCCAACACTGTTAGCAGAATACGCCTATATTCTTCGCCCCGGAGGAATCATATATACGATCACAGACGTAAAAGATCTACATGAGTGGATGGTAGAACACTTAGAAGCGTTCCCTCTCTTTGAAAGAGTTGGAGAGGATGAGCTTAGAAAAGAAGGTCATGGACCTGTTCTCGATTCTGTGATGACGGCAACAGAAGAAGGAAAGAAGGTAGAAAGGAACAAGGGCGAGAAATGGCTTGCATGCTTTAGAAGAAAAATGTCTATACGTTACTGATCTGTTTTTTTTTCAATTGTATCTTGTATGTCCAATGATAGTGAAGTCTTCAGCAATGATCTTGGTTTTGTGGCATAACTCTACAAAGCATCTTTTTCAAATCTAGCGAATTAGCTATGGGTTGAATCCCCCAGCTCTGAAAATTATGTTAAAACATTCTTTCAAACCGGCTCAGTCACTTACTCTAGGCTCCTTCCTACTTAATCAGCAATTGCAAACCTACTTATTTTGGCAGGGCCAGCCCATTGTTTGGTACTGCTTGGTTGATGATGAGGCTGACAGACTATTATAATATTGGCATCGTAGGATTGGTTTTACACCTAAACTCTTCCCCGCATATCATCTCCCTCTACACTAGATTTTCTATCAACAACGATTCTCCCCTTCATCGAAGTAGAGGTTTAATCATAATGGCTAGTAACACTGTGTCCATACTGAAAACTCCAAAAAGCCCTTCTCAGCAAATCCTTGATAAGACAAAGAAAGTCTCCTTCGCGGACTTGGTAAGTAGCTCTTCTCATTATTATAAAAATCCTAAAGTTTAATAATCTGTGTTACCTGACAGCCCCCTACTCTGCGTGAGATCTATCCAGGATTTGTTCCTCGCATGCCTCCGAAACTTACCAAGGACATGCTAGCGGCTATTCGTCTAGATGACTTTCAGAAAATGAAGAGTGGAATACGGAAGGAACTTCTCGGAGAGCTAGAAGAAGAAAAAGTAAAAGAAGTGACCCAAACGCACTGGGGAACATCTGGTGCTGTTAATAATGATCTCTGGGACTCCAAGCTGGCCACTCCAAATGAGGATGTCAACGCACAACTCATACCATCCAAGGGACTTTACTTACAGAAAGCCTCCTTCAACTCTACCAAACCTGAATTTGGAATTCGCCCTTCTGACTCGTATTGTCTCGCTCTATACTTGTTCAGGCCCGGAACGAAGATCTGGTCAATCTTCCCCATGAAACTCTTCAAGATCCCGGAACCCTCACTAATCACACTTCCGGAGATCTTCGAGGGGAAGTGCCTGAAAACATACTTTAATCCTCACCGACAAAGATGTGGGCGTAAGTGTGGAAAGAGAAGAGGCAACCCCAAGCCAACCTCACTCATAACGATTGACGAGAAGAAATACCATGAAGAAGTGCTTGAAGACTTCGTCAAAAGAGAAGTAGATGCGTGGCACTACTCGTTATTCTTGAAGCTCCGTTCCCCCCAAGCTCAGGAACCCATGCCGAGCATCTCTTCTGTCCTCTACACCGCTTTCGATAGTAAAGACTTTACTAGTACCAACGACCGCACTTCTGAATTCCCAAAGACACCGAGCACAGGCAGTCGCTTTATTGAGCACCTTGACGAGGATGATACTAACGAATCGAGCCCGTGTACCCAAACTAAGACTACATCATCAAGGGTCTCAAAATCCTCGTGCTCGAATACGTTGCCGGGCAAGTTCCTCTCTTTGTTACGACCTCGAGGAGCAAACGCTTCCTCTATCTCAAGGGAACTTCTCAAGCCTGTTCGAATCTTATCACGAATTCCTAAGAAGCTGCATCAAAGGATTAGGTCAAAAGTAAATAGAACTACTTAATATGGCCTATCCTGTAAGTTATCGTTTTTCTCTCCATACTACATCGTTATACTAACTCGGTGATTCTTTAGTACTCATGACCTGCTAACGACTTATTGACGATTTTATGACGATTTTCTTTGTTTTGGGTTTTGGACTCTGGTTTTGGACATTGACGGATGGTTTTGGTTTAACTCTTACTTAATTTAATAATTACTTTTATTTTATTGACTCATCCTAATGTGTACATTATAATCGGTTTCTTGTTATCACCTTACGGCTCGCTTATGTACCTAATAGTTTGTAAACTAACCATCCCCTCTAGCCGCATCTTCAAGCGTATTCTTCGACGACGACAGTGGATTGGATTTGGGTTACAAGCTGAGTACAATTTATTCTTATTAACCATTTGCAGGGTCGAGGTTGGTATCCATATCAAGCGACAATCGATGAGGGGTGCCTACTTTATTTGAGTGTTTCTTGTTGGGGGTGCCAATTCTCTTCATATTTCCGGTGGTAATGGGAGTCGCCTTGTCGTGGTGCCTTGCCGGCTCAGCCTTATGCTGCTAAATGACTCCCCCGTAGTTTTCGGCGGTGATTGATTGGTAAGTCTTCTAGATCATGCTCTTCGATTTCTTATTTCTAACGAAGATTTTGTCTCTTGTTTGTGTAGACGTGCCTATATATACGATCTCGATGGTGTCCTGGAAACATTTCAGCGCAAGGGTGAATATAACTAGGGGCGTACAATCAGCGCTAATGCATGTTTTCCGTTGTTACATATATATGTATTTTAGTAATGATCCAATAAATCTGATTATCTGCTAATGATTTCTACCTCTGCGTTGACACAGGTGTCTTCGTAAATATCATATACCTCCGTTCTATGTCTAATACTATATACCAGCGATCTGAACAGACTCCCTTGATTTCTTGGTAACGTGAGACGGGATCAAATGCAATTTCAATCTTCGTTTAAGCAGAACAATTTGTTTGAGCTCAAGTGCGACAAGGTAAACCCGATTACACAGACACAACGGCAATTAACTCGAACCTTACGTCTATCTGAATAGCGGTCTGCATGAGAGCCTTGTCAATCTCATTGATCTTACTTATCTCACATAAGGAAATGGGATATGGCAACAAAGTCACAATGGAGTTGACACTATTGCCAGCTCTGAGGGGTGGCCACACGAGTGGCTATTACTATAATACATACTTCTGGACCCCCACATCTTCGCGCATAATATGTGCCGTATCGCATGCAAGATTTGCTCTATCAGTATCTCATAAGTATACTATATGTATAATTTCCCTAACTGTATTGTCACATGATTGTGCTGATATAAAGTAGATGCATACTGTGACGTTTGGATAATTTTAGAGAATAACTCTCTCTCAGAGGATCGTGAAATAAATGTGAATTATTGTTAGATATCAAAGCCGCAGAAATAGCTTGAGATACAGATCAATGGTTGTTCTTCATATTATAAGCTGCCATATTATAAGCTGCTTATACCAGGAACACTTCCGGACATTCATCTTAGAAAATTGGCCTCGAGATATATCTTCTATGGGATCAATGGCAAACTCAAGTTTATATATCTACTTAGAAGACCAAGGGATACAAATCCCGTATCGATTCTCGATGTAAGCCAAACTTGAGGATGATTAGATGCCAGAGACAAGATGGACATTAGTCTGGAAATAAGCACTTTCACATAATTATCAAAAGTAAAGTTAGTCGAAGCTCAGTGTTCGATCAGTAATGTTCAAAGATAGATTTATGCATATAATCAGAAGGACCATGGCAGCATGTAGGAGCACCGTACAGAGAACAAATCCAATACTAACCATGATGAGAATTCATTTAATTCGTCTCAGATATGTGTGTGTACTACATAGGCAAAACCGAGGGGTGTCATAGATAGTGTACACCGTATTACAGCTGGTTTAGACAAGATGTACGTGAGATATAACTTCGGAGAAAAGTTACAAATTTCGTACCAAGCTTACTCATTAAAAGAATAGACATCAGACTACTCATATCAGAAATTAGTAAGGTGGCCCCTCACAGCTCTGCTTCAATGTCTTCATAAGATATCACTCATATGGTCCGTCGATGACACTACACTGTTGCTACTAGCGAAACACTGCCTCGAGGTCGTTACGGTATTACAAACTAGAAGGCAAGGGGTATCTAAAACGGATATGCACATGGGAAAATCACATGATGGTACAAATAAACATAGCCATCCCTGATTTTACAACGTTTTCTTGTTCACATTAATCATGATGTAAAATGGTTCTGTTCGACACTACTCGGAAGATCTTGACTTGCAGCGTCTCGATACAGTGTGGAAGCATGTATAAGCTGAGGTAGACACAATGTTCGGCGTACTGTTCTCCTCCAAAAATCTTGAATTTGCATAGGTATACGCCACGGGAACTCTTGATCACGACATCATGAGATGTCAACGTGGCACAGAATTAATCCTGTGTAACGTGCATACAGTTTTCTGATCTACAATACCCCTACGATCACTGATATCTGGCTAAAAGCTGATTAACAAAGCAATAGATGTCGGATGGTGTACTAGTATCAGGCTTGTTTCTAGGGATATGGAATATTTGAAGTCTCTTCGTTGATTATTGATATTAGAAGTCCTGTTTCGTTGCTCTTATCTCTGATGAGGACAAAAGAAGAGTCACAGAGCCCTGGTGACCATCTTAATACTGTGAGCGATGAAAAGATATTACTTCTATTCTATTAAGTCGTCCCACAAAGTCAACGGTTAGGTCTCCGAAATATAGAGGGGGTGATCGGGTCGTATATAAAGACAGGTGACGACTCACTATTATCCCCACACAAATTCATATACACTTGAGCATAATATTACTCCAGAGATCCTGGAGATCGACTCATTCAATCTTACCGTTCACTGTAAGCCAAATCATAACTCCACAGTCACAATGTTTCATTTGTTTACTTATATACGCAAACTAATCAAAGAACCTCTTGAAAATGGCCAAGCTTAGCTTCGTAACTCTCATTTTTCTCGTTCACGCCGTAGTTGCATCCCCTCTTGTACGTACACAAGCTTGGTAGTCTCCTCATAGCCGAGAAGCTAAACTATACATATACAAATTATAGTTCATAACACCAGATCAACCCAAGCTCAGCTCTAGAAAAGATACGGCTCGAATAATCGGACTAGAAACTTTCGAAAACGTAAGCTCGGTGATAATCAGTACAAACCCGACTTCCATCAGCTCCATTGCCAATGTTTCTACAACCACCAGCCCTAGTGTCCCACTTCCTTCCGCAACCACCCATCTGCCAGACTCTGGAAGAACTGGGACTGTACAGGGAGAGTGTAGTGATGCGGTTGCGGGCTATGTGGTAGCTAGAGAAATATCTGAGGATGATAACCACGAGCTCTTCTTAGTCGTAGCGAGCTATATGGACTCTTTACATGAGATATCTATATATATATATATGTGTGTGTGTGTGTGTGCATAATTGTAAAACGAGAGAAGAGTGTACAAGAAATGAGAACTACATTCAGGGACGAGGCTTAGGTATACACAAATCTATCCGAAGATATTCAGAATACAGTATGTATATTATCAATAGTGAAAGAATCTACAAGTATCGGTAAACTAGATCTTTTATACTGATTCGACATCTATAAGACTACTTTAAACAAACTATTGAGTAGCTAGTCCGATGATGTAAGTGGGACATCTGATATACGAACAATACTATCATCTTTCAAGATGAATGTCCGAATTATGTCCCTCACCTACAATCCCACCGGGCTTGCAATGATTCACATGTATACCACACTTCTCACCGAGGCTGATGCGAGGCTGAGATGTAGATGTCTTCTCAGGAGTGATGAGTTTTGTACTCGGGAGCTCAAAGAAAGATAATGTTTGAGTGAGTGTATTCATATTTGTCTTTCTCTTTGATCCAAGACTGTCGCTACTTTCCGATCTCTGGGTGCTTCAACGTTATTATGAGCGGCTTTATGAGTATTATTGAGAATGCTTACGAGCTCTTGTCCCTGTTCTGTCTGAGCAGGCTGTATCTCACCGAATAGAGAAGACCTGGCCGTACTCATGAGGCTTATACCAGAGGATAGTATAGTAGAAGGTGCAACCGAGTTATTTCTAAGTTGCTACAAGTCACGTTGAGAGGACAAAAAATATTTATAGTTTAAGTCAAGAGAGTAAGTATAACCACAAACCTTGCTGTGGTCTAGTCTCGCATTTGCAGTAGTAAGCAAGAGTAGAACTACTGTGATGAAAGAGGGAAGCATGGCGAGAGTCGACCTCTACTTTACTTATAGGTACAGTAAGTACTTTATATCCAGTAGGGGAGTTAAACACGAGATGAAATACGGATCTCCTAAAGCCCACCTTTTCATAACACAAATATATAACCTGGAACATGTACAGAGTACATGAATAGATGGATACTACTTACGGCTACTCAGGGAGTCCCTATAATAATATCAACTGAGAAAAACTAGCAAGAGATGCCATAACTTGATAATCATAGTAGCCTGGAAATAAGGCCTGGTGGTACGATCTATTGCATTAGATACCATCCAACCCTCATGGTGCTGATACTAAGTATATATTTGTACGAGGAAACGAGCTGAGATAGACTACAAATGGAGTTCCTGAGAATCATACATACCATTAATGGGGATATGGTATTTATTCTAAACAGTACGGGCTCAAATCCCGTAATTGGCACAAGCAGCTGCCTCATCTTGCTCGCGGGGCAGGCTATACTCCCAGCTTTCTGGGGTACTAAATCGAGATCTATTCTCAAGTTGATATATATGCTTATATAGACCAAACATAAAATTCAAGGTGAAAAAGAGCTAAACATAGAACTATCGTTTGAGACCCTAAAAAAGAACATTGAGCTCTAATCACATAACCCTGCCACGGCATCGTTGCACTCTCCGATAACTCTCCCAGTGCGACCACTATCCGGCAATGCCAATAAATCACCAGGTGTGGTCGTATTTTTTGCGCCTGTAGGTTGTACTTTGGCTACAGTTTTGTGAGCTACATCACGAGAGTTGAGCTTGGGCATATTTGGTGGTATGTACTAGTGAATACAAAATTTTTAGATGTATTAGGATTGGACTCGTTATTGTGATAGAACGTACAAGGGGGTTTGCAAAAACGATATGAAGGAACACGGCAACCGCAACAAAGCTTAGCTTTACCATCTTGAAAAGTATATATACTATATGTGGGCAATATATGCTCTGAGTAAGTTATCATCTAGAATAAAGTACTAAGTACTGACTTACACGAAAGAAAAAGCGTGTTTGAGTTAAAGTGAATCGCCTGGATCCTAGTCGAAGTTGAAAATACAGAAATGAGCTTCGATGGGTAGCAAAGAGAGTAGCTAGCCTCTTTATAAGGAACCCATCTTTCACTGATTCACACCGCAGTAACTAAGGGGAGACAAAAATCTCATCTATGTTGTTTTCTATCATTGAATCAACATTCTATCTGTATCAAAAGTAGCATGTATATACCGGTGTTGATTGACGTGTTGATCGACGCATTCACATATCTTCCATGGCAATGATCAACAAAAGACATACTGATAGTTGACTGTTCCCAGGTAACGACTTTGAACTGCGATTTTGGCATCACAAGTAGTTATGATCAGAGTTGAAGTCATGATCCTTTTTCAGGGAAGTTGAGCTGATTCACTTACTCATCAGAAACTAGAAGGTGGTACTATGATGCATATAAAATTAAATTCGAGGCATCAAGATTATGTTTTGAGATTGATCTCATCAGGTTACAGGCAGTAAACGCTTCGATTATCAGTAGTTGATGTATACACACATTACACTACTATTCGTGTCTACAATTGTAAAAACAAAAGTTACTAACACGAGGATTATGATCACCCCCTGGGTCACGATCAAGCTCTAAGATACCAGTCACTGGCGTGCTGATGGTGTCTAAGATACCTATGACACCTCCCTCCCCGTTTTCTTTATCCTCAGAGTCGTTTTCTGCATCGGTATCAGGTTCTGGTATTCCGGTAGGAATTTCCAGTGTTTGGGTCGTCATACTAGTAGTCTGCTAGAAGAAAGAAATTAACATTCAAGTAGAAGTACATTATAATCGATACGAACAGGAATACTACTTGTCACAGAGTACACCGCCCTTGTTACAGTGGATATCGGACTGTTCACACTCGAATCGGATACTTTAGTAATAGCTTCGTTACTTGACGTTACATTCGAAGACAAGGTGGCGGTAGAAGTAGATTGAGATACGCTATACTGAAGAGGGGGAGTTAGTATAGTACACTTTTCGGCTTCAGTAAAGCAAGCTCTGACATTTCCTGATAGAGGTAGCGAGTAAACAGGTAGCGAGAATAGTAATAAGGTGAGATGGAAAAAACGCATAGTGACAAGAAATTTCTGGTAGCAATTGACAGTAAAACTGAATTCACGAAGGGTCTTAGCGAAATCAATGTCAAATGTTATTAGTATTTTGTCTAGCACCGGGCTAAAACAGGTACGTGCACAGCAGCGTTAGAAGAAAAGAGGAGAGAAAGAGCGAAGAATATACAGTTTTGGATCTCAAAAGTCGTCTTATATCTCTCGATCCTTATGATGCATGAGCAAGATAGTGATCTAGGGAGGGGTACGACTTAGAGATATATCAAAGGCTGTGGTATATTCCGATCATGCTCCTTGACAATTGTTAGATGTACGGAGAGGAAAAACATTGTGGTGTTCGTGGCCTATGGTTGGCGGTATCCATGTTTCCATGAAGCAATTGAAATTTGACTGAAACGGGCAGGCCAAGCTCCATTGGACTAGTCCCCGTTGATTCATAAACATTGACATCGATCTTGTAGTGAAGACGATAGTTAGAAGATTGAATTAAAGGAAAACGATCATCATCGTGATAGTAAGGAATTACCGCAATAGTGAAGACAAAGAGGATGACATAAGCTACTTTAAATTGAAAACAAGCAATTATTAAATTTATTAACTATAAACTTTGAAAAAATTTCTTTAGAATCTTAAGTGCTAGAGATATAGAGAAATGATGAGCTTAGTTCTGGAAAGAGGAAAAAAATATGAGTATGAGGTTCCCAACGAGTGAGACTGGTCTATGATTTACGTACAAGGACAACGTGTAATCGTATCTTGAGCATGTGCTCGGATAGTAGGATTTTGTTACAGCTAGTTTGCTCACAGCAACTTCTTGCTTTGCTTATTTCTTTTTGCTCTCTCTCGCACCGGATTTTCGTGGAGAATACTCACTTCAAACACCTATGTCGTTATCTCTTCTTCTGTGAACTAATTCTACCACTGTTCTTTGCATGCCAACGCTCAGCTACTTAGCCAGCTTACTTTCTGCAACTACATCCTTCGCTTTCTAAACCTTGTATAACAATAACACAGTCTGGAGCTGTGGTTTAATGTGAATAATAGAACATGTCTCAGCTTGCATTTAGGCAAGCAGAATCCGTGCCACTGCATAAAGGAAATGAAAAGGAACTGGCAAGGACGTATACAAATGGATCTGGTAGGCTAAAGCCAGGTATGTCCAGGCAAATAGAGCAAACTATGACTTTTACCAACCACATACACCAATATAGCACAACCCAATGTTCTTACTCGTCTTCAAGCATTATTTCCTAGTAGCAGTCCTTCAACACCCAAAGCCCCGGTAACTGCTCTTCCTCTTGAGATCCAGCCACCTATGCCGAACCCTTCAGCGCGTCCTCAACCTCGCTTTCTTAAGATACGTATTATTTCTTGGAATATGCACGATTCACTTCCTAAGGTAAACCTTCAACACCCTTCTATCATTTATGTACTCAAAAACCTTCAGGGCGATCTGGAGGAGCTTCTGGGCGCAGTACCCCCATATATTCCCTGCGAGTCTGAAGATAAACTACGGATTCCGGGATTGTCACAAGATGACAAACACCCATATCATCTCATCGTTGTGTAAGATCAGTCTCCAACACACTAATATAACTGAACCTGATTTCTTCCGTAGTGCTGGCCAAGAATGCCCGACAGTTTCAGGTGAATTCGCCTTTGTAACCCTCAGATCAGAGAAAATACTAAGATAATCCTTTAGGGATACCAAGGGGAATCGGGGCTAGCTTCAAGCATAAAGAAAAAGATAAACATAAAGACGGTGAAAAGGCTGCAAAGAGATCAAAGGTGAAGGAAGGAAAAGAAAAGGATTTATTAGAATCAGATTGGTCTCCTCCATTGACAGATCCATCTACCCCGACATCTGACTCTTCTCCTTCGGCCCACACTCATACGCAGGCATCTGGATCTGGTTGGAGTTGGATTCTCGAACAATGGTTTTCCTATGGACTTGGCCAACGAGGTCACTGTGCAGAGACAAGACCAGCTTCAGCGCTATATGAACTCCAAGTGTCAGAAGGCGAAACATCTACTGGCCAAGATGGAGAACAGACGTTAGCAAAAAAGTCAACTACACAAGAGAGTCCTGCTTTGAAGAATGATAAAAGTAAGGATAGAAAAAAGACAAAGGTAAAAAGCAGAGAGCTTGCGGTTGTCAGGACCAAGACCACATCGGACCGTATGAGCTTCTATCCAAACATAGACTTATGGGGATCTATCTCGCTGTTTTCATCTATCGGGATCTGAAGCCACTTGTAAAAGGTATTTCTCGCCGAATCTTTCCTCTACAATATGACGTCATCGTTCACATCTTACTAGGTCTGTCAAAATCTGAGGTCTCAACGGGACTAATTGGGGGCGGGTTGGGAACAAAGGCGCCGTCGGAATCAGTATAAACTTAGATGGCACAACGCTGTTATTCGTAAATGCTCATCTTGCAGGTAAGCAAGTGGACTGTAATGTGATTATAAGCTCTAATAATATATAATATCTAGCACATGAAGAACGTAGCCAGAATCGTTTGGCAAATATTTCAAAGATAAAGTCAGAATTGCAAGTGAACGACTTCCTGTCACAAAACGACTCCCGGATCATGGCAGAAGGTAGCCCAGCATATTCTTGTAATTCGTGTGACAGTTACTAAGCTTTCGTCTCTTTGCAAAGACCTGACAGACAAATTTGACCATACCTTCTGGTTTGGAGATCTAAATTTCAGACTAGATCTAACTAGAAAGCATGCAGATTGGCTAATTGCTCGACAAGGTAAATAACCAAACGACTCATGGACCGAATCATAATCTTAATGCTTGGTACCACAGATTATAATCAAGCTCTTACTTTTGATCAATTGCGACCACATCTACAAATGAACGGTGCACTATACGGTTTTCACGAAGCGGACATTAATTTCCCGCCTACTTTCAAGTATGATGTCCAAAAAAGCATCAAACGTGACAGGTCTCAGGTCAGAAGAAAACACGGGTACAAGCGCTGGATTGCACATCTCTCTGACCCTAATCTTGACGAGGTGCAAGAGGCTGAATCCGAAAATAATGTACATACTGGAGACGAGGATCGTGGCACGTCTCTAGAAGTGGATGACAGCGGTTCAATGATCTCAACAACTCTGACCGCTCTATCCGGGCAGACACATACCACCTTCAACGTCGATTCAGATGATACAGACGGACTTTTTGTACGTTCACGGACTCCACGATCGTTTAAAGACAAACACGGGAATACTACAAGTGTTGTGATACAGAAGCTTTTTATAGCAAAAGCAGCACAGAAAGCTAAGGACAAATGGCTTTCCTTGATCAAACCTAAGGACTGTCTTCCTAGTTCTGTGCAGAAGAATCATCGTACAAATGATTATTCTGCATCCTCACCTCATATCAAACCCTCCCTGCCATGGAGATAGCTAAAAGCTCGTCAACAGCTCAGAAATACGCTTCTGCGATTGAGCTCGGCCAATCTCACATATCAAACCCGGCCTTGTCTGACATAAATCGATCCCCATCCAAGAAAAGTGTCAAATCACATTTGAGCTCTTCCAATGCGCCGAAGCACAGTGAAAGCAGTACGCAAGATACCGACGGAGGTGTTTATGACACCTCAAGCAAACAGCGAGTACCAAGCTGGTATGCCAAGTTTCTTTCATTATTGACAAGCATATTAATTATATTACATAGGTGCGATCGTATTCTATGGAAAACAACTGTCGAACCTGAGTCAGAGGACGAAGAAGAAGAAGAAGAAATGAACCAGAATGAACGTTCTTGGCTCGGCCCTCGAATGCTAGCTTTTTTGCACCAAGCATTGAAACCACTTTCAACCCGATCTCGTTCATCATCGCTACCCTCCGTAACTTCTACGTCCGAACATGTAAATAATACTTTCATATCACCTCACAGAGTCTCTCGACCATCAACCGCAAGATCGGATTCATCACCCTCCTTTTCCCGACCCGAATCTACAAATGATAGAGAACCCATCTTAAATAAAGTCAAGTCTGTAGCCTACCTTGGGAAGCTCAAGCCCCGCCAGCATCGGAAATCGGGAGCTCCCCTCTTGAAGTCCAAAACTATCGAACAAGAGCCTCAAGCGTCTATACATATACCGAGTTTCCGTCAACGGCGGGCCCGAACACGTTCCGCAGTGACAACGCCATTGATATCTGTGCCTATTGCAGCCAACGCGACTGCCGAAGAAACTGATAGATTGATGTCTACACAGGAAGAGCTTGTTGCTACGCAGCCAGCTCCTCGTGGGTGGCGTTTATTCCCTTTCTTAAGTCGTGAAGCTGATCCGAACTCAATCGCATCTGACCGTACTTCTCCCCTCGAGAACCCACGCAACAAGTAGGACGTCGTCCTCGCAAGGGGGATGTGATTCCCTTAAGCTATAATTCCCTAGATGATCAGGCAATGCGCAGACTTGAGGGTCGAAGCGATCATAGGCCAGTAATAGGCTCTTTCGCTATATACGTCTGATTTTTCTTCTCTTTTCTTCCTTTCTTTATCTTACTTTATTTGCTTCTAATTAATTTTACGAGGCGTCCAGTCATTACTTTGATACGCAAATTCACAAATCCAGAGACACTTCTTTTTTATTGCATCTGAATTACTCCATGGGACATTTAACTTTCATTTATCGCATACCACACGAACCGTATACCCGTTTATTTTCTGTATACATGAATAGAGATAGGCTAGGAAGTAACAACTTTTGATACAAAATATACGACATCAAAAAATATATTCACATCGAACATAACATGTAAATTTAGTACAAGAAAAATAAGAAAAGATGGTGATAGGGTTGACGAACAATAAATCAGTTTAAATATATGTTTTCTAACTTTTCTCAGCAATTGAGGCCGTCAAGGCTCTGATGGATGTTTTTCCACGCTTCACACTTGCATCTTTCTTCCAAAATTGCCAAACTCTCAGTACATCCTTTAATAAAGACATGTAAGCGATAGTTATACAATTCCAGAATAGGAGGACAAACCTTTTCTGTACCAAAAATAAGAAAGGCAACAAGAGGTACTGGGTGAGATAGTTGAGGGTTTGTGAGGGATTGATAGACGTTTATAACCACTTACTCGTTGCCTGAACGAAATCAATAACTCCATTATAGAAATTACTCTTCGCTATTCCTACAAGCAATAGCTCATCTGGATGAACAATTATTGCCAAGTTTAGACTACAACAAAAGGAGTTAGTGCGGAGTCACACCAAAATAAAAGTTACTTACCAGACAGACACTATGCGATACAAGCTAAATAGGATAACTCGCATAAATAATGTCTTCCAATTCCCGTATTCCCCTGGAAGCTTTTCATTCAAGACACCTCTGTTACGGAAGACAGTATATGCTATAAACACTGCCATACAGAGGTGGGTTCGAGTTTGATCTTTTATATCACAAATGGCTTACTTTCGAAACAGACCGTGGTGAATGAAATGGCGGTCGTATAGATATATACATCACGCAAACTAGAGCCTATGTTAAAACCAACCAAATATTATTGACTTGAGAACTCACAGCTTGAGCCCCGGGTCAAGAGAGTAGGTGAAGTCCGCATTCTGAAGTATAACACAATAGAATACCGCAGGTACTGATAGATTCGAGCCAGGAATCAGATCTCCATCACTATCATAAGCTATCAGAGCTGCCAACCTTGAGCGAAATAGATTCAACTCATCAGTGCTCACACAATAGGACAGTTTGAAATTTACCATTAAGGTGTAGATAGTAAAGATCAAAAATGCAGTGAATGGTATTCCTATAAACTAGAAGAAGAGCGTAAGTGCGTTTTTCTACCCGATCTATCGTTATATTACTTACCGCACTCGTATATAACATCCCCGTTTTCGAGCGAGACCAAACGCTGGACTATGCACATTGCCTCTTAAAAAGCTTGAAATAGAACGAGAAGCTGAGTATTAAGCAATTCGATATGAAATCATGAGATAAGAATGGCAGAAAAAACCCGCAGTTACATACGTGAACTACCAAAGAAAGTGTAATAGTTGATGTTCTAAACCGTATCAGTGACTTTATTCAAAGATTATCCGATGTATATCTCACAGAGCCTGTGTTCCATTTAACAGGGACGCCTGAATAAGACAAGTATTATAACTTGGATCTAGGGAAAGCGATTGATCCGAGCTCCTCCCCGTGTAGACACTGAAAGTATGTGAGTTGTGATCGTGTTTCTATAGAGCTACCCTTCCTTACAGCATAGAGTACATGATGGAAGAGAATATCCAGCACATGCAAAAAGTCACAAAGATCGGGTGTCGCGAGATTCTTTTAGAGAATATTATTGTAAGGACAAGGATTGGAAGTAATATGTGTCCGCCTGCAATCTGGATACCAAGAAATATGGATTCATCTACTCTTTGGACTGTGTTGAAGCAATAAGACTATGAATTGACTATGAGTATACCATGTCGCCTCACCATGCTGGAACCTATCTAGCTCCTGAGTGTTGCTTGTAAGTCCCGACATTTTTCTATGTAAGACAAATCAAAGGAGTGGCTGCCAGCAGTGAACGAAAGAAAAAAGATTATAAGAGCTGCAAGGACGAGAAGTGATGGGGGGGTCAACCAAAGCGAAACCGGTTATCATCTCAACATTCTTTTAAGTGTCAAAGGGAGGTGGGAATATCAACTCATGTACAGATTTACAACACAGTAGGGGTCGGAGAGCCATAGTGTCCTATCCATCTCTCAGTCCATCATTGGAACAAGAGCGAATAGAAGCAGTTTGTCTGACTTCTGGGTGATTGTGGTCGGCATGTTGAATGATAAAATCCGCTAATCATATATGTTTGTCATCCAGCGAACGAAACGACGCATTAGAGTTCCAAAGATAGATTTGATACATGTTGATCAAAATAGGTGATTGTGATAGATCAGTTACATCTAGTAGTCTGTGACCGAACGCATAATATGGTTAAAAGACTCCTTCGTTGATACAAATGGTTGGAAGACAATCTTGTAATGAGGTACCAGATGAGTTCAGAACAGTTCTGCAACGCTACCAACTTGATGTTACCATATCCGTCATCTGATCTTCACTTTCATTAAATGGCGTATGTCTATTTTTGGTAAACCTGTACAGCTTACATGCACATTATCCAAGATGATATCAGATGAAAACATTCAATGATTCACACATAGATTGTCATATGAAACTGAGACGATATGGGTTGCTGTGTTCCTTAGAGTTATAAATTGTAATAGAGTCTAATTTTATGAGTATAGGGCTGCACCTTTATCAAGGTACACATATTCCGACGTCCGTGTGAATTATTGATCTTTACCTGAGCCACGGAACCTCTAACTTTGATGTTAGCGCGAACGGCATTGTGTTGTAACCTACGTCAATATCTGATGGTATACTTGGTTACAAAGTCGATGCCACTCTTTACGCTCTTCTTATTGGTTGTATCAGAATATGATATATAAAATATAAGAACGATAACTTGTATTTGATCAGAAGGTGTTATATTTTCTAGTGATTGAACCTGCTCTCACTCAAGAACACGGCAACGCGTTTACAGTTATGAAACAGAAGTTGGACAGAAAATGCCGAGCGCTGCGAGATTGGGCTGTGTGAATGTGAACCATAATACCACAGGACAGGTACGTTAGACAGCTGGAGTTGGGTCCCCAACTTCTATAAAAAGGGCGATAGCTCCTTGGTACCTACTCCATCCCTCACTATCTTTCAAGTCATTCCTTACACCACCTTGCTGGGTAAGTACTACAGCGTGCTTCGTCTTCGCTGTGCGAAACTTACGGTGTTCATTGCAGACAAGGATGCGCTCGTTTCTATTTTCCATAGCTGTTGTTATCTGCTCATTGATTGGTACATATGCGGCTCCCATAGTAAGGACGAGTAGTCTGACTTCGAGTACTTACATATGTTGACATAAACATTTTAGGGAAGCTTGGGTGATACTCTTGATGCATCGCTCACCCGATTGAAGCCATAGCAGGCGGTCGGGATTGGGGGAATGAGTGCAATAATATGAAGTCTGGTATTTGTCAGTAAAGGAGCCTAGTTTGGTATTGGTCCAAGTCCAAGTCATATTGTACTTCCAGCTTCCAATGATCTTATAACAAAGTTTCCAATCACATATATCAGTGATACAACAATATCGCATTGACTATTTGATACAGTGTTCATCGGCACATGAGGAAGAACAACATATATTGAGTATTCCCTTTAAGCAGAGATTGTGACCTCAACTTCAACACCAGGCTCAAGAGAGATCGAAGTCTGAAGAATAATGATAAGATATATAATATAAAATAGAAAATCAGTCTAAGGACGTACAATCTGCTTGACAATCTCGCTGGAGGAGTGAAGGTCGATGAGGCGCTTGTGGATCTTCAGTTCATAACGGTCCCAGGTCTTAGATCCTTCACCACAGGGCTATGTATTTATAATAAAAACATATTATTAACGCATACACATGATTTATAAAGATCATATAGAAGCTTACAGTCTTACGGGTAGTGATCTTGAGAACCTTGGTAGGGAGACGGACAGGACCTCTAACGCGAAGCTGCTTGTCCTTAGCACGATTGATCAAATCGTTGCTGACTATCAAACGCGAACAAGAACAAAATCAATAAACCATCAGAACATTCTACCACATGCAATCAATAAAAAACCCAACAAACATTTTTCCAAGCTGGCCACATTACTGCTCGTGAGCGTAATACGGATCTTGTGGATTTTGGCAGGGGGAACAGCACCTGCGGCGTCGTATTCTTTTTCACCTTTAGCGACGTAACTCATTTTTTGATTCAAAAGTCAGCGGTGACTGATATTAAACAGTCAGTATGCGTCCAATTGCGTAGTGTAACGTGTCAGACAGAAACTAAACAGACGTACCTAAAGGTCTTCGTTGAGACTTTGTGTTATGAAAGTGAAAAATTAGAGTTCTGTGTATACTCCTAATTTGGATGAACGTGCACGGTCCAACGGATATTTCCGAGAGCATACAATCACGTGACTGTTTCTTAATATCCATTTCCCTGTACGGTAGAGCTTGTTCACGATCGCCACCAAGGTTACAAGGCAGTACCAGCATGCAAGGTATAAAGTAGTTTCCTCTAGTAAAAGTGAAAATAATGATTCCTAACTCATAATAGGCTTCAATAAGTACTATCCACCAGACTATGATCCACAGGAACACAGTAGCTTGAATGCTTATAGAGGTAAATAAACTAATTTCAATGATGTCACCTAGTCAGTCCATAATATAATTACACTTGGAATCAATATAGGGAAACATGCGTTAGGAGATAGGGCCCGAAAGATTGATCAAGGGATTCTAATAACCAGATTCGAGCTACCCTACAACATATGGTGGTACGTACCCTACGTCAAACCCCGTCCAAGTCCAAATATCAATAACAAACCCTACGCACTTTTTTTGGTTTACTTTCGAAAGCGATGGATGTAACAACCACATCGGTATGGGCGTACGCTATAACGCCGAAAAGAAAAAGATCGGGAACTACTACTCCACTCCTATCTACTCCTTCCGATGTAAATGCCATCTGTGTGATAACTGGTTCACAATCGAGACGGATCCCAAGAACACGCGCTATGTCGTAACTTCCGGAGCTAGGAAGAAAGATGAGGATTGGGATCCTGAAGAGAACGGAGGATTTGCTATTCATGGTAAGGTCTTTTTCTTTACCTTTACATTTGAATTTATCACTCTACTTAATCACATGAATGTGCGTACTTATATACTTAAACTACGCATCTCCCCCTTTCCCCCCCTCTCTTAGATCCAGACAAAGCAGGCCCATCAGACCCCCTCGCCCAACTAGAAAAAACAGCACAAGCAGAATCTCACCAAACGTCAATTCAAAAACCACGTATCGAAGCCCTCCAATCTCACTCAGACCACTACAACAGTGACCCATTCAGCCACTCCGTCCGAGTCCGTAAATACTTCCGGGTCGAAAAAAAGATACTTGAAGAGCGCGAAGGGGCGGATAAAGCCGTGAAAGGTAAATACGCTTTACCTGACTCGCTTACGCTTGAGGTGGACAGTGAGGCTGTTAGAGCTGAGGCTAGGGACGCTTTTGTACTCGGTAGGAAGGAGAGACGGGCGGATGATGAGTCGAGTCAGCGTAGATTAGAAGCAGAAGTCGGGCCGATTGGATCTAGGTCGCTCTTGGAACGTACCTCTGATCAAATATGGAGAGAAACACATGCGGAACGGTCAAAGAAGACGTTCAATAGAGAGAAGTCAACGATAGATGCGGCAGGTGGTGCCTTAAACTCTCTTCGTAGTAGACTCTTACAAAACACTGTACGACATTCAGACCCCTTCCTTAAACAAGGTCGGACCAAACCTCCCGACACTAAACTTATAGGGGTGAGCGTGAAGAAACAATCGAAATCAACTTAATTTTATTTTTCATGTTCTTTGAGGTATTTGTAGATTTGTGATAGCAACGAGATGTATTTCATTGAGCATTCCATAGTAATTAGGGTCCTTGTACTTTACTAATAATGAACAGCATGATCGTGATAGGAGAGAAACTATAGGAGTACAGAGCAGAGAAAAAGCCGAAGACGACTGCTAAGTGTTGGTGGATATGATGACATAAAATGCGTATGATATGATATATATGTTAGGCCAAAAAGGATAGGGATAGAAATGGTGTGCACAAGAGAAGAGTAAGGGGGGTGAGGTGGGGGAAAGGGGGTGGAGATGAAGGGAATTGTCGCCAAACTGATCAATCATGAGAAACAGAATGATGAAGAAGAGTTTGAAACAGTCGACAAGGCATAAGGCAAACATCGGATAGGAAAACAGATGAGATAAATAAAAGAAAGAAAAGATAAGAAAAGAAGAGAGGAGAGAAGCGTGAGAGAGAGGAGAGGAGAACAGAAAAAGGAAGAAAAAAGAGAAAAAAAAAGTTTTTAGAAAAACAGTACACAAGCAAAGCATGGATCGAAGAAAGAAAATCCAAAAAAAAGGGGAGCGAAACAAGGGGAAAGGTATTAAAGATTAGAAATCGAGCAACAAAAACCAAGAAGAGAGGAGATTTATCATGTTGAGATTGCCCATGAATTATCGCCCGAGGGGGCCACATCCCATTTAAACGGGTCCATACCAGCGTAATAACCCGATTCACCACCATCTATCTCGCCCCATATTCCGAGTCGTAGCGGTTCCGAATTAGGATCAAAAGCACTATCCGACTTCAGCTCTGGATCGGTAGAATCAAATATCTTCGCATTATCAGTCATTGAGGATGATCCGCCGACTGGCTGGTGATCAGCTTCAGAACCCGCACCAGAGTCGGGGCTTGGGTTGGTTGACGACGCAGGGACTAAATCCGGTGTTTCTGCTTTGTCATCTTCAGCAGATAAAGAAGTAAAATCAAGGAAGTTGAAGAAATCATCTGAAGAATCACCAACGGCCTTTGGGGACATCGTTCCCGTCAGGTCCGTCCCTCCGTTCGACAGATCTGGAATATCTATACCAGGACCCACAGTCTTCACTAATTGCGCCAAAGTTTCTTGAATGTCAGCAGGTAAACCCGTGCTGTGACTCAGTTCCAATACTTGCGCCATGTCAGTATAGAAACGAGCAGCTTGGTCAGGTGTTTTAATTTCTTCTACCTGAATCTGTCTCTTTGCTGTGCCAGAGTCAGCAGACGGCTCCCAATCACCCTTCATACGTTTCGCTGGTACCTCTTCGCCAACATTTAAGGATGAGTCCGCCGGTGTTGGGGCTCTTCCTCACGAGGTCTCTTGAGTGAGTTTTCTGCTGGAGAAGGTGCAGAAGCAGAAGGCGTTTGAACAGGAGCAGGTGTTGACCCCGGAATGGTTTCAGGCGTCGGAGGTACAGCTTTCGAGTTTTTACGTGCCCGTTGTTGTTTTGGTTTTGAAGGTGCTTTATTTCTAGGGGATTTTGGAGTTTGAGGGGAAGCAACAACATGGCTCGGCGTCGCCGCAGTATGTACAGGTGTTGATGCTGCTGGTGATGGTATATTTTCAGCCATTGGCGCTGGAGAAGAGACTGCTGGCCTCTTCATCTGTGATGCGGGTCGAGCTGGAGTGAGATTGGGAGTTCCATTCATAGGAGCACGCAAATTCTGCTGGGCAGCTTGAGGTTGCATTTGAGGTTGGACAGTCGGGGGACGGATGGGTGGGGCTGGACTAGATACGATATTCATAGGGGAAGGGGCGTGCTGGGTGGTATTAGCAGCGGCAGACGGCCCACCAGAGATATTCAAGTCTGGTTGTTGAAGTGGTCTAGCAGCTTTTGCGAATTGCTCCCTAAATTTGATATACTGGCATACAAGCAGAATCCTGTTATAAGCAAAGCTAGCGGTACCCTTGATCTTATTTAGGGTGTCCATTGTAATGATATAAGTGGCTATCGGTTGGGTTAACCTCGTACGCTGCTTGTCAATAATATCTATCTGAAAATATAAAAGGCAATTAAAAGATGATACTCAAAGATTTCTGTAAACTGTGGCATACCTGGTCAAGCAAGGATTTAACCATTTTCTCATCCTTCGTGACACTATAGTACAAAGGCACTAGGCCGTTTACGCGATGGTAAAGTTCAGCTATGGCGTCCAACGTAGCGTTAAATTGAGCCCTGTCGACGGGAGGTTGAACAGGTTGAGGGTCTAATAACATTATTTCAGTAAACTGATGATACGTTTATCGATGAGTAAGAATCAACGCACTATTAGAAATAGAGGCTTGTTGTTTCATTTGAAACACCGTTAAAGCGGCCTCGCGTATCATTGTCGCCGTTGGAACGGGCAGTTTGAGAAATGCAGTCCGTTGTTCAGGAGAGAACGTCATCAAGGTCTGTCTGAGCCCAAGGGGTAAATCGTTCCAGGTAATGGGGGCCGCTGCTCCAGGTGCAACCATTTGTGAACCAGTACCAGGCGGTACGTGATGCATTGCCTGATGTTGATTCGTTACTAACTGCTGCATAGCTAATCTTTGTTGATGTTGTTGCTGCTGCTGCTGTTGTTGTTGCAGTCGGAAAAGTTGTAGTAGCTGTGGCCTCTCGTTCTCAAGTATCTGAATCCAAGCTTCTGGATAGTTGTTCTGACGCAACTGCTCGACAGGTATCTGAAGCATTTTGAACAGGTCATTCTTCGTAGGCGCTCCCGATGGTGGTTGCTGCTGCTGTTGCTGTTGCTGCTGCAGACCCATACTGGGACCAGCTACGCTGAACTGCCCATGCTGCTCCGTAGTCTGAGGTGGGCTTCCATCGCCACCCATAGTCTTTCGCATTGCCGCCGTTATCGTTGTTTGCTCGAAATGTGATATATATTTTTCGTATATAAACTTCAAACGCTTCGTTAGCTGATCCGCAATCTCAGGAGTGAGATTATGGAAGCCCATCTTCGCTAGGATGACTAGCCATAGCTCGCGCCGCTGAACCTGTTTTTCGAAAGAGCTAAATCCCTATTTTCCAGCTCTAAAATTATGGAAACTTACATTAGCAAAACCGCCAAGCTGTATCACTTCTTTATACAAGGTGTAAAGTTCCAAGGCACGATTGTTGACTAAAAAGTCCTGCGGTTCCAGCCTAATTTGATTGCTCTCCCAAAAACTTCTTATCTGGTTGTTGAAAGCCTGGAGAGGCAAAATAGGGGACGGAGTCTGATTCTGCTGGACTTCCTGAACATTCTGTCTATCAGGAGAGGATTGCTGACTCAAGCCATTCTGGTTCTGAAGTAATGGATTGCCTTGAAGCACATTCAGATTCTGACCGTTTTGCAGTTGCATCTGCTGCTGTTGCTGTTGCTGATGTTGCTGTTGTTGTTGTTGCTGCTGCTGCTGTTGTTGTTGATGCTGTTGTTGTTGCTGTCTCTGCTGCTGTTGCCGCAACAACGCTATATACTGAGCATTATTATTTGACGTGATCTGAGCATTGGGGTTAAATGGAGACGTCGAGGCGGGAGGGTTTATTTGAGCATGTCCGTTCTGCAGAGCGTGTTGTGGTTGTTGCTGATTTGGAACAGAAGGGGTACCTGAGACACTCCCGTTATTTGCTCCGTTCATCTGACCCAACCAAGCTGCGTTTTGTTGACCGGCTTGTTGACCATTGCTTTGAAACCCGGAGACACTGCTTTTAGGAAAAGAATTACTATTAGTGTTCATTTTCTTTATCATAAATTTCATAAATGAGTAAACACATACGCTGAGTGTTGACCATCACCCCCTAATGATGGCCCCCTTGCTGCACTTGTTGTCCAGCAGCACTTCGACTAAGCATTGTAATTTGTTGCCCCAGACGAAGCTCTTTTTGTTGTAAGGCTTGACACCTTTGCCTGAAAGCGGGCATAGTCTCCGGCGTCACGCTGTTTTTCATAATCATCAACCGTTGCCTCTCCTGATCAATCTCGAGTTTATAAGCTGCTAGTCTCTTTTGAAACTCCATATAGGCTGCTGGAGACATTCCGTTATTAGGCATCCCACCAGAGATCATAGCGTTTGCTGCTGTGTTTTGACCGGGAATTTGCTGCTGAGTCATCGGTTGCTGACCCTGGTTCGGTATACCCTGCCTTACATCCTCAGGTTTAGGAGGAAATACCCCACTGGACTGGAAGGGAAATTGGTTCATGTTTTGCTGACTAGCAAATGTTGCCCCAGCCTGGTTAAAGTTTTGTATCCCGTTCTGAGGTTGTTGCCTCTGAGCAAGGTTCATCAAATTGATTTGTCGCAACGCGGCTGGATTCCGCGCATTTACAAGTGCCTGCATCACGCTCGGCGCCATCTGAGTAGGGTCGCCAGCACTCTGTTGAGCTCGTTGCATCAGTGCCTGGGGATTCGTCTGTAGCTGACCATTGACCACTTGTCCATTAAAGTTCATATTAGCCATGTTCTGGAACGGCTGAGCTTGAGTGAGCTGAGGCGGCGCTTGTGATTGACTCTGGTTCTGAGCTTGACTAAGAGCAGCGGGATTGTTACGGAAAAACTCCGCCATCTGCAAAGGAGTGGTATAGTGAGTCAACAAGAAGAAATCAGTACAGGGCAAGAAACGCTTTTATTTTTGTAACAAAAGGCGATGACGAAGCGCAGAGGCAATAATAGGCGCAAAGCAGACGGACGTAGCCTGCAAAGGGAATATGGGAGGCGTGTGTGACATGTAAATTTCGTGTGACAGAAAATACTGCTTTTTATCCAGATAAGGAAAAAAAGAGACGGATATTGACCGGATGCTGCACATCAGCGCGACCCGATGGGCACTACGAGTCTGCGTGCGACCGAGGAGGGGAGAGCGGACGATAGAGGAACAACACATACCTGAGGAGTCATTCGTTGCTGAAAGCCTTCCGCTCCACTGATCATCTGTGCGCGTTGGCCCTCTGGCAATTGTTGCCACAGGCGCGCTTGGTCTTGATTCATCGCTCTAGGTATCTGTTGCATGTTCGCACCCAACTGAGACTGAGCACGCATAATCTGTTGTTGTTGTTGGGAGTGAGATTCATGAGGTTCGCCTGAGGCATTGGATAGCCCTGAACGTGGTTAGGGCGGTCTGCCATCGGAGGGGGCTCACAAAAGCCAAGTTGAGAAAGTTAGCGGACTTTTGGAGAGAACCACAAGGCACAAGTCGACCGAGGTCGAGGGCGACTACAACTTGATAGACTCCGGGGCGTCTAATAAGGGCGGAGAGTGGGGAGGGATGAAAGAAGAGGGAGAGAGGAGATGTAGGGGTCGTAGTCCGTGAGTAACCTTGCCAGTGTATCCCTTGCTTGACTGCATTGGGTTGTCCAAACACTGTCACACATCACACACGTCACGCTTCTCCAACCCTTTATAATAATAATGATACAATGTCCTTAACCGCCCCTCATTATTGTTGGCTTGCATAAGCATATAGTTCTGCATTTCTAAAGCACTTTTTATTCATAGGCCAGGTATATCATCTCTCTTTGAAACAACATCACTTTCTTTGATGCCTTTTTATCTGATTTAAAGACAAAAACAAAATAGTCTCAAAAGAAAAGCACTATCTTTCATTACTTTTTATCGATTTCTGAAATCAACTATAGTTATTATTTTTTTGAAAAACTACTTCTTTCTTGCATTTATGTGGATTCTACCACCCCGGTTGGTCAGGAGATTAGAAGTCGGGTTTCGTCATTCACTTTTACATCGTCCACCGCTCCGACATTCCGAGCGCTGTACTGGATCTCTAAAAACCAGACCTCTTGGACTACAAATGCAAAAAAGGATGGGTCGTACTGAGTCACTCATTCCCCCCTTCCCCCAATGTGGAGGGTGGGAATGTTCCGAGATGATTATTTGTCTTACACCCCTATGCCCTACTTCTTTGTTTCAAAGCACGAATCCTAGTACAGATACAGCCCTACTACCCCATGTATAAGATTACGCATCCTTTCTTGTTTTCCAACTATAGACTAAAGATACAGAGGTGGTGTGGGTACATATGTATCAAAGATCACCCCCCTCCCCTCCCTCCCAAACGATGCACTTAATCTCCGCTCACAGATTGTAGCACACGGGTGAACGACCCGGACAAATTAATTTTGCCCATCGGCAACCTAAACGCAAAGAACGGAAAGAATGAGAGATAAAATCTTTGGGGGGGGGGAGGGTTGTGATGTATTATGCTTATGAAACCCCACTCGGCCATAGTGATTGATAGTCCAAGTGTATCGTATAGTTACAGTACGAGAAGTAAAACAAAAGCAAACATGGGACAAATAAATCGAGAGAAAAAAAGGAGAGAGAGACGCAAATTCCCAGGAAATAAAGACGGGAACGGTGCAGATTCTTGTTAGGAGATTCCCAATTTGGACGGTCTTTACCGGGACGAGGACGAGGACGAGTACTGTTAAGAGAGACGACATCTCTGCCTCTCCACATCCGTCTTCTTCCGATGTCCGCACTTTAAAAATAGAACATGGACACTCCTTCAGCCCTTGTTGCTCGAATACTCGACCTTGGACTCGAGAGAGAGGGAGGGGGGACAGCTGATCAATAAGACCAAACATAAGCTGCTATCCGACATGTGCTCATAGCGAAACCGCCCCTCCCCACACGAAAGGTACGCACCCTTCCGCCTCAATAGCATTCTCATTAGCCCTTCGCAAATTCCCGAGATTCTCTTTTGATCTCTACTATTAGGCCTCGAGTCTTCAACGTGCCCCCTCACCAGGCCCCTCCCTCCGTCCCGCGGGACGGGAAAGGGGGAAGGGGGCCCATCTTTTCTCACTCCCTTATTCCCCCCCTTCCCGCTTTCAAGGTTCAAATCTTACCAATTCATTAAACTCGCGAAAAGACAAAAAAGAAAAAAGGTTAGATGATCAGGATCGCGGGATTTTCTGATTTCGGGTTCTGGAGAACCTTATAATGATACCAATAATCTGGGGGATGAGTGGGAAGGTGGGTGGGGGAGGTGGTGCAAGCCAACCACGCACACCCAGACTACGAAAGTGACAAATAAGCTGTTATAACTAGCAGAAAGCTAGTGATCCCTATAGGGGAGCGTTGTGGCATTTATGGCACTATCGCAGCCGAGTTTCCCTCTGTCGCGCTACTTTGGTCTCTCTTTTTAAAGCTATCCAGAGTACATCTAGCCTTTCATTTCCTTTATTTCAATTCTCAGATTATTACATCACATTCTCTCTATATTTTCATAATAAAAAGGGGGAGTTTCTAAACTAATCCGTATATGCTGTTCGGCTATCAAAATGAAAAGAAAGATGGGGGAGGGGAAGACTTCTTTCGTTTTCGATACGAGGGGAAAAGTCATTACGATGAACGGGTATAGCTTCTCTTTCTCATTCCTCGGTACACGGCCGCTCCTTATTGAATCATATAAGAAAATGCAAAGGGACTAGGGGCACGTCACTCAACAGGGCAGGAATTGGAGAGATGGAGACGTTAACTCATAGTCATAGCCATCGGATCCTACGTTTTCTCAAGTCTCTCTGTAGAAATCGAATCCTTACCTCCACACATTCTCCTCCAATTCCCTAAAAATCGTTCTCCAGCCATCTACTAGCCCCTAGTCAATCATGACCCGTTCCTGCTCTCTGGGAACCCATAAGGTACTTCGCCATCCTTACACAGTCCCTCAATCTCGCACGCCACTCTTCTCGAGCGCGTATCGGGAACATTTCAATCCCCATCTCAGGACAATGTCTAATCAAATGCCTCTCCACATTATCTGCAAACTCAGCTTCCAGCATCTCAATCACTCTTGATCTCTGGTTAGCTCTGTTACTATTACCGTCACTATCACTGTTGCTGTTGCTGTTGGTATTATTGCCTCCGTTATCTAGAAGGAAAGGCAATAAGGCAACGACGTCGTCTTGGTCTTTATATGTGTATCTCTGCAACTTGAGAGCAATCGTCCAGCTTAGTGTTATACCAATAAGCCGAAGGCCTGGTTTATCGTATATAACCCGACCCTCTTCTTCGGCATTCCGCATAGCAGACGTCACCAATGGATCAACCATATAATTATTGTCACTATAAAATATAATCAGTCAGTCAATAAAAGGTACTTTCAAACAGCAACAAACAAAACAAAACAAACCAAAACGAAAGAAGAGAAAAAAAAATGCCAACTTACTCTAACCGCCACGGAAGAGCGACATCAGCCGCAGAGTTCATCCAATCGTCTTCCAACTGCGAATGATGATGATGATGATGAGGAAGTTGAACGTTCACATGCTTCGCATTAAACTCCCCAGCAGCCTCCGCCACACACTCCTTCACCAACTTCCTCACGTCGACTTTACTCGTACTCAACGCCCTCGTCATTCGCTTCGCGATACTCGATAGGCTCGTCGAAGATTTTGACCTAGACGTAGACGTAGACTTTGACTTTGACTTTGACCTACTGTTCCCCTGAAGACTTAGACTTAGACTTAGACTCTCCCCTTTCATCTGCCTTTTCTCTTTCTCTTTCTCTTTCTCTTTCTCTAGTTCCTCTGGGAGGACACGCTCGATATAGTCCACGTCAGTCGTCACGTACCGATGCAACGTGCCCAAGACAGAGACGACGCCCCCATGAACGACGAGCGTCGTTTGCTTCCCGCCTCGACGAGCGAACAGTTTGTGTTGCACGGAGTCGAGGAGGTCGAGTAGCGTCTCTCGGGTTAGGGGGTTTGGTGTGTGAGTGCTTGGCGCATTAGGAACGCTGATGTGGATGTGGCTGAGGCTGTGGGTATTGGGTGGATGTGGAGGAGGAGGGGGAGGAGGAGGGATCTGGGTGGATGGGGTTAGTGGTAGTGGTCTTGGTCTTCCGTACATCATACCCGGTTTCGGAGAGGAGGTATCTTAAAGCTTTTTCTCGTTTCTCTGTCTCTCTTTTTCCCTAGTGTTTTCACGGGAAAGAAAGCATACAAAAAAAGGAGGGAGCGGGAGCGGGAGCGAAAAACGGAGAGGGAAAACAACCTACGAGCAAGGAGAAAAAGAAAAGAGAAGAAGGGAAACTTTCTTAACTTTCTTTTTTACTTTCTACTTTCTACTTTCTACTTTCTACTTTCCCCTACTTTCTACTTTCCTCTTTGTACCTACTACTACTTGGCGCCTACCGGCCCTACTCTTTATCTTTACAAATTCAATCAATCTAAGGGAGTGTGGTCGTTGTCCCTCTCCAAACTGGCAAACTTAAAAAGAAGCAAACTAAGAAACTTGTTCCTTGGTGGTGTTTGTGTGTGTGTGTGTGTGTGTGTGTGTGTGTGTGTGTGTGTGTGTTTGACCTTGTGCGTTTTTATCTCTTATTATACATTTCCTTACCTTTTATTATACCTTACCTTGCCTTGCCTTGCCTTACTCACCTTACCTAACCGTATCTCATAATATAATTTCTTTTTCTTTTTCACTTTTTTCCCTTTCTGTGAGAGAGCAAAGTGGGTGGTGGGTTGGCCTACCTTTGCTTGGAGTCTTATACTGTGCGATTTACGGGCCCCTTCCCCCTTCCCCGCGGGTAAAAGGGTAATGGGGAAGGGAAGGGAGAGAGTCTAGAATTTGGGAGGTTTGGTGATTTTGGTTATCCCGTTTAGAGGTATATCTCATTTCATCTCTTTTACTTTATCTCTCCTATTTTACTGCCGTTGCGGTTACGAACCTATATGGGACGAAGGGCAGCAATGTGAGGTGCGATGCGAAGGCTAGAAAATTTTTTCTTTTTCTCTCTTTCTCTTTTTTTGTCTATAGGACCTCGTCTTCCATTCTCCATTCTAATCTATTCGGGAAAAGGTAAAACATAACTTTAAAAAAAGAGCCCGGAATACCATAACTCATAACTCATAACGTGGAAAACTTAAAACGTAAAACTTGATCGCTGATTGGAACCCCGGGCAGTCTATTTCCCTACCTTTTCTTTTTTTTTTCTGACCTCTCCCGTATATTCGCGCAAAGTAGTTACAAAAATGTAATTGAGAAAATGGAAAATATATATTTTTATTTATTAAACCCGTTTCTGATTAGTTCAACCTCGTGAAACGGTTTCTATAAGTTTTTTGTGAATAACCTGTATGTGTGTGTGTGTGTGTGTGTGTGTCGTATGTCTTGTCACACGGACATTAAATAAAACATCCTACTTCAAAGTTCCATAACTCTCATAAAGACCATAACCTCCACGTTTTTCAAATATATAAAAAGTATTTTTAAAAAAAGGTTTGTTTTACGATCTTCCTTTGCTCGAGGTTTTCCATCCAACCCCCCGCCCCCCGTTCCCGTCCTAAAAACACACGAAATTCAAATCGCAATCTGGTTACTGGATCTGGGTTAATTTACACAAAACCTCGCGAACGGCGAACGCCGGGGGAGGGGGGGGGGAACATTAATATTGCACTTTTCTTTACTACTTTGTATATTTATATGTATTTTACATGTATTGCATAGTGGGGGGGGGTATCAATTTATGATATAGAACCTCCCCCTCCACATCCCCCCTTGTAAACGAACTACATCACCCTACTAATCACTCTTTTTTTTCTTTTTTTTTATACATTATAAATTATTATTTATAGTTTATAGTTTATAGTTTACTCTTCCCAACGTAACTCGCTAACATCGTCCGCTTACTTTGCCTGATAAATGTAAACAAATAATAAACAAGTTAGTTTTTTATGGTTACGTAGGAAATCGCATTGAGAAAAGTTTGACTTACCCGGTATGATTAACGGGAGTAGGGGAGTGTTTCAAGTCGTTCAGAACACTCGGTTTATCATCCCGTTCGTCCATTGGTACGTAGTCACGCTTGCTCGGCCCTAGGTACACCTAAGTACGAAAGGAAAGGAATTATTATTAGAGTTATTCGTTACTCGAGGAGATAGTAATAGACTAGTTAGTCATATGGTTCGTTCTTACCTGACGGGTCTCCAGATCTTTACACCTCCTGGTTGGAGCATCATCTATGACAAACCACATTATTACGAATCACTTTGTAAGGATTTATAAGAGATATGTATATCGTGATGATTGCTTACTTGACGCCAATGTGCTAACCAACCAACCACTCGAGGGACAGCGAACAAAACTGGGAAGAAGTCTAATGGGAAGCCTAGAAGAATTTTATGTTTTTTATTTTTCAAATCATGTATAAGAGACCAGTAAAAAAAAAAAGAGAGAGAGAGAGAGAGAAAAAACTAAGCCTGGTAGAGTATAGACTACTCACCCATAGCTCTGTAAATAAGACCGCTCCAAAAGTCAACATTTGGAGCAAGCTTTCGCTTGACGAAGTATTCATCCTTCATCGCAACATCATGTAGTCTCATCGCTGTCTCCAGTAGTTCGTCTTTCCCGGTACTAGTTCATAACATGAGCGATATGATTGATATGTTTTGTAAGTCTAAAAGCGATATATAATATAAAAAACAAACGTACACCTTAAATACCTCGTCTGCCGTTTTGCGAACAATAAACGAACGAGGATCCGACTAGTGTCAGTGTTGAGATCATTGTTAGGATTTCATATCACAAAACAAATAGGTCATAGTATATATGACATACCGTTTTATATACACTAAGCATGTGAAGAATTAATAATTATCATCAGTTAAAAGCACGCTGAGGGCATACCGATGTCCAAAGCCTGATAGCACCTTTTCACGACGCTTTACGGCTTCAATGAAAGCGGGTACATTTTCAGGCGAACCAATGGAAATGAGCATTCGAATGACAGCTTCATTTGCTCCACCTACATACAAACATATCAGTAAGCTTAACTTTTCATACTCAAATTCATTATTAATCATTAATTACCATGCAGAGGTCCACTTGATCAACGTAAACAAGTTAGTAAGTACTTTGCTTCAAGTTGTTATCAGGACATACTATAATGACGCACAGCCGGCACTAAGTAAAGGAGTAAAGTTAATCATGTCATCAGAGACAGCGAGGGCAAAGATCTGACTTACGCAATAGCTGAATACGGGTCGACAAGAGAACTACCCGTTTGCAAAACTGTCGTACATGACGCATTCAACTCATGGTCTGCGTGAAGGAGGAATAGTACGTCTAGTGCCTTTGCAAGAACCGGGGATGGGGTGTAGTTATCTTCTCCGAGGTGATCCATTTGATATAAAAACCTGGTTGATAGTTGAATCCGAATTAAGTAGTTGAAGTGACTAAACATATGAGGAACGTACGAGGCAGTGTATCCTAGCCCTGCAGGAGGTGTTACAAATTTCCTACCCTGGCGTACTCTGTATGCCATTCTATTGTACCAAATAATGTGATTTGATGAACAGGTGAGTACATGACATAGTCATAGCAACTACTACTCACGCAGCAAGTGTAGTCGCCTTGCCAATCAATCTGTATATCTGCTTGTCCATGTTTGCAAGGCAAGCAGCATCACCTTTTGTATAAAGTGTTTGTCCTTGTAAGGAAGGGTTGGCCTAGAAAATGGAGTAAGCGATACTAGATCGAAATGCGAGCAGGCTTCGTTGATCACCTCGCTGTATAGAGAACCAAGGGATGCAATTGCACTAGTCAAAATGCTCATGGGATGTGCGTCATATCTATATCAAAGTAGTTGACATGTAAATGCATATCAGGGATAAGGTTTACTCTTCTGATGTATCTTATTAATACTGACCTAAACGCGCGGGTAAGGCTTTCTATGTCAGAGTGGGCGATGCTGTGGTGCATAACTTCACTCTCAAATATGTTGTATTGCATTTTTGTAGGAAGAGAACCGTATATTAGTAAGTATGCTGTTTCCAGGAAAGATGAGTGTAGAGCAAGTTGTTCAATTGGATAACCTCTAAAAGTTCAAGAATATACTTGAGTATGAAGTCATTTCTTCATTCGTTATTGTCATATTATCATACCTGTAGCGTAATACTGATGGGTAGGTCAGGCCAAAAACCAGCTGTGAAGGAGTATAGAGATTACATACCACCTGCCTCGCCATCGATATATGTGATTTCTGATGTAATGACAGCAGTATTCAAAAAGCCCTTGTCCGCAATACGTAGTCCACGTTCAGTCTCGTTCTCTTCGCGTTCCCCTGGCTTCCTTGGTGCAGTCATTTGTTTGAATGATGTTGCGGGTACAGTATTATTTGTAATTCTAGGCAAAACAACAATTCGAGATTTAGCAGATAGTTCAATCACAGGGACAAAATGATACATACGGTATGTTATACACCCTACCAGTGCGGTTGTCACGAACAGTGAGCGACTCTTCTGGAGTGCTTGAACTGGTAGTTGGTTGTCCCATAATCTCTCTGTAGATTTGTGGAAGGTTGTATTGACCGACACGACCAAGAGTCGTTTGATTTGAGAGGTGGTGAAGTTGGGGGGCTCGGGCATTAGAGCAGATCACGGCCGTACGTTATGACGGCCCCGATCTTTTCACATGTCACAGACCTGGCCTATTAGAATTCGGTGAGCTTCACCGGACCATCAGTCGAATGAACGGAGGCTGATTTTATATTTTCAGTCAACAAAGTAGACAGATCGACTTTTGTGACTGATGTAAGTATAATTCGAAGTCTCACGGGATGGAATTCAGCAAAATCGTAGATTGCTTCTATGTTATGTTGTTGTAGATCAGGAGTAATACTAATACGCGCCTTCCTCTCATACTCATCTCTGTCGAAACAAGTACATAAAATTGCATGCATATATCATGCGCACTTTCTGTGTGGTATTTTGACCACTTCTTGTTTCATAGCGACTATAGTCGGACTCAGTGAATTTACTAGGCTAAAAGTTGAGCTACAATATATTGTCTGCTTGTCTAGATCCTATCCAGGTTTGGTATAATTTGGAAATTCATACTAACTATAACATTAAAACCATTTCCACGTGTATCCATACCTTCTAGCACCAGTAAGTGAAACACAAGAACTATGATTACTTTAGTGTTCTATTATAGATGATGAGATACGGGCGGGTGTGAACGAAGCCACCGCGCTAGTCTAACATTCTCTCCCAATCATCGATCCATGGCATCGAACTTAAGCTTTAAACTCACTCTTTTTGTAACCGATCATGAAAGTAGCTCTCTGAAGTAGAAAAAGGATTACCCATATGGATCAGGGAAAAATAAGACATGCCACTTATTCAGAGCGGATGCCAGCACATGTCGTTCGAGTTTATTTATAAATGCTTAGTCATTGTCCAAATGCTATGCATTCCCCCGTGTCAGCTTTCTTGACCTCAACCTTCTACCTCTTACACCCTCTCGAACTCGCCTTTCTTCCCTTGCTCATTATTTCGGGGTCGCCACTTGCTGCGAACACTCCCATTTTCTTTACAACGAGGGTGATGTCAAGTTCATCTCCGCCTCATTATGCTTCCGTCGTCGGTTCGGCTTCTGGCTCGGCTTCCTCCTCAACCATACTCCAACACCCGAATGGCTCTCAGTATACGTTAGCTACCATTAACAATTTCTGCGGAGGGCCGGCGAGTGTGAGCTCCCGCTCTGTCTCCCCAGGTTCTCGCCGGAGTACAGAGTCAGACAGAGAACCCCTATTACGCTTAGATCCGACAGTCTCTTCGCATAATTACGGCGCTACAATGCCCATGTCTCCCAATGGCAACATATCGTCGAGAAGAATACTCTAAATGCATGCATCAAGATGGCAGTTTTATTCGTTGTCAGCACAGTGTTACTAGGTGGAACGTTATGGCTTGCATTACCAAATTTAGATCCGTATGTGCTCGCTTATTTGTCAAAGATGTACCTTATATCAATTTTCTACCAGGGAGGACAAAGAGTTCCTTCGAGTACCAAAGTCTTCAACCAACTCCAAGAGTTGAACTATCTTTTGAAAAAATATCGGGATATCTATCCAATTCGAGTAGTCATATGCTATGTGACAACATACTTATTGTAAGCTTCTATTCTTTTCGAAAGGGATCTTATTTCTAATATATCTTCTAGTCTTCAAGCATTCTCTTTACCTGGATCCATGTACTTATCGATACTCGGTGGTGCAGTCTGGGGTGTCCCAATTGCTCTACCTCTTGCTTGCACTTGTGTCGCAACTGGCGCCACTCTGTGCTACTTAATCTCTGCTGCTTTAGGACCAGCACTTCTTACGCTTCCAAAGTGGTCCGCACGCCTCGATAAGTGGAGCACAAGTGTCGCTTCACAGCGATCGAATCTCCTTTCATACCTCATCGTACTGCGAATAGCGCCGTTCCCACCGCATTGGGTAGTCAATGTCCTTGCTCCCCATCTACGGATCGGCATACCAGTTTTCTGGATCAGTACGTTCCTTGGTATACTTGGCGTTTCTGTTATCCATACCACGATCGGTGGTGGTCTTGATGATATGACGAGTGCGGCAGATTTCCATCTGATTTCATGGAGAAATGCTCTGGGGTTGAGTGCGGTGGTTGTAGGTGTATTAATTCCAGTAGGACTTAGATATGTTCTTGCAAGACGGGTCGGACCCATCGCTTTATCGGATGATGAACAAGAAGAGGTTGAGTCTGGGCTGATTAGGGCAAGTGAGGAAGGCGCTGGCGACACTGTCCTCGCTCAAGGCCCACAAATTATCTCCGGCAAGGGGAAATCTTCTGCGCCCCTATTAGTTTTGCTATCCGACTCTGAAGATGAAGAGGATGACGATCTACTAGACGAGGAAGAAGACGAAATTCTACTCGCTGGTCCTACACTCATCCCTGAAAATGTAAAAGGGAAAGAACCGGATCTCATCAGTAGGAATTCAAGATCAAGAAATGTCAAAGAGATATTACCTGGTTTGAATGATCATCTCGAACCAGAAAAGCTTGTAAACGATTCAATGTTAGACTCGAGAGTGAAAGAATCACATCCTGACTCGCGTTTACCCGCTAATGCCACGTCCTCTTCTACCTCCTTAGACACTTTCTAGACTTTTGTTTTTCCTCTCCTCTACTTAATCTCTCAGCTCCATATGGAGTACCAAATTTGTATCAGTACATCACTCTTCTGCCCACATGTTAATCCGTTCATTCAACTCTCTCCTTTCATTTCATGTCTTGCAAATTAATTCGTTCATCCACTCACTTGAAGAAGTTTAGCTCACATCCTTGCAGTGCTTTGATTACGTGTGTAGTATGTACATGTATTGTGTAATAGAATGCGCTTTTGTGCTGAATCCGTAATCATATCTTATCTGTTTTTTTATTTATTTTTCTCTGAGATTTGGCTTCATTTTCTAGACAAGAGATTGGTTATTGTTTAACGACTCGGACTGGCCTCAGTGGCTGTACCTTGATCTTATTATAGCTCATGTAGCAAGAGCGGAACACTACAAGAACTATAATGGGTGATTTGCCTTTCCATTTTTCTGTAAAAACGTGGGTTTGCAACACTGATGACGGTGAACCGACTCCTCTAGGCTGTCAAAGTTATTGATGAGATATATTGGGCCGCAAAAGCGACAATATTGGGCGGTGACAGAGTGTTTATTATCACTGTTGGGGCTTACACCAGGCACAATATCATTGAATATGTGGGGATTACATGAGACATGTGAAGCATTTAGAAAAAAGCCCGATGTTACAAGTCCATGTACTACGGCTTGATTGACCGTTATAGAGAATTGCCAAGACCGGGTTATGATTCGTTAGGGATCGAGAGCGGGTCGCCGAGGGAGATACCAAAGCGCCTGCCATTTTCCCCTGGTCACCCGGCGGTCATATAAACCCGCTTGGCAACACCACAATTCTCATATTTCCTTCGAGTATTCAGCAAGACTCTGGATATCTTTAGATGTATGGCATGACAAATTTGAGGTGAAAGTAAACATGAAATTTGTTTATGTTAATCCAATATTTTATGATGTTAAAGAGAAATAGACCAAGAATCTCGGTTAGCTAAGCCGAGTACCCAAGATGCCAATTCAATTGTATGAAATGGGAAGGAAGGGGATCAATCAGATTTCGGCTCGGCAATCAGCGTCCACGTGACAAGTCTTTCCCAACATGGTTACAGGCCGCATGAACCGTTTTTGTATTTTACTTACCTACCCTCTCACCTTGACGCTGCCTCATCGTTCGTCGCCTCTCTCTTCGCGCCCCCTTCTCCCGCCTCCCGTGTGTCTTTGCTCCTTACGCCCCCTCTTTGACGTCGTCAAATAACAATCTTAAAAATGTTCTCTACACTCGTTTCTGCCACGCTCCTTTCCGCTCTTGCCATTCAAGGCGCTTTTGCTGATTTTACCATCAACACTATCTCTCTCACTCAGGTATAGGCGCATGAATACATGTCCTCTGAAACAATCTACTGATATTCTCTCTTAGTGTGATAATGCTCATGTAACCTGGAGTGAAACGACTGGTCCATACAACTTGGCCGTTGTTCCAGTTGATGACCCATGCAACACCATCCTGTAAGCAATAACGGTGCTTTTTTTCTATGCTCACGTTCTTGGCTCATGAGAATCAAATACTCTAGTGTCGATCTTGGTGACCACAGTGGTCTCTCAATGACTTGGTACAATGTCTCTGTTGCTGCCGGTACTAAGGTTATGTTCTCTCTTCTTGATGCTGACGACAACGAAGCATGGTCTGGAGAGGTGAGTTTTTAATTTAGAGCCCTTGTGTTTTAATTGTTTACCAATACGTTTCCCTAGATGACCGTTGCTGACGGTGACAGCTCTTGTCTCCCTGGAGCTTCCTCTGCTGTATCTGATGTTTCATCAGTGACCTCTGATGCCTCTGGTTCAACGTCAGATGTTGCCGCATCTGCAACAACGTATGAAAATTCAAATTATATCTATACAATTATGATGGATCTTAACCCCACTTGATATTTTGTTTTATTTTAGTCTCCTTCTCACGTCCACTTACGCTCGTTCCGCTTCTTCCGCTTCCGAGACTGCTACGATTGTTGGTGCAGCAAATGCTGGTCTTGTTGGCAACAGCGCCAGCTCTGGCGCCCTTGCGAATGTACAGTTGCCTTTGGTTGCAACAATCGCCAGTGGACTTCTTGCCACTGTCGCAATGCTTGCGCTCTAAATAGTGTCTGCATAAATCTCTATACCCTGGCACCAAGTAAACTTACTTTCACACACATTTACCCCCGCCTGGATGCCATCCGTTCCTTCTGTCTATAATTAATCTCTGTGCTGCTGTTGTTTTTTTCTTTTCCTCGTTTTTTATAGTCTTTTCCTATCTGGGTATATCTAGGCTTGCTCGATGTAGGCCCTGGATTGTTTGGAGGGCGGGAACGTACCTGTACAAGTGCCAGGGTTTTTATAACGGCCAATCTACCGCTTGCGGCTTTGGTTGACGTTTCCGTTCTCCCTTTCCTCTTTTTTTCTGTTGTTTATTGTGAGGGGGGTTCACAGGAGAAAGTAGACCTTATATAAAGTCGTATGAGGCTAGTGTACTGCGAATTAAATATTTCTGAAAAATACTGTGCTTTTTTACCCTTTATGCAGATTTACTTACGACTAAAGAGAAGTTTGCGGTTTTCCCTTTTACTGGAAGATTGTGATTTCCCTGCATTCTCTACTACTACTAGTCTTGATTACTGTTTATTTTTAACTGAATATTTACATGTGAGACTCTAGACTTGACTTGAGAGCTAGTAACCCTTCCTGATTCCCCCGCTTTAAACTCACTATTCGATGTTGTGTAGAAACGTTTGGTTGATCATGAGGCTTTAATATTATAATTGACTATTTGCGGCGTGTGTGTTTGTGTTTGTTTAACCGATTAGGGAGTAAGTATTGTTCGGACTCATTTGATGGATTCAAGCATCTAAACAACTCAGTTGACACACATCTCTACTTCCTCATAAACTACCTTCCTCTTTATGGTACAATACACCCTTTTCTGCTATTTTTGCATGATAAGTAAGGTCCATGTAACCCTTCCTGCCGTATATACAAACGATGTGACGGAACACCAACACCATTACTATGTCGCCCGCCTAGCTCAATCGGATAGAGCGTCAGACTCTTACTACTTAAAGAGAATTTAAAGTGGGTTTGCTTTGAAATTTCACTTTCTATTGAAGTGAGAATGAAAAAAAGGCGATCTGAAGGCTGCGAGTTCGACCCTCGCGGTGGGCTATCACTGAGTTACAGAATCTCTTTTTTACAAATTCGTTTCGTTTTCTTTTCTTTCTGCTTGGGTTTTCCTATATTCCTTTTTGCTGCGATATTTTATACTTTTAAAAACCATGTTTTTAGATGAGTTGTTTCTAATGATTTGGAGGGTGCTAAGGGACACCTCTGTTGTTTAACTGAACGAAGAGGAATAGATAGACGGGACAAGAGCATCTCTCAGAAAACAAGAAAAAAATCTTATCAATGTGATAATATCAACACTATTAATATATTGAGACTGACTGAACAAAAGAAACTATGAGAAAAGGACAAGAGTCCGGATATATACATACATATATGCCATGAAACAAAGATGCATATTTATGCACACGTGGGATCTAAGATGTGTGATTTATTGATGTATCGTATCATCCAAGTACGTCCTGCTTGGTCTTTTGTTTTTTCTTCTTCCCGGCTGCGAAAGTGCGCCAGCTACCTACACGCTGCTCCCGCGTTTCTGAGCAAGAATCAGTATCAGATTGACGCCGGGTGAACACAGGTGTTTTTGAGAATGAAGATATCAAAGGGGGGTAGTGTATATATGTATGAAATGGGGTAAGACGACGCATACCTTCCCAATGTTTATCATCTTCGGCTTTCCGTTTCTTGGCAAGAGCTTCTGCCTCAACTCGTCTAGCTTCCAAACCTTCGTTGGCAAGGTTCATCTTAATAGCTCTACAAAACCGAGAGAATGGTACAAAGAAACACAGTTAGAAGCCAACCCTATATTATACAAGAGAAGGAGTGGGGAAAGAGGGGGAGTGACAACCCTATATGAAGGCCGAGTACTCACTTTCGTCTTCTGACCTCCTCATCGATAAGTAGCTCCTTGGAGCGTGCACGTAATTGGATACGGAACGAAGGCTCCAGGGCTGTAACACGGGGGTCGGAGTCTTCGATAGTTATTGGTAATTTGGCAGTTTTAAGAACGAGAGCTCTTGCTTGAACAATGACTGCATCTATCTCTTCGCGTTTCTTTGGATCACTCAAATCAGACTCGGCCTAAGCGAGTTGAAGTCGAAGTTTATTGATATTCGTGAGAGAACCGTTTTAGCACAGAAGTAGATGACTTGACACGGAAATTATGAGTGTATTACCCACCTTCTTGAGGAGGTCGAACGCCTCTGGAGCACGAGGGTGCTTTAGCTTGTCCGGATGAATGACTATACGCCAGAACATGTATATACTATATCAATTCCTGAACATGCTATGCGAAGAAATAGTGCAGAAAGAGGAGGAAAATCCGGGTGAATAACAGGAGAAGGAAAGTAGAAAGTACTTACAGAGAGAAAGTTGTCTGTAACGTTTCTTCACTTGTTCTGGGGTTGCCGTTTCATCTATGTCTAGGATCTCATATGGACTATATTGAGTGTATGGGTCGTCAAAATAAGGAATGTGTATATTCAGAAACTAGTTGACTTACTTGAGTTTGAATGCATTAAGGACACGATCACATTCTATCTCTCTATTAAGTGCCGTAGCTTCACGATTCAGTAGCCTCTCGAGCTCCTGGTCAGTCATTGTTGATTGTGTGTTAGACTCCTTCTCTCCACTCTTGGGTTTCGTAGCTGCTGATGAAGCATGTTGTTTATCAGACATGGTGTCAAGAGTCACGTCCAGCACGATACGTGTGGCTCAGGACATTGAGTAATATAATAAAGTAACAAAAGTCTAGATGAAAAGTGTACTGAGCTATTTCTCACAAATACAACAAGTAGCAAAAGTGATCGACGCGACTTGCTTGATTAAAGTTTATAGTACTCTGTTTTTGACGATGTCCATGTACTTTCGGCCTGCATTCCGGCACGCAGCGCCTGGAAATTATGGGTCTGTATGTGTTTTCTGTACCCTATGTAGTATCATATCTTTCTAATTTTAGTAACTATAGATTCGAAGCTTATACAAGAGCAACCTAGGTCAGTGTTGCAGGAGGGATTTTCGAAATGAGTTTTTATTTGGCCACACTCGGGCAGCGTTGGGCTCAAGGAAGTATTCAATGAAGCATGAAAACGAACCAGTCCAGAAATCCCAGCAAGATGGACCGTCTGCATCATCAAGCTCTCAGGCTCATCAAAACTTCAAAGCACGACAAGAGTTGTACAAACAGAGAAATCGGTCTCTGCTCATGTATTCAGTTGCTGTGGTTAGTCCTTATTTGTTAAACGGTTTCCCCCTCTCCAGTAAACGTGTACTCATGTATATGTCATAATTACAAGATATGCTTTGTTAGTGGACTGTCCTATGCAGCTGTACCCCTGTATCGAGTGTTCTGTGCTGCAACAGGGTTTGCTGGTACCCCCATTGTTGCATCGGGAAAGTTCGCACCAGAACGTTTAGTTCCTGCCCAAGAAGCACGTCGAATCAAGGTCGTGTTCAATTCGGATACTTCTGAAGCGCTTCCTTGGCAGTTCGTGCCGCAGCAGAAGTATGTCTCTGTATTACCAGGAGAGACAAGTCTTGCATTTTACAAGGCTAAGAACATGTCTTCACAGGACGTGATCGGTATTGCGACGTACAATGTTACACCCGATCGGGTAAGAAAACTTTCTGCTTTCTTCTCGATTCCTCTTTTTTTTTGACTAGTCTGAGATCGTCTAAATTGATTCACCCCTCTCTCCGCATTTAGGTCGCACCTTACTTTGCCAAAGTAGAATGTTTTTGTTTCGAGGAGCAGAAACTACTAGCTGGGGAAGAGGTGGATATGCCTCTGCTGTTCTTTATAGATAGAGATATATTGGATGATCCAGCATGTCAGAACGTCGACAATGTTGTGCTGTCATACACTTTCTTCCGGTGAGTGATATCCCTAGGCTTTTCGGGGCCCGCCTTTAGTGAGCGCTATCGGTTCTAATCACCCGTGTAGCGCCCGAAGGAATGAACGTGGACATCTCGAACCCGATGCACCAGACGACGTAGTGCAAAAATCTTTAGGTTTCGATGAGTACGAGCATGCTCCGAAGTCAGATGAGAAAACGAAATAAGTGTAACTTTTCTAACTGCTACTATTCACAATACTATTCTGGGTCAATATTGTAAAATACATTATTCGAGCGTACGTGTCATCAGTAATTAGATATAATACCAAAACCACTTCTCTCTCATTCAACGTCAATATACTGTCCATGAAATCTAAAAAAATATGATACCTATCTAAATACCCGTATTCTCCTGATGAGTCAACAGGGTAGTATCATCAGCGCTGTACAAGCTTTTAGAAAATCATATATCAAGTTCCGGTTAGCGCCTTTTTACATTTTTGTATACAAATAGAGTTGATCCTTGTTGCTAATATTGATCGCTTTTCATGGTGGAGAAAGTTCTATTACGTGCCTTGGCGGTGCATTTACTCACAAAGTAGGGGCTATTTTGAGCCATGTTGGATGTCACAAAAGAGATGAACTAGGGACTAGAGATACAGGATAAAAAGAGGAGTATACTGAAATGGCATATCTTTGTTGATTATATATTTTTGTTTGTTGGATAATCAAATATATTGATGGACACAGAGGCACGTTCTGATATGGATGGTGTTGTGCGGAGGCGGGGATCACTCGCTTAAGTATATGCCATCATCGTAGTCCTGCAGCCGAGCCCCCTCGATGAGCTCACAGCAACACTCAGCGCTACCGACTCCGGAGAGACGACTCTCCAAATCAAAACGAATTCACATTTTCTCCTCACCCACATACCACGATCAGAACTTCTTCCCGTCATCATCAATGGCCAGTACCACTCCAGCCGCGCCAAGGCCGCCACTCTCACAGACAAACACACACAATCGCACGTCTTCCTTCCTCAACAACTTTTCTTTCAGAAACAGAACAAACTCGAATACCCAATCTCATAACTCAGGAGGGAGCTCGTTACTTAAATCTGTCCGTGAAATTGCACACCAACCTCGAAGTAGCCTTGATGAATTCGGTGCAGCAAGTAGCACAACATCAAGTAGTGTAAGCCCTAACCCAAATACATCGACCAGTCCAAGAATGCTTTCGAACCCAGAATCTGAAGCTGCTGTGACGACAGGGACAGAGAAATTCCCAACTTCTCCTCGTACTTCACAAACAGGACAAAATCAACAAGGAGGATTACATCCGGAAATCAAGTCGCTTGTTCAGTTATCTGCTGCGCATGCACACAAGGTGTACTTCTCTGGTCCCCTCGTAAAGCATGTCGAACGACATACTGATGGCCGCTCTGTTGGAAAATCGGAGCCTTGGTCAGAGGTTTGGGCACAGCTTGGGGGGACGACACTTAGTGTATGGGATATGAAGGCGATCGAAGAGGCTAGTAAAAGAGGTCAAGAGGTACCCCCAACGTACTTCAACATCACTGATGCTACCGTTCATGTACTTGGTGCTGTTACGATGCCTGCTACCCCAAATGGTGATCCTCCGAAGAGGTACTCAAATGTCGTCACACTTACTACCGCCGGTCTCAATTTGTTGCTTTTCTCATGTCCGAGTCCTCAAGCTCTTATATCATGGGCAACCGCATTCCGTCTAGCAGCATACGAAAAATCAAGACTCGAGGAAATATATACAGCTCACCTCCTTCGTATGTCCTTGAGTGAACAGGGTCAATGTACGTCTTCTTATCTCCACAGTTTCCATCTTCCCTTCTTCGTATCCATCAGTATTCATATACTAAGCACTGCTGCATATACATATATATATATATAGGGAAGGATCCCAGGTCACCGCTTACGAATGGTCGAATGGAAGGATGGGTCCAGATAAGAGTCAATGGCCAGACAGATTGGAAGCGCCTTTGGATGAGTGTTCAAGCCGCTGTTGATGGTGAACAACGTAAGAACCGGATGTCCTCCCTCTTTGGGCGAAATGTACACGAACATTCATCCAGCGTTAACTCCGTCAACTCCCAAGGCGAAGCAGGGGGGCAGACAGTGAAGCCGGCACAGATACAACTCTTCACTTCTGCTAGACCGCGGGATCGTAAGCAGCCAGCACTCACCCTCACTAATGTTACCCAGGCATTTGCAGTATACCCAGAGAGGCCAGAACTTATTAGTAGGAGTACACTGGTCAAGATGGAAGGACTCATTGGGGACGAAGAGCTTGCTGGGGAATGGGCATCGAAAGAGGGGTGGCTGTTAATGATGCCCGAACTAGATGGAAACAAACTTGGATCTATGGAAATGCTCAAATGGATTGTTGGTAAGTTTAATGACTTATTGTGCATAATTTTTTTTTGGTTAAGTAAAGTTTCGTTATTAAGGTATCCATGATGCATTCAACCTCTATGGACGGCCAACTAGCTACACATGGAATCCTAGGGATCATGGCTCCCTTATGTTTGCCTATCCAGTAGGCCCTCATAAAGACGTTAGTTTACTCATATCTTGAACTAAGTGTGTTATTCAACTCAAAAACCCCGCTTAGGAACTATTCCTCGATCGTGTTCTTGCTGAAAAAGTTGATCCGCGAGAGGGTAGAGGATCTTTCATCCGCCAACAGTTCAGGAACATACTTGTCGAGCGAATGAATGGTGGTCAGATACCTGGGCAAACGTCATCAAGGCCGACAACAGCCAGTTCCGCTGTTGAGTCCACGAGTCCCCCTATGCTCCCACCGATACAGACAACAGCTGAAAGTCACTCCCAGGAATCTCAAATTGCACAAAGTGGTGGTAGCTCGAGTGGGTTCCAGCTCCCGCCCCTCAGTTTTGATCTGGGAGGTTCTGGTACCGGGGCACCCTTGCAAAGTGGGCAGCTATCTCCGATCAGCGAAAGAACGGATGCTTTATCACGCCGAAGTACTACAGCTACGGCTGAATCACGAATGGGACAAAGTCAGCCATCAACAAATATCTCCGTGCGAGGGACACCTGCTCAAGGTCCTATTCAAGAAGAAAATATCCCATCAAGCTCGGGCATAATTCGGGAGCCAGCTCAAAATAGTCCTGAGAGGAATGCAGCTTCGTACGATGATGCCCGTTCAAAGTATCAACAGCAGTGGAAAGCAGATCAAAATGGACAAGCTAGTTACATACAACCTATGCATCAGCTTAGTATCAGTTCTGGAAAGTCTGATTCAGGAAAAGTAACGAGCCCGACAGGCGTTCAGTCTCCAACAAGTCCCTCGGGTATACCCACCTCGCCTCCGATGTCACCGAGGTCTGACTCGGAGGCATCGAAGTACAGTCAGCCAGAAAGGAGTACGAGCATTGGGTCCATACCGGGCTCATTAATAGGCTCAGGTCGTCAAAATACAACGAGCAATCAACTCCCTCCAACAGTCATGCAACCGAATCCAATCAACCGGCAAACACAGGAGTTGCAGCAACCACAGACTTATCAACAGTTGGCACCTTTGAGTCCGCAGACAACGGCCTCAGCTGAACAGGGACCTCTGTCTCCTGCTTCTCATGTCTCACACTCAACTACGCTGAGCTCTCCGTTTTCTGTAATCAAGAACGTCAATAAGGACCAGCCCCCTATACCCCCTGCAAAAGATACAAGCGCAAGTCAAGGGATGGGTGGAACTACTAGCTGGGAGCCACACTACAAGCAAAAACAAGCCGAGTCTGACTTTGTATTCGATGAGCCAGCTGCTCTATACCTTATGCAAGAACATCAGAGGGAAGAAACTGTGCGTGGACCTCCTGGACCAGTAATGGCACCACGTCACTCAGAGGACGAAGATGATAGGCGCTCTGAGGTGTCCGAACACTCAAGATTAACGAACCCTATGAGTATGGCAGAGAGTTTCAGCCAATCTCTCCCATCTCCTACTAGGAGTGCAGGATCTATAGCTGTGCCCCAATCACCTCCAAACCAAGCACGGTTTGGACTCCCTAGTGTACCAACATCGCCTGTTCCTCGACGTCAGACGCCTATGGGCTTTGAACTAATCTCAGGTGCAGTTGGCGTGCCTTCTACGAGTAGTGTACCCGGTGTAGGTAGTATTCGTAGTGGCCGATCACAGGACTCAGCTCAATTCGCTAGTGAGAATCAGAATCAAAGCCAAAATCAGAATCAGTTGCATGTGACTACTCAGAATCGGCCGCTTGGAAGAAGGCCTTCAGGAGCACGTGCCCCACAGCCACATTCACAATCTGGTGCTGGCAAACGATTTGTCCCTAGTGACTCCCAGTTGGACGAGCATCCGACAGACTCTACTACTACTAACTCTTCTTCAATGGCTGAATCACATATCGATGATAGCACTGTAGACGCTCTCGCTGCACTAAGCTTCCTTGAGCAAGAAGAGGGAGGCGCTAACGCACCCGCTTCTAACCCGACGCGCTCGCGCTCTTCAAGTGAGCAGGACAGGAACGCGTCCACGCCAAGCATAACAACTCCTGTTCCTCCTCAAATAAACGAACCTGAAGACCGTGCACCTTCTCCCCCCTCAAGAAACAAACAATATCGTTCGTCGTTTGCTCCTTCAAAACAAGCTGAAGAGCGTAAGGCACGGTCACAGGCGCAACAGGCGGCGCATGATGACGTATTACACAAGCCGGGACGGCCGAACGGCAAGCAACGCGCTCAGGTACACCAACGTGAAGGCGGATGGGAGAGTAGTGAGGATGAGGAAGAGGAGGAAGAGGAGGACGATGATGAAGACGACGAGGATGCAGGCGAAGATGGCCGGCCTCGTTTGCCGTCCGCACCAGGCTCCAGGTCCCAGTCTAACTCCTCGCCTGTGGGGAGGAATACTATGTACCAACTAAATTCACGCGATGGGTTGTCTCCGGCAGGTTCGAACACCGATCTACGAGACCCACAAGCCCAACAAAGAGGGATGCGTACGCTTCCACAAATCCCGCAGCGAGGCCGGTCACCCGGAGGTGCGTACTGATATTTACATTATCTTTGATCATTCGTTTGTTTAACCTAGGTCTGGAATTCTTGTAGAACCGGATGCACGTTACGTATCAGAGCAATATGAATGCCCACGCGAGCCCAGTGTCAGCCGCCCGCAGGCGCAGTACCCTCCACAAATGCAACAACAATTCCAGCAGCAGCCGCAGTACAATCCCAGACAAAATATATGGTCGAACGTCCTAGACGTTAATCGTGAAACAGGCTTGCCCAATAATTCAATGAGTGGAAACAGGGATACTTTTGTGCAGATGGAACACCCATCGGAGACTATGACTAAAGCCTTTATGCCTCAAGGTTTGCTATCCGCCGGTCTTCAGGACAAGCAGGATAGGTCCGCAAAACGCCAAGAAGAACTTGCACGCGAGTCGGGAGCTTCTCTCATCAACGTACCGAACAAACCTCCTCCCCCACAAGTAGGTTTACTAGGTGCGATTACTGCTCACGAGCGTGAACGCAAGCGTGAGGGCGGTGTGGGTGCTGCATTAACGGAGCGTGAACGAGAGAAAAGACTTGCTGAAGAACGTCAGCGTAAGCTTGATGAATTACAAAGGCAACAATTGGAGCAACAACAACAGTATGCTGCACAATTCGGTGGGGGTATGCTTTCTCCACAGATGACGGGCATGATGGGAGGATTTGGTTATCCGCAAATGATGGGTCCACAATCGATGTACTTCAATCCTATGTTTAATCCTATGATGGCGAACCCACAGCACATGTTTGCTGCTCAACAGGCGGCACAGGCGTATCAGCAAGCTATGATGGCGATGTCTACTGCGGGGTCGCAGATAGGTGTAGGCGGTGTGGATGGTGGGAACCAGTCTGGAAATAACACGCCGAATAACGGAGGCTCTCCTCCTCCGGTGCGATGATGGGTGCTGGGGGAATGGGATATGATCCTCGGATGTCAATGATGAGTATGGGTATGATGCCGATGATGGGCATGGGAATGCCTGGAATGTCACCCATGGGTATGCAGATGACGGGAGGGAGTATGATGGGTGGTGTGGACCCTCGCTTTTCGATGGCACCAGGTACCTTTGATGGAATGAATGTGGGTCAAGTACCAGGTTCTGGACAACATTCGCAGAGAGTGTCGTCGTATAATGGTTCACCTGCTGCTTCCCCTGGTCCTGGAGTCACTCCCGCGAACCGGAGCGGCGAAGAGGCTACTCCCGCGCGATGAGTGTGTGTATGTAGTATGAGCTCTTGATAGTATAACTCCTTTCTATCATCTTTTCATCTTTTTTGCTTTTGGGACTCACTTTGTTTCGTAGTAACTATTCCTTCCCTTCTCTCTCCCGTTATTTTTTCTTTGGTGTTTACTTGTCTACCTCTACCTCTGTCTGTCTGTCTGTCTAACCATCATCTCCACACACAACAACTTACACACGATTACATCCAATCTTTCTTCTAAAAAGGCCAAATCTTATTCAGGGTTTAGTCCCCAATCGTTACTAATAATATCTAATATCCCTATCATGAAAGCATCCTTTCTTTCCACCCTCTTTGATTATTATAACCACTAGCGATCACAATCCAAAACTGTCCTTACTCGTCCTCATATACACTCGTCAACATATATATAATCCACTTGATCACCTGTGACTAATCTACTCTTTCTGTGTCATCTTTATCACTATCGTTTTTACTTTGAAATCCCAGCTAATATTCTCGGAGTCTGCTGGAAGTATGGTAGTAAATTTACTTGCGTATACTCTTTTTTCAACGGGTATCCCTACGGCTAATTCTTTGGACATTGTTTACGGATTACCCCATTCCTTTCCTCCAGGGAACCGTCCATATTAATTATAAGTCATTAATTGATACTCTTATTTACTATTTTGTGTCATACTGGAATAAATTATTATGATTTTGCCACCACCACTTGTGTGTCGGTTTTTGCATCTCACGTGTGTTCAAATATCAGATTACAACATCGTAAATTAGTTTGATAGTTAACAAAGTTACTAAGAGTAAGTGTCGTTTGAGTCAGTTGGGTTCTGAAGAAAGAATATCCAAGCAGCAGCTTAAAGCACAACAAACTAGTAATAAAAGACTGATATCTTCACTCGCACATTATGGCAGAAATTGACTTACAGCCATCAAGATTGGGAACGAAAGAACAGTAAGTAAATCATTGATAGAGAAACTTTGTGAAATTTGTCTGTATAAATAAGTGACTAACGGTCTAGGAACTTATAAATTTGATTCTACTCTTCTTGTCGTGCCTCTTGCTCAGCTGGGATAACGTATATGCTGATGAATTTACCAATTTCAATGATTTCGGAGATGAGGGGGAAGTCTGGTGAGTACTTGAAGTTCATATGTGTATGCTTTATATGCGCATATACTCAACTCTTTTTATGGTGGTGAAACACTTACATCGTTTATAAATTTTTGATAATGTATACTGATCTTTGCGATGATGGGACTGGAGTAAAGGTTCGGTCAAGATAGTGTAGAAAAAATGGTTTCGTGGGCGCTAGAATATGTCCCTCCATCCTCATCATCTTCATCTTCGTCAAAAGACTCTGACTCAAACTCGGCTCTAGACCAAGATCAAGATTCAAGAGCATACACATACACACAACATCCAAGTATACTCGAAATTGGTACAGGCAATGGAACGCTTCTCTGCGCACTTGCAGAAGCGGGTTATCCCCCAACCTACCTCGCAGGGATAGACTATAGTCCTGATGCGGTTCGTCTTGCGAGAGGTATAGCTGAGCAAAGAGGAGTTCTTGAGATCACGTTTGAAGAAGCGGATTTTCTAGTACCGGATATCGCGAAGACGTTGCCTTTGGTTGAGGGTATGACCGCTGGAGGTGAAACTGGAGCTGGACGTAGTTGGGATGTCGTGATGGACAAAGGGACGTACGATGCTATGGCTCTAGCAGAACGAGACTCAGAAGGAAAACACCCTTGTGATGAGTATCCTATCAGAGTTGCCGAAGTTCTCAAACCTGGAGGTTACTTCTTGATCACTTGTACGTCTTGTTTTCTCACTATATCATTGTCTCGATATCTTAATATACCGAGCTAACGCTTAATCAAATTTAAATTGCACTAAACCAAACTGATTGTTATACAGCATGTAACTTTACTCGAGATGAGTTATTAAAAGCTTTCGTTACGCCGAAGACTGGGTTCTCAAAACAGTTCGTTCTTCATCCACTCCTGAAGTGATGCACTTGTCTAACTCTTTCATCATACAGCTCGGAGATAGAACATAAAAGCATCTCCTTTGGGGGAGTTCAAGGGAGCACGTATTGTAGTATCGCTTTTCAAAAAGCAGTAGCATCATGAATGTAGACTAATTACCTCATTATACAAGACAAGATTTAGTCACTATATGCGAACATGGTGATATATACATTTATTGGTATTCTGCCGATTCCAATGCCATCTCTAATGCCTCCCTTGAAACATCACAACACCACGAAGTAAATTCTCCCATATTGTCTCCTCTAGCATCAGTGTTATCGAAAGTTTTTAGTAGGAAATAGACTATCCCTCTTGCCAGAGCGGGTATACGTGCAGCCTTTCTCATCACTTCCGCCAGAGCCTTCTCGCTACGTCGCCCATCAACTGTCTCAAAGTTACTCTTGTCTAACCCTGGTACGAGTGAAGGATCCTGAGTGCAGAGAAAAAGTTGAGTGAAAAACTGAACCAAGAAAGCGGTTGTCTTCTTCTTCAGTGAAACAAAGTCCAGAGTCTATAAAACAAGTAGCCAACCCCAGGTTCAGCGTATCTAAGCATTAGGATAAATGAAATCTCATACCTTGAGAATTGTTATAGCAATCAATTCCCTGGAAACCCACCAAGCATACAGACGAGCGACATTTGCTGCTCGTGTACTAGATATACGATCAAGTTCGAATCCTTGATCGTCATTGTCTTCATCTCTAAAACTTTCCGCCATTTCTGCCCCACCCACTCCAGTCTCTCCTAAACTACGTAAGAAATCCCAGAAGCAGAATTGTAAGGTGATTCGATGTGAGTGTGTTTGTCTGCATAGATGCTGTCCGATTAGGGCGTAATAAGGATTATAGGACTTTTCCTGAAGTATTGTAGAGTTTGTTAAGCATGGAGTTGTGAAGTAAAAGAATGAAAGAGGGTTAAAGGTACGTACGTTTCCACAACAGTGTAATAACACACGTATGATTTCTCGTTGCTGAACGTCATTCAGATTCAGTTGAGCAAGACGATCACAAGCATCCACATAATCCTGAGAATTGATTTGTAAGTCCTAGGTATCGGAAGGAACATTGTGGTAACACATACATCACTGCTCATTAGGACGACAAAAATACTTCTTCGAACGTCTGTGTTCATTCCCTGCTTCTTGGCTAGTTTAAGCAGTGCGTTATCCTCCCCTTGGTGGCTGGGGAGGACTCAACTACTCGGTCCACAAGTGGATCCCCACCCCAGGCTGCTCCAACTAACCACCATTTACCCTTAGTATCTGCCTGATGTAAGTCGTCGAGACTGATCCTGAGCGGTTCATGTGCATGAACTAAAGTTTCCAGAAACAAGTCAGAATACTTGTATTTAAAAAATTAGATGAAGTCTTCAAAATTGCCTAACCATGGTATTTCTTCCCAATTCCAGAAACAAATTTGTTGATTCTCTCTTTTGACTCTACGCTTCCCTGTGAATCGGCCCCCTTTCGGACTTTGTTGTTTTTGAGGTTGTTCAGCGTTTCAACCATGAATCGAGTCCTTGAACTATTGATATATCAGTAGAGCGCACCCAGGACTATCCATTGCAGTGTGCTGACCTTGTGGAACGCTGGTCACCAAGCTTCGATTGAACGATTTGTATGATGTCCTTAAGGGCAGATGGGTCGTCCTGCCTAAGCTGTGTTCCGGATCCTTTTCTTATAGTCAGCAATCCTACAAGAAAACAGATTAAACCATCATACCTTTAGCAAGCTTAAGGATTAGTTCCACATCTAGCTCTGATATACGATCCTCCAAAATAAGTCGTATAATATCATATACAAGGGTACATGAGATAACACGATAATTATACAGGTCCGATAATAAAACCAATAGATTGGAACATTCCTTTCCCAGCTCTACACCGTCATCTGTAGCTGGGCGATTCCCTTCCTTGGATTTCTCATAGTGACGTTCAAAATTCGCGACCACAGTCTGGACAAAGTAAGCAGCTAGATAGTATTTAAGAATGTAATTGAGAACAGAGAACAAAATGCGAGGGTTATTGAAAGCGTTTACCTATCTCTACTCCAATGATTTTGTGAAGACAAGCAATCAAACCGGCATGAAGAGCAACATAGGAATCGAGTAAGGTGGAATGCAAGCAAGTTCCCTCTATTACTAAGTTAGTCAGAGTAGATGTTATGTCTGAAAATTGATCTTCAGTAAGAAAGAAGTTTCGATATCAGGATATCAAAAGGACGTACCATGCCTCTTGTGTGTTCGATACAAGTCTTCGATTTCTCTCAATATTGAATCGATATTTTGTTCACTCAATCTGTTCAAGAGTCCCTTCACCATCCTAGTAAGCTTGATATCCGCTCCACTGTCGTCCTGTGTTTGCTTCCGTAATTGAGGCGGGACGTATCGTACTTCTTTTGTTGATGATTAACGATGTATATGCATATTTGAAATCAAAGGCTTACTAGTGATCTGGTCTTCAGGTTTCTTCACCTCTTCGATTTCTCTTTCCGGCTCCTCTTCACTCAATTCACTTAAACCAAAGCCATTCCAATCGTCCTCCCGCCATTAATTCATCCTCTCCTTGGATAGCTCCGTTTTCGTCATCAGAGCTATCCCCTCAACATCAAGGTCGATCGAACCGTCGATACTTAGCTCCTCTTCCAGATCGTCATCTTTAAACTAAATTTTCAACAACAATAAGCCCTCTCACTCAGACTGTTAAAAGTAAGATCTTACCTCAAGTCCACCTTCTAGACCTATTCCCTTTTCATCCAAGTCAACGAGAAGATCTAGAACAGGAAAACAAATTTATGAACAAGCATAGGGCTAAAAATAAATTTGGGACGTACCGAGAAATCCATCGTCTTCAAACCCATTTCCATATTTACTTTTCCCCTTTTTCTTCTTGTCCACACCTAGTTTCTTCTCCAACATTGCAATATATGCGTCTTCCTCTTCGTCCCGTTTTGAATGTCCGGCTGATGGATCCCAAACCATATTCTTCTCCTTTTTCTTTTTATTCGCTTCCTTTTCCTCTGTAGGCCTTTTTCCAGCAGAATCTCTCACATGTTGCTCTTTCTTTGCCGTCCGAGCTGTTTCCTTGTGCTCTGTTTTCTCGAGCTTCACATCAACTACTTCGAGCCTTCGTTTCTTACGAGGTACGTTTCTCGTTTCATCGGATTCGTTGAGCTTTTCTACACTACGTTTCTTGCTATCACTCTGGGTTTGATGATAATGTGCTTGTGAGAAGAACTGGGCTTTCCGCTGTTTTGTTTTTTGCCGTTCCGCCTTCCTCTCAGCCTTCCTGTCACGACGTCCAGTATTTTTCTTCTGTCCAGATCCACTTACACCTGATATCAGTTAGGTGATTTGTGACATTTAAAGGTGTTTGTTACTTACTATTTTGGGCGTTAATTTCGTCAAGTAGTGACTGTGGAAGCTTAGTTGTTGTAGGTCGTCTTCGAGAGGACATGATTCAAATTTTGGAAATGATTGACCGTAAGAATTGCTAGACCCGATCAATAAGTTATGTGGCTGTGCGAACTCATAATACATGTAGTTATAAGACTATTAATAGTAGTGATGTTTCTGGGTATAGTGCTAGTATTATTTGGATATCTATACATGTTCATGAGTCTAGTTGAAAACACCTGTTGCATCAAGAAAGAGGAATATTTTACTAATAAACACAAGATTAGCTGGAAATTATAGAAATACAGTGATATTTTCCATCCGATTGAGTCTTTCAGTCCGAAATATCTATCACATCGTCTAGCTTTGATATCCGTCTCCTCTTTCGATGTCTTTGATGAGGAAGATTCTCCTTGTCATCATCGGAGTCATCCTCAATAATGATCACGTTCTGTTCTAGAGGACGAGCCTGTATCGAAAAAGTGCTATTTGATGTCTGAGTACATGTTCTGGGCTGATTTCCGGTTTGATTTATAGCAAATTTTTCTAAAGCTTGTTGCTCTGCAAGATCAATTGCTTCCAAATCTATCTCAATATCATCCATGTCAAAGCCATCAGAATCGATACGTAGGGAGGAAGAAGTTTTGCTTGCATCCGTAGACGAATGAGATATCATGTCTACTTCTTCTGTCGAGATAGAAGAGTCTGTTATATCTAGTGGATCACCTCGAACAGGTGATAAGATTCTGTAAAGATTCTGTGAGATCGAATTTGTCTCAGAATCAGAAACTAATGTTGAGGTTGATGTCGTTGTTATGGTGCTGCCAGAGAAGTAGCGAGAAGGAACAAGTGTATTTTGTGATGTAGAGGCGACTGAAGAAGGGCCAGCAGAGGCATCACAGAGTCTGGATTCTTTCGTTTGCGAGAGAGGGGCACAGCATTGTCAACATGAGCCATTGTGTCGAGATCGTCAGGAGAGATCGATATCTCGCGAACAGGCGAGCGATTTCTGTGTAGATTATCAGAGTTATTAGTAGTTATATGTGGAACTGGCCTCTGAGGAGAAGGAGGAGGCGAAGGTCGTGAATCCTCTTCTTTGGAGAGCTCATCTTCTGGTGGGATAGGTTTCCTATAATCATATTTAGTATCTCCATATTAAAGATGCTATAAACATGATGTACTACTTACCTCATACGTTCAAGCAGACTGATAAGGAAGTCCCTTTCCCTCCGTTCATCTCGATCAGAGTTTGTATGTCCTTTGAGTATAATTCCATTGGGCTCTAAGAATATGATACCCCTCCTGACAGATACATTTTTGAGTAGGATCTTATAATATGGTTTCAGCAACACGGCCGAAGGCTACCGAGACGAGTATGAGTGCAAACCTTAAATCCCAAAGGTGTCTCGCCAAGCTTTAGCTGTGGGATTGATCTGTATTCTATCGCTGGTAAGCTTACTGTGCCATCACTGAGCTCAAGCCTTAACATTTGCCGAGGATAATTAGGAATTGGCCCTTCATGGTCTTCTTCGCCTTCTTCTTGAGCCAAACCCGCAAGGTCAGCACGCTCATTCCGCGTCTGACGGACGTTAAAAAGGCTGAATGCACTGCTCCCGATTTCTGTTATAGCTGTAACTTCGACTAAAATCCCGCAGATACGACTTGCATCCTGAACCAGTCCAGTTCCTGGTTCCATAGAGTCACGTAAATCTGAATCTAATAGCTGCTTTTCAACATTTTTGATAAAGTTTTTTGATTGTGTTTGAGGATTTATATCCAGCTCCGTAGTTATCCAGTCACAACATGCATTGAGCCAGTCCTGTAGCAATCAAAAAAGGCAGCCATAAAGTCAGTTGAGTACAATCGTGCGTTGTAACTAGAAAGTGAATTTCTTACATTAGCAACGCGTGGTTTGGGGTAATTCTTCTTAATCCATTTTACTACATTTTCTGGGGCTGGCATAGTGCTGTAGTTGCTATTCCATAGGACTGAATGTCGAGTAGAGAATAATTATGACTGCTTTGTGGTCTTTGAACTCGCAAGATCGTAATTTTCATTGGAATGATCCGTGCCAATCTTGACGCGCTTGGTTCTTATCACGTGAGGAGCACGTGCTGTTAATTTTCAGAGTCATAGCTTTGGCTTACTAAACGGTAATTACTAATTCTAAATTTGAAACACTAGACTAATGAACAAGAGACTGCCTAGGGACATTACATGTCTTTTCACTACTGCTCTTTGATGATGCTGGAGGCGAATACAGGAAAACTCATATCATACGTGATTGGATAATTTGTGGAAAATTTCTACCACTATTAGATTTCAAGCTAGTTCAAATTTGAAAGGATGGGTGTTAAGTCTTTGTGGAACCTGCTCACTCCAGTTGGGCGGCCTGTCATGTGCGTACACACGGATAACTTTATATTTCTCTGTATCTGAGCAGGAATGAAAAGGCTTGAAACAATGGAGGGAAGTCTATGGCGATTGATTCAAGTATCTGGATCTACCAGTTCCAAGCAACGATGCGTGACAAGGAGGCCGTGCATTGATTAATGCCCATGTTTTGGGCTTTCTTCGTCGAATATGCAAGCTTCTTTTCTACGGGATAAAGCCAGTTTTTGTCTTTGACGGTGGTGCACCCGTATTGAAAAGAATGACAATTGTGCGTGACATGTCTGGTTTCTGGCTTTGAATGCAATTGATAAACTTAATCGCTCACCATTAGGCCGAGCGCAAGAAGAAAAAGAGTGGCGCTGCTGAAAGCCACGTTAGAATCGCTGAGAGGCTCTTAGCTGCACAATTGAGAAGAGAAGCTCTGAATCACGCTAATAGGTTGGTAAAGTCTTGGATGAGATTGCTACAAATAGAAATATCATAGTATTTCTTATATTCCATATAATAAAGATGTATACTAACATATCTTTCATCAACTCAGTCAAAAAATATCAAATGGAAAGGGTAAATTCACATCTGGAGCAGTTATTATAGACGAGAATACTGTTTACTTAGAAGATATTGATGGCTCACGGCCAGATGCCACCCCAGCTCAGAAGAAGGCCAAACCAAGGAACCAACAAGTTCAGCAAGAAAAAATCGATGGGATGACAAGAGAGATCCATATCGCCTTCCAGATGTAGATATGGATGCAATGATTGAAAAGGCAACTCGTAATTCAAGTGCCCCAGATCCACGACTCGCAACAGAAGATGAACTACGAGCATTCCTTGAGATGCTTCGGCCAGAAGATCTTGATGTAAGTTCCCCAGCTTTCAAGGAGCTTCCGACCGAGGTACAATACGAGATCATCGGAGATCTCCGACTGAAGTCCCGGCAAACATCTTATAAACGGCTTCAATCCATGCTGCGTGATTCTCGGACTCCACTTGATTTTTCACGAGCTCAAATAGTAAACTTGAAGCAACGTAATGATCTTACTCAACAGCTACTAGAGACAACGGATAGTATTGGAAAGACCAATGACACTAATCTAATCGTATTGCAAGTGAACGAAATAGAGAATACATTCTTGTCAAGAATGAAGGAGAAGACGGTGGATTTATATTAGGGATCCGAAATGAAGGAACTCAGGAAAAACCGATTATCATTGACACAGATGAGTCCGCAAAGTCGGAAGAAGAATCTGATGACGATATGGAAGAAGTGCATATGTATGTTTTCTATAAGCATAATCGAGGATGGAAACATAATTAACAATACCGTATACTATCCAGCCCTGCAAACACTGCTCCAAATTACGATCCAGATCTACGAGATTTCCAACGTAAAAATGCTTTAGATGCAATTGAAAGACGTTACTTGCAGTCTAATTTGCGTGGAAAATCCAAGTTTAAGCGAGAAAAGCCGTTATTTATGCCTGACTCTTCGGAGGAGGCCGATGATTTAGCTAATGATTTTGGCTATGACATAGAGGGGGATGAAATGCAATCACTTCACCTCGTAACCGCCCTAGAGGAATCAATAAAAACACTGAAGAGAACGATCTTGGGTTGGCTACCGCCTTGCAAGCATCCATAGACGAGGAAGAGGCCGCTAATTTACGCAAAGCTATCGAGGAATCTCGGTTGAGCTCATCGAACGTCAGAAGCAGTATAAATCAACTACATGAGTCCCCAAGTCATGTTGCTGGTCCATCTAATCTTTCAAGGCATCAACGTACAGCACCATCGGATTTAGATGACGATATATACGCAGATTATACACTTTCTAGATTAGATACTGCGCTAAGATTTGCGAATATTAGTCGGAATGATAAAGGTCAAAGGTCACCCCCCGGGCTTTTTTCAAACCCTAACTTGCTTTTGGAATTTCCTACTGAACCGGAGGAAAACAAAAAGACTATTTCCATAGCCTCAGAGGCTGATGACGAAGAAGATGACGATGATATGGAAGAGGTTGTACCCTTTCAGTCAGTAATAAGATTGGACGCGAAAAAAACGGATCTTGACCCACATGAGACTCCCATAGTCCGGAGTGGTGAACTTAAGGAAGGCCTAGATCCCTTAAGAATAGAGACTGCACCCGAAGAGCTGACCGCTTTTACGATAACAAATGCGAAGGCTAATAATAATTCTTTGCTATCACAGAAATTACACCCCAGAACTCAGTCTCCTGAGCCATTTGCACAATCGGCTATCATTCATCCAGATCAAGTGAATACTAATAGCCCTCCCTCTGGATCATCTGATGTTGAAGGCGATTCTTGGTCCCGGCACCAACTCCCGGCGGGTCCAGAACACCTAATAATCAACATGTGGACGAAGGTTGGGATGCTGCCCATGAAATGAATGTTCAAGAGGAGGAAGGCGAATTTGCACGTTTTGCGGCTCAAGTCCGTGGTCGAGATATGAACGAAGTACGAAAAGAAATTGATGAAGAAATTCGCCAACTGAATCAGCAACGAAAAGCTGCAATGCGCGATTCTGACGAAATCACACAAGCTATGATTGCCCAGATTATGGTGAGCATATTGATGAATATGGTTTGCAACCTATAACGTTAAATTGGAAATATCTGATATAGACAATGCTCCGTCTCTTCGGCATTCCATATATTACGGCTCCGATGGAAGCAGAAGCCCAATGTGCCACGCTCGTGGATAAAGGTCTCGTCGACGGAGTAATCACAGACGACTCAGACGTCTTCCTCTTCGGTGCCAAACGCGTCTTTAAAAATATGTTTAATCAAGCAAAGACTGTCGAATGCTTCCTCCTTCTTGATCTCTCCCGCGAGCTCGGACTGGACCGCGGTACTCTTATCCGTTTAGCTTATCTGCTTGGTAGTGATTATGTCACTGGATTGCCGGGTGTTGGACCTGTCGTGGCTATGGAGTTGATTAAGGAATTCCCGGAGAGGACGGTTTATACAAGTTTAGGGATTGGTGGCAGAAGGTTAGTCGTGCTAAAATCGACTTTTAATACTACTAATAATCCAAGTCTTGTTCTAACAAAACTTTCATGGAATAGGTTCAATCTGGAAAGGACAAAGAATCAGACAACCTCTCATCTTTCCGCAAGCGTTTTGTATGGCAAGATAGTACTCTCGTAATGTCATTCACTCACTTGTAATTATGTAGAAAAAGCGTTTCAAGGATCTCTACCTCCCGCCCGACTGGCCAAATCCAGCCGTTGTGAGTACCTCTCAAAAATGGTTATTAATCAATATTCCTCAGTCTACTGACTTACGATTCAAAACATCTCTAGCAAGATGCCTATTACAATCCTACAGTCGATACGTCTGACGAGCCATTTAAATGGGGTCTGCCAGACCTTGACGGTCTTCGAGAGTGAGTACTTCTCCTGAAGTATCGTAGCTAGATAACTCAGACTAAATACACCACCTTGACTATAAACTAGCTTCTTCCAACATGAGCTATCATGGGACGCTAACAAAGTTGATGAACTACTCCTCCCATTATCCAAAAAATGAATAAACGTGGACAGGTTAGTTCCTATGTATACCGACATGTCTTGACTCAACTTAAACCACTATTAAATTTAATATCCAATAATCTCTAATTCAAATACAGGAAGCAGCAATGAATCGCCAAGATACACTCAACAATTTTTTCTCGATCTCCGAAGGTGCGGGTGGCATCGAGCCACGAAGACGAAATGCTTACAGGAGTCGGCGTCTCCAAGCAGTCGTAGAAGCTCACAAAGCACTAAGGGCTTCGGGCAGCCTAACCGGTTCAACCGGTTCTAGTGCTATGGAAACAGAGAACCATGCTGAAGAAGTAGGAACAAGAGTAAGACGAGAAGCTGGTTCAGGAACTGGAGGTACGAGAATAGGAGTAGGAGAAGAAAATTTGAAATATAATGATAATTCAGAGACGGGGGTGGCACCAAATCCGCGGCCTCAGACACAAACACGGCCTTCAAAGAGGAGGAAGAAAGATATTGAAGCGGAAGCAGAGTCTATGAACGAGGGTATAGTAGGCGTATCAATTAATAATGGGAGCAATGAGAGTGAGGATCCTGGTTCCAGTAAGTCGGCGAGGGGAAGGAGGGGTAGGGGTACTGGTAGAGGTCGTGGTCGTGGTCAAGGTCGAGGCAGAAAAGTTGCAGCTTCAGAAGAACCAGAAATGAAAGCGCAGCAACGAGGCCACCATAGGTTAGACGTGAACCCGAGCACTCAAAAACATAGTCAAACACACAAGTCAAGAAGAAGCACTGAGAAGAGAAAGAAGAAAAATGGCCCCACGTCTCACTCAGATTCCGAGTTCAATTCTGGATCGGATAATAACGAGCCAGGAGGAAGTCCCTCTACTAAGATTATACCTTCCCGCGAAATGAATTTGCGTAAACGTACAAGGGTATCCTCATAACAGGTTCGTCTGCAAATATCGTCGCACGTTCTGAGGAATAGAAGGGGATGACGAAAACGGCGAAGCCTTGGGACTTGACTCTGAGGGATCAGAGTACAGAGACGAGTAGCTCGTCCCCTATCCTCCTTCTAGCTACTTTCAAAAATTTGAGTACTATTACTAAATTATTCATCGGCATTCGATAATTTGATGTTTGGAGTACACATGGCACCCATGGCGACTCAGCAACACCTCCCTTCTCATTTCATAATATTATTATTCGACATCTAGGATCTAGTCGGACATCTTGTTTTATAATTCCCTTTTCTTCCTTCATTTGTAATAACTTATCATGATAATCATCTCTTTTATGTACCTTTAATCAAACGGACTCCCTTCTTCGATTACAAATTACATTTCTGTAATTTTTCTTTTCAGTGGTTCACAAATATACGGGTGGATTATATGGAAAAGAGAATGCAACATGCAGTCGCTCAGTTGGTTTTTCGCATTGGAAATTAATTGATAATATATAAGAAGCATTGTGTTTTTCTACTCTTCGTCTGCTTCTATTTCCGGAGTAAAGCCCTATAAGAAGTTATAGTTAAGAATCAGCCACCAGAGAACAGAGATCGGTATGTAAACAGATCCAAGAGAAGAGAGTACCTTGTTCGCTTCATTACCCCCTAATTCCTTAACGAGACCATCGTAAGGGTATGATCGGGGTACAGCAGGCATTTCCGGAGTGCTAGCATAGGCAAACAGCATGATGGACCCAAATATTGAGGCGGCTACACTGAATTGAAACAAAGCGGTTTTGGGGGCAATTTTAGGGGGGTCAAGTCCCCACATCGAGTACATTTCATCTCTTTCGTGAAGCTAAAAGTCCGAGGTAGATGGAAACAGGACAATTATTTAATTAAGGTAGTTGTAGGGGGTTGTAGGGTATGGTAGTCAGTTTGTCAATATCAGTTATTTTCGATTAGAAAGAAAGGTAAGAAATAACTCACAGTGTCACCAAAGTTACGGCGCATCTGGTTATCCCACCATCCTGTTGGTGGAAGAGTTGCACGAGAGACGTCTGGAAGGGTAGGATAGTCGCCTAACTGAGGGTCTTTCTGGGTCGAAAGAGAGCGACGTGCCGAGTGAGCTGCAACTACAGCTGAGCGCCTGCTACTGCTGGCTGCTGCCAGTCGACCTACTGCTAGAGAGCTCATGTGTTGGTGAAATGAGAGGCACGGGATAGGACCCGCACGGCGTTACACATTGTACTAGCGTGACAAACTGACAACAGATATGGCAATTGTGACGCACTATGTATCGCGTTATCCATCCACGAGAATAATTTTCCTTAAATGAAGATAGATAAAATATCAAATGCGCGGATGAGTTTGTGCGATGACCTAATACCATATGAGGTAAGTAAAGAAGTTCTCCCTGAGAAGGAATTTTCTGATGGGCAAAGTCTAAAAGAAAAGGGAAAAATTTTGGATTTTTTCTGATACTAAGCGATTCCGTGAAGGCAGGCAACGCACACCCCTCCTCCCGTTTCCCGTTCGATCTGTTATTTTATAAATGTGTCTGTTCCGAGACCTGGGCTCCGGCTACTCCTTCTTTCCAAGCGATGCTTGATAAACCTCTTTTGAAAAATTTCCGTCATTTCTCCCCTTCCTCGCTCATCATATTACCTATTCCTTACTACCTACCTCTCTAGTTGCTTCCCTATAACTACCTATATACACTACCTTACTTCCGTTAACCAGTCCCTACTACTTACTAGACTCTACCATCTACTATAACTAGTGTCTACCTATTCTACCGTTCCCTAACTCCTCACGTTCCCGAATAACCAATAAACTCCAAGGGAAATGAGCTCACTAGCAGTGGACGTTGTAGACATATCAACAACCTCGCGCGCTAACTCAATAGGAGGGGGTTATCAACCCAACACACCTAGTCCGATATCAACTCTGAGCTCAACTTCAGCAAGCCAAGGGGTACATAGGGATGTCAGTGCGGAACTCCTTGAACGGGGTCATATCAAGCATAGGAAGCACGGTGACGTGCCCTACCCACTAAAGTCTATCAGTACGGACCCATTTATTAATATATGAGCGCCTAGTGCATTGTGGTTCTTATTCAATCATTACCTTTTCTCTCCTTCCTCCTTCAACATGCATCAATTTATGAAATTCCATTCCCCTGCTCCTCTGTTTTTCCTCTCTACACCTTTTTCATCCCCCTCTCTCCTTTCCGTTCGACGTTCCCCATTGTATCACTTTAGACAGGCATATTGCCGATCACGAGACTATCGACAGCCTGTTCGTCTCGCATACAGCAGCAGGCTTTACTTTAACAGATTTTAAACGCCCTCCGAGACGGGTATTGGATCTAGGGTGTGGAACTGGCTTTTGGATCATCAGTGCGGCACAGCATTGGAAGGTATGTTGTGTATCTATTGTTGTTTCTTTCTTCACTTTGCTCCGGTTTGGGAGCATTCTTTCAGCTCCTTGACTTTCCTTCTATTCCCCGCTCTCTATTTGCTTTTTCCTATTCAGTACTCAATATCCCCCGTGTCCCCGTGCCCTTTCCTTTCCCCTCATCCTCCGTTACTCGATCACTGATCTTGAGATATATAATGACCATAATACGATAATTTCGTATCAAAGCTATATCATCACTCACAATTTTTTATATTGTTTTATACTAATTTAACACAGGCTCCTTTCCATACTAACTTTTTTGATGCCTTCCTCCGATAATTTGTTTAGGAGACGCACTTTGTCGGATTTGATATTTCCCATTGCCAGCCTAATCTGCATTATACTGCTTTAGAATACAGGAACCGGATCGAATGGGTTCACGGCAACTTGTAAGTATGCATATATCTATCATAGGCTGTTTTAGAAAGTGAGGTGTTGTACTGATTGGATGTTCTTCCCTTGATACGCGTATCTGTGGCCACTGATTCACCAATCAACTCAAATATCAACCCATCCCAATCAAACGTAATGACTCATCTCTAAATCAACTCAAAACTTCTCAAAAACTTCTCATCTTAAATCAAAATTTGAAACTTAACAAAACAGCTTAGACGGTTTACCCTTTGAGGATGAAGAGTTTGACATGGTCCGTATAATGTTCATAGGCCTCGGCGTTCCGGAAGACGAAGTGAGTCATCATCTTCTGTCTTCATCAACCGCATTCTTTTTTTCCACATTCTTACTTCAAAGAGCTAAATGCTGATTGTGGCTTTTTTTCGAAATTCTCAGTGGCAATTTATTTTTGACGTAAGTTTCCATCATTTTAAATTTTCTATAAATATCCTTTTTTCCCTCCTCATTCATCGCCAAAATGTCGTATCACGTTAGTGCCAAAAGAGGCCTACAAAAGACAGAAATGAATGTAGATATGAGAAAAGGGGGAGACAGATCGAATGGATACATTTAAACTACATATTGAAGAAGAAAAGTTGCTAACAAATGGATACTACATACAGGAGGTCGTCAGAGTAATGACAAAAGACGGTGTAGTCGAAGTGATTGAAGAGGATCTCATTTTCCCGTGTCCCGAGTCACCGATGAATGTTAACCGGACACCTCATGCTTCTCCCTCACTCCTCGGTAGGAGCTCGAGAAGTTACTCGCGTTCGACTATTGGCAATAATAGTAACAGCACTGGCACTAATAGCAATAATTCGGGCTTCAGTAACAGTGGCTCGCATTATAGCAGTACCTCGCACTACAGTGGTAGTGGATCACACTCTCATTCAAGTGAAGGGGATACATTCGAAGACTTTTACGATGAGTTATTTGAATCTGGAAGCAAGTCGCGTAGTATTGATACGTTGAGGCAGCATGATCAAGTACGTACAATTATTTCATTCTTTTCTACTTACCCTTCCCCGTTATCTACCTATCTATCCTCCCACTTCTATCTCTTCCTCCCGTTCTATGTGTTTTTCTATCTGTTCTGCTTTGCTTATATCAACCAACGCGCTCATTTATCTTCTACTTCTTTCTTAATTATTTTACAAATTTGTTTACTGATTGAACTGACGGCTTAATAACTTCTAATTTGAATTTTATCCTTTGCCGATGTTTCCTAATTTTTCCTGGTACTTCTCAAACATCCCCTTGTCCTTCCCGGACTTTATGGTACTATACTGGGCCGAACTGAACCGGGATTTGTGATGGTCGCGTGGTTTGTTGCCTGTATGTTCCGCGGTGATGACGCTACCTATGATTTTGATGACACTGTACAACGTGGGGGTATACGAATGTCTCCAGAGAGACCACTCAAAACTCAAACAAGCCTTCTACGAGATGCTAAGCGCACGTTTCATAAACCCACAAGTCTTAACCGTCCTACCCTTCTATCTTCAAACAGCATTCCAAGAAGTTGAAGCAATCCCACACATTCGGATTTTCCTACCTCCACCAAGTGGGATCGAGTCACTGAAATGCGAGGCAGCGTCTGCTGAGGAGAGAGCAGCTGCTAATGCATCTAATAACGGCTCCGAGCATGGTAATATGGGTATGGGCGGAGGTCTTGATCTTGGTCTGGGTTTAGGTTTTGGCTTGACCTCAGGTTCTATCTCGTCTTCCTCAGGCCGAATTATCGAAATGTCAAATCATATTGCCAAACATGTCGAATCCAACTTAGGCACTCTACAGGATCAAACTCGTTCTCGATTTGCCTTGAGGCGGATCCTAGAGACGGTGCGTGGATGTAAAGAGGAGATGTGGAAGGAATATGAGAAGATAAATAGAAGCGAAAGGAAAACTGCTAATCCCAGAGCGGATAGAGAGGACTTTGAGATACATTTTTATAATTGGGAGTGGTGAGTAATAATATGTTTTAGAACGAGTTTCTTTCTATTTTTACTTTACTATTCATATTTTCCCGTCAAGCTAACAATGAATTCCACCTCTTTCGCTCCTAATTACAGCGACATGCAAGACCGAATCAACATGCAGGACACGATAAGTTCAATATTGGGATGGGAAAAACCAACAGCATCGGCTACCCCATATTGGTACGAATGGCGGATAAAAGGCGATACAGAAGACGTAGAAGCGTTCTTTGCACATGCACCACCAGAGCCTATCCGGACTGTCCGAGCTTTTATATGTAGGAGACCTGTTCAGCAGGTTACCAGTGATTCGTCTTCTTAGAGTCTTCACTTCTTGGATCCCCGGATCTGAGATCTATATATAACTAGGACTACTTCCTCTTTTAAAGTTTTTCTTTTCTTTTATATCATACCTTTCTTCATTTTCAAAAATACCTCGTGTCCTCAACTCTTTTATATCTTGATCCTTTTTTAGGGGGTATCTATTAGGGTCCCCCTTACTCTCCTACACTCCAACTGACCTTCGCTCTACTCCGTTTCTTCCATTCCTCCATCTTCTTCTTTCTCTTCCCTCTTCCCTCTTCCCTCAACTCACCATCGACTCATCTCATCTCTAGCATATAGCCGTCCTCGATTATAATCTATCATTGTATCATTGGGTATTTTTTTGTTGGTTACAAAAGTCAATATAAAAATATTGTATTGAATATCATTCATTCCTTCTTTTGTTTTATCTGTTTCAAATCCTTGTTTTTCTTTTATTTAAATTATACTTCTTTTCGTTTTTTTCTGTGATTAATTTCGGAATTGGAGTCTGTACACATATCTTTTCATCCCTTTACTCTGTCTATGCTTCCCTTTTGTATATATCAATTCGAACGTTTTGATGCGTATCAAGAAGCCACTTTTTTATAGACTTAAACGGAGATTTGTCGCATCTAACTTCCTCTATAATCTGCCAAGATGTACACACCCGTTTTAGTATCTTGTATTATCTATTATATAGAGCAATTTCTTATGTGGGTTCAAAACGGAAAGGGGAAACGTATCTTGCTTCATATATATATCAACAAACTCATAAAAACGGACTAGAGCAGACACAAGAGTAGAGTAACATAATGATAAGAGAGGCGATGAAAACCCTAAGCTTGGGCATACATATGAAACTTACGCTAGTGAGATTTAGATCTAATGAGTACATTACTACCTAAGCACCGTTTCCGTATATCCCATTTTCAGGTTGTGCTGGATCAGAGAAGATATCGTGGAAATTGAGATCAAAAGCGCGAGTAGGCCTAACCAAATAACACGTTTCACATCAAAGCCACCACGGAGTTTACCGAGCTCACAACGTCCAAATTCTACGGAACTCAACAGATGTAAAAGACAAAAAGAACTCCCGGGACGTTGATGCTATACCTAGTACCTGACAAGCTATCCTAGTAATGATATAATGATGGCTTACGATTATCAGTATAACTCGACGAATATTAAAACTCACTACTAACGTACAGATAAAGACTCCCCCCCCCCCCCTCAATCCTTTCGATTCGTGTCAGCGAGAGGCTTCATAGATGTCAGGTATCATAGACAATCCGTCAAAAGGCTTTGTACATACATGTTGGCCCTTTAGGAACTGTCTTCAGAGGAAGACCTATAAGCCTATTGTCATGCTCAGGGATACCTCCAGCACAGACTTTGTTAACACTCCTCAGACATTCATCACAGCAGATAACGTTTAAGCCAGAGCTGATTTTGGCTTTGAAGTGAGACTCAGGCGAGTGAACACAAAGATGGACCTTTGAATGCTGGGGACGGAGGCTGTTCAGCCTGAGGCCACGGCCGGTACTACTAATACTAGTATCAGCTTGAAATATGCACATCTCCTAGATCGAAGAATTGAGCTTCGTAAATTGATACTTTCAACGACAATACTCATCTTATATATGTACTTGAGTCAAATCAAAAGCACATATGGTTTTTATATCTATGGCAAAACATCAAGTTTCATGGAACTTCTTCCCATCGTTGCATCGTTGATAATAATAGAATATCGTTTTGTGCCGGGGTTTAAGCTGAGAAGCACTGCAAGGCTATTCACTGCACTATCTACCACGCCCTTGAGTACGAGAATACAAGATTTAAAGGAAAACTATAGATAAACATTGCAAAGCCCTCTGTCTATCAAAAGTGGACACCTCATTACCTGTATTCTGTTTGCCCGGGCGCTATATCATGTCTCTTCGCCTAAGTATTGAAATCTCAGCTTTCTCCTCTTACTTTACTCAGATTTTCGTAACAAGTGGTGGCTAAATTGTGAAAGAACTCGTTGTATTCCCTGCTTACGACTTACCTTTCGAGGCATAATTCGTACTTCAAGAATGTCTCTTAACATGAAAAAGTTGATTTTTTAAGATCTTGCCACATATTCTGTACCCGGGCTGCTAAAATTGGAAGGTAAACCTTATACTAGACGACTATTAAATTGTTTTATTCTAATGATCCAGTGATAAAAGATGTAGAAAGGTGAGGACAACTGACGCAGAAGACTCTACAGATTTTCGCCAATGATCAAAGTAGAAGTATACATCTCATGGGATATATATTATGATTCGAGATTGAGTTCTGATTTTGAGTTACTGACACTATAAAGTCGAAGATCAGATGGAGATATACTTACGACCTGAAACTTTGCAAGGTAAACAGAGGCTGTATTTCATGCTTCCTAATATGGAATACATCCTGAAAAGGCAAATTGTAACCTAATGGAGGAGATGCATATGGTCCTCAGGTCTAGGGGCTTACAGGACTTCTCAAGAGTCCGAACACTCATCCTCAATTTTTTTTGATACCTTCATCTCAAACACTCTCATCAACAACCACGCATCATCCACGTCATCCACACAGGGATCAAACGTAAATAATCTATCAAATCTCGTCGCCCCTCGCCCTCACTCGTCCCTCGTCTTCGATCATTCAATTTTTTCATTTTACTGAAAAATATAGAGAAGCTAATCTTACATCTTCTCAAAGGGACGTACAACAAAGAGAACTTGATATTAAAAAAATAAAATATGTCTGCTCCGGAGACGAAGACAACGGAGGAAAAGCCCCGCTCGACTGCTGAGGCTGATCTCACTAAATATAAGGTGAATTTCACCTTCGTCCTCTCTCGTCTTCGCCTCAACACTCTTCATTACTTTATTCCCCCTTCTCCATCCCTAAATTATTTCTTCACTTTCTTTTACCATTTTTGAGGGTAACTTTATCTTTTTGTTCTCTGGAGGAGAACCGGGGTTTGTCTTCAAAGTTTCTGGTCTTAATTCAACTCGGGAATCCATCTCTGCGATATGTGGCGAGCGCATGTACTTTGGGTTGGGTGTATGCGTATATATGTATAGGTATAGGAAGCTTCTGGTTCTGGATGTCAGTTGTGAGGGGCTAGATAATTGCTCGTGTGAACTCCAAGTGCTCCCACTACAACGCACTGGAGAGTTGTCATCATCGGTGTCCTGCTTCTCCATTCGTCATCACTCAATCAATACTTACCATCTGTGACAAGAGGGAGGAAAAGATGGGCCCTGATTTAGTTTTTCTATTTTGCTATAACCTCACACACAAGAAAGAACTTGGAAAACACATTTTTATTCTTTAGATGCATACGTTAACATATTCTCTTATATCCTTTTTTTATACCAATGCTCTTTTCCTTATACTAACAACCAAACTCATTACGACCAGACTGCAGCGGACATCGTAAACAATGTCATGAAAGCGCTTGTTGAGAAGTGTGTCGAAGGAGCGAATGTACTCGAATTATGCATAGAAGGAGACAAGCTTATCGAGCAGGGAACTGGTGCAGTATATAACAAGGCTGTCAAAGGTGTTAAAGTACCTAAAGGTAATGCAATAACCCCTTTAAACTGCTTTCTCTCTCCATATTCTACACTGTGACATTTTACCCGACTTGGGGAACCTGCTACTGAGGGCTACATCTTTGTTCTTCGTCATTGGTGGTGTTCATATAAAGTCATACTGATTGTAACTTGGCCTCGACTCTTACATATTATACTATCTTGGGATGAAAACTAAAACATTTCCACCATTCTTCACCTCTCGGGACAACTATTTGTGGTGATTGTCGATACTGTCTGATAACAATGATGGCAATATATAGGTATTGCATTCCCAACGTGCATATCAGTCAACAACTGTGTAGCGCACTTCTCTCCTCTCCCGTACGTATTCTTCCCTTATTTTAGCGCATATACCCACCACAATTCCACTCTAATTTGCTATCCATCTGAATAACTGATTTGTAAAACAACTAATCTAAAATTCTTTCCTTCGTCATCTCTCCTCCTCTTTTCCCAATCATCTACCAAACTTAGTTCCGACCCAGCCTCCTCCCAAGTCCTCTCAAAAGACGACGTCGTCAAAGTCCACATCGGTGCACATATCGACGGTTTCGCCTCCGTCGCCGCTGAGACGCTCATCGTCGGTGCTACCGCTGACTCTCCTGCATCAGGTCGTCGAGCAGACGTAATAAAGGCAGCATGGCATGCGGCTGAGGTTGCAAAGAGGCTTGTGAAGGTTGGGAATAAGAACTGGCAAGTGACAGATGCTGTTGCGAAAGTTGCGAGTGCTTGGGGGTGTAAGCCTGTTGAAGGTGAGTTATTTTGAGTTTTTAACTTTGTAACATGTTAATTGGAGAGTCGGACTCACTAATCACACTTTTACTCCTTTCTTCTTGCATTTACTGACTTCAATCATTCCGTGATTATGGTCTATGATCATGGGCTGAATAAAACCTCGGATTCCAAACTCAAAATATCAAATCTAAACTCAATGATACGTATATAGGCATGCTATCATGTCAGCAAACGCAGAACGTGATTGATGGTAAAAAGAGGATTATCCTCAATCCAACTGAGCAGCAGAGGAGAGACTTTGAGACCGTCACTTTTGCTGAGAACGAAGTTTGGGGTATCGATATCTTGATCTCTTCTGGAGAAGATGGGAAGGTATGCTAATCTCATCTGACTTTCAAGATTTCTGTGTTTTTTTTTACTGAGATTACTCATCACCTCGCGATCAAACTTGTTTATATTGCAACACAATGGAAACTCAAACCTCGAAAATATTATAACATAAAACCATGAATTACTCTATAAAAAAACGACTTCGAATTACCTTCAGTCCCGCCCTGAAGACGCAAAGCCGACTGTCTACCAACGAGACTCGACGGTAACGTACCAGCTTAAGATGAAGACTTCTCGTGCCGTATTTTCGGAGGTACAGAAGAAGGCTGGCGCGTTCCCGTTCAACATCAGAGTGTTGGAAGACGAGAAGAAGGCTAGGATGGGGCTACAGGAGGCTTGCCAGCATGCACTTGTAAAGCCTTATGACGTTGTGTACACCCCACAAAACACCTTCGTCGCCGCGTTCCACTTCACGATCGCGCTCCTCCCTGGTGGCCCGTCGTTGGTAACTCACCCGCCGATCTGGTATAAGCCCGAGGCTCTGAAGACTGAGAAAGAGTTGGAGGATGAAGAGTTGAAGGAGTTGGTGACGAAGAAGTTGAGGGAGGATAAGAAGAAGAATAAGAAGAAGGGGAAAGGGGAGGGTGAAGGGAGTGGGGAGGCTGTTGAGGCTTGAGGCTTGGTATCTGTGGTTTGGGAAAGTTAGGAGTAAGGGGCTCGGATTAAGGAAATGTGGAGGTGGGGTGGAGGATTAAAACTTATAGGTACAAGGAGAGCGTTGAATAGTTCAATGCGTGGGTGTACGAGGGTAGATCCGAAACTCACGATAGAGGGCTTTACGGTGTTCAAATCAGAGAACAAATGGACATGTATGTGGATGTAGGAAGAAGGGGGGAAAGAGAAAAGAGTGTTTGTGGGGGAGAGAAAGAGGGGAAAGGGAGGTCTCCTTCCTCCTTACAAACTCAAATTAAAACCGAAATCGAATCAAACTAAATCAATCTGTAGCAAATCCTCTTATTATATATACTACAATTCCTTCTTCTTTTTTACTGGCTTTTATGGCCTTTTTATCCTTCTTGGAAAACGTGAAATAGAACGAAACTGAAATTCAAGATGAAAATGATTTGGGGTAGGGTGGTGAGGCATACATATATCGTACACTTTTATATCATTTTGTATAGATACATAGGAACAATCGCATTGACACCAAGAAAGGGAAGAAAGAAAAACGATGCATTCTCATATTCATATTCAAATATGTTACGATTACAACGAGCAATGCAGTTGTATGTACGTACGATGTATAAGTATAGGAGCAGAGGCTGCTATCCCACACACACTGTACGTGTACCTCCACATCAAAGACATTTCTTGTTTGAAAGCACGGGCATGGGTTACGATATCCTTTTAATTCGCGTGAAGTGTGTGGGCCTGATAACTTATAACCTATCACTTCCACCGGACAGACTACTTACCACACACACCCATATACACTCACGATCTCTCTCTCTCTCTTCCTACTCCTGGCCTGCTATCAACCTCTAGACAAGTTTCCCCATTCTACTCCCTATTCCCTACTCCCTACTCTACTCCTCTAACCTCTCCGCGTCCTCCCCGAACTCACCAAGAGTACGGATGACAAGCTCCACGTTCTCAAGGAACGAGTTAACAGTCAATCGAGTAAGTCGGACTGTCAAGCACGTAAACGTCCTATTATTCCACCCCACCCCCACCCCCAAAGTAAGATATGTTTGTAAGTCAAGATAGTTTGAAGTTAGTACATGTATAGTATGTGTAAGATATGCAACATATAATACACGTATATTCGTAGGTCAAAAAGCCAAAAGCCAAAAATCAATTAAAACAGAACGTGTAGAACAAAGAAAGAAAGAAAGGAGAGGAGAATACATACGCGACAAGTTCCTCTCCCTCCGTTTCCAGCTTCCTCTTAACAGATTGAGCTTGTAGCTCCGGGTCGACCTCGATTACCTGTTTTGCGATAGAGGCGTGTTTAGGTGAGATGAACGGGATGCGGACCGTTCTGATATGTGAGATGTTGTATTCATGTTGTTCGGGTGCGGTTTATTTAGCAGATACGATAGAAGGGGTGTGGACGTGGACGCATGCGCATATACGGAAGGTGCAAAAGGGTAAGTAAGTCAGTATTATGCGTTGTAGATGATGAACGAGAGAAGGAAACAAGTAAAACACTGAAAGTAGATGGGGGGTGGGTGCATCTGGTTGGATAGATGGAATAGATAATCAAGTTTAAATACGATGATAAACAAAAAAGAAGAATAACAATGTTTTGAAAGAGGAAGTGAGAATAAGGAAGGGGAGGGAGGGGGCTCACAACTCACAATGTATGCCAATCGTCATAACTCGATGAGTTGCCACTACTTGACATCCTTTATCTTTTCTTTTGAGGTGGAAATGACAGAAGACAAAGAAGACTGGAAGGCTTGAGGCGCAATTTTTTGCTAGCAAGGAAGGAAGTGGGATAGGGAGAATTCGAAATCCGAGGCTCAAGATTCGAAGTTCAAGGTAGTATGTACACAAAAGGAAAGGACGGAGAGAGGGATGCGTGATGCTCGATGCGTGATATGCGCAGAATATTGAGCAACTGAGCAACTTTGTGTTACACAGTGTGGTGTCTTAGAAGTTGCGCGTACTGCTTATTGTTGTATGTCTGTATGGGAGAAGGTACCCCCGACGATATTGAATTTTCCCAAGAAGCCCTTGCTCCTAAAAAGGGATGATCGATCGAAACTTGGCCTTGAGTTCGGTTAGGATTCGACTAAGAAATGTTTCCGTTTTGTGGCTGGAATCTTCTGCACCGGTATGGTCGATGTACAACATCTGCACATGCCTATGGTCTGGTACGTTGTACATGAACAAAAAATACCATACATAAGCTTTTAAACTCGAAGAAAGACAACAGGGATCGTTGTCACGTTTGACAATATACATGAAATTAAAGTACAATAGCGAAGTACTGATGTTAGTGATGACGGTTGTCAATGTACATGTACAACAACCCTTTTGTTGTAAAAGCTAAGAACTCGAAGTCCAGGTATTCAAAAAAATGAGGCTGCTGGCTGGAGAGTGTGTGTTGTTTACCACGCAACCGTGTCACACGGGTCATTTTCATGAATTCAACTTGTGTATTTAGTGAGGTTATTTGGTGTTTCGACTCGTTTACTTGATGCTGTGCCTTACTTCGAGGCCGAGGGATTTGAAGAGGGCCGACTTGCCCTATAATACAATATGGTTATGCTATCACACCTTATTGTAGCTGTGGGTTGTAAAAACGTTGTTGATAATCCGTCATTTAGAATGATAGCGTGGAGTTGCCAATCGTACAGAAGCGTGGTACTCCTATCACCGTATATTATATCTGTGTGGTCTTCACGTTGAATTCGCCTCCCTTTCTAGCCCTAGTGTCACCCCATTTACTCCCAACAAAAAAGAACCTAACGTTTCTTCTTACTCTTCTGGGTCTTCTCAGCTCGGGAGCCCGAGGAAGACCTAGAAATAGAAACAGAGATTTATATGAAGACGGGAGGGAGAAAAAGAAGCAAGAAGTTCTTGATGAGGTTGTGTGGTTGACCTTTTTGCGCCGCCTCTGGGCGCTTATTTTCCTTCCCCTTCCCCTGTTAACGCGCTTAATTCCGAATGTGATTTATGTAGCATAGCATAGCATAGTGGGAAGCTTTTAAATAGAGTATATAAGAACGTATTGGGAAATCCATCACTTCTTTCCCCCTTTTCTACTTAACCTTCGACTCTGTTCTCTCTCTGTACCTGTGCTTAGCTTTTAACATATAGAGTTCATACATACCTATACACATCCACATATCTATACATCTACGTCTCCGTTTACATCTGCATCTATACTCCCGCATCTGAGGATCGTCGGAACATTGTTTTTAGGGAGGGGATCTCGGCTCCTTGGCCAGATCAAGATCGAAGACTTACTTGGCTTGTTGAGTGTTTCAGTGAGTAAATTGCTTTCCTTCGTTACCGTGTAACTTTTATCACTTACAATGCTTAATATGATACCTATACCAATACCAAATACTGTTATTTATTTAAATCAATTACAACATCGTCAACAACAACAACTTGTACAATACCAATAATAAACGTCTAAACCAGATCGACTTGCTAAATCCTTGGATTGTCTCCCGTCTCCAGTTACGACTCTCCGAGACTACAAGCTTCGTTACATTGCTATACATTGTTGTTTGTTCTTCTTGTAAGTTATCTACATATTCACATCATTTTACCATTTAAAAGCAACCGAAACTCTATTCTCTATTACCTTCATTCGCCCATCCCTTCGACTTCCTTCTTGTCTTTCTCGCGGAATAAAAAAAAAGCATCCCAACTATCATATCGTACCCAAGTCTTCATACTGCTTTCCTTTATTTTTTTTCTCCTTTCTTCACTTGCATCCTTTATATCTTACTTTTACTCCCCGACCTTCTCTCTCTTTAAAAAAAATTAAAGCATCATTATTCTTCTGCAAGCCTTCTCTCCCTTTCGGAGCGGAAGGGAAAACGCAAATCCGGGTGGCTTGTGTCCATTCACCCACATATCTTTCTATCTAACCATCTATCTACCCTTTTCGTCTACTGATCTATTGATCTATCTCATTCAATTTCTCTTCAATTTCCTTACTCCATTCAAATCGATCCTACCTATTCTTTTCATTCATTTCAATTTTCTTCGAAAAATAAGGTTGACCCAAAAGAAACCAACCTCAAAAAAAATCATTTTTACTCACATATACATTCTAATCCCAAAATTTCCCAAATTTAGGACAAAGGCAAAAAAAGGTTGATACACAATACGATATTTACAACAATAACCACAAGTGAAGCCCGCGTGCGCGTTCCGTCTCCGTTCGGACTTTTGGTAGAACACTTGACGAATATTTAGGAAAAAGAGGGAAAACCAACTAATTTTTCAAAACGATAATCAAATAGACGAGGAAAACAAATAAGACATTTAACATAAATTTAGGGAAGAAAACGTATAGTGGTTTTACATACGAACTTGGTTAGGACCCTTTATCGACCCACCTGAAACTTGAAACCACTGGCTCCACTCCAAGCAACTAAAGTTCTAGGCCACCTACCACACGGCTTTCATTCGTTGTTTTTTTATTTAGATTTTTTAATAGCTTCATTGACGGATTAAGCCCACCAAAGAAGACTTCGAGAGGCCCTATATTTCCTTTTTTACCAATTCTTTTTTCTTTTTTTTTTGCACCCACTTATTATCATAGACGCCTCTCTTCTTAACATAAAGGGAGATAAACCAAACAATCAGTCATTCAATCAATAGGGACATGCCTATGTTTCACTAGTCTTTTTCTTCAATTCTTTTGATTCTTTACTCTTTTTAACAAGGAAGGATCCAGGAAATTTCTTTTTCTATCCCCCATCGAGTTTTTTTTTCAACACTCACACACACATACACACACTCTTCATCCTCCTTTTCTCCATTCTCTGAACGGATCGGAAAAGCATAGAAGAACACTGGACTATTAGCACTAGGATCTCTTTCGCACCACCAAGCTACACGCTTTCATACTGCATTCGGCAATCGTTCATCGCACATTCTAATTACCACACAAACCACATCTAACTTGGCATCGATCCAGGTTTACTCTCCATCTCCATCTCTCTGCTTTTGGTCTTTACCAGACTACATTCCTCTTTGACCCTCAACACTTCTCCACACTCACCTCCCCACCAAAAAAACTCTAAACCCCGTACTTCTGAGTTTCAGTGGTCAACACCGAGGTTAGAACAAAAAGGACTTCTCTTACCAACGTTTTAGAGTTTTAGGTTTTGAAAGAAGGGAAAGTGAAGAAAGGTATTAAAGTTTTGTTTGTTTGACAGAAAGAAGACAAGAAGGAAGCCTGTAAGTATAATTCCCAGCTCTTTTGACAGTTTGCTAATTTTATATCAATGTTATCCGTCCTTTCTTTTGACATATCCTTCTTTCGGCGTTTTCCATACCCGGCTGACATCCAACTTGTCCTTTTATTAAACCTTTCAAATTCATTCTTTCACGAATCGTTTCTACATCCATAGCAAACAGCTATCTTCAACAGCCATCGGTAACCTTCTAAGCTAGCGCAGCAGTTGATAACGACTTTGCCAACGCTTGGACGAAGAAGGTAGGAAGGGCAGGAGTAAAGATCGCGGTTCACATAAGGAAGAACAAGTGTAGGAAGATCCATACAAGTCGTACGAAGAAGATATAAAGGTAAAACCAAATCAATTTATGGTCAAAAATAATAAAAAGACGTTACGAATATCTGATTCCTCTCTCTCTCCTCTCTCTCTCTCTCTCTTTCTCATTCTTTCATTCTTTCCTCGTTGTCCATCATTTCACATCAAGATTATTAGCAATAAATAAAAAATACAGGGTTCCAGTATGCCACCAAAATCTGAACGAGATGTCATTATAATTCAACAATTCGTTGATATTAGGAACCCCAAGGTAGCAGTCAAGATCGTATCCGAGGTGTCTTTAGAGGAAAGACACATTCAGTGGTTGATCCCAGAGCCATCCGTGCCAGAGTCTGATTCTGACTCGGAATCTGACTCGGACTCGGACGACGAGGATGGCATGGAAGGAAGAGAGGGTGAGGTGAAGGGAGGCAAAGATAAAGATGTTGTAAATAATGAAACTAATCGCGTCGGAGAACACACTTGTGAAGGAATCATTGGCGTTGGCTATGACAACGCGATAGAAGAAGATCAGAAAAAGGGTGGAAAGGATGAAGAGTGTTTGGGCTTCTTCGACAAGAGCATGTGCATGTACAAAGGCACTGACGCGGACATGGATGGTTGTGATGCACATGATCGTGAATGTGACCGTGATTCTTCGCGCGACGCGTCTAATGAGTTCTTAATTAATCGCATACAATCCACATCTTCTGCTACTCCCGCATCGACCAGCACTGTTCATAACACCAAAGCCAAGAATGCCTCAGCAACTCGCTCTACTCCGGTACGAACGGACTCAACACCAGCCAAGTTAGATGACGGTCCAAAGCCTGTGATCGGGATGTACCCGGCATTCACAAAGTCTGGTCTCTTAACAGCCTTAGCCCTATCGATAGGGAACAAGGCTCTCGTCATAACAGACATTTTGCGTTCCCCTCGTCCTAATACAAACAAAAATAATTACTCTCCCACTTCTCCTACGTCTAAGACCGATAACAACACTCTTACCGGAACAAGTTCTACGGCACTAACAGCCCCACGTGCACTCATATCTTCTCTGTTCCTTACGCCCGAGTCTGGTTGGCGGGTCATGGCATTTGACGGGCCTGAGCTAGCTGTTGCCGGGCTGTATAAAGGTCTAGGACTACGAGCTGCGCATATAGTTGATCTTATGAGCTTGGGGACGAGAGCGGGTTTGATAGCGATGAACTCGAGCTCGGGATCGAAAAAGTCGAGGTCGGGGCAGGGTCAGGGTCAGAGACCGAGAGTGGGGAGATCGGTCATTGACTCTGTCAAGGCTGCTTTCTCTTTACCACTTTCAAAGCCAGCTTGGGAGAAGAGGGGGTATGATGAGGATGAGGATGAAGATCTTGATGCTGATGCCGATGATGATGACGACGATGACAGATGGGATGCGCTTGGTAGCAGCAAGGGTGGTCACTGGTTGAAAGGTGCTGCTGCTGGGACTGACTCAAAGTCTAACGCGGAAGACGAAGAGGAGGATGAGGATGAGATGAGGCTCCTTGAAGATACTATCAGCAAGGAGTTCGAAAGCTCGGTCTTTGATTATAAAGCGAGAGATGCTTCTGAGTCTCTTGCTAGTAAAGCCTGGTTAGCAAGTTTCGTTGGGGGACATCCGAAGGCCCAATGCCATATAAAGGAATTAAAGCCAATCAATACGATTCCAATTATCAAAGTAGTACGTTCGCATTTTTATTTTTCGTTGCTTTTCTACTTGGGGTTCTTCAATATAATATACTACTATATCTCTTATGATTTACTCTTCAATCAACGCTAACACTCGCATATATGCATCCTCTCTATACAGGAACTAGATATAGTCTCTCAGACTGTCGAATCTCACCTTGTCATCGACCTCGCGAAAGAGAATAAGAGGGAGATCATCCTTTCCGGTGATAACTCTATAACGATCAATAGAGACAACGTCCAGTTCACCCAAAGGAATTACTCGCAGAGGTTGACTCCTGGTGCTAGGGTAAGCCCTTCCTCGATTAGTCGTGTGATAACTGTACTAACGGTATAACAAAACCAAACCCGAACAACGCTTAACAAAACAAAAAATAGAAATGTACCCTCCAGCTAACCGACCTAGCTCTCCCTGCGACTGTCCAACAACTCAAAGGACCAAAAGCGAACTTGAAAGTGAGGGACTTGGAGAATGTTTTTGAGCCGAAGGTGAAGGCCTTGACGGTCTATGGGAAGTCGGAGATGACGAGTGCGGAGAAGGAGAGGGGGAGAGTGGTGATGGAGGTTTTGACGGGGGATAGGACACTTTTTGGGACGAGGTGGATGAAGTTGCTTTTCCCAAGGGTAGATGGGGGTGTCAGTGTTGGTGCTGGGGCAAAGATAGCTGCCGGAGTGGGGGTAAGGGTGAGAACAATTGAAGCAAAGGCAAGTGAATATGAAACTGAGCCTGGGTCGAAGCCGGAGATGAAGACGAGGATTGCATTGGTGATAGGACAGTAGTCCCTATAGATGACAATGAGGCGGAGGAAGCTGAAGATGCACACGAATCAATTTTACTACCCACAACCATGTTTGAAGACGAGCCAAGATGATTTCGGAAAGTGAGTCTGTGTTCTATGCGGAGCCTGAAAACTCTGTTCTGGGATATAATTCCGGACTGGGAGCACTGGTTCTGGGTGCATATCCCGATCAGAGTCCGGTTCTGATTCTGTGTGTGCAACTGGACTCGAATCCCTGTACGAAACCGAAATTGGATCTGGGTCTGCTCCTGGGTCCGTATTTGAATCTGCCTATGATACAAAAACTAGAACGGGGTCGGTGTCTTCTTCTGCCTATGAATCTGGTTACGGGACTGGGTCGATTTACGGATCGGGATCCGGGTATGGATCTGTGACGAGCTCTGAGGATACGGAGCCCGAGATCATTGACGGGTTCGAACCTGATCAAGTTATGTGGACAAAGAAGCAGCAGGATGAAACGAGCATAAAGAGGAAGGCGAAATTTAAAACTCGTACACTCACTTCATCCTCCGAAGGAACGAGAAACTCGGATTATGGGGATGAAAATTCTTGGGGAAGAGTTGGGTGGATGAAGATTGGGCAGCTACCGTGTGGGGTGAGCTCTTGGCAGTCCTGACTTCCTCTTAGCTTTGATTCACTCATTCTTTTCCATCTATTAGACGATGAGCCAGAGGGTCAGGCCTCCGAAAGTCTGGTGGTCTCTTTCTCTCAGGAGTTAAACAGATCTCAGCACGATGCTGTTATGGATATGCTCGATGCGTCCAAGCCCATTACGATTATCAAGGGCCCACCCGGGACGGGCAAGACGACGGCGATAGCTGCCTATATCTCTTCGATCCTCGACCAGACTGAGAAGACGCTCTGGGTTGTGGCCCAGAGCAATGTCGGTGTGAAAAACATTGCCGACAAGTTGCATAAGACTGGTATAAAGGACTGGGTACTGCTGGTCAATTCAGACTTTTATCAGGGATGGTGAGTTTGATTGAGCTTCATCTTGCTTATATCCTGTTATGTATCTTTATAACCATTTTGTTGTCTTGTGCGCGTTGACTCACTTTTGCTGACTTCCGCTCTTTACATTTCTCACTTAGGCACGCCCACCTGTACCAGAATCTGGATGATTCTGAGCTCATCGTCTCGTCGGACTTCCGTACGACGAGGCCCAAATCGCAAAGGGTGGTTCTGTGCACTCTTTCTATGCTTTCAAATCCACAAATCACCCAGTTCAAAAGGGCGATACCGATGCAGACGCTCATCATTGATGAGGCGTCTCAGATCCCTATGACGAGTTACGTGAACGTTATAACATCGTATGAAAAAACTTTGGAAAAAGTCGTCTTCATTGGCGACAATAAGCAACGTAAGTGAAAATATCGTTCAACTGGCTTGATTTATAACACAATACTCACCTTGTTTTTGTTTTTTTGCATAACATCCTAGTACCTCCATATGCATCCGAACAGAACGAGTCTCTAGACTCGGTGTTCGAGAACGAGAGTCTCCTCTCGACCTTACGCATGAAGCAGTTAAAAATTCAATGCAAGTCCTTCTTCTCCCTTCCCCTCCACCTTTTCTTCTTCTCCTCTCCTTTTATTTCCTTATTAAAATTCTCAATACTCACGCAACTCAATTCTATGTCGTTGTAAATAGATCGGATGCCATATGCGATTGGTGATTTCTTATCAAGACACGTTTATTCCGGTTCCCTTCAATCCTGGGAAGGTCATCCGATTAGAAAGGACGACGCACTTTGCGTGAGGTTCGTTGACGTGAAAGAGGGTAGAGAGGTGCCGTCGAAAAAGAGTTATGTGGTAAGTCGTCTTTTGTCCATTTTTTCTCTCTATTTTATATATATTCTTACTCACAATTGGATCTAACTTCCTTATTATTGTGCCAATCATCACTCTGCGTGTTGGAACATAGAACTATGCAGAAGCTAATGCAGTTATACACATTATAAAAGACCTAATGCAACGGCAGGAACAACAACAGCAAAAACCAAGAAAGAAGGAACTAATATATAACTTCGATGACAATGAGAGTAATGACAGTAACTCAATATTTACGACGATAGTAGACAAGAGAGGCAAAAGAAAGTTAACTATAAAGTGATTACCCCATATGAGGCACAACGGGACCTTATAGAGCAGGAGTTGAAGAAGACTAATCTACCGTGGAAGAACACGGTTTTCACCGTCGACTCGTTTCAAGGTAAGATACAAGTTCTGTCCATCTTCCTTCTTCCTCATCTTTTCTGGCTTATCATTCATACTTGTATTAACCCATGTATGCAGGAACGAAGACGACTATATAATAATCTCTCTGACTCGTACATGGGATCTTGGTTTCATAACCGACACACGGCGGTCTAATGTTATGCTCTCACGAGCGAAGAAAGGAATGTTCATCTGTACGCAGGCGTCATTCCTACTCCAAGGACCGCCCCTACAAACACCCAGGGTTCCCATGCCTGGTCCCAAACGGTAATAACGGGCCAGGGCCAGACGCGACGACAACAGGTATTTACACCATCTTCTACCAGCAGTCGAGCAAGGGAGACTCTGGTTGGGAAAATGGCCGAAATGTGGGCTGGGATCGAGAATGGGTGGGTGACGTTCACTGGTCAGAGTAATGGTGTCGGAAGTAGTGGTAGGGAAGTAGGACCAACTACTGGCTTTGGTCCCGGCTCTGGATATGGCTCTGGTCGGGACAATAAGCAATCTTGGAACAGCAGAGATAGTGCAGAGACGGTAGGAATGGGAAAAATCGAAAGGATAGCCCCAATAGCAACATTCAATATAGAGGTGGAAACAAAAATGGAAAAAGGAGCGGAGGCAGGTCTACTAGGGGCGGAAAACGGGGATATGGCGCTAGTGCTAACAGGTTTAGTAGCCCTGCGAATGACTCCAAAAGGCATCAGGGCTACAATCCGCGTAGTAATGACAGCAAAAGCGGGGGTTGGGCAATGGTCTTGGAAATGGCCACGACGATGATAATCAGAGTATATATGCTCAGATACAGTATTCTCAGCAACCGCCTGAGCGATGGGGCGATGAGGATGATTACTGACAGTATATAATGTACAAGGACAAGATATTCGGGTGAGGAGTACCTCCCCCCCCACTTTTTTTTTTCTTTCTTAACTTTTAAGTTTCTTTCTACTACTTTTTATTCACTTCCTCTATTTGTTTCTTTTTCTCAGAGTGATATATTATCTGTCAAGGGCATTTCCCATTCTATAACTCGGGCTTTCGTTTTTTTTTCTCCAGATTTTACTTTCTTTTTCCATTTGTGATATTTACAACTTGCTCTACGTTATTTGTACTACCACACTGTACACCTACTACTAATCCTGTCTCTACCCTATTTCTATCTATAACTGCCTTGCTCTTGTAACTTTAAAGAATCATTATGCACTATTGTACATATACGTGTATGACAACACACCATTAAGTTTTTCTCCGTTTACACTCACATCAACGGGAAAAGAAAGAGACGATATAAATTTTTGTAAATTACGAAAATAAGTCGATTAGCTAAGAATCTATGGTATTAAGAGATCTAGTAAGTCTCTATAAATTTGAATTATAGTTTTGAACGAATCGTGCCCGATCCTGTTACCGAACTAGAACCGAGAGGCGTAGAGAAGAGGGCCTTCATTTCCCCTAGTGCTTCGTATAGCGCACGCTTGAATCCTTCGGTCGATGTCTCAGGACAAGAGAACTTGGACTCAATACCGAACTTAATTATATCGGCGGCTGCGAGGTCTATGATGAAGCCGCATGTCACACCCAAAGATGGCGAGGTGAGATGGATAGGTAAGATAGGTAGCAGGTATTAAAAGATAGAAAGCGAAGATTATCAATGATAACATGATGGTGAGTCTTCTGACTATATTAATAGGGATAACTAAAATTAAGACTTACAATTGATTCCATATCCGTCGTTATACATAGCTCCGAAACTAATAACAAAGGAGAAAATGGAAAAAACTCTCAGTACGCTAGATAAAACGGCAACAAAGCATAATCGAAAAGGCGAACGAAGCACAAAATGGGCAAGAAAATTAAAATTAAAACCTACCCGGTCCCCTTGAAATATTCACCCGCACTGAGACCACTCGTGCTAAGCTTCCACTCCTGACTCCGTGTAAACAACTCATCCTCAAACAATCGTAACGGACTTCCTGGTTCTGACTTCGACTCTAGATCCGTTTCTTTCACGACTAAGCGCAATCCTAAAAGATGACGATCAATTCCCTTTCCAGTTGCGGCGGCCCTTGTGAGTTGTCCGTGTGTTTTGATGGCCTGGCATAAGAGAGCTCTGCAGCTCTCAACCTATAAAACTAAAGTTAGAAACATAGTTGCATTCAGGCAGAGAGAGTAGAAAATAAAGTTACAGATGACTGGTCGTCACACATAGCTAGGACAAACTTCCTGGAATCAGTTGATAGTGTCCTGATCGTCTCTGTTCGACCATGTTCGAAAACTCGGGTTAGTGCGGTTTCATACGTCGGTGGAAATGTGCCACGAGTGCGATACCAAGCAAGTTGCATTGCCAACTGGATCCAAGCGTCAGGGGATAAAAGCGCTATATCAAGTTTGAGATAGAGTTGTGAATCATATAGAAATTACAATTTTCAAAAAGATCCTTGCTCAGCGAAGAGTATATTGGGACATTTGATGTAGTATCTACATACCAGTGTTCTTGATCCAATCTGCACCATAATCTTCGAACCAGTAGATAGCATCATCTGAGTCGGAAATAGCCTTTTTGCTCTCTTTTCGGCCTCAGCACAGGCCTGAAGAATCTGATCGTCTACCACCCAATCTAACCTCTCCCAAGTACGTGAAGAAGACTCCAAGCCTCGCCCTTGGCAGAAAACGGCCGAATAGGCTCCCATCCTCCTTCAGCTTCCATATCAGCAGCAAGTGAATATTCAGCGACAATACTTGGTACAAGGGCGTCAACGGGAGAATGCTCGCCCATCATCCCAGCTCGGGCGTTGTTCTCGACAATAAGTGTTATCCCCTTATCAAACCATCTATTATGCGCATTTGTACCGGATCGTATATTGTGAAGATGTGATTTAAACTCAGAAGGGTATGGGTCTGAGGTTATGTGCGTGTAATGATCTAAGCTCAGGGCCATTATAGAATCTTCAATAACTTGCATTGACCGCTGATTAATCGGCGACAAGTTGTACAGATATTCCCTATTCTATAGGAGAGGGTTAGCCTCGTCTATACCCACTATGCGATGCCAGTAAAGATTATACCTTGTCCAGATATCTCTATCGTCTGATGTCATGACACTAACTGGTCTTCCCTTTCCCCAGACGCCAGTCTCTTACTCGAATCGATAACAACTTCCCGAATTCTGCGTTCGAGTTCCGTGTGGTCAACACTTCGGCTGCTTTGAGCGCCATAGACATCTATGGAGTATATCCAGTCATGAATCATGACGATGACTTTCTTATGATGTATGGACGATGCACTTGGAGTAGAGAGCCTGTCACGTCCAGCCTGTGGTATCCTACAAACATTGTACATACGGGGGACAGTATTACGCATCCATAATCCAGTACGGGTAGTCTCCGGATATAACTCCTGTCTTTTCTCTACTTAGTAGTTGCATCACCTCATAATGAAATTTCTAGTAAAGAATGGACTTACGATTCAAGTTGTTCCTTGAACCTAAGAGTCCGACTCAACAGCCATGCAGCGCGACGTATTTGCCAGATACTGATACCGGCAAGTCTAAGGGTTCTTTTTCTTCACCTTTCGCACGAAAGAGGGTACATTGACACAGTCGTCTTTGTAGGCTAACCACCAATTTGAGTTTATAAGCAAAGGTGCACGCCATTCAAGATATGCCTTATTTAACCAGAAATTATCATCAAGCCAGTTGTGAGGGGAGTTTTTGTCCAACTCTATATAACGGTACTTATGAGAGATAGCAACAAAAAATGTGAGATTTCCAAAGAATTGAGTACCTATAAGACGTTCTTGCAATGTCTTCCCTAGACCCTTCTCAAACTCATCAGCCCAGATGATACGTTCTTTCATTGCCGTGCCGAATGATGGTCCGCCACGGGCTTCATCTTCCAGAATAAAGGGCTCAAGTGACTTAAGGTACTTGTCTAGTGTGTCTCGTAATCGGGGCACAGGAAGACGAGGGAGCTTCAGAGGCTTTGTACTTGTACTCGGCGCACGACTACTGCTTGAGCTAACTGGAGCATCCGATGACATCCTCCTCGACACAGTAGAGAGGTTTCGAGGTAGAGCCGATGTTCGAGAAATCATTTTCTATTTTATATGATGTGTGAATCCCCACCAGATCCTTGCAATTTTGCAAGAGTTCGCTGTCCGACCGATCCGTTTCCAAGATTTTTTCTTTTTGGTCAGCTCCGGGTTTATGGCTTTTCAGTAAACGCTTTCCGATATCATAGACATAATTGACACGAATGAGAAAATGAATTATACTTTAAAGGCTGGCGGACATGGTGTACGTAGTATTTATGAATAAATGATGTATTTCTACGTGCAGCAAGCCAGTCTTATGACGACAGATCGTCGGAACAAAAAAAGGAGGACAAGTAGCGGGTCTCTTCGTCCGCGACCACCATCTTCATTAACTCATCTTTTCTATATAAAACATATCATGGCTACACCATTTTTTGTCGGCATTGGTGCCATTGGGGCTGCTCTTGCTGGCCGCCAAATTTTACGAGCAACTGCTCAGCGAGGAGCCAAAGAGTTTGCAAAAGGCGGGTTTAAGTCCAAGATGGACCGCAAGGAAGCTATCGAGATCCTTGGACTAAAGTATGTCCATCATCTCTTTCATTAATCCTTACTCTTCTCACATACTTCTGTTTGATTCTGTCATCAGGGATACTCCCCAGCTTAAAGCTAAACTCAAGGATGCACACCGGCAAATCATGCTTGCTAACCATCCAGATCGAGGTGGTGCACCGTACATCGCAAGTAAAATCAATGAAGCAAAAGATTTACTAGAAAAACTAGAAGGGAAGGGAAGGTAGATGCAACGGCATGATCAATGTACTGGTATGTATCGACCTCTTGTGACAGGCTATTTTGTCTAACATATCCCCATTATATCATACAGATCTCACCTGGACTGTATTCCTAGTTTATCCATCGCATCTTGCTGATTAATATACATAGCTCCTCTTTCTTATAACTAATGCCAAATAATCACAGAATCTATTCATAGTAACTCACCACCAGGAAAATCTTACCAAGGACAAATGGTTGTTTCATACGAACGAAAGCTGCGCCTCTTATGTTCAACCCGCGATCTTTCATCTGCATATTTCCAGAACTATCCTTCGCATGGCGAAGAAGTCTGAGTCCTTATATGATACTCTCCCTTCGTTCCCTCGCCCATATTGAGCTTGCATTCCCGTGAGATCCAACTCCGAACTCCTTCTTGCTTCAAATCTTGTGCATCTGCCCAATTCTCTTGCGCATTTTTGTCTTATTCCACTACGACCTGAGCAATATCATAATCTAAAAGCCCTTCCACTACCACTCATCGCATAGCCATTCAGACGCTATTGTTTCGCCATGACCGATAAGATAGAACCAATGCAAGGAATGACTGGGTGTGCTGGTAAAGCAATCATCGGATGGTATTGGCTCAGTTTTTGCACGAAGGTGAAAGTATCTTGTAATCTCGTTGCTGATAGAAATGCAGTGACCCCCATGAACGATAGTGATTTGGTCCAACCATCTTACCCAATGGGCACCTGTATACCCAGAAACCACGAGCCAAGGAGGGTATCCATGGTCGGGTGAGAGTAATTGAGAGTTTATCTTATAACGGTTGGAAATGGAAAATGTCCTCAAATTACAAAGTGGCGACTTTTGCCATATATCAAATGCCAATATGTCATCTCCTCCGGGGTCTACTTCTCGGTTCAAGGTGATGAAACTTCATAATACAAGTCAATCTAACATACAGAGATGTGAGACGCAAAGTAAATGTGTATGTTTTCAATCGTCTCATCCACGCCAGTATAGAACAATACATCCAGCAAGCAGATATCTCCCATCGAAATTTGCAATAACATTCTCTCCTATGCTACGCCCATACGGGCTTATACACCCTGTGCATTTTATGGTAATAATATGTTGGTCAGGTTTCATCGATATCAGTGCACAGTAAACACCCGAGGAGCGGTAACAGCGCAAAACATTCAAATTCGTCTTTCTGACTGACCATGCCATAAACCTATAAAACAACAGTACAGGTATCTTCTCTCATTTCATATACTGGGTCTGTATTCGAAGTCCTGAGCAAAATTAGTAATCGATATAGGCTAGACTTCCTCAAGAAATAACTAAGTTTTTGAAGCTTAACGTGACAATATATTTTGCTTTCTCGCCGATTCTGCGTGTACTTCCAGTATATTACCCTGTATCATGAAACGACTGACTATAAGCTCTAATTTCTACTGCTAAAAAGGAATGAAGCACAACAGTAACTTTGTTGTATCTATATACATGGAATAATTGCAGTCAGCTGACATTTGCCTTAAGGCCATCTCCGAGGCTATAGTACTAGTGTTATCAAGTATAACACCTCAGATCAGCACTGGCTCTGACTCTCCAGACACTGACTCTGACTCAGATACTGACTCGACTCGGACTCTGACTCTGACTCCGACTCTCAGAATCACGCCGATGATGATGATGGTGATGGTGATGACCGCTGCCACTCTTTTTCGTATCTAACGTTCTATGTGCTGTTTCCGTGGAAGTAGCTTGAAGCTTGATTCCAAGCACGCTGCCTTTGTCCCTTTTAACACCAAAATCTATTGTCTGCTTTATAACAGTGACTTCTTTTGTTTTTGTACGTGTCCTCTTCTTACGTCGCTTTCCCCCTTCTCGATCTGCCCCATTAGCATTAGGATCTCCTTCGAGTAATTCTTCTTCTTCATCCTCATACACAACATTATCATCTGGAACTACAACGTCATCGCCTACCTGTGGGTTTATAATAAGTATCATTCAATCCTCTCTGAGCATCCTCTTCAGCTTCTAAAACAGGTTGATCGACTGGTACAAGCTCTGGATTAGGTGTTGCGGCTATTATAGACCTTGGTCTGAGTGGGGAAGGTGCTACAGTCTTTGATCTGACTGAGAGATTTGTTATAGACCTCGGTCTAGGTGAGGCAAGTAATGCAGGTTCTGCTGCTATTCTGGATGGCGTTGGACTTCTCAGTTTTCTTGGGCTATCCACAAGCTCAATCGGCCCTCTTCCAGCTGTTGCCGGCATTATTCCGGAGCGTGGAGTAGCCGGCTTAACATCTGAATTGGTCCCCACCCGCTTGAGTTTTGGTGGAGCTGCCCCTGGATTCCCTCCTATCGCTGGTTTTAAACTACTAGTAGTAGATATCGAAGACCTTGACGATGACGAAGTAGATGCACTACTGCTAATCCTATGAAGTTGCTTCGGTACTGCTGCACCACCTCCAGTACCGCTAGAGCTACTCGTCCCTTTCTTTAACGACTGCGGCTTGCCAAGAGTGATATTACTGTCGGACCTTGGTAGTCTTGATGCCATGAGTAAATTATGAGCTCTCACTACTGTCAAATGTGTCCATAATTTTTATACAAGATATCCTCTCCACTATGCACGTTCAATGTATGGCCTAGACAATTTAATTACCCTCCTCCCGTGTAATCATACAAAGAACAAAGCTTATTCAACCTATTTGAGGTACAAATTAACTTTGATTTTGTGTATCGGGCAAGTAACGTGATCAAAGTTACGGGATTACCATGTTATTCCAACGTATATGTGCACGTACAACCAGATTGATAGTCAAAAGGCTAATAGACTTGTATTACTATGATTTTCTCTTCGTAAATGCTGCAATTCACATACTCTTTAGGCAAGTCGAAGTGAAGCTTATCAAAGAGTATGTCAACTTTGTTTTTGGCAACAGGTATTCAACGAAATAAGATCCTTCTTTGCTTTGTACATGATGTAATAGTTGTCGATGATGAAGTTGTCTCACTTTGCTAGTGTCTGGGACATGCCGGATCCCAGTCCAACCCAGTCTACTTCAAAATTGAATTATGTCATATCATATGTATATCATGCAATACCAAGTACGCAGAATCAGAACTTTTTTCCAAACCGGTTTCTATAAACCTCTAATACCCTATAATCATGAGTACTGTGGGCAATTTGCTTTAGCAAGAGCAGACGAACTTCACCGATTTAATTTATACTAGATTTCCATTTTAAGGACTCATTTTAAGAATTATGCATGTACGGTGCTTGTTAATATAGTGAGTAATATATCTTTAATAATGCTTGATTTTCTTCTATCTTAACCCTTTGCAAGACATAACTTGCCGTAACTATACGTGATTGAATTACTTCACTTCTCCCCTTTGAAACCGTATGTTCTGGATAAGGTATCATTGTATTACAGTAGAATGTTATATTATATAGCTTAATATTAATCAAAGAAGAAATAAGAGAATCTGAAAAATTACATTTATTTGTCCCCTTCTTAATGATCCTCTCCATGATTGTAGTAGAAAATCAAGACAAATGTGTCGAACATTATATAAGAATTTGATTAGATCACCGATTTTTGTTGTTAGAATACATTGTTTGAGGTACAAGTGTTAACAAAATCATGCCTGCCATCTTATACCGTGAATGCCCTTGATCTACCAGGTAATTCATGAAGTTTGAACATGTACATGAACGTGTACATATCTTCTTGGTACCTTCTTTCTCGATTAGTAGAGTTATGATCGCAAATTATATAGCCAAATCGACTATTATTAAAGTTTTATGTCTTGCAAACGATAGATAGATAAAAAAAACGGATAACAGATACATTCATGTTCCTATGATGATTCATGCAATATTATACACACGTGCGCTAGTACAGATAGATATACAGATAACAAGAACAAGTCAATGAATACGCCGAGACAACAAAATCAATATTCCTCGTAGAAGATTGTGGCGGGTCCGCTGATAGGCAGAACCAAATCAATATATAAACCTTTACAAATTACGGACAGAAAACTTACTAGCATGGCTTCCCCTTGAGAAAAAATCGCTGGTAAGTCTATTGCTTACTCTTGTAGGTTGTAGATCCACTCACTAATTCCATCCACTTTGACCTCACTTTCAGTTCAGTGGCCCCAAACAAAATTTCATACTCAAGCTTTAGAATCCAGAATTTCCTCCCATTATACGTCAGGAGATTTTCGGGAATACACAAGTGTGATAAGTCAAAGCTAACAGTACAAATGGATCGCAACGGTTCTTTATATATACCAACCTCGTGAGCAGGAACCGATTTCTTTCATATAAGAAAAATATATGACTCACTATTGGCATCATCAGTCCACAGTGGATCAGGCTGGGGACCATCATACCCATACAGAATTTCGACTGAAGCAGCCTTCTGACCTTCGGGCACGTAAACAGAAAACGATTCAGAAAAGGCATCTGTTTCCCGTACTGGTATATTCTGTATATGACATGTTCATACATCAAATTCTTGGCATGATAGTAAATGCTTACTTTGGATATGAGCTTCCTGAATCGAGATGGTAACATCCTGCGCCCACTCACATCGCAAAAGGAGAGGCTTTCTCTCTGGACATGGTCTGGATCTGAAGGATTATAGCACACATCACATTCGATTCCATATGTCATTCTCGTAAACCGATCGGTAACAGGGTGTTCCAGAGCAAATAAAACGTTCCCATTGGCGACGGCTTTTGACCTTTAGAATATATACATATTAATATTTATTGGAAGAGTTTTGTCGATTGATTATAATAATCACGCACACGTTGATATCGGGACGACTAACAACAATGCCCGTTGGCTCAAGTTCTCGGCGTAATTTCTTGAGTAGCCATGGACTTGATCCGAAACCACCAACAAGCCAGACAGGCTGACAAATTCATTTAAATGCTCAACTCAGATAATTATTATTACAGTCACGCTCACCATTGGCCGTCCACCATAGGATGCTGCTATCTGGTTATGAATAGATTTTAAAGCCTCGTTTATAGAGAAAGTAAAGCAGTCTGCGATCTCAGTCCTTTAAAATCCTGTGAGCCTACACCAATCAATCATGCGAAGTATAGATCTTACCCATCCAGCCGTAAGGACCCTCTCCTCATACCTAAGGCAGGGTTATTGTCACTACGACTCCCAACTTGTAGCCAATATATTTTAGTATCGTCCTTGAATTCACGCTTTGTTGTATTCTCAAATGTTCCGTCAATGATATCAACCATTATGTCCGGATTCACATATTGTGTACCCGCCAATTTTTCTACATGAAGATAACAACTTAGTATATAGGTCTAAAGAGTTTTAGATATTACTCACTCTGAAGGAGCTTTCTGGCATTCATATTGACAAAGACGGAACCAGCGAATCGACCTAAGTGAACCGGTACCAGTTAATTCAAAGGCCAAACTAAGAGTCATGGGCAGTACATACAATCGGATGAAGTGAGCTCCTTCATACGCAAGGGAGAGGTACTCGTTATTACGTATGAGGTCATATCTAGTGTGCCTCCGCCAGCATCAGCGATGATAAACCGGTATCCGGGCTATTATATGAAATCAATTAACTGGTAGAAGATAAGAAAATACTAATTAAAATGCATGCCAACCTTTAGATTCGGGGGACAAAGTTGACTTGCTAAACAAGCAAGAGCACTAGCTTCTCCCTCGCTTACAAATTTGATCTGTGCACGTCCCGATACGGTGTCCTCAACGAGGCCTCCTTGAATTGCTGCTTCTCGTAGCTTCTGCTGCGGAAGCCCATCCCACCCATTCGGATGGCTCAGAACAAAAATTTCATGATCTCTAGTCTGATCGAGGATGTCTGCACCATCCGTGTGATGAGACTCAATAAATTTGACAGTTTCTGCATAGAGATATCTCAAGAAGTCTCCCATAACCTTCGTTGCGGTAAGCGAAGGAGGTAGCTTTCCAATCTCGAGCCCATGAGTATCAAGAGTCATTGTAGAAGGTCTGAGATGCATTTTAAAGCTGTTTTAAAGTCAGCATAGTGTCTAATTCTACACGCTCCGTCTTAAAAAACGTACTGCTCCACTTTTATCCAATTTTCACAATCTGCTTCATTTCTTGTGCTTTCAGTGATTGCCGTTGCTCCTGCTGCCTTCATGTTGAGAGCTTCATCATAGTACATTATTGACGGGATCTTGTAGTCTCCAGAAGTCTGATCCGTGAATCTGTGGGCACGTCAGTAAACAATAGATAATTGATCCCTCTTCCTCTTGAATACCTTGTAACGGCTTGGACTGTAGGAACTTCACCCGGTCTTAAAATAGCATACGATACACCACTGTATGTGGTACCAACATCAATCCCTACGACGAGTTGTAGAGTTTCTCCATCATATGGCTTTGGATTGAGAAGATTTAACTGGTTGTGATTTGAGCTCATCCCTCCAGTGGATTGCGGTTATTGAGTAAGTAAGTATCCTTCACTTATAATGGCTCCATGCTTGTGATTCGTGTAAGTCACGCGTGATGCAGTGTCATCCGGTATTATCATCATTCTACGTGTGCTTTCGGCAGTCTTCTGTTCCGAACCACATTGTGAACTGACTTCTTAAGCTGGAAGAGATCGAGGTCCGACGTTAGTAATTCAAACCACTTACCTACTTCACCCTTTTCGGGATTTGCCGTTACTAGGGGGTTCTACACGTTCTACACATCTGTCACGGTTCAGTATTCCTAAGAAATCCTTCTTGTGCATAATCTATTGTTTGAAGTCTTTACACATTGTCTTTCTTTATGTCGAGCCACCTTTATCCAATTTTACATTAGTATCGTGAATAAAACCACATATTAGGATCTGTTGAAAGTTTGAATCTACTACTTCACAATGCGTGCAGTCATATTATAACTTGAGACACTATCGTTCAGTAAGCATGTTACTTTAATAGTACTTCGAAGTCGTCGCTTATTTTATTGTATCAGTATGCATCTCAGTCTTTATATAGACAAATGATAATAAATGATATCACTATTGGAACAAAAACTATAGATTTCTTTATTTATATTTTAGCTGAGTAGCTCAAAAATGTAGATATAAGTGTATAGTGAAAAATATATGATGTCTGCATTGACGCGCTTTTGCTTCTTAATATAGTAATGTCAATTCATACTATTAGCTAAAAAAAATAAAAAAATAACAATAAAGTAAGACGCGATTCTATTAGTAAGTTTACTTTATTAGAAGAGTAACATGTTCGCGAACAAGAACATGTCTGTAACTTGAACGCACTACTACGTATTGAAGATGCCCCTGCTGAATGCTTCTCTTCAAAGTAAATGCTACGATATAAAACAAAAATTAACCAATAAGTAAATAACAACACGACAAGAATCCAGTCATAATAATTGATCAAGTACTAGCTCGCCCTTGTCGTCAATCACGCGCTTAACCTAACGTTCACAGCGTGTAGTGTTACTTCATACACACACAAACATCGCGGTGGTATATGAGTCTCTGGCGTTCTCTTCAGGCTTTACTTGCTACCATCTTCTACCCTCTATCTTATACATACAAACCCCTAAGGTGAGTGGCGAATGTACCCGCTTTGGTTATAGACAAACACTCCAGAGATAAATAACTTATATCACACTGGCATGTAGCGACGGAAGTCAGTACACAAGTATGGTTACAGACGTTAGTCTCGCTACTGCTCGGCCCCGACCCCGACCACAAACTGAAGCAAACGCAAACCGAAAATCGTAAGCAGAAATCAAACAACCGTGTCTTCGCATCTGATTCTGTCAACAGGTGGTTTAGACAATCAATTCATGGATGCGCCGATATTGTAGAACGCATGATTCCGAGCAAGAGGAGTGCAGTTGGAAATGGTGACCTCGGCTCACAAGGAAAACGACAGAAGGCGTCCACCAGTACTGGACGGCACAACACCAGAGATACTAATCGGAATTTGCCGGTAGTTGAGGAAAACGGCGCTAATCAGCCCATTGCTAAACCTTCGGCCAACTCGAAGACCAGACCATCAGGCACCGTTACTCATTCTGATCATTCAGAGCGCCAATTTCGTGACAGACTCGATGGTGGATCAGAAAAAGAACTAATAAAAGAATTTGAGACCTTAAAACATCAAGTAGAAAGCAGCGTCTTGACAATAATCGATGACTGGGAAAAGATTAGGAATGGATCGGGCTCTCGTATGTTCGAATTTAAAGGGTGGAGTCTCTCGAAAAAATGGGATACACACCTTCAGGATGTTTTAAGCACTCGATTTTGTGGACAGCTACAGGTTGCAAGGAAACACTTATCTTTCGAGGACTATACAAACGTCGTTGCAAATGCATTGACTGCCGTGGCCTCGTATAAAGTGTTTGAGATAGTATCAAAAACGTTTACCCCGACTCTCCATGATAGCTCAGCTAAAGATTTTGACTATGTTTTTCAGCGCCTCCTTTCAACCGGTAAGATACACCGTTTCATATCTCGGAGTCCCAAACTAATGTATCGTTTAAGAGCCGCAAGCAACAGCATTGCGTTGGAGGGCATATGTGTATAAGGCCATTCTAGATAGAAGGGCCTCTGATGTCGACAACTTCCAAAAACAACAACAGTCTGACCTATTGGACGCATTTCGTGAGGTTCTATATTTGGCAGGAGTTAGGCAGAGATACTGTACTGGCCTAGAAGGTACCCTCGCACAGAGTGGAATCATAGAAGGAGCTATGAAACTCTCTGAAAATTTGAAAACAAAGTATTTCTCTATTCATATGGATGTTTACCTACCCAAACCGCTCGAAGACTTTGACGATGAGACAATGGAAGCAATTGATACTGAGACTGTTAAGGTGAAGCGGCCCTCGGTCTATGCCCCGGGACGTCTCTTGTCGGCTGTACACTGTTCCCAGGATTAATGATACATCCTACTAATGGTAATGAAACTCAGACACAGACAAAGAAGCGCATCCTTGTCAAGTCACAGGTCATGCGGCTGGTAAGGAACTAAAATTTTGAATGAATGTGAACTAACTACGATATCTAGGATGTTAACTAACCGGTATATTGATTATTTACGATTTGACTTTTGCTTATGTATTTCTATGCTTTCAAGTATCCGTCGTGACTGCTATTAAATTGCATGATCTTCTGTCTTGACTATAGATCTTCCAGTGCATAGGTGTAAAATACAGACACACCACAATGTCTATAAGTATGGTGTACCCATGTGAAAGGGCACGTTCTTGGACGAGTTTCATATATCATCTGATTTTTTTCAGGACTTTTTGATATATATATTATATTTTTTCAAGGTATTATGCCAGCTCATAACCGTATAAAAACGAATATCTCTCTTCGATCCCAGATTTATTCCGGAGACTAGAACCATAGATACACTGAAAATAAAGTGAACGAACTAACTTACCTGTATGTGTAAGCACTCTTTGACACCCTACACTCTCATAACATAATCCTTCACTATCTCCGTTCAATAGAGAATCGACGTCAAGTAACTCACACATATGAGGGCTACCCTTGTAGTCACCTGTTTCAGATTCTCCATGCAGATTAAGCGCTCTTATGATCACGAAGATCAAAGTAAGAGTCGCCTGATTCAACGCCATCTTAGCCCAAATATTGTGCTGGAATGACATAGACTTCACGTTAACAGTCAACAACTTGAGGATTCTTAACCTAGCTTTACGCTTGTAAGATCTCATTTACCAACAGAAACTTGATCAACTGTGATCAAATTGATAGATGAAGCCAAGGCCAATTGGTATACCCTTAGTATCAGCTATAAATTATCTAGATGATCATAGATAACTGAAAAAGAACCGGTTTTACATAACAAACCATAATGATAAAAGGAGCGTTCGAGGCTTGCCAGAGAATATAACAATGTGTTGATACTTCTGGCCAAAAATATCTTGCTTCTATCATACCTGGCACTTACGGCGTGTAGGGCTGCTTCGTACATACAAAAGCATTGAGGCAGTTTATGAGCCCTTCAATGTCAACTTGAGCGCTGTCACTTACTTTCCCCTTTATTTTGACACATTGTTGCTGTTGATAAGTCTAAGATAACGGGCTCAGATACATACAAACCCCTAATGTGAGTGGCAAGAGTATCCGCTTTGGTTATAGACAAACACTTAAGAGATAAATAACTTATATCACACTGGCATGTAGCGACGGAAGTCAGTACACAAGTATGGTTACAGACGTTAGTATCACTATTGCTTGGTCCGTCCACGACCACGACCACGAACCGAAGCAAACGAGAACCGAGAATCGTAAGCGGAGACCAATCAACCATATCCCACATCTGATACTTTCAACAGGTGGTTGGGTATTCAATTTATGAATGTGCTGAGTATGCGGGGAGCATAGCTCCGAGCAAGAGGGGTGCTACCGGGAACGGTGACCGCTTCCCACAAGAAAGGCCACGGGAAACGTCCGCTAGCCCCAGTATAAACAATCGGACTACGCCAGTAGTCGAAAAAAATGTATCAAATGCAAAACCAAAGGTCCATTCAAAGATCGTACCTTCAAATATCGTTATTCCAAAATCTAGCTCAACGCGCAAGTCTACTAAGGAGATATCGGAGGACCAGAAAAAGAGCTAATATTAGAATTTGAGACCTTAAAACATCAAGTAGAAAGCAGCGTCTTGACGATAATCGATGATTGGGAAAAGATTAGAAATGGATCGGGCTCTCGTATGTTCGAATTTAAAGGGTGGAGTCTCTCGAAAAGATGGGATACACATCTTCAGGGTGTTTTAGGCACCCGCTTCTGTGGGCTGCTTCCATTTGCAAGAAAATGGTTACCATTCGAGGGCTTTAAAAACATCGTTGCAATTGCATTGAGTGCCGTGGCCTCATATAAAGTATTTGAGATAGTATCAAAAATATTCACCCCGTCTCTGCACGATAAATCAGCCAAAGATTTTGACTATGTTTTTCAGCACCTCCTTACAACCGGTAAGCCTAATCGCTCCATGTATCAGAGTAGTTAGACAACTATCAGTCTTAGAGCCACTAGTGGAAGCGCTACGCTGGAGAGCACGTGTGTATAAGGCTATTCTGGATGGAAGGGCCTCTGATGTCGATAATTTCCAAAAACAACAACAGTCTGACTTATTGGACGCATTTCGTGAGGTTCTATATTTGGCAGGAGTTAGGCAGAGATACTGTACTGGCCTAGAAGGTACCCTCGCACAGAGTGGAATCATAGAAGGAGCTATGAAACTCTCTGAAAATTTAAAAACAAAGTATTTCTCTGTTCATATGGATGTTGACCTACCCAAACCGCTCGAAGGCTTTGACGATGAGACAATGGAAGCAATTGACACTGAGACTGTTAAGGTGAAGCGGCCCTCGGTCTATGCCCCGGGACGTCTCTTGTCGGCTGTACACTGTTCCCAGGATTAATGATACATCCTACTGATGGTAATGAAACTCGGACACAGACAAAGAAGCGCATCCTTGTCAAGTCACAGGTCGTGCGTCTGGTAAGTAATAAGAATTTTGAATGAACACAAACTAATCACGATATTTAGAATATTGACAGAAACACTGACGTATAAGGTACTCTGATGAGTTCTTGGCTTCGTTACGATTTGAATGAAAACGAGCTGACAGAACCTACCAACGTACTTTTTGAATATCATGCATGTCGCTCTTGTACTTAATGCTGGGTAGTGTATCACTATGCTTGGAAATAAAGTTTAGGATGTTTTCTTCGTCTTGTATTACGAGAATTCGATCTTAGTATCTATCGACTTGGATATGGCTAGTATATATATTGTACTACTCCTTATGTTCTATTCTCAGTATCTTAGATCCCGAGATGATAGTATCTCCCTCAGCACTAGCGAGAGTCTAAGGCACACAAAGCAACGAGGTCGTGGTTTAAGCGCCCATAAAACTAAGCAGATCCATGATCGTTGTGATGATCTTGAAAGTGGACTCACAAGACCGTGTCTTATTACTAAGTGCAGCTCTTTTAGCTACAAGGGTACACTAAAAATATAACACCAAGTCGGGCGCTAATTTGAAGAAGCGGCTTAGAATGTGCGGCTATATTAAAAATGGATTATAAGTTGCTAGGATCATTCGTGAATTGACGTAGATAGGTGTGCATCGACGATCTTACAGGCCAAAAGGAAGTGAATAATCACATCGTGGGGCACTATATCATGGGAATCATTAAATTTAATATACTTCCATCCACATAAGTAAATTCACGGGAATGTCAGGATATTACATAGATAGAAATGAATGGACAGCGATTGTGTTCCCTTTTGTTAATGCAAAACAAGTTGATAACCACACATTACAATACAGTAAATTCATTTTCAAGAAGTGTGGTGACAAATGTCCTTATTTTCTCTATAATTATACGAATGGAATGCTTCATGCATAAACAACATTGAGTAATATCTATATAGTAAAATGATACGAATGACTTCATATAAATATTCAAAAAAGAGCACTAATGAACCATTCAGATGTAGTTCCGAATTAAGAATGTTTCTGGTAATTATGTAATAAAAATCTTTGTTCTCTGTTACGAGAATCAGATTGTTATTTGGATATTTCAACCGTGTATACTTAATATGACACCACCTTGTAGTGAAGAGAAATATTATGATTTAATCCAGGCATATCTGGGCAGTATACTGTATATAGGATCGAAGAACTCTTACCTCGATCCAATGGAAAGATGAACCCGAGTCACAAACACCTTCCCCTCCCAAATCTACAGCCATATGCTGGTGAAGCTCCGCAGCTTATCATAGGTATTGATGTCGGTACAACGCACAGTGGTGTATCGTATTCTATCCTTAGGCCGGGTGAAACACCAAAAATCCATGCTGTTACAGGGTACGTGTATGTCTTAGAATCGAAGAGAAATCACAACTAAACTGTCTATAGGTTTCCGGACCAGTCGCCCGAAGAAGACAAAATCCCATCTATAATGTACTATGATGAACATCTGAATGTAAGAGCTGCAGGAGCAACAGCAAATACGGAGTGCACAAAGAAGCAAGCAAGGGTCAAAAGATGGATAAAAGTCGAACAGTATGTTTTCCCTTATATATTGCAATCAACAGACATCAGGTTGATTTCTATGTAGCTTCAAACTGCATCTAAGGCCTTCTACACTTAATTTTGAAACCCATGTAGTTGAGCTTGGAAGGCTACCTCCTACGCTTAACGCAATAAAAGTCATGGGAGACTTCCTGAGTTACCTCTACGTGGAGACAATCAAATTCATTGATTCTCAGCATATAGACGGAGCAGAAATCCTTGAGCGAACGAAGGGCCGGGTGAAGTTTGTCCTAGGATATCCGAATGGGTGGAAAGGATCTCCAACACAGAAAATAAAAGAAGCTGCAGTTCTTGGAGGCCTCGTTGACGATACGGCTTCTGAAAATTCACAGCTTATATTCATAAGCGAAGGGGAAGCCAGTTCTCTTGCTTGTTTAGCATTTCAACTCTGTCCCTGTGAGATCAAGGTCCGTATATATCGAATGTACTCAATTAACTGCATGACACATGAGGAACTTATCTCTATATAATCAGCTCGGCTACAAGTTTGTTATCGCTGATGCTGGCGGAGGTACACCAGCTGTGACATTATATGAGATTAAAAATGCACTTCCAATACGTGTGACGGAAATCGCATCGTCAAAATGTAGGCCCAATTGTTTTATAATACTTACCCTACTCTCATTTTTGTGTTCGTTGACGTCGACTCAACAAGGCCAGTTTGCGGGTCTCTGCTTGTGGATATGAAGACCAGGAAGCTTTTGGAAAGTGAGTAAATAGCTATGGTCGCAATTATGGATACTTACTCTCCTATCTATAGAGAAACTCGCAGGACGACTAATAGACCCACGGGATTTATAGATGAAGTCTGTGGAACGTTTGAAAAATCAGTCAAACGTGAATTCAGCCGTGGATGCAAACAATATTGGTTATGCACTTCAGTTTCAAGTTGTGAGAGGGATAAAACAGTGCAAGGCATACGATTAGAAGGGTATGGCTTTTGTTTACTCTATTATTTCACTAACCCTCACGGTTGTCAAAAAGTTACGAGATCGAGAAATGTTTCATGTTCTCTGCTGATGAGATCCAGAGAATGATCTTGTGTCGGATCGCGCATCTGCTAGATGCTGCAAAGGATGTCCGAGGGTTTGGAGTTAACTCACCTTGTGGATTATCTAACTTATACTTACAAGAATTGCTAGCCGGTTTGGCTTGTTGGTGGACTTGGTCTCAATCCATGGCTATCTAGATATCTTCGACGAGGACTTAGGCCATATGGGATTTTGAAGCGCCCCCAAAACTACATGTGAGTGCCTATCCCCTTTGACTAGGATGTTTTACATATATCAATTGTCATAGTTCATCAACTGTTGCTACTGGCTGCGTTTATTCCGCTCTATCTCTCAAGTTGCCCACTCAGGTTTGAAATAATACTCACTCTGATTTTGGCTTTTCTTCTGACAAACCGATGTATTAACCGCATCTCTATACATATAAACTATATAAAGTCCCTGGGCAGACCGATAACAAGCGAAATGAAACTTGCGGCGATCATCAAGCTGCAAAGTTCCAAATCCTCGTACATGTACATGCGTATTATGTATACCGTCAGATGTATGTGGGAGCTCAGACACTGAATCTTGCAGGTGCAGCCAATGCCTTCATTTGTGCTCTTAAACATTTCCTAAGAGTGAACATACAGTGAAAAAGAATGGACTGTGCTGTGCAAGCAAAAAGAATATACCCGTGTTGATGAGGCTCCGAGATGCAAAGAGAGGCGACGGCTTCGGAAGAAGTCTTGCAAGCCACACGATAAACCGTGCTTATCGGCGGATGCAAATCTCAGGCCTATTCATCCTGTTCGAGCCAATACTGTTTGGGGGCTCCATGTTCAATAACTAATTTTGTCGAAACTTGTCACTGTACAAGGCATTCGTACGACCATGAGCCCTACGAGTGCTTTGGAGGAGTGAAAAGAGATTTCATAAGCTTAAGAGACCAAATAGAGACTGGAATAACGTTTGTAACTGATAACTTGGAATGGGGAAAACCTAGGTGCAGAACCCAAATTGGCATTGCTTCTAGCAATTCACTAGAATGCGACTGGGGCACACCAAAATACCAGTGGTGTTGGGTGATTTTCTCTACAAGCGACTTGTGGACGTAACGTTCCAGCCTTTCACAGAGAAACAAGCAGTTATGACAAATGCTTTGCGTGCTGCAGCATCATACAAGGTTATAATGAGATCATTTCGAAAATCACTGTCCCGGGACTCTCGGATGTTGTGGTTCGAGAGTTCAATTACGTGTTTCAAGAGTGCCATCATAAGGGTAAGCTTCCCCTAACTGATTCTGTGCCCTAACTATCCCTCTAATTTCATAATCCGTTCCGTTCCTTCAGGTTGCGAGGAAACAGAGCGGTGTAAGATGACAAACACATGTACGACTGCTATGTGGGATGAACGGTCTCAACATCTCTTGAAGCACAGGCTCAAGGAACAAGCCGATTTATTAGAAATCTTCCATACGATTTTAAATGTAGTAGGAGTTAGGGCGGATTATCAGGCTGGCCTTGATGTTTTGTTAACGCGGAGTGTTAGTGGGATCATAGACGGAGCCTCGGAATTTGCTGAGAAGCTGAATATGAAGTATTCTTCTTGAACGTTTGTGTATACTTACCAGACCACTTGTTTTTTTCGACGCGGAGAAGATGGAAGAAAAAGGAAGGAATGTAATAGGAATACATGCAAACAATCTTGTTGTCATATCCCGCGCACCCCTTTAGTCAGCAGCATACGGTTCCCAGGGTTGATGATCCATTCTACTGTTTGCCATGATTCTCAAGAGCAGACAAAGGGGAATATTGCTATTAAATCCCAAGTCGTACAATTGGTAAAGTATTCTGTAATTCATATCAAGATTTAAGCTGACTTTGGCTTTAGGACATTGTCGAACTAGCATGTTAGCTCTTTTCAGGACCATGTCTCTATCGGTAGCTTGTTGATATATTTTACCCTTTGAGTTCTTTCAAGTGATAATTTCTTCTATCTCGGTTGTCTACGTCTCAATGCTAGTAAGTTGGGACTAACATCTGGAGTGGATTTTACGGTCTTATGCGGGCCTGCTGATATAGGGACTTGTGCCTAGCATATAGGCGTTTGGTGCACATCAATTTGTTCTGAACACAGATTTAGAATTTATACAAAGATACCTCCATACAAAGAGTGAAAATGAGTCCAGCTTATCATTGAGTAGAGATTACACCTGTTACCACTACCAAGCTCCCTCGAAATTTAAAACACATGAATCATCTTCATACGAAGTAATCATATATATAAACCAAAAATCGAGAGATCATAAAATTTCATAAGATCATCCAACGGAAAGTTCCATGAACCCAAAAACATCTGATTCACCCCACAATAACGACAAAAGATCCCATAAACGCATACACCTCTGCCTGCATACTCGGTATATTCCTATCGTCTTTGACCCTGCACATCTCCATAGCCCTCTCATTTCCCCAATCCCTAATCTTGAACCCAAATTCCAAGTCCCAACTTTTCGAAAATTAGTTGTTGTTCTTCCTCCATGAATGGAAGCTTAAAGCCCCCACAACGCTCACAACAAGTAATGCAGTACCAGCACCTACAAGACCTGGCAGATACAGATACCATGTACTATCCTCGTCCTCCGTATCGGAAGACGGTTTTTCTAGTAAAGCCTCCGATGCTTGCTGGCGCCGCCTCCTTACCCGTACTGTAGAATCTCCCTTCACACCAGCAAGGCTAGCAGCCGTATCACTAGGTCGAAGCGTTCTTCCGCCCTGTTCAACATAGATAGATGGCATCTGGAACTCCACCTTACTTCCGCCTCCGCACCATCTTCCGCGTCCGCTTCCGAAGAAGACGTCGTATCTAAACGTAGAGGTGACCGCCTTGGACGCCCCGGTTCCTCGAAGCCGATTCGGTCTATCAACTAACCTCACATCTGTTTCTTCAGGAAGGTAAGGAATCTTACTATCCATAAGAGGGGCTAATCTCCTAGCACGCTCAAAGTATGTCCTCGCACACGCTCTATCACGTTTCCACATTTGTGTACTACTTTCTCCACGTGAAGATTGTGTGACGGAGTCAGTGTGGCGAATTGAGTTTAGAGGAGAATAGTTCGATGAGAGGAGCTTTGAGGCGATGCCATCGAGATGTGCAAGCCCTGCTTCAAGGAATAGTTGTGCTAGACCAGTAGAACCACCTAAGCATTTTACATAGTATTCTACTGTCCCTCTTCGTGGAGGAGGGGGAGGGGAGTTTGAAGGGGAGAGGTTCTGTGCAGGGACGACAGTAGTGACTGGAACGAAGTGCGCAACTAATCTCATTGTTGCAAATGGGGTATGTAGGTAGTGCCATGATCGTCTACAAAACATTTAGTAAATACCAGTATGCGTAGATTTACTATTCACATACACAAAACATTCAAACGCCTCTTCTTTATCATTTCGTGTTTTGAGATATTCCTCACCAAGTAACCCGAGTGAAGTCGGGTCAATATTATATTTTTGTCGTTCTATATCTATACTTTGGGTGAAAGGACCAGTTGAAGCAGGGGAGTAAGAGTCCGGTACAGGACCATCAATTACACGAGGCCAATATGTAGCTCGCTCCTTTACAAGCACAATCGTCAGTAACTTTGCCGGACGGCTCGGCTGTAGTGAGTCCAAACTGGACAGCGATGATTCCATCGAAGTCACTTGTGGTGAGTTTGGATAAGAAGCTATTGACCTCTGTGGAAATGCTGGGACAGTGGAACTCAAGGCGGTGTTGGCGGCAGCCCGTTGTCCCACTTGTTCTTCATGGTGTAGACGCTCCGGACTTGTCAGGTCAGAATCATCATTGTCAGACACCTGTGCGCTATCAAGAGAAGCTGCGAAGCTACTTGAGATCTCAGGATCAGATACGTAAGCATAAGAAGATTGCGTAGACATCGTTGATGCCGTAGACGTAGTCCTTTTTCTTGGGTTATCTGTCGGCTCATAGTTCCAATGCGTTGCATCCTTGTCCACGGAGTCATAGATTTTACCCTAGTAACAAAAGTTAGGGATACATAACTGGCAGATATATGGACACCCATGTATACTTTGAGTAACGGCATTTGGCCCTGAATCCCCGCCACGAGATACGGTGGATCAATTAGCACCTATATAGGACGGATCATACGCTGCTCAGAGACAGTATTTATTTATCACTAGCTAGGACACATACTTCCAAATCATCGAAAGCAGTTTCATATGGCACGAAAATGTTGATTGTTGCCTATGTTTTGTATAAGCCACAGGACAAGCATAAACAACGTGGACTTGCGAGTTATTACCTGGTCGAGTGACTGTCGATTACAAAACAATAAAGAATAGCACTGAGATGAAACTGATATGGTATCGCTCAAATAATACATCTGTACTTACCTGGTGCCACGAGAAAGTCCCAACGTGTCTGTCGTCGTCCATAGCTGAGAATGGAAGAAGGTAAAGGTGGTGCGGCACCTTGGCGCCTGTGCTACTCGTAATTAGACGTCTACTTTGATGCCGAATATGGTATTCACAATTCCGGCACGGCGGTGCTTGTAGTGAATCAGACTCAAACCCTATACAAATTCACTCCTACCTTATTTGTTATGGTTTTTAAAATATGCCATCATCAATCTCACAAATACTTCTTGATTCTAGTCAACTCGGAAATGTATCTCAATTCAGGTCTTACGAGATATTGTCCCTGAACGACATCATACTTCAGCTCATCACGTCATTCACCCTAGAAAATAGGTTTTAACAGAACAAAATTTCGTTTGAAATTTCCAGTAAAGCTGCAAAACGCAGCAGACGTGTAAGTAATGAGAAAAAAAATCGCTAAATAATACATTTGACAGTATATAACTCCCTCCATGGGCATGCAGGCGAGCATGACTGGTTCAGAACTCAAAAGTAATGTGTAAATTAAAAAAAAACTTCAAGGGAATGAACGACACAATCGACAAGGGAGAGTCGGAAATGGGACAGAGAGAGATATGAAAAAACAAGACATAAATGAAGGACAGGCGTGCAGGTTAGTTGTGCTTTGAAGCGAGGAATAACAATATATGACTCTGGAAGGTAGATAATGCAAGGTCAAGGTAAAACAAAACAAAGTGATGCATAAAAGCAAGAGACACATCATCCGTGTGATGCACTGAAAATATACAGATACCTCCAATAGCCCGGGTATACAGGAATGTAGAGAGAGAAAATGAAGAAAGGAAGAGATAGGAAGAATGTCCAAAGAAAATTTTAAGTAATAAGATTAAGGGTTTCAAGTTGGTGATGGCTTGGATAAGGTGGTAGTGATCCGCTTCAACACTTCCTTTTCTCGCTCCATATGTTGAATCAACAATCCATCTAGCCGACGCATAGACTGATCCTGGCGGTTTTGTTCGTTTCTCCATGCCTGTACATTAGAGCTCCCCGCGCTCTGATTACTCCACACATGTTGCTCTGTATTTGAACCTGTCGTCCTTGGCCTGTTCTTCTCCCAAGAAGATTGCGCTTTGCGGCCTCATGCTTGACTCGATCAGCAGTAGATTCAGATAGACGAGGCGGATTGACAACCTGTTGTTCCCGCTGCTTTTCTGGTTTTGTATACCATGAAGTACCGTGAGATGCTATTGGGGGGACATGCCCAATCGCCCGGCGATCCCTTGCATCATAACCGAGTCCAGAACCTAATTCAATTTTGCTACTCTGCGAGAGTTGCGGGGAAGAAGTGTTGCGATATTGAGTGAAGGGTGCAGGAGGAATCCGAGAGACGTCAAGGGAGGATCCCGTCCGAAGTACTCCTGCTACTGATCCACAAGGATCACTGTAGTGGCTATTAACTATCGAACTGACAATAGATCCATTATCTTCCAAGTCTTCTTCCTGTTCGTCGTCATCGTCATCAAAACATAGGAAATTACCATCGTCATCTTGGTTGTTCTGTTCTTCCACCGCGTCAAAGAATGAGATAGGTGAAGTGGGATAAGAACTCGGAGTGGAGGCAGGATTTGGAGGATAAAGGCTCGATAACCGATTGGCAACAGGGCCAGTAGGAGTACCGGGATCCTCTTCCTCGGCTTCATATGTTTGACCTTCTGAAATGCTAATAATTGGCATTGGAGACGTAACGATCCGGGGACGAGGTGCAGGGCTGAGAGCAGAGTAAGCAAGGGAAGAAGAGACACGAGGTGGGGGAGACATCGCAGTAAACCGCACATCTTCAACATCAGAGTTTCTGGAAGGACATCGGGAATTGTTACCTAGTGTATTAACAACCGAATTAGACGCTGAACTCTCATGGTGGTCAAACTCGTGGAAAGCAGATGTGCGGGAAGACGAAACGGAATTCATGGAATTTAAGGACGGACGAGAAAGCGATTGAGTAGATGCTAAGGTGTGTTCACGAGGCGTATGGAAACGGCTAGTTTCTTGATCATCATCAGAATATTGTGAGCCACTGGTACCATCAGATATCGCATTTGAACCTTCCCCAAACATGGGTTTCACAGCAGACAAAGTCGCTGAATTGTGCTGAGATCCGTCATGAGACGCCAGAAGTGATGTTTGAAACATGATAGCGTCTGATTTGAACTGCGTAGCATATTCGTCCGAAAGCCTCGTTTCAACTGGGATGGATTGACTGGCTTGAAGATGACTAGAGGCTTTATCAGATCCTTGGGTAGGATCGATTTCTAACGCACCATCACTCGACAAAATAGACATAGTATTGAGACGGCGCGGCGGTGGTAGAAGAGGAGTAGTTGGAACGGTTGGCGAGGTCGAGCGCACGGGTTCATAGCCAGAACTAGGTTTGATGTTCAAACTAAGAGCTTTCTCAGTTATATTTGGTAGTTTGGCATCGTTATCCGTTATCGCCTCGTTGGAAGGTGACGACCTATCCAACTCTTCATCAATCATCTGAGACAAGATACGCTGGCCAAGAATACGCGTTTTACGAAGCAGTGGATAAGAACTTTCGTTAGTAGGTACTGGTGACTCTGAGCTTCTGGTATCCTTATTGTTTCCTTTTGAAGCTTGCAACAACGTAGGAGAAAGAGGAGGGACAGGAGGTGGTGGGGAAGCTGCAGCATCAAGAGAAAGGAATGGACTTGAGCTAGATCGGGATCGTGAAGGCGTGGCTACCGGCGTATTATTCATCGAATGATCCACAGCTGCATGAAGAATAGCCTTTCTCCAAACCATATCTTCGGAATCAGTAGACCACATTGCAGGACTAGATGGAGGGAGTTGATCCGCTAGTAAAGCAGCTCCAACAGACGATTCTATACCCATACCATTCAGAATTGATGATTGGGGCCCAAAGAAAATATTCAATGGAGCTGGCGGAAGGTCAACAGAGTCTGTAGGATCAACAAGATCATCTTGAACGGCTTCGGAATGGGAAGACTGGCTGGTATTACGACGGCGCTCTGCTTCACGAATTCTAAGGTCCTCTTCAACCTGCCTTGCAACTGCTTCTAAATCTTCCATACGCTCACGCACGACGACAACACGGCCCTTCTTCGGCTCTTGACGCAATTGAGGCACGACGGGAATAGGTAGCTGCTGCTTTGTTTGCTTGGCAATCTGGGGGCTTAGAAAACCCGAGAAAGTTGATGTATCAGAAGTAGTCCGCAACATGGGACCTGCAGGCACCAAAGAGGCTTTCTGCTCAGCGGCTGTATTCTGTTTCTTTCCAAATTTAAAAATGTCAAAAAAGGCTGGAGATGCGGCTTTAAGAGGTGACTTTTTCGGAGCATCAATAGAAGGACTTAATTCAGCGAATGGCTTTGAATGCGCAGGAGGAAGATAGTACGTATTTTGCATGAGAAGTCTTAGACGGTAAGAGACATCGTCCGCGTCCATCTCGTGCAATTCACTTAAGTGAGGATTATCTTCTGGATCAACAGTGATGATGTGTCTGTCATCCATGTCCTGTGCAGGGAGTGACGGGGGAGACGGATAAGAACTCTCAGTAGATGTAGACTTGGGATATACAGAACTAGAGGTAGTAGACTGATGAGTAAAACCAGAGTCTTGAGGTCTATGCCGGTATCGTTGGTTACGTGCAAAGACTGGTATGGGAGGGATGTCATTGAATGCGTTCGGTGTCAATGGACTGGGCTGTTCTGAAGAGTCAGATAGTGAGCCGTTGCGAAAAGCATGTCTGGGGAGGCTTAATCCTCTTGGCTTCTTTTTCAAATATGTTTCAGCTAGGTCTAAACCGAACAGGAGCAAAAAGCACTCACGCGTTGACCAGACCTCCGTTCTCCATTTTCTGAGCATGCTTCTCTCCCTCTGACATCCTCTATCATTGGCCGCATCGAGTCTGTATGACTACGTCTCCGTTGGCGGGGTTGTAGCGGTTCATCAGTTTCCATATGATGCTGATCATTGACAGGGTGATTTAATAGACGTTTTGGTGAGCGCTCTGGCCGGGGAGGTGCACGAGACTGTCAACAAAATATATGATTAGGATTCGTCGGACGTGTTTACCGCACAGAAAAAGCAGTAGACTAACCCGTAGAAAGCCCCCACTCCTAGGTGACGTACCAGCGTGCGAGTCTGGAGGAGGTATTTTTACAAAGAGACCACTGGACTGTTCGCCAGAATTGGAATGAGCGTCAGAGGAAGAGTGAGTTGAAGAGGATGTCTTTCGCCTAACGCGTGAGCGACGCGAAAGTAAGGCACCCCCATCATTAGAGGGTTCAGTGGAATTAAGGAGGTGAGACCTGGGCGCTGCAGTTATCGGTCCCACGACTACGGCGCCTACGACGTCGGGGGACACTGCGTCCATGTCGTCTCATACGACGAGGCAAGAGTCAATTGCTCCGTGGGAGCGAATAGTGAGGAGGTCTTGTTTGTCTCTATTTGCACAACGCCTGCCTAGTATGTAAAAGTTTTTTTCTGATATATTCTGATACGGTTTCTTGCTGCCCGTTTGCCTTCCTCTGAAAAACTTACGGATTTGAAAGGGAAAAAAGGTGGTTTTAGGACGTTTTTCAAATGCTTAAACCTGTTTCCAATAGCATTGTAGCGAGACCATAAAGGTCCATTGATGCTGTAAGTGATGGTAGGCGCGTCGCGGCCTGGCCGGGAAGGATTGGTAGAACGTTCCGAACTGGACACGCGAATGCCTAGAAACCAACTAATCATTCAGGCACAGTCTAGTAAAGAAAAAGGAACATCCATGTTATTGCTGCTCTAAATTACAATGCTGATCAAACGTTGAACATGTTTACATATGAACAAAATCAAGCAATCAAATGAGGAAGGAAAATGGAATATGCATATAGTTTTACGATAGCGATGGGTAAAGTGCATGATGCGGCAGAGTAAAGAAAGAGGATGATGATGGAAAAAATCCATGTGCAAAAACAACATACGCGTATAGTATAAAATAAAATCATTGATGGATATATAACCAAGTAGTATTGCTTTGAATGAAACAAAAATGCAATGGGGTTTTCTAATACCCCTTTCTTTCTCGCTCTTTCTTCTTTCTGCGTTTCTCCTCTTCATGACGAAGCTCTTCTTCTAATGCTGCATCATCTTCTTGTTTGGCAATTCGTGTGCTACGGAAAAGTGTAAGAAACGACCGTACACAAATCTTAGCAGCAACGACAAACCTTCTTTTCTCCTCTCGTAGTACAGCACTTGCATCAGCTTCCATATCATCCTCTTCGTCACTGAAGACATCCTCTTGCATGTATCGATTTCTATCCTTTCCAAAAAGCTTCCAGATCTCTGTCCTAACATCGTTTGCAATAGATGAGGCAGTAGAACGACGCTTTGAAGTTGATGGAGGCGAGTCAAGATCTTCTGAGTCTGAGAACGAATTAGAGCGAGCACGTTTCTTCAGAGTAGATGAGCCGGTTGACTTTAGAGTGCTTGAAGTACCCTTCGAACTCTGTACAGTCGACGCCCTTGAAGATGTACTGCCTAGTTTTTTAGGCAAAGAGATACTACTCTTGTCAATTTTAGAGAAAGATAACGAGCCTTTGAGCTCAGGTTTGATAAGAGTAACTTTTGTTCGTTGCTCCTTTCGTTCCATAGGTTTAGGTAGTATAGGTTTCACGGCTGGCTGCTCCTTTGCACGCGATGATTGCAAGGACGATGACGGTCCTTCTTCCGGAGATGGGGACAAAGACGAGGATTGGGTTGGTTTCTTCATATTCTCGTGTTTCTTCTTTTCCCCAAACCAGTCTCCATTTTTTCGAGCTTCGTCCCCCTCAAGAACCCTCCTCTTCTTCTTTTGTATATCATTAACAATTTCGTCTATTGATCGTTTATCGCGTTTCTCGACACCAACTCGCATAAGAGTCGCCGGTACCGCAGCAAGTTGTTGTCGCATCGTTTGTAATCCACTCTTCGCTGCATCACCAATTGTATTTGATTGATGATGACGACGCACGTCCGCTACCGTTATAACTGACGCCCCATTGCTATTGAACGGCCTGCTGGACACGGGTTTTCTTGGAAAAGATGTAGATGAGCTTCCACCACCCCTCCTAGAAGATGTAAAGCTCTTGTTAAGATCGGAGTTAAGTCTTCGCTGGCGTTTTTCTTCACGAGTCAATGCTGATGGACCATCGTCATCATCGTCTGACCCTGAACGCGACTTATGCGTCCGACCACCTCCACTTGAACTACCCCATCCTGATCGTCTTTCCTTCCCATAGATAAGGTTATTTCGTTTTTCTTCTTGTCGCCGTTGTAGTACTTGTTCCTTCTTTTGCCGTTCGTCCTCCGCCTTCTGCCGTCGCTCTGCCTCTCTCTGCTCATCCTCTAGTTTCTTCTTTATTGCTCTTGCCTCTGCTTCACGTTCTTTCTTCGCCTTCTCCTCCTGTTCTTTCCTCCTCAGTTCCTCCTTGCGCTTCTTCTCTGCGAGGATCTGCTGCGTGGCGAGGTCCGACTCGCGCGACTGCGAGGCGCTGATCGCCATAAGTTCTGCGAACCGAGCAGACATCCTTTCCTCTGTAAGCCAGAAACAGGTTAGCGAGGCACTGTTGACGGAATAGACGAGAGACCTAACGAGTGATGAAGGTGTCGAAGACTTGGGAACAAGGGGTTTTAAACAGTACAAAGCGGTGGCTCTATTGCGCGTGTCCAATATTACATAAGCGGTACATCATGACCATAATCATTTCTTGCTTTATTTTATTTTACAAAACAACCGCCATTAAGTGCTTATACGACATTGTACTCGAACGATAATCAAGTTCCTTGTTTGCAAGAATATGTTTGCTACCAAAGGTAACACTTATGGTATGCAGTGATTAAATATAAGAAATACACGATATTCTTCACTTTTCCATTTCATTAAGAACCCTCGCAGAATTCTCGAAGTTCGTATTCTTAATATTGAAATCTAGCCGCATAATGATGGTTCAGTACACAAAAGCATCAGAAAACCGTAAAAAAGTTTACCGTCCGGGATACCCGTCATATTATTTCTCAAAATCTGCAAAACTACCTTATTGTTTAGTGTAAACTGAGGCCAAGACGCTGTAACATTTTAAACCAAAACCTAATAAATGATATGATGGCTACGGTTTGGTCAAGAACCACTCACGTCCAGGATTCATGTCTGAGATAAAGTTTATGTAATGATTAAGCCAAGTATCTGCAAGCTCTTGTTCAACCGGAGTAGGCACTGGTCCAAAGAGGAGCGGTAATTCCGATGCATGGGCAACTGTTCGCTCACTTCGATATGATGTTCATTACCTATTTTACTTGCAACATACCTCCAAATGTTATATTATTACCTGGTATAAATTCTCTGAAGTGATAACCAAATAGAGGTTGGAATTCAGCCGCCTTATCGAAGAATCGCCTTCGAGGTGCAAGGAACATGTTATCCCCATAAAAGGCAGACCCTCTGTCATATAAAGAATCCCCAGTATTGAAAGGAGCATCCAAAGAGCTGTCATTAGCAGGGTAGAGCTCATCGATACGATTGAGAACATCCGGAGTCAACGTGCGATTGTCCAGAAGGAGATCTCCAATGAAGGTATTCAATACCTGTGCTTCAGTTCTCCCAGGATGGGAAATCCCAAGCAATGTTTCTGAGAATGTTTTTCCTTCATTGAGCTTTCCGCCCAAGTATGAGTTAATTTTGGAGCACTTAATTAAAAGGTTAATTTAAATAGCTTACATTAGTACCAGCTAAGAAAGGAACATGTCTAAAGTCTCCAGAAGCAATGACTTCAGAAGCCCTTTTCTCAGCAAAACTACCTTGGGGTCCAATAGATGGTTCCCACAATTGGGTATTTAGAGTATCGCCTATCATTATGTTGCTTAAATTCAAAAGAGTCTGGGAATGCATGATTAACCGTTATGTCTTCTTTCCATTTTGCTTAGAACATACCTCAAATGGAACCTTCTGTAGGCATGAGATAGACTCACTACTGAGAGGACATCCCAGCCCTTCAACAAGTCGTGCGAATGGTTTCCCGGGCTCGTCATACTGAAAGGAGAAGGGAGAACTCTTGCTGATTAATTTAAAATGGTATAGTCAGAACTTATAAATAGCACCGGAAAGTAAAAACTCACAAAGGCCCGGTCAGCGAATCAGCCATTGCTGCGCGAAATAAGGGCTCTGCAGTCGGGTACAGAACATGCGCTTGGACGCTCCCAGCTCCAGCGGACTATTGAGATAGATACATTACTAGCGTCGGTGCTTTAAGATATGGCATACCTGTCCCCAAATTGTAACCTATCTTGGCGTTAGCACCGATTCAAAATAGTATACGTTATTAATATACACACTTTGCTTGGATCCCCTCCAAATGCAGCTATATTATCCTGTACAAACTTTAATGCGACTCTCTGGTCGTGTAATCCAGCATTCAAATCTTCAGGGGCCATATGTGCGCTTGAAATCTAAATTTGATAACTCAATGTCAGCGATTATAGTAACTCATGATATCATGTCGCCTACAAAACCGAATGTATTGATACGATAGTTCCTATTGTCATGGGATGAGCCATAATAATATTCACCGACATAAGACTTCAGTCATACAAGGAGACGAATATCAAAGGTTTCCCAACTTTGACACTTTCATTGATGATTCCTAAATGCTTCTGAGAAATTTGGAAAGACTTGATATATGTGAGATTCTTACTCGTTGGATCATAGGTATGAATAGAAGCCGCGCTAAGGACTATAAAAATGCATATTCTATGTTACAGAGAAAAGAGCATACCCAGAAGTATATTGTCCTCCCTATGTTATAATCAGTAGCTTGTTATACTATCTCCCACTCTCACAACTAACTCACATATATCCATGCTAGCACAGGAAGCTTCTCGCCGGACGAGGTACCTTTGGGACGCCAAACATTCAAGTACAGGCAGTCTTCACTTATCGGGGCTCCAAGATTCGCTGGACGTTGAGGACAGGCATTTCCAAATTCTGTAGCATTCCTAGGCCCTAAAAGAGGAGAAGTGATAGGTACAGGAGCTTTGAACCGAAGCTCTCCTACCGGAGGCTGAGCAAATGGGATTCCAAGCCACCTCTCCGTTCCATTAGCAACAGAGACGCCTTGAAATACTCCAGAGGTAGTGTTTACAACAAGAGAGGATGCCTGAGCCCAGATAACAGATGAACTGGCTGTTAAGAGGAGAGCTTGTGTGAAGCGCTTGAGTTTTAGCATGGTAGTGCCGGATATTCAGATCGAACCATCCCCCCTCCAATAACTACATTTATACGAAGTACCAAGTCTTCTGCCGTGGACCAGTGTCTAGATCTTATCTTTGTCTTGATTGGTGAAAACTAGACGCACATGTATGACCATGAGAATAACAGTTAGTCATGGGCTATGGTTTATAAATGCTTCCATAGTACTTTCTATTGATTAGTAGTCGTAATTATCAGTAGGTGACCATACGCAAATATTCAATCATATGTACCGAAAAGTTGAGAAGATATTTTTGTTGACGTGCTAAAATTAGGGATTTCCCTTTCAAGAAAGAGAAGTCTTATTTTCGGAGACTCTATGCCGATTAACTTCTACAAATTTTCCTGAGAAATCGAATGAATCGACGTTCAGTGCGTTGAAATAGCGAGGTCCGAGATTAACAATTTTATTACTTGTGACATCCAATTGCTATTGATTTATAGTAACTGACGTATTGTTCTAACAGTCCTAACCAAATACATGCACACAATATATTATTTTTCCATCTCGTCCAAAACCCTAGCAGAATTCAAGAAATCTGTCCTCTCGAGATTAAAGTCTAGGCGAACAATGATGTTAGTGCATCAAAAATTTTGTTTATAACTTGAGGAGTGATTTACCATCTGGGATACCAGTAATATTGTTTCGTAGAATCTGCAAAACCACCTTATTGTTCAATGTGAACTGGGGCCAAGACGCTGAAGTATACTAAATACTTGGTGACTATGAAAATTCGAAAGGCGCTTACGTCCAGGATTCATATCTGAAATGAAGTTTATGTAGTGATCAAGCCAGGTATCGGCGAGCTCTTGTTCAACTGGGTCGGAATAGGTCCAAAGAGAAGCACCAACTCAGATGCATGAGGCACTATCGACTATTAGTACATACAGTTATTTGGGTTTAGCGACACACCTCCAAAAGTTATGTTGTTTCCCGGTATAAATTCTCTGAAGTGATAGCCAAATAGAGGCTGGAACTCTGCTGCCTTGTTAAAGAAGCGTCTTCGAGGAGCAAGAAACATGTTATCCCCATAAAAGGCGGATGCCCTATCAAACAAAGAATCTCCTGTGTTGAAAGGAGCATCCAAAGAACTGTCATTTGCAGGATAAAGCTCATCGATACGATTGAGAACATCCGGAGTCAACGTGCGATTGTCCAGAAGGAGATCTCCAATGAAGGTATTCAATACCTGTGCTTCAGTTCTCCCAGGATGGGAAATCCCAAGCAATGTTTCTGAGAATGTTTTTCCTTCATTGAGCTTTCCTCCCCAAACTTTGGTCAACTATGAAGCGGATGATTTATAGCTTAATTTAATTTAGCTTACATTGGTACCAGCCAAGAGAGGAACATGTCTAAAGTCTCCAGACGCTACTACTTCGGAAGCTCTTTTCTCAGCAAAACTGCCTTTGGGCCCAATTGATGGCTCCCATAGTTGGCCATTAAGGGTGTCGTCTATCATCTCATTGCTTAAACTTAAAAGAGTCTGGGATTTTATGATTAGCCTCGAAGACGTCTTCTGTAAGTGGCAGGGAAGTATACTTCAAATGGAACTTTCTGCAAACAAGACAAAGACTCGTTACTGAGGGGACATCCCAATCCCTCAACAAGGCGGGAGAATGGCTTTCCAGGTTCGTCATACTGAAATGCGAATGGAGAACTCTTACTGTATGATGTACTTAATATAGATGTACCGCCGAAAAAATGAAGACTTACAAAGGACCAGTCATTGAATCACCCATTGCTGCTCGGAACAGAGGTTCGGGGGCTGGATACAAGACCTGGGCTTCAATGCTCCCGGCACCAGCGGACTGGAAAATTAAGTTACAAGAGAAGCAGTAGAAATTGTGCTCCAACATACCTGTCCCCATATTGTAACCTATCCCCATATTAGCATAGATCATAATGATATACGCTATATAGTGTAAGTACCTTTTCTGAGTCTCCCCCAAATACAGCTATATTATCCCGAACAAAACTCAAAGCAGCTCGCTGGTCGAGTAGTCCGGCATTCAGGTCCTCAGGAGCCATGTATGAACTCGAAAGCTTATATAGATCATACATGTCAATAAGAGAGAAAACACTGATGATTTGACAACTTACAAAACCGAACGTATTAATACGGTAATTACTATGGTTAAATGATGTGATGTCAAAATAACTCTCTCTTAATTCATTGATCTTACAAGGAGACGAGTATCAAAGGCTTTCCATTCCTAACACTTCGATTGATGATTCCTTCATCAAGAAAGTTAGTCACTGTGACAGAGTAGAGAATCTCGACGGCCACGTACTCGTGGGGTCAAAGGTGTGAACGGAAGATGCACTGAAGAGTATAAGAATATAGCGTTTATTAAGAACGAAATTGACGTATACCCCGAATTATATGCTCCTCCCTTCAACATAATCAACAATAGTCAGCACTATTATTATAAATAACTAACATATATCCATGCTAGTACAGGAAGTTTCTCGCTTGAAGCAGTGCCCGTCGGTCGCCATATGTTAATATACAAACAGTCTTCACTTATCGGGGCTCCAAGGTTCGCTGGACGTTGAGGACAGGCATTTCCAAATTCTGTAGCATTCCTAGGCCCTAAAAGAGGAGAAGTGATAGGTACAGGAGCTTTGAACCGAAGCTCTCCTACCGGAGGCTGAGCAAATGGGATTCCAAGCCACCTCTCCGTTCCATTAGCAACAGAGACGCCTTGAAATACTCCAGAGGTAGTGTTTACAACAAGAGAGGGCGACTGAGCCCAGGCGGCAAGAGGGCTGATCACTAAGGGTGCTTGGGAGAGCCACTTTATGCCAAACATAGCAGCTGGCAATGTCAAACCTCGTCCCTTCATATGCATTTTATACGGAGAAACAAGCATTCTCTCGTAGATCGGCATCAAGAGCTCTAACTGCCTTGTTCGCTACAGCATGTGGTCCATGCAATTATCAGTCATGCACAGTCATGAGACTTAGCCTACAATTTTTGGATGTCCTACGTATTGATATAAACCACATTGTATGCGGAGATATCAAATCATAGACACCGAAAATACAGTTTTATTCTTGATATTGTTCTATAGATAGAGATTAAAACTCGAAGAAGATGTACGAATGGCTTCGACAAAATTTCATACGAGAAATTATTTGAACTCTTCGTTCTCGTCGTGTCGAGTCTGGGAAAAATGTGACTTCAAAAGAAGCGTACAAACGGACCGTCAGTGACCACGTGAGCAGATATCCACGAGAACGAGTTCAGTAATCCAAGAACGCGTTTCATCTCAGTCTCAGACTGTTATACTGTATTGCGAGCTAGAAGTATAAGAATGTCATAAGGCTCCTTCATATGGCACCTTTTCTCGAGCCATCACCTGTTATAAGCAGGTTCAAAGAGAGAATAGATTCATTGCACGTAAATGGTATGCGGTTAGCAAGGTACTTGCCCGATACAGAACTCACCTCTCTACAGGTGATAGGCTGTTCATTGGGACAGGTTTAGGAAATCTTCACATCTATAACGTAGATCAAGATGATGAAGGGAAATTTTGCTCCAACCTAGTAGCCACCAAAAGCCTCAGTAAGAAACCTGTTGAGCAACTCGGATACATAAAAGACATAAACTCAGTTGTTGCGTTGAGCGGTCAGTCGTCTTTTACGCCAACGTATAACAAGTCTAAATAAGGAATATAGATTCACTTGTTACACTATTCCCACTTCCGGAGCTCGTCCCGCCAACCCCTCTCCAACAATCTCGGAAGGCATTTTCATTCGCGGTGAATTCTACAGTGGAAAACACATCTGCGGGCGAAAAATGCCAATCTTTTGATTCACCTTCTAATCCTGTTCCAGGTGTTCCAACCTTAGTGACATACCTTGTTATTGGGTCCCAGAGAAAGCTCGTAATATATTCCTGGAGGGATGGAGAGGCACAGGATATTAAGGTATTTAACTACTATATTGTGCGACTCATAAAGATTCTCTAAACTCGACTCTAGGAAGCTGCGTTACCTCACTCTGCTCGTGTAATTGCCTTTGTTAAACCGACCGTCCTTTGCCTAGCGTACACTGCAACTGAACATGTCCTCTTTTATCTGGAAACGATGTCTACTGCAGAGCTTACAATGCCTGTCCACGTACCCTCATCAACTTCTACTGGATATGGCATGAATGCCTTGTCTGGGCTTGGCGGATACATGTCTCTGGGGCTTGCAGCTAAAGCGAAACCTCTAGCACTTACAATTGGAGAAAATGTTCTAATTCCTAAGGATAGTAAGTAGAATTTATTCTTTACAAAGCACATCAAGCCTTATGTTTGAATAGATGCAGGTCTTTTCTTCGGATCAGACGGTAAGGCGACTCAGAACTCCTTGATATGGAATGCTCCCCCGGAGGATGTTAGTTAGTATCTTATCTTGTGATTTACAATCAAATAATTCCTCACCTTACTTCTGCAGCCTATGTGAAACCATACGTCCTATCAATCCAACCAGGTGGGACAATGCCGTCGTCTTCGCTTGAAGATAATTCGGATACTCTTGCGGGCTCAACTGGACTCGTTCAAGCTCCCGTGTTGCATGTCCAGTCCTCAATAACACACCAGCCCGTGCAATCCTTAGTACTTCCAAATGCGGAGACTGTTCCCTCATCTCTTCGACTCATATGCCCTTCACCATCCGCTAAGGCTCCAGCTTTCGTAGTTTCAACCCCAATGAGAAGGCAACAGCAATTTCTGAAGGGAGTACCGTGTGGATTCTTCGTATGCGGACGTGGAGCGAACAAGTTGACGAGCTTGTAGAGGGAGGAAGATACTCAGAAGCTCTCTCTCTTTTAGATACCATCGAGCCGGCATCTTTAGCCGATCATGTGGGTCCATAAACTCAGTAACGGGTATGGTTACTAATAGAGTATTATCATCCAGGCTTCTCGAAGAACTAAGATTCGAGGTTTGAATGCAGTCTCTCAATTTAAGAATGGAGAATATGATAATGCAATGAATGCATTCATTGAGTTAGATATAAACCCAGCAAAGATTGTCGCACTCTATCCAGAAAGTGTGGCTGGAAGGTTACATGTAGATTCCGAACAATGGATCCCTCTTTTTGGAGGGCCATCTCATAAGGTCAAACCATCCCGTACCGAATCTAAGGAGGCTAGATCTAGTACTGGAACGGGTCGAACTCCATCTCCAGCGGCGTCTCTTCGATCCATCCGGCCTCTGAGAAAGGGTACGCTAGAAACTCTGTTTTCTGGTACTGGAGCTTCTTCAAACGTTGCTCCAAGTAGTGGCTCTGGGATTGATGAACGAGCTTCAATTCGTGGAAGATTGAAAGAAAAGGCAAAGGCTGCCGGTAGGTTTCTATTTTCTCCCCGTAATTGTCTTCTCAATACAACAACGTGAGGTATGCAGATAGTCTCACACGTTCAGTGGAATCTCTCTTTTACTATCTCACGGATCGGAGACCAAAAATTGGTGGTGCCCTAAGCTCACTGAATATCACACCTTCTCAATCCCATCAATTCCCATTCTTATCGGATGCTTCTGTTGAGGAACTTTTTGCGCTTCCTAATGCACCGTTGTCATCTTTGACCCCAGAGCAATTAACGCGATATGCTCAAATAGTCGACACAGCACTATTTAAAGCTTATTTAGTCATTCGACCCGGTCTGCTAGGTCCATTATGTAGCATACCTAATTGGTGTGAGGTCACAGAAGTAGAAGAAGTTCTGATGGAACGAGAGGTTTGTACTGTTATTATCAATGTCTCGAGTAATATTTAAGCTATTTGCGATACTCAGAAATTCTCGGAGCTAGTTTCTCTTTATAGAGGAAAGAAAATGCATGATAAAGCACTGGGTTTGCTGAAGCGGTTAGTCAGTGTCTTTTATTAAAATATATCTTTAACTGAACATTATACTTGCCATAGTCTCAGTGAAAGGGAGGCCGACGTCGAAGGCAAAATAAGACCAACAGTCACCTATGTTCAAAGTCTCGGTCCTGAATACATGGACCAAATCTTTGGAGCCGCACGCTGGATCTACAAGCTCAATTCCGATGCTATCTTCGAGGTAGAATGCATAACTTTCCCTCCTTCTCACTAAACTTATTTTTTTTTGCCTTCATCCCAAGATCTTCACTGCTGAGGTAGTTGAGCTTCCCAGATCTAAAGTCGCTGACTTTTTGGAGGAAGAGCTTGACCCTGCCCTGTGTTCGAGATATCTGGAATATCTCACTGAAGAACGGGAGGAAACTTCCACACTCTTCCACGACAGACTAGCGGAGCTTTACTTGGATATGGCCTTAAACTCCCAAAAATCCAACGAACAAGGTGAAGTGCCGATTTTCCTGTATTTATCAAAGTTTTAAAAAACTGATTTTTTAATATATTTCTTAGATTCCTACCAGCAGGCTTACGATAAATTTCTCCACTTTATTCAAAACACAAATATATACCGGGTTGATAGACTATTCGGATTACTTCCTTCTGATGGTAATTGGTGAACATATACAGCTTGTGATTTACATTCTGAACTTCTTGTAGATATGTTTGAGGCAAGAGCTATCTTACAAGGAAGACTCGGAAGACATGTCAACGCCTTGGAAACATATGTCTATCGTCTGGGTGATTATATCAAGGCAGAAGAGTGAATCTCTGTAACTAAACTTTGATAAAGGATCTTACTGATTATTGAGCATAGGTACTGTAAAAGCATTTATATCCCAAACACACCAACCCAAGATATCTTCCTTTCTCTGCTCAAGATTTACCTTGAACCATCCCCATCCTCCCTGCAGTACCAGAAGCATCATTCTCAAACATCCCTACTTGGCCCTGCTCTCGAACTCATTAGCAGACAAAGTCCTCACCTTGACACTCTGGAAACGCTTCGTCTTCTCCCACCACTCGTTCCCGCTCGAGACGTACGGGCATTCCTAGTCGAAGCAACAAGAGCACCCATTTTTGATACTCATGTTGTTCGAGAAGTACGCAAAGGCTGGAGTGAGCAAGTAGGTCGTAAGCTGATGAACCTCCAAAATCGGCGAGTTCGGATTACAGATGGTCGAATGTATGTTTTTCTCTCTTATTCTATCTAAAATTTATCTGAAAAAATCTGACTTTATTCTCAATTTATGCGAAAGTTGTCCCCAATGTCACAAGAGGCTAGGGACAAGTGTTATCGCCGTGCATGCTCCGAGGGGAGAAGTCACACACTACCAGTGTCGAGAGGCATTTGTAGAAGCTAAGAAACGGGGGCACATTCACTAGCCGGAGTTTACATGCTTCAATGAGCGATAGGCTTATGACATCTTTTATCAAATCCCAAGTATTTACGACACGATCCACATACGTCATGTATTATTATTACAGACACAGATATACCTGTTTTGTATACACTGTTTAGACTCATTTTCTTATTCATCCATCTACATCAGAATCGCTAAAGAGATTTGGGCCTTCGTAAAAGTCGGTGCTCAGAATAGGTTGAGGAGTTAGATACTGAACTTTTTGAGTATTATCGGTTCTCGTAAAGTCTTTCACTAAGGAAAGGGGCATAGCAGAAGCGTGTTTCGACTTGTTTGAATTATAGCATGACAGAGACGTACGAGGGGATGAACCGTTGTCTCCAATATTTAAAGCTATGACATTAGAGGTATGCATTTGTTGCCAGAGAGCTGTCATTGAGGGTACTGTATCATAAACCGAAATTATGTCGGATTTCATGCAAGTCTTAGAATCATACGAAGACTCGTGCATTACTTTGAAACTCTCATCAGAGGTTTCACATTGAGGCTGAAGCTCTGAGAAAGCAGGCGATCTTAAAGGTTTAGCAGTGTCAAGCCCCTTTCCCGGAGAGAGCCTCTCGGAGGTGGATGGTACAGAGATGAAAATGAGATACTGGATGAGTTCGGAGAGGACAACATCCCATGATCAAAATCGAAATTGTTACCAATACTACTTGTATCGATCCCATCGTTGTTATGCTCGTTGATCATTGAGTTCTCTTCAATATTCATCGTCGTACAAGTCTCAGGAGCAACTACAGCCAATGATTTTGGGGAAGAGTGTGCTGTATATGTGGCTCTTGGGTTGTGAGAATTATCAGAATTAGGTTGTTCCAGACCAACAATGTCAGAAATGTTTGGAGACCTTAGCATATGTCTGTCTATGATATTGTATAGTGCAAGTAAAGGGTCAGAATAGTCAAGCAGGTTAATATCAGTTCCTTGAGGTAATTCAGAGTCAGAAGGAGAGGAAGGAGCACAAATTTGGGTCTCATGAGTAGTCTCATCCTCTGGAAATAATCTCTATTAACAGAGTGATTCAGCTGAGACGTTGACAAATCAGCAGAGTCTAGTCGAGATAGATCCGAAGTATTTCCAGAGAATTTGACCCTTCATGATGTCGTAGGTAGCCACTCCTTTTGTCATAGTACAAAGCTACGGAGTCTCCATCAGTATCCTCAGTAAATAAAAGTTCTTCAAATCCAGAATCCGAATAAGCAGAATCAAGTTCTTGGTTTACAGAGTAATCGTCTATGGACGAGTATGAGCCAGTCTTCTTTCCTACTTCCCTTGCTGAGTTATCTGAGGTAGGACACTCAGGTGCAAGTTCTGAGCCACTTGTTGTCAAAGGAGTTGATATCTGTCGAGTTCTGGAGTAAAGGAGAGGTCTTTCAGGTACCGGTGACCAAGAAAAGATACGTTTGTTAGAAGACGAAGATTCAGGTATTGTTTTCTACACAGATAATGGTATAATTAGATAGTCCCAGTCAGAAACGAGTCGGACAAACCTGTTTCTTAAGAGGACTTTCCTGCATCATAGTCGTAGTTGTAGGCTCATTACGTCGTTTAGAATTCTTTCCAAGAGAACGATCTGAGTCTATCTTTCCTAGTCCAGCAAGGTCAGGAATGCAAAGTAATCGATTCATGGTTCGTCTGAGAGCAATTGCTTGATACCTATTTAGCACAATCTTTGTCTTGCGTTACACAATTGCAAACCTACCATCCTCTGTATCGAGAGCTTCTAACATTCTTGAACGTCTGATCCTTTCTCTACTTGGCTCAGGACTAGAAGACGGTAGGAGAGTGCTTCTGAGAGTTGGTTTCGTATGCGACCTTTCATCCACTTCATGTAAACTAGGTTTAACACAACTTCTTCCGGAATGTCTCCTTGCCGCTAAAAGTGTTATGTCCTCAATCCGTCCAGTACGTATCTTAGAGTAAGAATCTGCGTCCTTGTAAGTATCTTGATTTGACTCTTGTAGTCCACGGGTGAGAGTTTGGTGTCTCTGCTTCATAAAGTGTCCCTTCTGTATTTTACTGGCAACATCTCTTGCTCTTGTTCGGGCGGAATTTCTGTTGTAGAGCGTGAACAATATGAATACCTGTACCTAAATTGAGATATAGAAACCTTTTTCCCCCATATAATTTGCTCCAGGCATAGCTAAGTAAGCTTAGGCCTGATTAGAGGTCCGGAAATTGAGATGTTTTTGTGGCCGGAAAATCGATACTGTGAAAGTTCATCAATGTAAGATATATATAATATCATGATCATCCAAACACCGTAATTATTACATAAACCGGTATAAATATAATTCTGTCTTGTATTACATGAAAACATAAGACTATACATGCTGAATTTGAAATCTTGACGCATCATCTTTTGCAAAATAAGATAAGAAAGGTAAAAGGTCATAAATTCACAAGACAGGTTTATCAACCACTCTGCTCCATCTTGAAGCGCTTCCTTGGTCCATCAGATCCAAATTGTCCTCCTCCTTGATTTCCCATGAAGGCTGGGTTAAAATGCCCACCCATTTGACCGTTGAAACCTCCTCTCCCACCCATAGGGTTCATGGGCATCCCTGAACACAAAAAAATATTAATCTACATATGAGTATGCGATAGGGTGCATTCACTTACCCATTCCTGCCATTCCTGCCATCATCCCCCCTCGTCCAAAGTTACCATTCATCATATTTCCACGAGACGTCTGAGGAAGCATCCCACCCCTTCCATAAGGCATACCACCGTTGGAGAATTGGTTTGCCATCATAGACATCATGTTCATACCTGCCATATTAGCTATGGAGTAGGGTTAGGCATGTTTCTTTGCATCATCCCATTATTATTATTCGCCATTCCTCCACGCATGGGCATGGCACTAGTATTTCCACCTCTGAAACCACCTCTGTTGTTGCTGTAATTCCCACTCTGGTTCTGGTTCATATTGTTCCGATTATCTCGAGACGGCGGGTCTGGGTTTAATATAAAATATTACTTGATGATTTGGTGAACGGATAAGTAATAATAAGTACCTTTAGGTAGAGTTCGGAACGGATTTCCTTGTGACGATGCGACAAGATTCGTGCTTGCCCGACGATTTTGGAACTCACTACTATCTGATTAGTATTGCTTATCATTTATGTTCATTGAAAGACGAATCCTACTTGTTGTCAAACCAGTTTTTGAGGAGATTGGCGTTCTCTGCACTGTGGCACTCCACATACGCGACACTAAGGTGATCACATTAGCAAGCGCATGGGAATGTGAGCTGTTCAACCCTCACCCTTTGCTTTTCCCATTTACTTTATGTTCCGAGAAGGTGATGTCTTTCAATTCGATGTTCACGCCAATGTTCAGCGCCACCTGTCGAATGTCTTCGTCGGTTGTCCACTTGAGGAACGGTGAAATGAATATCAGTACAAAATTATAGACAAAGAAGACAGAAGTGTGTACCCATTGTAGATCACCAACATACAACGCGTCCATCGAGGACTGGAGACCTGATGATCCTGTATTACTGTTTGTAGTCCCATTATTGGAAGCTGTGTTATTCTGTGCAGCACTCGTGCTGCTTTGGTTAGTTGAAGACTTTGAGATGTCAACTGAGCTGTCTTCAGGACCCGCATCTTCAGAGTCATCATCTTCGCGGGGGCGCTTGTCGCCAACCGATGGCTCTTCTTTTATGCTTTTATCCAATTCCTCATTGTTCAAGGTATAATCATTCGCCTAGCGTGACCCTCTTAGAAGAAGCCACGCATAAATTACAAGGCATAAGCTCACCTCTGATTCTGCCGCAACGTTGAAACCATCATCTTCACCATAAATGTCGAAATCGTCTTCAGGCATTCTGATTTAACTTAAGCCAACAAACAGGTAGTTGAAGGAGGTAAAAACTTCGTTAAAACACTAACGAAGACAGGAATATTATGTGTTCTGTAACAGATAGATGATGTAGCGGACCATACAACAGAGGCAAACTACCGTCAGAAGATGTACATGCGTGACACGTTCAATACAAAGACACCACTAAACACGTACATGAGGGAGAGGCGTAGAACTTTCTCAACAAAGAAGAGTAGATACAAAGAGTATTGAGTAAAAACAACAAATAATTACCGTCGCAAATGCTACTTGCGCGTGGTCGTTCTCTGTCGTCGATTAAGCAGAGGGTGAAAGTGGAGCAGATGGTGGTCGACGATCAAGACGCTGAACAAAATCACCCGTGTCCAAAGTGGGATATAGCTTGTGCCGTGCTTTCCCACGAATACACTTATGTATATCTTCGGATAACTGCCTTAATTGGAAATTATCTAGTTCCTAGAGACTAGAGAGCCGTCATTATTGATGTCCTACATGCCCCCGATCTGAATTTGACAGTTATTTCATATTACAAAGTCTGTCACTCGCCTTATGGGAATAAAGACTGACGACCTCGAGCTTCAAATGTCCTCCAGTACTTGTGAACAAACTGAAGACTCAGAAACACACTTTTCACCGCGTAGGCATGGTATTCTGCGTATGACAGTGGACACGCCCTAACTGAGGGTGCTCAGAAAGTAGCGCAGAATCGCCCACCTCCAAGATGGAGGACACCGGAGTTCTTTGTATACTACCTCGTATTTGCATTAGTACTGCCATTTATGGTATGGAAACCTATCGCATTGTCTAGAGGTAGCGAGTTCACTCTTATCCGAAAGTAGTGTGCTGATAGGAGTCCATGCAGAAACAAATCCAAACTATCCTCATTTTAGCTCTAAATTATCTACTGGCTGGATACCAGGGAGAAAATTTGTGAGTATAAACCTCCACAATCCTATATTCCTGCTGAACGATAGCAACAACTTGTAGGACAACAGTGATGCACAATTTCGAACTTTTCGTAATAATCTACCCACACTTTTGCTCATCGCATGCTCGTTTCTTGGGCTCAAATACGTATATATACGACTAAAATACTCCTCGTATACCCCTGTAACTCAGACGAGGTTGCACCACATACCATTTTCTTTCATTTTTTCCTTTTTGTTTATTTTTGGTCTCCATGGGACGAATATTATTAAAATTATCGTTATTATGAGCATCAACTATGGTATTGCAAACCTATTCAAAAGATCTAAAGTACTTCCTCTTCTTACTTGGGCCTTTAATATGTTTGTTTTGTTTGCCATTGAGCGGAATTCTGGATATACATTTGCGAGTCTATCTGATTCACTGAAGTTTTTGGTATGTGGGCTTTACCCTTACCGCTGAATACATCTTACCGGTTATTTTGTAGGATAGATTTCAAGGAGCATATGCTCGATGGTACATCCCGTTCAACTTTACTATGCTAAGGCTCATATCGTTCAACATGGACTATTATTGGGCTTCTACAACAGACGTCACTCGTGTTAGTTTATACGCCATCTTTTATTTTTTAACTACTATGATAACTTGCATCTAGAAAACGCAAATCAATGGAGAGATGTCCCTTAAGCAACGAACGACTATATCTCATGAACTCGATGCTTACTCTTTCATAAACTTTGCGACCTATGTACTTTATCCACCACTTTTCCTTGCAGGGCCCATAATCACATTCAATGATTTCTTGTGGCAGGTAGTTATTTTATTGACTTAGAACCGGGATACGACTAAACATTTCTCTAGCATCATAGACCTTCTTTAGTACCATCTTGGTCATACGTCGGGAGATACCTCTTGAGATTTATCTGTTGTCTGTTGACAATGGAGTTAATATTACATTACATGTATGTAGTAGCTATCAAGGACTCGGCTGCTTGGCAGGGAGATACGCCATTTGATCTCAGTATGATCGGTTTTTGGAATCTTATCATTGTATGGTTGAAGGTAATGCCTAAGTATTGTATCAAGGTCTGAGATCAGTACATTGATATAACCAGCTCCTTCTTCCCTGGCGTTTCTTCCGTTTATGGGCTCTTGCCGATGGACTATATCCTCCGGAGAATATGATCAGGTGTATGGCAAATAATTATTCAACGCTTGGCTTTTGGAGAGCATGGCATAGAAGTTTCAACTTATGGCTAGTCAGGTAGGAGCCACCGTTTTTTTTTAGATATGGCATCTCTTTCAACTACGCACAGGTATATATACATTCCCTAGGGGGTACCAAGAACTTGCTTGTGTCCACTGCACTCATATTTACATTCGTGGCACTCTGGCACGATCTGACATTCCGACTCCTGGCGTGGGGTTGGTTAGTCAGTTTATTCATCATCCAGAAGTAGCAGCAAAATATGTTTTCCCTTCTGCTACGGTGAGTTATCAATAGACTCACTTTGAACTTGCAGTTGATACAAAAGTTCTCTTCAGTATGGGAATAGACCTTGGTATAGACACCTATGTGCAGTTGGAGGTGTAGGAACGTCCTTATGATGCTAACCGCGAATCTTGTCGGCTTCGTTATTGGTGTTGACGGCATGAAGTATATGATTGGGCAAATATCTAGAAGCTTTGAGGTTTGCAGTTTCTATTTTTTGCTTGTGTCTGCTTATATGTCGGGGTCCAAATCATGTTCGAATATAGGTCAGTCCGCTTAATATCCCCATCAATTTTCTAAAAAAAATTCTAAACGACATCTTCAGAGAAGAGGAAATGAGAAATGGTATATACCGGAGATGTTAACTTCGCTCTTTATCCGCCCTTCCGTCGGACATACCGCATTTGATCATTGTCCGATCTTTAACAACTTTCTTTCCCCATGATTTTCATCAGTATTGTATTAAATGTATAGTTTCGAGTGTATGCATGTATATACTTTATAATCGTTGTTCTGTGACTAGACCCACCATTGCTTCCCTAGTCCGATGTCCAGACCTGAGAATTCTTATATGTTCTGAATTTTAAATGTCTTCGTTAAATGAGAAACTTCAAGTGGCTCTCGATTCACGTCGACGACGCAACATCCTTCGCCGTCTCCCATCCCCAACGCGTCCAGATTCTCAGTCTACTGGAACGCAGCCATCCCTAGTTGATTTTGTCACGAATGACTATTTATCTCTGACTACTTCAGAGACATTACGAAGTCACTTAATTACCCAACTAAATGCATCTCCTGCCATCCTAGGCTCGGGTGGTTCACGACTTTTGGTTAACCCTACGTCCCATGACGATCTTGAAGAGCGACTTCGTACATTTTTCGATGCACCTGCAGCTCTTCTCTTCAATAGCGGCTTTGACGCAAATGCCGCATTATTCTCAAGTGTGCCTCAAGTAGGCGACGTCGCGGTCATTGATGAGTTCATACACGCAAGTGTGCATGATGGACTACGAGCTTCTCGTCTTGTGCAATCCAGAGGAGAGAATCTTTCCAACACTGGAGCAGATAAGAATATATTATCCTTCTCACACAACTCTGTCTCTGCATTGCGAGGAGTACTAGAAGATTTACTTGTAAAACATGCGAATAGAGAAGGTCTTCATACCGGGACAAATAGCCTCTTCGTGGCGGTTGAAGCACTTTACAGTATGGATGGGACACTGGCACCTCTTCCGGACATCATTTCCTTACTCGATGAGCTTTTTCCAAGAGGGAACGCACATCTGATCGTAGATGAGGCACATGCAACTGGCTTATACGGCCTTCTGGACGTGGTCTGGTTGCACATTATGGATTAGAGGAAAAGGTATTTGTGCGTTTGCATACGTTTGGGAAGGCTCTTGCAAGTAGTGGGGGTAGTATTACTGCATACAATCATTTTAAATGCTTCTGAACTAGTGTTTCAATAGCGATTGTACTCTCTAGCCCCCTCATAAAAGAATATCTTTTGAATTATGCGAGGTCACTCATTTATACCACGGCGCTGAGTTGCTCAAATATCATAGCAATCAATTGTTCATTTGACATGCTACAAAACGGCGTAGCAGCGGAGGTGAGCGTACTCTGTTCTCCAAATTGTATATGTATTAACAATGCTTTGCAAGCTTGCAAACTATTTACAGTCACTAATTCAATACACGTTAGACAATCTAAAAAGAAGGCTTAAACCATTTCCACCAAACTTGGTTTCTCTACCGCCTCATCTCCTTGATGCGCCGCCTAACTCATCACTTCTTTCTCCCATTATACCCGTTATGACACCTGCACCACGTCCGTTATCGGCTCATCTTCGTGATTTTGGCCTAAATGCCCGACCGATAACTTGGCCAACAGTACCAAAGGGAAAGGATCGCGTCCGTATCTGTCTTCACGCAGGAAACTCGCAAGAAGACATTGATAGACTGGTGGACGGAGTCGTATCTTGGGCTCAAAAGGAGGTTGCAAGTGTTAAATCGGGACGTAATGACCATCTCTCTCCCGTAGAAGCAAAACTCTGAATTCTGCACCTTAATTAATCACGTAAATTTTCAATTTCCCTTGTACTTGTTTCCAGATAGTCGTCGTATTTACTCTGGTATAGAGCTGTAGTGTTAACGTGAGTCAACATGTATCAAAACCAATATCATTGTACGGAGCGTACTTGGAAGTTTTGCTTGAGCCCGTAATCGTGCGACTGATTCCCTATTGTGTGTGACAGCTGCAAGCTGAGCATGCTTTATAGTTCCTGAAACATGGAGAACATGCGGGATGTGTGCTTTCCCTTCCAGCTTTCGCATCAAGGTAACTGCACCCCAAGCAATGTTGTGGTGTTCGCGAGCAACTCGCACGATACAAAGATTTGTTGTCGGAGAGAAATATTTCACTGATTTCGAATTAGTGGTTATCATAACACCCTTGTCTTTCTAGTTTTATTCATTTTTGTCATTCTTACCTGTAAGTGACGTCCCTACAGCACCCCAACCTGTATCACCAAAGTTTGTAATCACACTCTCCTTTAATGCGACCCAAATCTTCTTTTCATCCAGTAATTCAGAAGGAGTATATGTTGCATTACCGTCGACTGTAAAGGGAATGAACTCGACAAGAAGCCATCTATTCTGAAGTGCTATTCTTTTAATCTAGTCAAAAACAACTTCCTGGGAGGAGAATATACCTTAAAGCGAACCATATTAAAGCTGTTTTGTGTATGTGGAACTCCCGAATGCATATGTGAATACAGTGAGTTGCTGTGTAGTGGTAAACTCAAACTAAGAAATATCGAAATAGTTATGTAATCAATAATCAAGCAAACATCGCAACTCGAGTTCTACCATTTAATTTCTCGAGTTCTGTCTAGTCTGTTGCGAGTACTGTCTGTCCTATAATTTCCTCTATTCTTTTTGGATGAAAAGGGTCAGCACTTTGGGAACATACAGTAAGCCACCGCGAGACTCGAAACCTCAATCTTCAGATCCATAATCCATAAATGTAGAAGAAGTCATGTACAATTACATCTGCTCAATGACAAGCTACAAACTGATACAACACATCTAATCTCGTTGTAATGTACATATTCGTGTTAACGGAGCTATGTTATCTAGCCTTACTCTTGTTACTTTTCTGCCTGTTTGGTGACTTGAGCCTTCGCAATGTTTGGTGTAACGCATATCAATATGGTTTGCAGTTTATTGCTATCTATTATTGCATACACTTTGCATTTACAAAATTTGAGAACCTGAACACTATCTACTTTCAAGATCCTCTTTTAATACAAGTACTCGTCCTGCTCACACTGACAAAGTAGCGCGTCCAAAAGTGCTACAACTTACAATCGTTTTCAATTGTGAGTTTCTCTATAACTACTTTCACACACATTTAATCAGCATTAACAATCTTCAAAGACGCTCATTTACCATCAAATCATAGAGTCGCTTGTGTATGCGACTGTCTATTCAGAGTCTTCCATCAGAACTTTTGAGTCAAGTTTTTATACATACTCTCCCTGAAAACTCATGCTTCAGCACCTTTTTCTCTCCTCTCCTATTAACTCATGTATGCTGCTATTGGCGGTCAGTGGCCATAGCAACTCATGAGCTTTGGTCGACTATTATGATTAGAAACCATGCAATGAAGCGTCGGGATATACACTCCCTTCTCAACCTCTGGCTTGAGCGCTCTGCAGCCAGGCTTCTCGATATTGTTTTGGACATATATTTTATCGACGATCTTGCCAGTAATCTAATCATGCAGGAATTTGTAAAAAGACAGGAAGGATATAAGGCTCTTTTGAAGACCTTTTCTCAGCATCTTGGCCGTATACGTAAAGTGCAAGGCAATATACCAGTTTCTATAGTACCAGATTTGCATCTGGAAAATATGGTCGTTTAGAGACATTGAGATTGAGTGGTACACTTGATGTTGTATCCTCAGCACGTCCTTTGCATCTTGAAGTGCATAATGCATTGCCCGAACTACGAACCATTTCTTTAGAAAATCTTGGGCTTGATCATACACTACTAGGACATCAGTCTCAACTCACACGTTTAGAACTCTCAAAAATGCGCAATCCTACATGGATGAGCTGCCGGAGTGCACTAGACATCCTAGTGTCTCTTCCAAAACTGCAAATAGTCTACATCGATCTCAACCGTCCCGATGAACCTGCGAGACCTACACCATCAAGTAAACGCATAGTACTACCAAATCTCCAGTCTCTGTACATTGGTTGGGAAAATTGGCAAGCACTCATCGATCCTGAGTCTCTTTTACTATCTATATCCGCTCCCAACCTTAAGCGACTAGCTCTTTGTGGTGAATTGGATAGAGTATCATATAGATGGGAAGCTTTATATAAGTTCATCATAGGAAGTGAATGCCCTCCGCTTACCCATCTTGCAATATCTGAAACCGGGCCGGTAGACTTTTGTCTTGAAGAAGTTTTAAAGTGTACTTCAGGGTTGACTCATCTTATTTTGGCATATGGTCCTGCGTTAGTCTCATTTCTTCGAAATCTTGAATGGGATGGATCTGGAGAACAACTATGTCCAAAACTGAGCACATTACATATATGTGATGAGTTGATTTCAGTTGATTTGATGGTACCCATTCTTCAAAGTCGTAAGAATGTAATAAAAGAGGTAGTAAAATGCCAGTGCCTCCATCTTTCGGAGGAGGATTGGCTGAGCATTGAGCGGATGGGAGTCGCTGTCTCTCCGCCGTTTTCAGATGATGGTTACACATTCCCAGAAGAATGCTTACCTCGCCACGTATTTCTCGATGGCCTGTGATATGATTGTACCAACAAAATTATATATACATAACTTCATCTGTACTTACAAGTATCTAATCCTCAGCACCGTGACTCTAAGTAAAAGATTTAATGAACTGGTATAAGGACGGGAAAGCCTAGTCGATGTCTTATTTGTATCATCGTATAGATGCGCCTTTAATATAACTGTGTGAGAATGGGTTAGACGGTGCTCTACATTGCTGATTGTGTCCCGACATTTGTTTGAGTAGCCGTGCAAAGGGTAAAGTCATTTTAAACAATCGTCAACAATAAAGTCATATACATCATGATGCCTCACTTTCTAGATTATCAGCCGTGAAGAATGTCTATTTTGTCGAAATTAGATGACAACACAATCTTAGGGGACGGGGAGGGGTTTTTTCATGAAATACTTGATTGACGCATTACTCAATTGAGTTGTATGCGACCTGAACTTCAAGTCCAATGTATTGCATGCTCTGCAAAAAATCATTCACCTCGTATAGGAAAAAGATGCCATTTCAGCTTGAGGTGTGATGATATCGTGAACACGAGATCTTGAATGTTTTAATTGATTATTGTGATAATTGTTTGATAAATACATGCATTTCGTAGATTAATAACGACACGCATGGGTTACAAACACAAATTCAGACAGTAATTTCCTTTTAGGACAGCAGATCACAGTTGACTCAGGATCACAAGTATGAAAATTCTTGTCTCCTGATCATGAACTAGTGCTCACAAAGTAGGGACTCTGGACGGCTTCCTGTTATGTTCTAGATGGATCATTTTCGTGGACTACTCGCCCTTGTACTGCTGTGCTTTACTTCATCCGACTATTACTTGTTTCATCACTCATAGAAGCCACTTTTCGCCTGCTTCAAACGTCATCCGATGCATAGGCTCAACTCGCTAAGACCGAGGTGTTGAACTTTCATCTAAGGATTCTAGGCTACAAAAACCATCCGCAGCTCGTCGGGCACCAGTATTCTTCACTGGCCAACTTTCTTATGTCCCAAGGACAAGAGTCTACTCTCCTCTCTTCGAGGCTTTTTGAAAAAATAGGATAATATGATTTCTGAAACTCCGGATTGAGAAGAATCGAACTTTCACTAGTCCGTCATGTGTCTGTAGTGCGCAGTTTATTTACATTGTTGGGCTCGAAATACACTTTACACTAGAATAGCCGACGCTTGTACTTGCGATGGAACACGGCTATGACAGATTCTATGTCATCTCAACTCCTCGTATGAAGTATTCTTTTGCACAACGGGGTCCGAAAGTATAGAATATGCTGCGCCGCAGTTTTAACCCTTCTATTCGAGTACGAACATTTGCCGCTTCACCTAAAAAATTGTATCTGATTAGATGGTGTTCTAAGAATAGAGGGGGTAATCAAACATATCCAAAACATATAAAAACGCTCAAAATATACACTGAAAACCTCAGCCCAGTCCTCCTCTCATCCCAAGCACTTCGTTTTCAAAAGTCTAATCATGCTCTTCAAGCAACTCGTCCTCTTGGCCGTTATGGCATCAGCACTCGCTGCTCCTGTATGTGAAATATCATATTCAATCTTTCTACCTAAATGCTTACTTTCATACTAGATGCCAAATCCTGATCAAGGAAACGGTATCCAGCCTGGTGGTCCCGAGATTCCTGCCGCTTCCCCAGTACCTCCTGTGACATCACCTGCCCCAGTTCACCCGCCTTCGAAGAGAGGAAATGACCCGAAGCCTGTTCCTCAGCCTCCGGTGACCACTCCCGCTCCGATTCCAGACCAGAAACCGCATGGTCGTCGTGATGACAAGGGAAATCCTGCTCCCCCACCAATCTCTTCTCCAGTTCCTCCTCCAAAGGACCATGGAAAGCGTGATGACAAGAAACACGTTCCTCCTCCAGCAACGACTTCCCCAGTTCCGCCAAAGGATCATGGAAAGCGTGACGACAAGGACAAGCCAGTACCACCTCCGACTACTTCCCCAGTACCTCCCCCACCAAAGGGACAAGGGAAGCGTGATGGACAGGCACCCCCACCTCCTCCCCCAACTACCTCTCCAGCTCCTCCACCAAAGGATCATGGAAAACGTGATGACAAGGACAAACCGTCTCCTCCTCCCCCAACATCTCCGGTTCCTCCACCTCCTAAGGGACAAGGAAAGCGTGACGGTCAAGCTCCTCCTCCGCCACCCGCTACCTCTCCGGTCCCGCCCCCACACGGAAAGCGTGATGACAAGGATAAACCATTCCCTCCACCGACGCCTTCTCCAGTACCGCCAAAGGAGCATGGAAAGCGTGGTGATGAGGGTAAGCCCGCACCACCTCCTCCGACTGCCTCCCCAGTTCCTCCGCCACAGAAGGGACAAGGAAAGCGTGATGGACAGGCACCTCCTCCTCCACCAGTGACCTCACCAGTTCCTCCACCAAAGGATCATGGAAAGCGTGAGGACAAAGACAAGCCAATCCCACCTCCAGCCACCTCTCCGATCCCGCCTCCTCAAAAGGGACAGGGAAAGCGCGATGACCGCTCGCATCCACCCCCAACAGTCACCTCACCTCTTCCTCCTAAGGATCCTAAGCCCACTCACGCTTAAACTTGCCAACTGACGTTTTCGTCCTCTATCACATAATGTCTAAAATCTCCTTTTGTTGATACCAGAATTCAATAGTCTCTTTCTTCACTCGTTAATCATTCTTATTTTTTTCCTTCCTTTATCCTTTTTGGACAATCTATCTCTAGCATGTTGATAGTCACTCGTTTATATATTCCTGACTCTTAATAGCTCTAGGACCAATTATGAATATGATCTAGTTGGATTTACAAACTTTAAAACCCTGAGACTGATCACATTCAAATCCAATATTGTTACGTAAGCCTTAAACTGGGATGAACTCAATTTGCAGCACTTTGTTTGTGAACATAAGAAATCATGGCACCCAAGCATCAGGCTGTCAAATCTCATGCTCTCAAAGTACCAGGACTTACTAAACTTAGCGGGAAACGTGTTATTCTGGCCTCGGCAAGCCCTCGGAGAAAGGAGATTCTATCGACCTTCGTGCGTCATTCCTATTAGCACTGGATTGCTATCCGTCGGAGTTACTTATTTAGAACGACAACACTATGCAACTTGCTATCATCTCTACGCAATATTATTTCGTCCCGCTATTGACACAATCATCTCCGGGTGTCTGACTTGAACACATTACTATGGATAATGGTCAATGGCAATCATATACATAGGGCCTAGAGCCTGAGATTGTACCATCTAAATTTGAGGAGAATCTTCCAGTGAGCTCGTTTGAGGATATACATGAATATCCTGTAGCAACTGCTACTCAAAAGGCAGTTGAGGTATACGAAAGACTAGTGGTGGGTACCACTGTCTATATTATGGTTTCAAGGCTCTTGTCTCTAAAACAAACCTACTTTAGGCAGAGAATCCGGATGATCCACCAGAACTTGTCATCGGGGGTGAGTTTGATTCCCAATTAATCTATTATATTCTATCATTAATGTCATGATGTCTCCCTTCAAAGCTGATACCGTCGTTTTAACCCATGTTCTACCTGCTCACTCTGGCATCGACAGTTCACTACTGCCTCAGATCCGACCAGAAATCTTGGAAAAGCCGACCTCAAAGGCAGATAACCTACGGATGCTACTTGATCTTAATGGCTCTGCGTGTGAAGTTGTCACTGGTGTCTCTTTAGGTATGTATTTTCTATTCTTGTTCTGACAGCCATGATTAAAGCAATCATTCTGCAAACATAATAAATCTAGTATATCCAATTCTTCATGCACCAGGCTACGAAATCAAGTAAGAGAGTATCTCTTCCACCAAACTCAGCTTTAAATAATTAATATCTCATACCTTCAAATTTTCTTTCAACAATTAACCCAGATCAATAGACGAACGCACAATAGTCCACTTCGCCGAATGCCCCGAACATCTTTTGACCGCTTACGCCGACAGTGGGGAGGGAATTGACCGAGCAGGTGGCTTTGCCATACAGGGTCTAGGCGGGATGCTCATTAGGAAAGTTGATGGAGACTATAACAATGTTGTAGGGTTTCCCGCCGCCTCGTTTTTTAAGTTTCTTGATATGCTTGTCGAGGATGAGGATGATTTCTTGGAGATGTAATTCTTACAACCAGATTTGTATCAGGGATAAAACGTACGAGTATTAGTACACGGGTCGTTCAGAGAAATTTCAAAGTTCGCTTGATCTTGTATTCTTTAGCATATAGACAGCGCGTGAAAACATCTCTCGGTTCCACATGTCTATGATTTAGATACTGAGGGCAAGCATTTATATACATGTACACGTATACAAGGTATGCATATATACTATCTTTTATCCATTATATTATATACATACATCAAAATACCTTGACCTTACTGTCACACATGATGCTAATGCAAGGAGAGCATAGAAAGAGAAATAAAAGAGAAAAGAATAATATATTATCCGTTAACCACTACAAATAACCAACCAATAAATCAATTAATCCATTTTCTTGTCCTCCTTCCCACTGATCTTCCTAGGCGGTCCCTGCCCATTAGCAGCAGGTGAAGAATGCGGCCCAAACCCGAATCCGGGCCCCGCTAGTGGTGAATTTGGAAGCGGGAATGGGAAAGGGCTAACAGGAGTCGACTTGTACCCAGCTGGGTTTGGAGACGTGGGGAATCCACTGGCAGGAGAAGGAGAATAAGGACCTGCACTCGCGGGATTTGGAGTAGGTGGTAACAACCCCCCTTGTTGTGCCGCAAAACTCTGGGGAACACTAGCAGAGTTTACTCCAAATCCGTAAGCTGAGCGATTATAAGGGTGCGCAGAACTCGGTACAGAACCAACCGCCGGAGAGTAAATCCCTGGATTAGGTGAATTTACATAACTCGCATATGGCGACGAAGTTGCAGTGGAGTTATAGCTATTCTGTCTTAACCCGGCAGCAGGTCTAGATCTCAAATCCCCTCCAACCCATTTTCTTCTGGTTTGAGCACCGGACGCCTCGGCTGCAACAAGTCCAGCTTGCTTGTCCGCTCCAGAAACGACGTCAATCGCTTTGGCGGAGATACGGAATGCCCAGCCTGCGCAGCACCATACCCCTCCTACTACGCCGACTACTCGGATGAGGAATTGGATGAATGAAGTTGTGCGTTGGTGGACGATCATATTGATCGGTTCGAGATCGAACTTGAAGAATATCCCAGGAGTACCTTCGTTATGCTCAAGGATACGGGTGTAATGTGTTACACTGTATTGGTTTGTATGGAGTGGGCTAGACCCTGGAGCGATGTAAGTTGTCGGAACGACAGAGAGGTAATACTGGTACGCGATGAACGCTAGTGGAAGTAGATTGATATGATTGATACCTTAAATATTAAGCTGCTTGACTTACGATCATGAGTAACTTCAAAGGTATTCTTTAGTGGCTGGGTCATTTCTGGGAAGTAAGGACCGAAGGAGAAGTCAGTTATGATATGAGAAAGATTCATTTCTACAGAACATCATTAGAAGCTATTCCAGAGTAATATATGAATCTCACGTACTGGAGTGATCAACATGTTCTATACTACGATACCCATGTCCGGCGGTTGTGACATGTAAGTTCGCTGAGTTGGAAGTCAGTTACTCAATCTGCTTAACTATGGTTACCAAGGCAAAAGCGTACCAGTAACTTTCTTGACCTCCATACTTCCATATATCCTACAAGCAGATCCATCTGGCTTATAGTTGTACGTGGTCTAAATTTATCCCTATTTCTTCTAAAGAGGATATCAAAAAACCTCTAGATGAACGGGATTGCGCCACGGCCTGCCGAGCATCAAGTGAAGTGGTGTGGGCTCTAAGATAATGAACAAATAGTATGAGTATGGCTACTTTGTAGTAATGGATACCTGAGCTTACTGCAGTGACTCAGCTTGTGAAACGTCGAAAAGAGTCTAATATATAGAGTCAATATAGTGTTCACATATGCACAATATTAAACTAGCTTACCCCATCTCTTCTGAACCCATCACTAAGATAAAGTCGGTCGCCAACAGCATCACGCAAATCTACGCTAAGATCTAGTTTTAGTGATTATTGTGTCAGAGTTAGTCCTATCTTGATATGTGGTTAAGAAAGTACTTACATCGACAAGGCATATTCACAACCAAGTCAATGTTCACATTCATGAAACTTTTCTCGTTCTTATCGATACCGAACTTATAAGTAGGCCATCCCCAGATAAATTCAGCAATATCATTTACGACTAGTAGGAAAGAGATGAAAGCCACAAGAATAGTGAGGAAACCTCGACCGCCCGAGCGTGTTTTGTAAGTGGAGGGTAATTTGGGAAATGCATCGAATTGGTTGAGAGCAGCAGGGGCAACCTTGTCTAGTTTATCGAGGATGGATTCCTCTGTAGGAGATGGGGGCGACATGGGCGTCTGAGAGCCCTCCTAAGATGTGGCCAGAAAGCAAAGGGAAAAGAAAGGTGTAAGTTTCAAAGTTGCTGGCACCGGACTTGTACTTAGTAGTTACACGACGTGTCACATTCCGCGACCCGGAGATCACTGGGTTATTATTCAATAATTAGCCATGTGGCACTTTAATTCCTTGATTTTTGATATTTTCTTCTGCCTTCTTTGCTAATAAGGTACACTATTTAATATTGTAGTAGCTGAACAGCATGTCAATTTCTATTCGTAAAGCTGTTTATATACTTTTTCTCCTGAAAAAATACCAAATCTGGAACGGATCTGGGCTTTGATAATTACTAAATCAAGACCGACGCGTCTCCGAGGTATATCCCAATATTCCGGATCAGCATGTTTCTTTCAAACCATCTACATCACGACATCCTCACTGTTGTAGAATAATCCTTTCTACTTCATGCCGTCAAAGTCTTCGAGCTTATACCTCGAGCAGACAGCTCCGACTTGGCCGCTTCTCACTGAAACACAGGCAGATCCTTTACCTGGTCCTACCACTTTAGCCTCACATACCCGCGGTCCTCGCTACTCCCGTTCTCGCTCATTGCGTTCCAATTCAAGCTCAAACCCAAACTCAACTACAAGCTCTAGGTCTGTATCGAGGTCGAGAGTAGACTTAGACGCGGTGACGGAGCACGTGAGCGTGAGCGTAGTTGACAATGAAACAGGATTAACAGGCAATGGAAATGGTGCGGAGATGGATGGTGACGCGGGTGTACAACATATGGAAGTTGACGGAGGTGATGTCGCATCAGCTGATGAGAACATTGCTTCAGAGGATGCTATTGAAGAACAGGCCCAATATCCTCACACTCACAGAAATGTAGTCCATCAAGGACGAAATACTTTACCTAGTGATGGAGCTGCATCTAGGAATTTACTAACAGACCTTCTGCAATGCCGCAATACTTCTACGTCTGACAACACTGCCAACATTGACCCGAGCTCACCAATACAACCAGCTACTGGCCCCGGGCCATCATCCCAGCTAACGTATACTCGCACTCACAGACGCAACTCGTCTAGCTCAAATAAAATGAACATAGAATCTTTGTTGTCTTCTCCCTTGTCCCAGCCAATTGTTTTAGGCTTCAACAGTTCAGGACATCCTAATAGCAACACGTATCATGACATGCAAAATGGTGGATGTCTCTCCGCGACATCCTCTAACGTGGATCCAGTCGCAAACAGTACTCATTCCACTCGCAGATCGAGTGGAAAGAGAAGTGCTGGCAGTGGTACTAGTACTCGTGTACTTCGCTCATCTACACGAGACTCGCCACGGGTTACAAATCAATCTTGGGCTGGTAAGAAAGAAAATGAAGACTCCTCGGGAGAGCCTAACAACACCATGTTCGGAAAAGTAAGCGGGGTTGAGGCCTCTCATATGTCGGAAGCACAACACAAGGGTAGAAGCAAAGGCAAAGGGAAGGAGAAGGAAAAAGAGGTGGAAACACAAGTCTCCACTAAGGATGAACATAGCGGGGCTCGTCTAAGTCAAAGAAGCGCCGGATAGAATATCTTGAAAGTAGAGAAGAGGAAGAAGAGTTATGGCCTAGACAAGATGAGCATTTAAATGAATATCATGGTGTTGATCCATCAACGATTGCCGGCCCTTCAACCCTTCCATACCCTATACGAAGTCATAGCGATGCATCTTCACGCAAGCATCACGACAAGCGAGTTAAAGCTGAATCTCCATTTCCCATAAATGGCGAACTCCTTCCATCAAGTTCTCTAAACATTCCTACAACTCCTCGTAATACCCAGCGTCAATCCGACACAAACATCATCGACATATCCTCTTCACCCATAAAGACTCCAGTAAAAGTATTCGACTTGATGTCTTCACCTACTCACGATAAAACGCCTTCAACAATATCCTCAAACCATCTTCGTCCAGAACTGTTCAGAGTCAAAGCGGCATCACTTCCTCACAGCCTGTCGCAGAGTTTTGTTGTCCAATTTGTTTTTGTGCTCCAAGGGATGCGACACTCACGCTGTGTGGACACGTATTTTGTGGTGCTTGTTTGTTTGCAGCTGTTCGTGCTGCACCTCCGCCGAACGTGTACAGACCCACAGGTGTTCCGCCTAGGTGCGTATCGTCTCTCCTCTCTTCTCTACGTTATCCAGTTTCTTTGCACCACATCCAAAAGTTATATATTGACTGACCTCCCCTGCTCTCTTTTATCACCAATCAATCAACATTTTAGATGCCCAGTATGTCGAGCCCCTCTAGTTGGCTGGGATGGAAAGGGGGGAGGGGTCATCGGGCTCAAGATGCGTACGCTCATTGATATTTCAACATAGAGCTTCTGAACATCAAATATTAATCATCCAATCCAATTCGAGTAATTTGTATCTACTTTTTATTTGCATTATCCACATCTTATGCATCTTATACATGTAGCCGTATCATTATCAAGCATGTGACAGTGTACCCCAACCCCTCAAAATTCTCATGATAAGTTTGTCATATAACTGTTCCCTGTTACACTTCCGTGTAAAAACGTAATGACGATCTATATAATATATAATCAAAATCTGTGTACCTCCCTCATTGTATTGTAGAAGTATCCCTTATCGTCAAATGGACCCTACACATCACTTTTACATTCTAAACCTCTCAAGTTCCTACAGACTTCACAACAAGTCTTCTCGTTACACCAATCAAACCAGACCATGTCAAACCAATCACTCCTCAAATATGATCCCCTTCCTCCTCTCCCAAAATTCTTCGTTAATAAGGTCTTCGTGTAGGACAACAATAACAGTTTTCCTCGCCTTTCCCCTTCCCCTTCCCTTTGCCACCGCTTTCGCTTTACTTTCTTAACCTTCTTTGTCTCTCTCTCTCCCTGGAATTCTTTCTTTCTCTCCTGGTCCCCCAGCCGATTCCGTTCTTGTTCTCGTTCTTGGTCCTGTCCATGTTCCTTCCCTTTCACCAATTCTAACGCCGGTTCTACCTCAACTGAGTTGTCAGCTGACAAGATCGATTCCGAGTCTCTGTTGGTGGCGTTCGGTCGATCTTCCTCATTCTGTAAAGCTTCTGAAGCAGGGTTTTGAGTGTTCAGGGTCTTCGTCGTCGTCGGACTTCTTGTCAGAGCATATCTCCCTACGGACTGAGACTGAGACTGAGGTGGAAAAACAGCTTCAGAATTTTGTTGGTTTTGCTGTCCATCCTGAGTATCTGGGACTGTCTAGAGAGTCCGTTCAATAGGTATTGAAGACGATAAGGGATTAATGAGTACTTCAAAAAGGGGAAATTTACCTCACGGACGAGTATACTTCCCTTTCTATAACGAGCCGGAAGCGTATTGTAGTTTATCCCGAAACGACTAAAAAGGATTTCATGCTTTTGACTCGATACAGTGCCCTATTAACAATGTCAGTCACAATACCACATTTCAATTATCAAGGTAGTAGAATGGAAGGAGGAATTACGTTAAGATAGATAAGTAAGAAAGACTTACTCGAAGGGTGGCATGGGCTTCAGTTGTTGTTTGCCCTTCTTGCTGGACGAGAGCCCAAAATACAGTGTTGTACAGATTATTTATATGCGCTATTAGTCAAAAGTTATGAACCCGACCATTACTAAATTTAGGAATTGAGGGGGAGGGACTAACTGTCTACTTGCCTCCACCTAAAGTAGTCTTTCACTTCCTTCTCCGTAGGATAGCATACGATTCGTGCATCAAATGTTGGGGGGTACCGGAGTGTCGTAAACGTGGTGGTCGAATCGGATTTGGGAGGGTTTGGACGTTGCTCATGATCATTGTCAGGATCGAGGGGAGGAAGAGAAGAGGAGGAGAAGAAAGTTGGCCAGAGGAATATATAGGAGGCTGTGAAGAGTGATACGATGGAAGAAAGGATTTTGGACTCTCGTCGGGTGTAAAGGGAGGTAGAGCGTCGTAGTAGGAAACTGTGTATATGCGTATATGTTAAGTTATAAAATCGAATTCGTTGTTCGGATACATCGGTATAGAAGCAAATACAAATTCCATTAGCACAAAATTTTAAATGGAAAATGTATGGCTAAAAGAGACGGAGAGAAAGAGAGAAAGAAAGAACGTACGAGCATTCATCTGACTCTCCGAAAGCGAGCACGATGTCGGGGAATTCTTCCATGACGGCTTTAGCGGCCGCGTCCATTAGTCGGAGACCGCGTTCATCGTTCGGTTTCTGGAAGTCATGCAAGGAGGTAAACCTGGGCTTGACAGTGGTCAATATCGTATTTTTTTTAATTATCAGATTCCGGAATGCATAATTTTTTGATTGAGTAGAAGAAATGAATGAATAGATAGTGTTGATTGGAAGCTTACCGGTGAAAGGCATGACCGTCTACTCTACAAAGAAGAAAAGTATTGGGTAACAAAGAATCTGGCTGCTCGAAAGCCTTGACATATGCATATTTTGAGCCGGCCATTGGAGTAGGATGGTGGTAGCACGTGGAGGAGGAGTCACTGTTTGCATGAGTTTATATTTAATGGCACTTGTCTCTGAGTCTGTCTGCATTCAGTTCGCTGCGCCGTTGTGCATGTGTCTCTGTGTGTGACAACTCACGATCCTGACATAAGTCATCGACTCGGGGACGGGTTTTGCGACTGACGCTCTCGTCTTCCTCCTTTCTTCCAGTCCATCACCAACACTCGCATCACATCACTTCCTTACTCGCTCACTCTCTCGCCACTTTCTACATCCTATTACATCACTCTCAACCCATAACCTCTGCCTACCGACAACAACTTCTCTCATCTCTTCTACTCCTTTGTCTCTGTTTTCTTTGAGAACCCCTAATCTGTAATCAGTCAAGTTCCTATTAGCTATTATCGTAGATATATATGAGCAATCATCCTTCATTCTATCATCGTCGCCGCCTCGGCCGTGCCCCCTCTCCACCCACATGGCTCTGGTACGAGCAGATACCCTTTGACCATCTTCAGGACTCCGACTCTGACATATCGGGAGACTCTGGTTCAGGCGACGAAGAGGACGACGAGAACGAGCATGACGACGACGACATAGACGAGGAAGGAAGCGATGATGGTCAGGGGCTCGAGTCAGGCAAACGGAATGCCATCATCAACGGCAATAACAACAATAACCACGAACGAGGGAACAATAATAGAGAGGGAAGCTGTGAAAGTGACCTCTCTGAAGAGGATGTAGTTAGAGACGACAAGGCGAATTGTGTTCGCAACACTACTAGTACTACTACTACTAGAAAGAGAGTTGATGAGGGAAACGGGTCGGCGATTAAGGATATAGAACTGTGTTCGGAGGATGACGAGGATTACGCACACCCAGGAACAGCAGCAGCAGACGCTAAGCACAAATCTCAGAATAATACTTGCACGAAGAAAGACGTGAAGGGCAAGCAACGTGCTATTGACCCCGTTACCCTTAACGAGTCTATCAGCACCATCGGGAAACCTAAGGGTATCCATAAGAAGTCGAATTCAAAGTCAAAGACACCAGAGTCTACAAGGACCAGTAGCAGATCTAATAAATCTCATAGTTCTAGACGTCGGAGGAGAGAGGTGGAGGAGATGAATGTCATCCCTCTCCGTCCTATTCTGACTATTCAGAAAAGCCAAGGTTTCGTCTGGAACCAGGATTTGATCGTTCCACCATACATGAAAGATCGCTGTCAGTATCCTTCGAAGCTTCTTTCTCTGTTCTGCCTCGTTGAATCGCCTACTCATGCTGATACTATATATATAAACAGACATTGCTTCGACTTCCCCACCGTCATCTACGCCTGGCTCATCGTACAACTCGTATAATTGTTACAGTTCGAACGACTATGACCTCGATGTAGTTGAGATACATGTCAAGCAGGGCGAGTATTCACACATTATATCGTAAATCCCCTTCTCTCTACCTTCCGTATCCATCTTGCCTTGATTCATGCTCCCGTTACTCTCCCCTCCCTTGACCGAAACTACGGCGATAGTATTAGCATATTAAGTAGTTTAGTACTCAAGTGCCTTCTCCGGTTCGGCCCGTATAGACCGGAATAACCGTTTGACCCTGATCCAGTTTCTCTTCTCCGCTATCCCGTTTCACCTCTCCTCAACCCCCAATACCTCTTTGATACAAGATTCAACTTTAGCCATTTCGGTCTACTTTCTAAATTCGCTTCTGTTGTTTATCACATCTTTCTTTTGTCCTCGTTTGTTATTCGAAACTCTCTTTTGTTCTCCTCCCATCCCCTCTTTCTCTCTTTTCCTTTAATCCTTCCTACCTTGGCACTCCGCTCTCCTTTTCTATTTCCTCTTAAATCTTCTGTGATCTTTCTCTGTAGTTCATGTTGTAAATAAAAAGGTTTCTAAAACTCGAATATAAAATCTAACAAATTTTTCTTCTTAATCTTCATTTAACCCTTTGTTTATCATCTAGTCTCACTCTATTTATTGTGCGTTCTGAAGGTGAAGGCTACAGAGAATAACTAATGCATTGAAAGTGTTACCGTGAATATAATGTATTTGAGTTATAAGGATGTTTCAAGACAAAAAAGTTATAAATACGTGCAAATAAGCTAGTTGATCAAGAATTGTAGAGTTAAAAGCAGTTTAATAACTGTTGTTGCACAATAAAACTTGTATATGTACGCAATAAAAAAACTGCTCCATTTGTCCCAGGTTGTTTACTTTTTTATTCTGTAGTAACATGCAAAACCTCTGCCACAAAAATATACCCGGCATTAGCCACCTACAGGTTTCTTTTCCCACACCACACATTTACGAAGGGGACATATGAAATGTATCTATATTTATAAAGAGAGGACCACACCTCCAATTCAACGAGAGGACTCCTCCCCAAACACACAAATGCGTGTATATTGATGGAGAAAACTATAAAATTAATTTTTACGCAGATAAATTCGAGGGATTGTTAGAGAAGGGGATCACGGATCACCGCATCAACCATGTCCCCAACGCACATATCCCCGCAGACCAAACAAGCAAAAGTGAAGAAATAACAAAGAAACTTATACTTTGTCCAATCTCCAGCCACGAGCCCGTATCAGTCACAGATAGGAAGAATGGGATTGTCATCCCTACGTCATTTATTACAGATATATTAGTCGTTTTTTTTTTGTTTTGTTTGTTATATACGTCGTTGAGTTGATTTATTTGTTTAGTTGGTGTGTTTGTTATTAATTTTCGTTGATGACGGTTATACGATGTGATTGAAAGCAAAATAAGGCGAGTAAGATAGTGGAGATGAGCAAGGGATGAAAGGAAAGGAAAGAAGAAATACTTACCGTCTGTTAGGCTCAGTGCTATCAAGAACAGCGCATATGGCGGTAACTCAAGCTCATAGTTCAGAGTCGCAAATGTAGCTGAAAGCATCACGTATGGAGCTATGATTTTGTACAACTACAAACGAGTTTACCAATTATTGGAAGAGCCGAAATATCATAAGGAAAGACAGAGAAGTCGTTAATCATTAATCGTTCATCATGATCAAGAGAGAAACTTACAAGTAGGGATGCCATTATAAATGGACTAAAAACAGGAACAAGTCTATATACAGGCTCAAGGTAGAACGAACTGGAAATGTAGTTCCCCCAATCAGTTCAATGGTATCATTAATCCTCAAGGGTTATATGATTTTTTTAATACTTACGAGACTGATGCAACACTGGAATTCATTATTGTATAATCAGCTGACCCGTCTTTTTAAATCAAAAATTCTAAATACGCACTTCCCAACTCCAAAGAAAGATACCTGTACGAAGAACAAGAAGAACATAACAATCCTAACGTCCTCCACTCTAGGCTTATACTCGTTCACCCTAATCTCGTTTTCCTTCAATATCCTCCTTTCACCTTTCTTGTCATCTTTCTTCACAGTACTAGTATCTCCGTGCGAAGATTTGCTAACCCGGATACACTTCTCCACCTTCACCCAGAGTATCAAAACCATGCAATACGCCAGGTAAAACAACCCTTCAGCACAGATAGCAAGCACAACAAAGACTGGGGCAAATGCAAGGAAGAGGGTCAATTGCCGGACTGAACGTGGATAGCTCCGGAAAGTCTTCTTCTGATTAGTGTTTGGTGTTGTGGAAGATGGAAACGGTAGTGAAAGAAGGAAAGGTGTTATAGACGAGATAGCTAACGGGGTAGCGCGGATGATATAAAAAATTATATTCTAAGACATCATTGAAGCTGAAACTTACTGAGAATAATCCATCCAGCGATCTGATTGAAAAGTGGGAGCCCTTCTTTAGCCGTCAGTCTACGTACCGAGTCTGAGCTTACGAGTATGCTAGATATTATCAAAGAAAGCTATTAAACGTTCGATTACATCATTAGTATTGTTTATAGTTTTCAAACTAGAGGAACACACCTGGAGAGTGTGTATTTTTCGAGTTTCTCTACTATCGACACGGTAGGTTGCATATATACCAGAGACTAGTATAGCCATACCTCCTAAACACTACAAGCCGTCATCGTATCGAGAGATGTATTATCACATTTTGGCCACACAGAAACACTTACATAAATCGCAAATCCTCCTTTTGTTCAACATCTCTCAACGGGAAGACTGCGCATATCGTACAAAGCAATGCCCATTGGGATCGTAGTCCCAAAATACCGGTCTTCGTATTGTTTGTCTTTTCTCCCATGTTGTTCGGCCAAAAGGATGGCCACAGAATACCGATCACAAGAAAACCAACGCTCCATATAGATCGATGTCTGTATGCCAACTTCATTCGTTGTTAGGAAAGCTCCCACTTATTGAGAGTACATGGAGTGAACATACCACCATAGCTTGTAATGAACCCAAAACAAGTATGAATGCCTTTGCTACTTTTGCTATGGAGATAGACATATTCCTTCCTCTTCCTACTCCGAAGTACCATTCGCAAGTCTTTAGCGTGACAGTACGCCAAAAGAAGCAAGGAAATGCAACATAAATATAATATGTCCATGGTTCCCTTTGAATCAAAAACAGAGAGCAAAATGCTAAGAAAACAAAGAAGAAAAAGGCGTTGATAGTATTTTGTGATTTCGGAGAGGTCGAGGAGGGAAAAGATTGTGATGATTTGAGAAGAAGTGAAGTTGCACTATAAAATGACCAGCCCATGTATCCAAAGATCACGATGAAACGGAGAAGAACTCGATCATATCTATGCATTTGAATATTACCTCAGAATTTATGTCATATAGTATGAGGATAATCGTACGTTTCAAGATAGCGAAGCCCCTCCAAGGACATCTGAATAAGCTCTGCAGCCTCTTTACGGGCCTCAGTCCATTTCCCTAGACCAACTAAGTGTTCCAGCTTTAGAAGATGATTGGACCCTGGCTCTCCTTCCAAACCTAGAGTACCAAGACCCGAAAAGGGAGTAAAAAATACCTTGTGAGACGTTTTCAGATCTTGAAACATACTCAGTTTTACTGATAATACGGAGTTTCAGCTAGTATCTTACGATGTTTAACTCTATAATGCTCCAAAATCGCCTATATGGATATCTTTAGAGCCCTGTCATTCATTTTATAAACCGGATAGTCCCTACCTTAGCATTTGCAACTATCGCCTTTGCCTTTCCTTCTTCCCCATTTTCCGGATCAAGGAACCCAGCTTTGGAGATATCGGCTTCTGGAAGAACTCCAACAGAGTTAACGGGTAGATACAACCCAAGAAGAGCACACATCAGGGGAGCAATATCGGCCTGTGACACATCCCTACGTAAGGTGTGGCTAAGTCCCCAGGGCGCAGAGTAGTCGTCATGTGAGGAAGGTGATGAATCAGGGAGAGGACTACGTACTCCTGCACCCCACATTATAAGAGGGGTACGTGTGCTATCTGGGTCTGGAAAATCATTGTACGGTAAGCACGGGGCTATAGACATTGACAGGCCAGAGTTATTTACTTCCATCACCATGATTACCTATGTTTGACATGCCATGATCAGCAGTAAAGACGAAGGCAGTGTCATCATCTTGAAAGAAGTTACGGAACAGTTCTTCAGTATCCTTTACGATACCATCAACTACTTGGATATTTCTCATGTACTCCTACAAAATCTTATCAGGATATATTGATGTGCTGATGAGAGGTACTGTCACCTTCGAGTGAGGGCGATAAGAGTGACCAGTTGTATCAAGGCCCAGCAGATGCAAGAAAAATACAGTCTTCTCTCCTCTCAGCTCCGCATCCAAGGTTGCATTTGTTGAAGCATTCCTCAGAAGATCGTTTAGCCTTTCAAATACCCAGACATCTAGTTCGGTTGCATCTTGGGATATAACATAAAATAATGTTGAAAATCGTTGATTTAAAAAGGTCTTACACATACACGGGTTTCGTACCTCTAGTAAAGTCTTCGTCTTCTTCATTATATGTCCATGTTTCTACCCTTCCCGGGGTAGCACCCCGAGCAAACATAGGGAGTATATCGGGAGATCCAAAAGAGTATGTATGGCGAGATTGGTTGAACACCGAGTCAAAGTCGACCTGTTATTGAGTTGATATCCGTTCAATTAAAGATGGTTTTTCTTGAGTATACATACTGGATTAGTCTTCCAACCCTATATCAAACTACCTGATGAGTCGCGATACACAGTCTCAGAGATAAGTTTCATACCTTGGTGACTGCGGAGACGTCTTCATACATTCCCCGATGATTGCTACATGCCCTGGCCTACTTTCAGTAGGGACACGGGTGTGAGAGATGCCATAAGCCCCTCGACTCTCGATGACGTTGCGTAAATAGGGAGCAACCACTTCCGGTGATCCAGGGATAGAGGAGAAAGGATTTAAGTTCAATAATAAATCGGCACGTAAGCCATCCCCTGTGATCATGAAAGTAGTCATGTCGGATAATCTTTCACTCTTACACGAATGATGTGTTCAGGCTCACCTACAACTAGGACAAGTCGTTTCGCGCTTGCATTGCCTGTACTGAAGTGATGCATTCCATGTACTATCGGACTTGTAAAGTAGCAATCAAATACGGACATAATATAGCATAAATGAAACACCAGTCCAAGGAGTAGCGTCGAAGTCGTCGACGACGGCATTTGGAGCTTCATCATGTCTTAATCACGACCCTTATTATAAGTTATCCCTAGATACGGTAGTATTTTAAAGAAAGGAGTGATATCAAGGGATGCAACAGATTATATGTCAGCTCATAGAGTAAATAGAGCTTATTCTGAACGATACAGCGCGTGAAGCTTTATTACAACAAGCCGATAATTTTAAATACATCAGTGAACTTGATCTTTGATTACGTAATTGCTGATATTTTTATTGACTATATTTAGCTCATACCAAAGATCACATCCGCCTAAATTCTACTATTAAACATGCCTATAGATCTACCTTTTACCTGAAAGTAAACATTATCCACTTATCAATGTAGATGCAAAACTAATGTGGGTTAGGACCATTGTTCTGCCTTTGCGGAGTTGCAGCGGGTGGGGGAGGAGGCGGAGTAGAAGTTGGAGGTGGAGGAGCTTGGCCCTGTTGGTTTTGAGGACCTTGGGCACCCTGTCCTTGTCTTGCAATCAGTTGGGGAGTAGGACCCGTATCTGATGGAGCAGTAGGTGGCGGTGGTGGAGCAGGAGACGATGCAGCCGGAGGAGGAGTAGCAGCGGGAGGAGTAGCAGCATTGGGGTGCGCGTCCTCTTGACGCTTCTCACGAGGAGGACGTGGAGGACGGTTCTGGTTTTGGTTTTGGTTCGGAGGAGGGTTTTGCTGCTGCTGCTGCTGTTGTGGAGGAGGTTGAGCTTGATTTTGTGCTTGTGCCTGCCCTTGCCTCTGACCTGGTCTAGGTCCGTTCTGCCCGTTCTGCCTCTTGGGGTGAGGGGGAACCACAGGCGACTCCGGGAGTGGCAGAAGTGTTTCGTCTTCAACATCTCTTGACAATAGAGTTGGTTCTAGCTCTGCTGAGACAGCCTCAGATGTTTTAGAATTGTCCGGACCAGCCGTTGCTAATCCAAATGGTTCAACACTTGGGACCTAAGGATTCAGTCAGTATAGCTGCTATTACACATATAATTAAAGTAGAAAATATACCGGAGCAGCAATTGTCGTAACCGCAACAGCCAATAAAATTAGTTGTTTGAAAAGCATGTTCAAAAAGTATAATGTTAACAAAGGTTATTGGACCTTAATGATTTGAAGTTTAGAAAAGTAGAGCTTGAAGCACAAACTATAGAAGAACGAAGGAGGAAACCAGCCTGAGGATCCAGCATTGCAGAAAGCCTTCCTTTATATATTTCAGGTTTCAGGTTTCCCGCCTTCGTACAGCTGTACCCACATCTTCGCTACCTAACAGGAACAGAGGTACAGAGAGCAACTTCAGAAGAAGTTGCAAGACATTCTATACCTGTCTCTATTCGCAACTGAAGCGTAGTGGGCGGCATGGGGGTTCAATGGCAGCCGTACCGCAGTATTCTCTGACTCTACGGAGCCCGTATTGTTGTAGCTAATGGTTAGTTGAAGCGTCCAAAGTCCGAAACCCAAAGGACGGGGTTGGCCACACATGGCCAAAAGGCTTAAGCGTCGGCTACAAAATTGGCATGGCGAAGAAGCTTCTCCAGAGTACAAATATAGGTAAATAATTCTATTTCTGAACTTCTGTACCGTCTGATTGTCTACTGTTGTCCTAACACATGCTATGCCAACCTAGGCCAAGAAGGACAAGAAACCAGTGCCTAGATCATGAGAAACATGCTTCTCAGCTTGCAACACTTGTGAGTTCTTTATAGTAAGCGTCTTTCGGGTTCTGAGTTTTGATGTCTTCATATGTGCATGTTCATGTACCTTCGGAGTAGATGGTCTAGAAATCCCCCATTGATGTAGCGAGAAAACGTTCACACAGCACAGTACTGATGCGAAAGTCATAAAAGGAGTTTCCCCTGAGCTATGTAAACCTCTTCGAAGATGAGGAAAGTGTTTCATCTGGGCGTCCCACGCAAGGAAGCCTCTTCAAACGTATCTACCGCATCTGTTTTCAAGTAAATTAGCGTAAAACCAGGAGTGAATAGTGACCAGGTGTATTTGAGTTATAGTATAAGCCCGATACCATCTTTCAGGTGACAGGTGAAAAGCGACAATGAAGTTGATCATGACTGCACATTGCTTCGTCTTAAGTTTTAACAAGATATCACAACGATGATCGATGTAAAAAACATTGTACGAGTGAAAAAAGCGTGAGATGCAAGCAAGAGAAGCTGCTGTTGAATGCTGAATTGACAAAATACGAGAACCAAAGGGCAAAACCCCATATACCGTGGCTACACTCCAGGATCTGAGGTCTCATCTAGGTAGAGACCAACAAAAAACCTCCAATAACGAGGAACAAGCTTAGTGAACTGTCAAGCGACGCGTGCCTGTTAACTTGTTTGTAACCATTTGTGTGAGGTATACGCTTACGTGATACGCGAGCCAAATAATTGCAATCAAACTCAATAAATCTACAAACTTTCTGGTTAAACCGAATAAATTTCCATTAAGCTATTAGAGTGATCGTGTAGTAGAATAATATAACTGAAGTGTCCGGGTATGTAATGTTTATGTGGTTAAGGAGTGAAAAGGAAATAAGTGCTTAAACGGGGCTCGAAGCCACCCGATCGCTATCAGCAGCAGGTATCAACCATCCTTTCAATTAAGCGTGAGTCGGAGAGGGTTCCTTGGGCGGGAGGGGAGAAGTGAGCGGTGGAGGGGCTACTCCACCATCACGCTTTCCATGGTCCTTTGGTGGAGGAACTGGCGAAGTGGCTGGCGGAGGAGGGGGTGCCTGTCCATCACGCTTTCCCTGTCCCTTTTGAGGAGGCGGGATCGGAGAGGTGGCTGGAGGTGGGATCGGCTTGTCTTTGTCCTCACGCTTTCCATGATCCTTTGGTGGAGGTACTGGTGAGGTCACTGGTGGAGGAGGAGGTGCCTGTCCATCACGCTTTCCTTGTCCCTTTTGTGGCGGAGGAACTGGGGAGGTAGTCGGAGGAGGTGGTGCGGGCTTACCCTCATCACCACGCTTTCCATGGTCCTTTGGCGGGACTGGAGAAGCAGTCGGTGGAGGGAATGGCTTATCCTTGTCATCACGCTTTCCGTGTGGGGGCGGGGGCGGGACCGGAGAGGTAGCAGGTGGCGGAGGAGGTGCTTGACCGTCACGCTTTCCTTGTCCCTTAGGAGGTTGAGGAACCGGAGATGTTGGGGGAGGAGGAGACGGTTTGTCCTTGTCATCACGTTTTCCATGATCCTTTGGTGGAGGAGCTGGAGAGGTAGTTGGGGAGGAGGTGGGGGTGCCTGTCCATCACGCTTTCCATGGTCCTTTGGAGGAGGCACTGGCGAAGTGGCCGGAGGTGGAGGCGGGACCTGTCCATCACGCTTCCCTTGTCCCTTTGGTGGGGGAGGTACTGGGGAAGTAGTCGGAGGTGGTACTGGCTTGTCCTTGTCGTCACGCTTTCCATGATCCTTTGGCGGAACTGGGGAAGTCGTTGCTGGAGGAGGAACGTGTTTCTTGTCATCACGCTTTCCATGGTCCTTTGGAGGAGGAACTGGAGAAGAGATTGGTGGGGGAGCAGGCTTTCCCTTGTCATCACGACGACCATGCGGTTTCTGGTCTGGAATCGGAGCGGGTGTGGTCACCGGAGGCTGAGGAACAGGCTTCGGGTCATCTCCTCTCTTCGAATGCGGGTGAACTGGGGCAGGTGATGTCACAGGAGGTACTGGGGAAGCGGCAGGAATCTCGGGACCACCAGGCTGGATACCGTTTCCTTGATCAGGATTTGGCATCTAGGATGAAAGTAAGCATTTAGGTAGAAAGATTGAATATGATATTTCACATACAGGAGCAGCGAGTGCTGATGCCATAACGGCCAAAAGGACGAGTTGCTTGAAGAGCATGATTAGACTTGAAAGAGTGAAGTAGGTTTGATGAGAGGAGGACTGGGTTGGCTTCTTCTCTATGCGTTTTGAGAGCTTTTATACATGTCCAGTATATGTTTGATTCTTCAATTCTATTCTTAGAATATGATCTAATCAGATACACCAAGACTCCATCGCTTCACTCGAGGGTGTATGTTCTTGAACAGAGGCGCTTAACTGCGGCGCAGCATCTTTTGTGTTCTCGGATCCCGTCGATCAACGTTGTTCTGAGTTCGAGGAGCTGAACTGTCATAGAGTATGCCATAACTATGTTCTATTGTGCTTCAGCCGTCGATTCTTGTCTACACGTGAGTATGTTCTCGAGCGTACTAGAAGCTGTTACGCGTAAGTTGAAAAACTACATTGGGCTATTAATATGTGTCCATTCTTGTTGACCCGGAAAATAAAATCTTCAGTATTTTTAAAGTTTGATATCAGATATTCTATGCAAATGGTGAATGTATTTATAGGTTGGATTTGATCGTCCGTTCCAATCTAGTATCATGAAGTTGAAAATAGTCGTATTCTTTTTTTAAAGAAACTAAGAAATTGGACAGAAAACAGAAGATGGTGGCCGTCAAGCTGCGGACGAATGAGATAGTCAAGTTCTCATGCAAATATGCCATCGCCTCGAATTAGGCGAGCTGAGGCTATTGTGTCGGGTGACGTTTAGAAGCAGGCGAAAAGAGTCTTCTATGGATGATGAAGTATTTCCCCGGAAAATGGAGTTCAACGAGCATAAACAGGTTAGTTTGTTTGTATGCGAAGCTCATAAAGCCCTTCTAATCCGCAAATTCTCATTCTCCATGGAGAGTATGGGCTAGACTACTTTTTTTTATAGAAAAATAAGCTTAAGCATGTAGCTTTTTTGGATCATCACTGTGTGTTAACTCGAACTGAATAGATATCGTTCGGTGTCTGAGAAACTAGGGAATACTTAGTTCATGCCTACCAGACCTTTTGACGTTTTTTGGTATATGGGTAGAATGGTCGTAGTCTGATATTTTTTTAATCTCCATACCAGGTATGAATCAAGTACCTTCAGGGTTCACGAGTTCAAACGAGCGCTTAGTCAGCTCATACGAAAACTCAGACAGTTTCGAGTTTTTTTGGCTTATTAGTTTTCTAATAGCAATAAGAGAAAAAAGGATTATAGTCAGAAGGAATAAGCTTAAGCTGGTTGCTTGCTTCATTCTCACACATTTATACATATTCATATGGTCTATATGTTGAAATAATGTCCGTTATTGTATTGTATAACACTTTATCTAGGCTTTCGAACTATTGTGATCGTATACAGAGCTATAACGATAATTATACTTATATTTATAGCTATATCAATAGATAGATAGGTAGCACTACGAGTCAAAATGCAATGGGAGCCAGCCCACAAGCATGAAAACGACCTTCACTTAATTGAGTTTCGTCTGCGGGGGTGGAGAAATTGAAGATGTAGTCAAAGGAGGTGGGAGAACCTGCGTGCCGTCAGCTGGCGGAGAGTTATTTCCTCCTTTTCTTCTTCACGCTTTAACTGAGGCGGATTATTGTTACCTGTAGCTGCTGTAGCTGTCGGGGGAGGCAGGTTCGTGGTAGTCGTCTCAGGCTGGCGAGGAGGACTGGTGAAGTTGTGTCCTTAGGAGCCTGTCCCGTAGAAGATGTTCGGAGTTGACCCGTTTGTTGTTGTTGTTGTTGTTGCTGCTGCTGCTGCTGCTGCTGTTGTTGTTGTTGAGTAGCTCCCTGGATATCGTCACGTTTACCCTGAGGCTGCGAATGTACTGGAGAGGTAGTAGCAGGGGGTGGAATGCCGGTAGAGGTTCCAGGAGGAGGCACTGGACTCGAAGTCGTACGGAGTTGGTTCGTCTGTTGTTGAGGATCTCCCTTGGCGTTATCACGCTTGTTCTGAGACGGAGGGCGTATCGAGGATGTTACGCCAGGTGGGGGAAGGTTGGTTGAGGACGTATTAGGAGGGGGGACCGGGTTTGTAGAGGTAGTTCGTATTTGATCCGTTTGCTGCTGAGGTTTACCCTGGCTGTCATCACGCTTGCTATTAGGTGGGGGGTTTGAGGTCGGGGACGCTTGTGCGATACCTCCACCCGTTCCCTTGTTATCAGGTTGAGGGACTGGAGAAGTCGAAGTGGAGGGTGGAACCGGAGCACCAGATGGATTTCCATTACCATTGGGTGCTACGTCAGAGCCTGCACCGGTGTTGGAAGTCTATGAAAGTTAAGGAGTTCAGTAATATAGTCCACAGATAGATATCTAGCAGTACGAACAGGTAAAGCGAAAGCTGAGGCGACTACAGCCAAAAAATGATCTGTTTGAAAAGCATAGTGGATAGTATGTCTTTGATATGATATTCGAGATGAAGAAGTTACTTGTTTGATGAGAGATCTATGGCCAATATTTCAGCCTTTATATACTTTTTACACCAGAGAAGCCATATACTAGTAGCTAGATAGAGCTAGCAACCAGAGCTGTGTTCAACATTCGACATAGTGGAAGAGGGCTGCGCCGCAGTACCATACTTCTGTTGGATGACAGTCGGATCGTATATGCGTATAATGGAGCTCCCCTCAGATCAGTTGCGTACAGGGTATAGGTAGAGCTACAATTATAATATAGTATCCCTAGTTAGCCAGAAAAGAAATTGTAACAAACTGATACTTTTACTCTGGAACAAAGGTTTTCCGGCCTATACTAGCATACATCTAGTTGTTTATTTACCACTTTTTGTGGAGTATATCAGTTGAAGATGGTTGAAACTGACTATATTCTTATTCTCTAACCCAAAGACGAGGCGGAGAGAGATCCTTCGCATATTGCCGAAAAGAAGCTGCGGGCGGAAAAGGTCACTGCACCAACTCCTCCAATGTCGTTAGGGCAACAGGGCTGCGAAAACCAGTGTATATGGCATTTCACATTCTGAGTTACAAGTGTCTTCTACGGTTAGTCTAGTTCCTCAAGTCTATAGGTTGCTACCCTAGAATGGCGATCGCTTCAAATCAGGATAATCACCGTTTCCAGAAGGGTATGATGAATGGTAGTGGCCCACAACACAGGTTTTTGCCTTCGTTTCAGTGAAGCGTAAAAACATTATCCCTCGAAATAGTATTTCAGACGATGAAAAAAAAATAGAGGGTGAACTACCATATTTTAGGGAGGTGGAGAAAATGCCAGGAGCAAGGCGCCCGATGTCTTTCAAAGGGTTATCCTCTTGTTAGCTCATATCCAGCTTCTTGTGTTATATTGTGTTATTTTCGTGATTTCTCTCGTGATCATATACTTTTATTATGGACCGTATGTCATCTGGAAATTGAGGAGCTCTGAATTTCATCAGAAATACTGCCTCTATAGAAACGCGGGTACGAGGGAAATGGATTGCAAGTATATTTTACTTTCTTTTCATACGTCCAAGAAGCCGACTTCTTTACGGGTTTCCGAGATTCTACTTTTCGAGTACATACACCTCTAGTTCGCTTTAATTTTTCTCTTGTTCATTGATCCGTCATAATCCTCTGCTCACTATAGCTCTTGATGTGAGTCTGGGTGAGACATATAGCACTGGATCGTTAAAAAGGGGGACTACTAGATACAAGATAGTTGGGGCATGAGACTATGAACAAGTATCACTTCACGAAAATTTGCATAGAGCATGTCTCGCGAAATCTTGATAGTGATATAGTCTTAGTGTGGAGATGCGGATTTAGTGGAGCAACAGAGGCTCTACTGTCAGAATCCTCCGGAAAGAAGCCGCAATCCCATTCATGGTGGTCAGGAATAAATAAGCTATAAATGTGAGCAATTCAACAGTAATGTAAAGCCGATTAATGGCAGCCTATTATTGCATGCAAAGACACTCTTAGCTGTACAAGTGAGCTTGAAGTGATTACCTGCCAAGTTGGACGCATGAGTATCTGCAAAGTTGGTGTTCACTTGGTCGACGGGATTCTGGTTACTGAACTTTACAAACGTCTCCTTTTCTTTCCTAACCCCTTGCCATTTATGGCAATACCGAATAACTCATGACTTTAAGGCTTTGTAGCTTATATAATCTACTGGTTATTTAATCTCACTTAATGACTTATGTTAATATAACAATCAATTGGAGATGTAGAAAGACTGGCACGGACAGAAAGTAAGAGTTATTGGTTGTTAAAGCTTATTTACATTGTATACTTGCAACATAAATGCTCATATGCCAAACGCGAGGGAAATAATTCTACAAAAAACTGTCTCATATCCCACTGCAATTGGAGGTAAAATTTAAAAATCGTAGAATAAGTATACTACTTAAACGTCATCATGAGCAATCCGTGTCTCTCTACTTCTTCATAAACCCAAAAACTAACGTCGTCTTGTGACGTGAAATTTTACGAATTTAAGGAGAATTACGTGGTCGTAGGTATATAAGCACGTGTGATATCTTAATAACAGTAGGTTCGCAAATAGTCATATGTTCCCCCAAAAAACAAGTGTCCACAATGTAAAAACTCTATAAGTATTTATTTATCGTCTCCTCTTGTCTAGCCATCCAAAGACCAAATGATGGAGTCCGGAGCCACCTTTCATAGAATTCCCGTTGCTTTGTAGCACTGCGGAAAGGTAATGGGGATCCATGTACTTTCAGCAAAGCGAAAAACTGATCCCGATTAAATGGTTTCAGAGATCTGGGCCGAGATGAGCTAGTAAGTGACGATGGTTTTGAATTATCAGTTGGAGAAGGGATCAATGTGTTAAGGTAACGGTTAAGTGGAACAAGAAACTGGACAGCTCGTGAAGAGAAGTGCTGACGCAGTTGATGAGACAGGCGACCCTCCGCATCTGTGCTAGATTCAGTAAAACAATTATATCTCTAAAGTCTGAAAGCATACCTATAGGTCTACCACTCTTTATCTCGGCTTCCAATAGCTTTAGGAGCTCCTTATCCTTCAAAATATATCTATTATGAGATTTCGTCTGCCATCCGGGTGCAGGTCCGGCAATGGGAGATAACCTCGCTTCCTTTCTGTATTTAAGATGAGGAACCAATAACAAACTAGTCAAACTTCAGTAGCTTACTTTGTCGGAGTTGTGGAGCTTCCAACACTTAACTTGTGAGGCCAGTGCTTGCACATGCTATCAAAGAGAGGGTTAGTCACACCAAGTAAGAGGCCAGCTTTTGGAGGGTTTTTGTTGACCAATGAATGATAGTCCTTATCATGGACAGTAAAGTAAGGTCTGTAATCACCAGACATAGGTACCTATGACTAGCCGATAAGATACTGAAGTGAAGTACCTTCAGAATATTACTCACAGGCTTCATGACATCCAGAAACCACCAGATAGCTTGGCTTGTTACAGCAGGGGTCAACCCAAAGACGAGGATAGGTTCTCCTAGTAAGACACATTCCCATATAGACCAAAGATGAGAGATGGATGCAGCAAATAAGTGTAAAGAAGGGGGTGAAGAGGGAGCGGAAGAGGCATAGATCTATAGCAAAAACAATGTCAATAAGTAAGAAGGGTGTATAGCTAGGAGCGACCTCACAATTGGTTGAGAAGCAACTTTCTCTGTTATAAGTAGTTTTGAGCCGCCTGCTGGTGATCAACAGCTGTTGGTAGCTCGACAATTAACACAGAACCGAGAAACCCGAGTTCCAGTGTTGTCCCAGGGTCAGGTGGAGGCCTAACGAAATCATGATGTGAGTATTCCTCTTAGTTAGGTGAAAAAATATACTTGCCAGCTGGCGATATTGTGACAAGCCGACTCTAGCATCGGGCCATCATGTGCTAAGAACATAGGTCCCAGCCTATTCACTAATTCAAGATATAAAGCAGGCCAAGGGTTAAAAGTAAGGATAATCATGGATCGCTAGAGAGAACGTGTTAGCGTATAACACAAGATAGAAGCGCAAAGGGCATACTTGATCATAACCACGAGAGGAACGGTCGTCTCGTTTTCTCCGGAAATATGAGAAACCGTATAGAAAACCATCTTGAGATAATTGCAAAGATCTCCCTCGTCTCTCTTCCAAGTTGGATTCACGTATTCGGAATGTATGCGCCTCTGCGCCTTCGTCGTAACGGAAAGAGTCAGGTATAGAAGAAAAACATCTAGTAGTCAGGTTTAAGAGGTGTTGCTTCGACATAAGATGGTGTACAAAAATCTTACATGTTCTCTCTTTCTGATGCGGACATTGGGAAAGGTGGGAAGACTCCGTCTACCACCGGCCCTTGGTCGAGATCGAAGTTTACTGATTTGATAGTCAGTATCATCTTATCAATAATAACTAACACATACCGACAAGGACACACAGTATCCAACGTCTTAGTCTTGCGACTACATCATCACTAACGGAAGCGTCCAGGGTGCCAGGGATGAATTCTTTCTCGCGCACGGGACTCCGTACATAACTCTTCGGTAAGGTTTGCGACCTTGAGAGAAGATGCAAAGATGGTCTCCTCGGTTTGCTCCCTTCTTTCCCTTCTTGGTGATCTGGAGACGTCTGAGGTGCATATGAAGACGAAGGACGTCGAGTTCGACGATCGAGTGCGCTTAATGAAGGAAGTCGACGTAGGTACCGTTCAGGGGTTTTTACGAAAACAGAATCATCATCGTTTGTGTCCGCGAGACCAAGATCACCGTCACCCGCGTCAAAGCCCGTCATTGAGTTCATGAACGTATAGAGAAAAGTTCGCTAGAACCCGTCGCGACAAAAAGTGGGCCATCCAGACGTGTGATAGAAGCGAAGATCAGGTTGCGGGCCAGTCCAGGCGCGGACGTCCAAGTAGGGCAGTAGGCCACTCGTTGAATGCGACGCACATTGTCTCTTAACTTCCTACCACCACCAACCCACTGCCGAGCAAAGTCAGTGATTCATCTTCATTTACATCCGGGACTTATCAAATTGAACATTGACTATGCTTCAAGCAGTGGAGGAAATCTCAACAGGATCAGACTCGGACTATTCCAAGTGCGTCGGGCCTTTTGTCCTTCGTAAAACTGATCATTGAATGCGTTTTACCCCATCTTAGCTCTGTAAAGTATCCGTATTTCAAAGTATACAAACAAAATCTGACATTATCTGTCACACTTATCCTCCTCCTTCAAAGTGGATATCTTGGTTTCTTTCATCAAAAGGCAATGAGTATTTTTGTGAAGTAGAAGAGGACTATATACTGGACCGTTTCAATCTCACTGGACTTAACACTGAGGTTCAAAACTACTCTCAAGCTCTTGATCTTATCACCGATAACTTAGGTAAGTACTCGTCTGAATTGCCAAAACACAGGATTTCAAGTCTGCGTTTGTACAGACGAGGAAGTTGCAGATGAATTTAGAAACACCCTTGACGTGCAAGCACGTCTTTTATATGGTCTAATTCACGCCAGATGGATCATCACATCTAGAGGTCTCGCAAAAATGGTACTTGATTGATGAATCAGATAACAATTACTCGTCTAACTCCATCAATCAGTTAGAAAAATACAAGAAAGCGGAATTTGGCCGTTGTCCGCGTGTTTTATGCCAGTCACAACCTTTACTTCCAGTCGGACTCAGCGATATACCGTATGAAAAGTCTGTTAAGCTCTACTGTGGGCGGTGTGAAGACATTTACTCCCCTAAATCTTCTCGGCATGGTTCAATAGACGGTGCATACTTTGGCACATCTTTTCCACATATGCTTTTCCTCGTTTACCCAGCAATGATACCCCCAAAAAGTGGACCTCCAGATATGACTCTCATGATATCAGGAGGATCTCGTTCTACGGACGCTAGTGATAGCCTCCGACGTCGACGAGCACGAGATGACCCCGAAGCACTGGCACAAGGGGTCGGTGAAGGTGTAAGTACTGCAGCAGCAGCATTCAAGGCGGAGAGATACCGGCCAAAAATCTTTGGTTTCCAAGTACATGAAATTGCGAAGTTACAACGATGGCAGGAGGCGGTTAGAAATAAGTAAGCCTAACTACTAGATATATCTTCACTTTCGGCTGATTGGTTCTGTATAGGCAAGTAGCTAGACTCGAGGAGTATGAGGAACAGGGGATGTGATTATTTATCATGGTTACAAAGCTTGTATTAGGCATAAGTATACATATACGGGACGATGAGTACCTAAATGTTGTTCTCTAAATATAATTGATATATTTCCTTTGAACAAAGTATCATATCATAATATAATCAAACCTATTCGTATGTTATACAAGGCTTATCACTTGTATGTAAGCTACTACAGGGACCTTTCAAGTGCTAACAACTCTGCAAATTTCGTTTGCACTAAGACATCGACTTTCTCCTGATCGGCGGGACGGAGTGGGCCTCTCACTATACCCTTTCCATAACCAAACTCTTTGGAAATGACTGCCTTCAGTCCACCCACACCCCCTATTTTCTTAACAGCCCAGTCACCATGAGAGATTAGCGTCTGGAGCTTATGAACTTCACACATCTTCTCCTTATCTTCCTGAGCTTCCTTCCACAATTTATACAGACGGCTGTGAACTTTTGGGAATGCATTTACGCTCGCACCTATTATTCCAGCACCACCAACAAGTAAGGCTGGTATCATCACATCCGATGCACCAGGGAATACTATGAACTTGTCTTGGGAGAAAGTCGAAGTTAGACGATGCAATTTTCCAATATTACAGCACGAAAGCTTAGTCCCGACAATATTAGGATGTGCAGCCAATACCGCGAGTGTATCTGAGTCTATATCTATCCCTGCAGTGACAGTAGGGAAATTGTAAATCATGACAGGGATAGGTGAACCGTCGGCCACCTAAAACCAAGAAGTCCATTAGATTATTGATCTTCAAATAGCTTCTTTGGTTTCATAAGCATAGGATAGAAATCATGTTAAGCTGTATCACAGCGTGTTCTCGAGTATTTACTAGCAGAAAAAAGGTCTCACAACTCACAGAAAGATGAAATTGTGTGATAGCTTCTTTTGTCATCTGTGGTAACCATGTCGATGGTGTAAGTACCAAGGCTATGGGAGGTAACCCAAGAATGCAATTCGATCAGTGATCCAAGATGGATGCATATATAATCAGTAAAGATATGGGAATCAGATTCATTGCACTTTACCATGACTAGCACCAGCCTCCTTGGCCTCCTTACACAGCTCAATCGTTTCCCGCGTCGACTGCGCTCCGGTCCCTGCAATCACAACTACATCCTTAAACCCATTCCCATCTAATGTCTCGCGTGTAATACGCAGCGTAGTCGACCGTTCAGCATGTGAGAGATGTTGTGCCTCTCCATTCGATCCTTGCACCAGTATCCCCGTTACTCCTCCCTATGTCGACAGATCCACGTGGGTATACATAGATAAGATACTTGTAAACGTCCGCATTCAAAAAATTAGAGGAATAAGCAAAGAACGAAGAAGAAGAGGTCAAAGATAAACACGTTTTAGGATGATTGTCTTGTTAATCGACCAAATCAACCATTGATGAATTATTTTTACGATCTCAGTGGATATATGCAAAAACCGTATAAATAGCAGCCATACTCCTTCCTATCTCTTGCCACACTTTTTCACCCGAATTGAAACGTAATATAACGAAAAAAAAGTTAGATAATAAGTAAATCTACTTCACCTTTGCCAGGCGTAAGGCGTGTGCTTTAATAGCAGGGATATCAAGTTCGTCATTTTCGGTAAAAAAGCATACAGCAGGGACGTAGACTCCGGGAGGAGGAGGCAATGATTTAGTAGTTGACATCCCTTAGTTTTTTTTTTGAATGCGTTCGGTTGTGGATGTGCTTGTATGTACCACTGTATAACGTACAATGCTGAAAGAATGACTCAATTCAGGGAAGACCAGGTCATAATGAGGACCCTCTGGGAATTGATTTTTTTATTGGATTAACCGCACCCATGGGACTTGCTTCAGCGGACCGCGTTATTCAATCGTGTTGTTCCCTTGTACCGGATCATATTCTTAATTGCAAAGAGACTTAGATAGTATGTTCTCTAAAAACAATCCATTATTATATCTGCGATCCACGGGATTGTAGCATACTAGTTTACTATCAAATAAAATACACAATATGTAATAGTACAGATACAATATATTAATATATATATCAAATAATGCGCATCAATGCATCCTCTAATTCCTTCTCCTTCTCTCTTTCCTTTTCTCTCTCCTTTTCGCGTTCCTTGACAGCCTCATTTTCTCTCGCAATCTTATATGTTGGAAGAGAAAATGGCTTATAATCTAGGTGACGCTTCACATAGAAACACATGTAGACATTTGACTTGAGGACCGTCTCAAGCGTTGTATATGTCACTCTAGATGTAGGTGCCTGAAATCAGAAATCAGAATTTAGGGACAACAAGGTTTACCTACTTATCGTCATCGAATCGATACCACTGAAACAGTATGATATGTTAGTCGTGAGCGACAGTTGGCACAAGATTTTTCTCTACAAACCTGATCCCCAGATCGTGCAAAATTAGTATAGTGCCCAGTGTCAATTTGTCCTTCATGATTAATCACTGCAAATAAGTCATAATCATAGATAATCCCAGGCCCTACACTGTGAAAATGTTAAGCACGTAGAAAATGGTGTTAAGTCCACTGCCTTACTATGACTCCTTTCCCTCTTCTGCGCTTTTTATCCCTAATGTAGTATAGGGAAGCATATTTATTGAAGCGGGAATTCGGATATGTGTATCAAGCTTCTTAGGAGTGGCTTTACCGTTCTGCCCAATATGTTCAAAACGCTGTTGGGAAAAGAAAATCAAATCCATGTGATTTACGGAAATCGAATGCTGAATACATACCTTGAATTGCAGACATAATACTGGAGGTAGCTTCCGAATGGACAACTGTCTTGTTGCTTGCTGTAGATGAGACGTTATAAATTCATTCGTGTGTATACATAGCACCTAAGAACACACCTGATGGCCACATTTAGAACAATTATATTTCATATTCTCCGGGTGCGTAAATCTGTTGGAAGTCAATAAGAGTATTTGAACATGATCTGAAAGCAGATCTTACCGCCTAAAACATTCAGCCAAAGTGTTACTTTCAGCTTTACCTTTCAATTGTAAGCTTATATCAAGCAGTGGATCAACCTTGCTTGAATTAACTCCACAACTTATACATTTTTGGTCACTCTGGAGTTGTCCACCAAAAATTGCATGAACAACACAATTACAGCTAACGCTTGTATTCCCGTATGCAGTTTTGTGTAGCTGGTTTAGAGCAAAGATTAAGAATTCGTGAGCATCCTGCTGGCCATACCCAGCAAGGTCAGTCGACACTTTCCACATAGTCGCGAGCAATGTAGTAGGTCCAAAGGGTGTTGTCCTCCCTGAGTAAACCTTTACAATAGAAACCCTTCAGTATATTGTGTTTTTACATACCCATAAGAGTCTAACCTCTGTAAAAAGTTTGTCCATCTCACATGACATACACTCCTTGATTTTACACATCCTATAGTTATGACTATCACTCAAAAGTAATTTCTGAAGGAGTGGATTATGCAAGAGTGACTGAAGAACAACGTTCAGGAAACATGTTTGACCCAAATTCAGAAGCCCAATGCGACCTGTGAAGAAGGAAATGGGGAGTCAGTTTAAGTTTTCAACGAGAATGTTCGCCTGAAACTTCAAACGTACCAGTGCACGCAATTGTAGAAGTATTAGCAAGAGCTTCCTCGTCTTTCCCTCGGCCTTCCAAGGCTTGTATCTTTCTCGGGTTTTACGCTGGGCTTGCATATAATATCATATAAGCTTATGAGCTCGGATATAGGAACTACGCTTCGTACATTTAAATTGAGTTTCCTTCTCCTCGATATGCAGAGTTGTAGCAGAATAAATTTCTTCAAAGGTCTCATCTGCAATGATATCATCACATTCTAAACAGAATACGGACCCCGTCTTCACATCCGCACCTGCCATTAGAATTAACGGTTATTCAAGAAAAGGCGTAAGAGGTGTCAGAGAAGGTCTACGAACAGAATTGATGGTTCAAGTCCTTCATATGCGCTAGGATATGCCCATCCTTCCAACAACCACCGTACGAGCAGTGCAGGCATACGAATGGTCTATGAAGAACGAGTCCGCAGGTTCCACAAGTTGGATTTGCGAGCTAGAGAGTAGCAAGAGTGAGCCCGTGGGTTTTTCAAGAACATGAGTAGCCGCATTTCGGATGTATCAAACACACACCTTTCTTCGCTTCGCTGCCCTCCCACCACTCGACGCACCATAAGCGATAGCACTTTTGTATTTCCTAAGCATAGAAGATCTTGCAGCCTCAATCGCGAACACAGAGTCAATATGTGGGCAACGTGTATCGACCTCTCCCTCCCCATCATACGAAACATCAACGTCCATACCCATGCTCATGCTCAAATCCCGGTTCATTTGAACAATATCGCTGGAATCCTGAGTGGCGCTTGTCGCAAGCGGCGAAGACATCATTGAGACGTCCATGTTGACTCTGTTTGAATTATCGGGTTATGTGCGGCTCATTTGTATTTAAACAAAAAAATATTTCCTCCCTTTTCTGTTTAAACTAAAAGTAGTAAAGTTGCCGTTCAGCACCAAACGGATTCATTAATCCACGTGACACGTGTTTTCACGTTTCACGCGCGTTTAGCTGCTATTTTTAGCGTATCACTTTTACTCTTTAGCCCAACTACGCGCTATATATTATATATATAATAGTAGCTAATCAGTAGTTGTTTCTCAGATCAAGATAACTTTAATAATGCGACTCCGTGCTAATATTGAACAAGTACAAACCTTCTCTCGTGTGTTTTATTCACCATAACTAGCCAGAGAGAAAGAGTTCTTATTCTCGTATTTTACTCTTTAAAGGAATTTTACAAGCTGTTGAGAAATTACAGAAACGATGTATAATGCGGTTCACTGAGAATGAGATGCATATTATCTGTAATGAAGAGACTGAAGACGGTGTTCAAGTATGGTCGTGAGTAGTTTTGCCTTGCCTTAAACAACGGATACTCAGCTTCTTATTGATCATTGGATGTATCCTAAAGTCAAATCAAAGTGGTACGTATTCGCATCCAAAAATCTTATCCTCCTTATTCCTTTCTATCAGGACCAGTTGTCATGAGTAGAACAGAAATTATATACTGAGAATAACTTTTCATACAGGACTCGCTATTCAGTGAATATCGAATACAATCAAATTCAAATAATGAAATCAACCTTCATATCTCCCCAGAAGCACTCTTACAAGCTCTTCGCTCTGCATCAAGCTCTCCTGAAGTTGTTTTCAAGCTAGCGAAGAAGCATAACCACGCTGTTCTATCTTTTGAAGTTGCGCTCGCTCTGAATTATGGTGGCTTAGGAGGCTTTGGAGGAGGTTCGAATCGTCAAGCCATGGTTGTTCATGATGTATTAGTCGAAGTTTTAAGACCTACAGATATTGAGAGACTTAAAGAACCTCTGTGTCCTGAACCAGATGTAAGCTCTGGATACTATTACGCCATCACGAGCTTGGCTTTGTCTCTCTCTACAATCATATCTAACAATATTAATTTCAGATACATATCTTGTTACCTCCATTGCAGAAGCTGCGCACAGTAACGGAGCATATGAGATCTATGGCTGAATTATTGGGTATATACGCAAATCGTCGCGGTGTTCTTCAACTTTCAGTAAACTCGGATCAAGTCCGGGTCGAAACTCAATGGACAAACTGCACAATACCAAACATGAGTGAGTTCGAGTTTTATTTCACCTATTCCGTGGCTTGAAGCTGAGCTTCAAAGAATACGCATAATCTTACACTACTTACGTATCTTGGTTATTATGTCATATATAGCCTCACACGACTCAAGCCAAACTCAAAGTACAACAGCTGAAGCAGCGGTAGCGGACCGATCGGACGTAGATGCTGACCCAGAGCGCCTTCATGGAGTCCATGTCTCAATCCGTGCCTTTCTTAAGTTTCTATCTAGCCATGTCGTATCAACATCAACTATTGCGTGTACGTCTTGATTTTCTTGAAAAGCGCATTCTGCTTGAGAGTCAAGCTAACAGAATATTCTCATCCGCTAACGATCATATCATATCATACCCTTGATGTTGATCTCAAATGGGTATGACCACACAACTTGGATTTATACTACAAAATAATCACAATCTATGACATGTTCGGATTCTGATTCCTCTGAATCCAAACATGGTGTATAACAATAAAAAATCGGGGACACGAATCACCGTTAATGGACCTCTGTCTTCTATAGGTATATGTGAGAATCACTGTATGATTCTCTATGTCTATATCGGCGAAGTGAGTGAGGCAGGCGGTGTCCTCACGTTCTACATCCCTGCACGACTTATTGGAGAGGACTAGTACGAGAGGGGATGATACAGAGGCCAGAGAGGGGGGCGCGGGAAGCGTTCAATAAAAGGGCGGCGCGCTCCCACTTTCAAACTACATGCATATGTGTACATGTATGTATATCGACGAAAGTGGATTGGATCGGAAGCAGATGTACGAGATGATTTATATGGACCTATGACCGACCGCGTAAACGTGTAATAGAAGAAGGTCACACACAAGATAATAATAAAAGGTCAAGACTCTGCCTCGCATGAGTTTCTCCCAGGTTTTTCTAATGCGAACCCATTCGTTACTATTAGTTTGTTATGTTCTTCCCTCTCATCCCTTCTCCCCTTCCAACTTCCACCCTTCCTTCTCCCTCCCATCCATTTTCCATACCCCTTATCCCCTAATTCTTAATTTCTATTCGTCCCTAATCTTTGGCTCGACGAGTTAATTATTTTCATCGACATCATCGACATCGTCATCTCTCGGGGACCTTGCACTAAACTCATTTCGCCAACATCTCATCGGCCTAGTTCTACGTCATTGTTATCTTCAACAGAAAAAAGCTCACTCTTCCTAAAACTCTTCAGTAGATAATAGCGGTTTCAAACAGATTAAATAGCTCAATTGACTGTCAACTCTTCTTTCTTCTTCCTCTTCTTCCTCCCACCCTCTTCATCCCCTTTCCGTAATGAGTAAAAGCATACAAACATACACAAAGACGTCTGGTTAGTTCCATCGTACATTTCCATTATCACGATTCTTTGCACCAGTCTGCACATTCGGTGAACCGATACCGATAAGGATGTTGATAAATTAGAATCTGACCCGACACGGCGATATGGATGACTGAAAGGATATTGATTCGAATGATGGCTGATGATTGCGGCCCGATAAAATGGGAGGAATGGTACAATAATATACCGATCGGGACCGGAAACGCGTTTGTGACAAGAGGGATTTAAAGGAAAAAACGATTGTGATAGTAATACATATTGATGTCGATGGATAGCTGATTGGATATAAGGGATGATAGGATATGGATCAGTTTGGGAAGTGTAGACGGGTTCATGTCTAAGCGCGTTGTTTTATTTCATTTTATTATTTTAATCCCTTTTCTTTTCCTTCCAGCGTAAGAGTTAGGTTTCCTTCAACGTGCTGAGTCCTGTAAGGAGAATTTTTTGATGAGATGAAACGCATGAGTCCCTCAATTCATATCAGAAGAAAAATGAATGATCTCATGCGAGTGCCGACCTTCTAAAAGTAATAAGCTCTATCCTTCGGCGTTCGCCATCCACGCCTTCGCCACCTGCATCTCGCACCTGACCTTAGTACTGCCGGTTACAAGAGGAAGAGGTAAGGGATGTGAGAAGGGAAGGGGGGCTGAATGAACGAGATCCGCAGTATGTTGAAAGCAAAAAGAAAGAGAAAGAAAATTGAGATAAGTACAACAAAGCAATATGAGTGAGAGATTGAGCGAGAATAAGGGGTAAGTACTCCAAGAGAGATTGAAGATGCGACGGCCCAGAGATGAGGAAGATAAAATACGACAATCGACAAAGCTATAGTGATAAAAAAAAGTGGTTGGAAAGGCGAAGGTAAGTATATTGTTCTCCGCCAGACTATGATTGTTACGAGTCTTCCTCGAATAAATGAGGAAGGTCCTCGGCCTTCACAACGAATACACCAGCCTCTTCCAACTCGCTCTCAATCTCCTTCTCAACCCGCGCAGCAGGTGTCACCAACACTGGTCCCCCAGCAGAGTAAGCTTCGGGCCGATCATAAGTAGCGTGTGCGTCCTCGACGAGAAAGACAGTATTTCCACGACCAAGTGCTGCACTACACGTTGCACGAATACAAAAGTCGCTTTGCATGCCGACGACGACGAGGGCTGCTTTCCTATCAACGAGTTCACCAAGACGCGTACCCGCAAACGCGTTGTTCTTCGTCTTATCCAAGACAGGTTCACCTGGCATCGGCGGAAACTCGAGCTGCCATCCTGGAGCTCCTGGAGCATCAAAGTCGCCTGGTTCACCTGTGTTTCGTACGTGTACGATAAGGGGTGGGACAGCAGCGGCCCGAGCGAAATGTAGCGCCCGTTCTATGTTTTCCCTGACGGGTAGGGCGTTTGGAACGCCAGTTTGGGGAGAGAGAATGCCAACTTGCACATCGACTAAAAGAAAGACTTTTCGTATATGCGCCGGTGGAGGCGAGTCCTCTGGTGTCATTGTGAAATGATTGAGAGATACACGGTGAGTATAGAATGGAGTCTGTAGATGGCTGATAGGATATGACAGGCGGCAAGTTCAATGTGTTAGTTAGTATTTATATGTTTAATAAAAATATCATTATATTAGTCTATAAATGCTCGTCTGCTCAATTATTTTCTCAAGTGACAAAAGTAAAGACCATTAACAAGTAAGAATTATGATATCCAATTTAAAAAAGATAACAAACTTTAACTTTTATTAAAAAGTTACAGAAATAAAATACATATAGCGACAACTGGTATCGATCCAGTGACCTCAAGGTTATGAGCCTTGCGCGCTCGACCACTGCGCCATGCCGCTGACATCTATCTTTATTTTTAAAAAGGTCTGTACTCTGTGATGCCTTTCGACTTTATTAGTCTCCGCGAAGACTTATTTATCATTACATAGTACAAATTATACATGCACATACAGACCAACTACCCAACGAAACATCAAGCTTCACTGATGACCTCTTTGAAATCCCCCGAGCTAATCATCTCTTTCACAATATCCAAACCACCAACAAATTCTCCATTCACTATCAGCTGTGGGAATGTTGGCCAGTTATTCACCACTTTCAATCCTAGATAGTTAACGAAGCGATTATTCAATGTATAGAAACGAAAAAAGGTATGCGATATTCCGACTTACCACTTCGAACACTCTCATCCGTCAAAATATCAAAATGACTGAACTGGACGTTCTGCTCTTTTAAGAGTGCAACAATCTGTCTTGAGAACCCACATCGAGGATAATCTGGGCTACCCTTCATGAACAGCACTACCTTATCCATCTCCATCAGCTTCTTTAATCTTTTCTCCAACTCCTCGCCTGTCTCTGCCGGAGCAGCAGCAACCTCCTCCGGCGGCGCAGCGGGCGCTTGGTCCGTGTGAGACAATGCTTGAGGGGTTTTCCGCGAATGCTTAGCTATTTCCGCCCGGAGTCGTTCAACATCAGCTCCATCAATGCGCGCTAGGAGCGTGTGTCCCTGGCAGAGAGAAAGAAAAGAATTGGGAAATAGAAGAGGTTAGGTTATGTCTAGATGGGATCTCACCACGCTTTGATCGGACAGTAAAAGAATTGACAAGAGGGGAAAGAAGTGATGGATGAAGAGAGGGAAGTGGGCGGCGGAGACGGGAGTAAACATACTAAAGAATGACCTACCTGTAATAGTAGTATAGTTGGGACACTAGTAACGTTAAAGCTCTCCACAATGTCTGGCTGTTCTTCCGCTTCTATGTTTAAGAAGAGTACGCTTGGTGTCTCCTTGGAGACCTTCTCAATCTCTGCATTCATAGTGGTGCATGGTTGTGCAAAGGATGCCCAGAAGTTGAGAACCGATACGCGAGAAAGGTCCGCTGAGAGTAATTCTTGGAAGTGATTTGGAGAGCTGACAGCAACTAGGTTTGACGTCGACATCTTTCTCGACCCGAGAGAAGTAATATCTTCTTCGATAGTGTTAGTTGGTTATTTCAATAGATGTTCGTAAAAGCAATGTGTCTGGTCAAAGATACGTTCAGGCGTCTTCAACTTGTATGCGTTCTTCTTTGCTAGTATAGGTTTCTCCCGAGGATGTGCTAGTGGAATTTTATGGTAAATTCTGTCGTATTATCGAAAGTATCAAGTGGTAGTAAATACGAGGGGATAGAAAGTGAGTGAGAGAGGAGGTGTGTAAATGAGTAACGAAGTTAGTAGAGTGCCCGAGACTCGGAGGAGTGCTTAAGAATTTGTAGTGTGTCCCAAAAATGACAGAATGGCGTTATCGGATGGATCCGAGTTGTGAGTAATATTATATCAATTGATATACAAAAACTATTTTAGAATACAATTTCAAAAGACTAGAGACATTAACACTTGACAATATAACTGCGCAAATTAAAACCACAAAGATAAAAAGATAGTAGATTTAAGAAAGATCAATTATTGGTTAAGAAAGTTGATATCCTCTCGACGAGATCTGCCTTCTTTCCGCTAGTGGGCAGTCCTTTGCTTTTTAAGAATTCCTAGAAAATAGACAATGTGTTAGTCATTCCAAACTAGTGATTTATCTGATAAGCAAGACAAAGTTGAGTCGTGTGAAGAGACAAAGAGAATAAATCCCTCCTCATCTGATAAGATGCTTATTACAGAAGGTGAGAGTTATCAAAGATCAGGTGTCCAAATAACACGTTTCGGCGACATGGCGAGATAAGGACAAGGGAATCTCACCTTCAACTGGTCAACTTTTAACTGCGCATTACAAAATAAATGAGTAAGGTGAGTAAAATCGTGAAACATGGCTATCAGAGTTCGGGTTGACAAACCTTGTCTAGTCGTCCACACTCGTGCATACTGCGAACTTCTAACGAATCGACATTTGTCTCCTACAAAATTGCGTGAGTAATTATAGATTTTTTCCCATACTTCAAAAATTGCAAGGAGACTCGTTTTACTAACCGCCTTACGCTTTGTACCTGACGACTTTTGGATGAATGTCGTATCTGCATGGACGTGTGAATCAACGATCTGTTTCCATTCTTTGATCAAAGAACCAGCTCTCTTTTATTTTTAAAGTTTGTTCGATTAATGAGAGAAAGGTCAGTCCAGGCACCGAAAAACTGAGTGAAGGGAAGAGGATGATGTAGGCGAACCTTGTGAATCATATCTATCTTGGGTCGGGTGGGGTCTTCAAATTCGTTTGGCTTGAATTCTTGGCGGAAGGCGCTTGCTTCTAATTGAGCATAATGGTATGCCAGAGCTACAACATCCAATGAGAAAGCTGTTCAAGTGTAAAAAAAGGCTTGTTGAGAGGTAGCAAACCTGGATTAGGGTTAGCGTCAGGGGGGTAACCTCCATTCTTGATTTGCAACTTTGCAATCCATTTTTGAGCAGCCTCTACTGCACTCGACTCGGCTGTAGTATAAAAGTCAAAAAAAGGCCTCAATTACAAAAAGATATCAATAATAAGACCTTTAACAGCTTTTTCTATAGGCGCTGCCCGTAAGTCGTCTGCGAAAGGATATGGTATAAGATGGAAGCCTGCTGGTTCAGAGAATCCATTCTCATCTTCCTTCTCTTCCTGAGGGACGATGCAGTACGAGGTTTAGCGTACACATACAACCTCTCGAGATCTTACAAAATTGTACAAACCTGAGGCAGCAAGGCACAAAAAACGGGAGCTGAATTCGATCTCAATGTTGCTCGCACGAGACCAATCTTATCTTTTTTTATGAGAGTTCTCAGCAGTGCAGTGAAGGTCCGCCTGCTACCGGAGTACGCCTAGAAAACGGGAAGAAAAGCGGTTATGATAGGCACAGAAATTGAAGTTTGTACAAGAAACTTCGACACACTTGCTCATCAGGTTGGATGAACGTTGCATGCTTGACGTTGTCTTCAATGGCAAGTTCCGATTTGTCCTTGAAGCCTAGTAGTTTAATTCCCGAAGAAAATCCGAAAGTCCTGAAGGATTTAATCTCATCGGCAGTAAAGAAAACCTATTTTCGTTTCATTCAAGATTACGCTGTAGCAACTGTTAAGAGTTTAACCGAACCTTGCTTTTCTTGGGAGCTAACCTCACACCCGCTTCTTCACCTTCGGTCTCTTCTGATGGCGGTCCCAGCTGCATCCCATAGAGAATCTTGCTTTTATCTATCACTTTCTGCTCATTCTATGTATCATCAGGTTTGTATGGTGCTCTACGAGCTGTGTCTTGCAGACTTACATCGTCAACGTATACAGTTCTAGGATCAACTGCTTCGAGTCTGTCGCCGAGATCTACGAAATATTTATATTCTCCCTTCTTCTGTTCAGTCACAAGGCCGTAACTATAGTTTTTGTGTCACTAAAAGCTCATATTACGTTTATGAAGATTTAGCTGAGCTTACCCCTTGACTCCAATGACGAAGCCGTCCCCAAGTTCGAAGGGAACACTTAGAAGGGCACGCTTCGGCATCTCGCGGAACCGTAGCTGAGCTAGTATATCATCCATGCGACCTATGGATATGTTCTCCGGAAGCAGGCCTTCACCTTCTTCTTCTTCTTCTTCTTCATTCATGATATCAAATAAGGCCTGGAATAATGTCACAAGTTTAGTCCAAGAGAACAAAAGTATCACATGAACCATATTTACAGAGTAAAATATATTTGTTCTAAACGGCTTTTCATCCGTACTGATAAAAAAGGGTTCGACGGAAACCCCGGATTGAGTCAAGTCCTTAGTGAAGAAAAATCAATAAGAGATTATTGGAAAGAGAGAAACAAGGCAAACCAAAAGAGTGGTTTGTGCAGAAGTAACGAGTTGTGCATTCTTTGCCCCAGGGTGAGGGTTGTCTTCGTCTGTGATGAGAAATACACGTTTTAAGCTGGATTTAGGAGCACTATGGTATATTCAGTAAGATTCACGAGTTCAAGTATGCTAGAGAGAAGGGGTAGTACCCGTCACGGAGTGCCCAATTACAGCTAGTAAAAACATCACCCATAGGAACACGATGTTGTGTAGGGGGAAACTCATAGCGAAGCCACTCATGGTTATCTCTTGCTTCTATTGACGTACAAAAGCTGAGCATATAGTTCCCTGATTTGTATTCCTAATCAACTTACCATTCAGTAGTTGTACGAGACTCATTATTTTCGGTGCATCTATCTGTGAAACAGGCTCATATAGGTAAGTTCCAGGCTTGTATTCAGTGTCCCCGCGTTCCAGATTTTCAGCCTTACGAGTCTAGGCAATAAAGAAAGTTGGATTCACTTAGTTTATTATCAGTTTCCGAATGGCTCACGGTGTTGAAGAGTATTATCCCTGCAGAGTCATTCGGCCCAACAATGACTTTACGCTTTTGTATTTGTACTGCAGCCTCGAGTGCGGTAAGAAGATGCGAGGTCTTCGAGCCCTCGTTTTTAGGATCGTCATGAAGAGTCTGCATGGACTCGGAGCAGTCTATTGCAAAAAGTATCGCATCTCTTTTCCCTTCGAACAACTTAATTTGAATGAAAACAAGATCCTGTTAGTTGTGAAGGAGGTTCTAATAAGCTGTAAGCACAAACACTGGGGTCCAGTAGTTCTTCCTCTTCGTCCTCATCTGCCTTGTTCCAGTCATCATAAGGTGCCATTCTACCGGTTTAAGTATCTTAGTATTGAAGTCTCAAGGGTGGATGGCAGTGTTCAGGGAGAGACGCGGCACGCGCAGACTGTGAAAGCCAATTAATTCTCGATCACGCGCACTCAAGACGCGCTTTGACGTGACTTACTCACGCCACTTTACCTATGACTGATTGATGATGACTATTGAATTACTTGTATCAACCAACTTCTGATTTACTACTATGGATAATGTTCTTCCACCTTCACCCCAAATCGACCTTGCTTGCGTTGATAGTCTAGATACTCCGTCGCTCAAGATACGCTACGAGGAAGATGTTAGTCGATGGAAGTCTACAGAGGGATATCGGAACTACATCATTTTCTTACTAAGACTTAGTGAGTCTGTAGTCGGGTGTGAATTACCTCAAAAAGTAGATGAGTATGGCACTCCAAACCAGGTATGTAACTGTAAGTATAACAAGGGCGAAATAAATCATATAATATAGGCAATATCATCCATGTTGAATCTCTTAGACAAATTGGATAAATGGATAGATCAAGTACCACCTCTTCCAACCCCACAACGATTCGGGAATCTGGCTTTCCGAACGTGGGGGAAAATGCTTGAAGATGTAAGTACCCTATCTAATATCCATTATCTCTTGAGTACCCTGCTGACGGAAAGACGAAAGAATGCAGACACGTTGATAGAGTCTCTTCTTCCTGAGTCCATGAGTAAATGCACGCGACTCTTGAAACCTTACCTTATAATTTCATTCGGTTCATTCACACGAATGGACTATGGGACAGGGCATGAGGCGGCGTTTGGAATATTCTTACTTTGCCTCACGCTGATTCGATTCTTTGAAACGACAGTTTCAGAGGAGAGATCCATTGTACTTCTTGTATTTACACGTTACATGCGCTTATGTTGGCGTTTACAAGATGTCTACCGTCTTGAGCCAGCTGGAAGTCACGGTGTCTGGGGACTTGATGACTACTCTTTCCTTGGTTATATCTTTGGTAGTGCTCAGCTGAGAAGTTTGTTATCCTTTGTCTAATTTGGTATTAGTGCTGATGACATACTTAGATCAAACAGACTTTCCAGTTTCAGCTATTCTTCGACCATCACTTCCATCAACAAATTTGTATTTTGAGTGTATTACAAGAATACGTAAGATGAAGCAAGGCCATTTCATGAACATTCTTCACAGCTTTATGCGATTGCTACTGGTGTACCGAACTGGGGAAGGTTCATTCTGGACTGGTCAAGATGTATCAGGTATGTATCACGCTTCACATAAGATGAATTGAGTTATCCTTCTCGTTCTCATTATTCATTTAGGCCGAGGTTCTTGGGAAAAGAGTTGTGGTTCAACACATTCCTGTTGGTGGTTTATTTAAGTGGGATCTTCAGGACCATAGCGGCCCTTCTACGACGCCGTACTCAAACAATAGTCAAGTGCTAGGTCCTACTTCTTGGCCAACAATAGAGCGCTTTGGTCATGATTCCCCTGAGAGAATACGTCGAGCCTGGGAAGCAGGTCAAACAAGAGGGTCTATATTGACAAACTCACCCCTCAATGTATCTGAACCAAAGAACAATCCATAAGATAGAGAACCTTGGTTGCCGATTACTTCCACCAGGGAAGACGTAGACAAAATTTGCTCGAGAACAACTAATAGCCAAGTTTGTAACGTGCGATTTGTATTGATAAAAATAAATTAGTTATATGCGTGTGCAATCTTATTGATACATGTAACCGTAGAGCTGTATTATATATAATATTATTATATTTATATAATATATGCAACATATACCAAGCCCAGGGGCCTAGGCTTCACTTTATAATTTAATTGTTAGTCACTATATTCAATAATATTGCATTTACAAATTACTTGTATATGTCATGCAATTGAACTATTACAACAACGATGACGTTGTTTATCTGGAAGAGTCTCGGCACGTGCCGAATACTGGTAATCTGTAAAATTTCCTGTGCAAGCGGGACAACAGAAGTGGTCGCTCGTGAAAGGACGAGTCCTTCTGGAACCATCATCTCCAGGCTCATTCCAAGTGACCAAAAGCTCTTGAAAAGACGAAATCTGTAGCTCGTTGCTCATATTGCACTCCAAGCATTAAAATCGTGAAAGTTAGTCACAATTTCTGACCAAAGGCGAAATTTCGACCTTCGTCTGCTCAATCTAGAGTAAGCTACCACTCCTGTCTTAGTCTACAAATCTTGTAAACGCTAAATTTCAAATCGGGTTTCATAGGTGGTCATCAGTCAGAGGTATGCTTCTTTGCGTTTCTATGATTTTTTGTCCTCTTTGTTTATATGGCAAATTGCACGCAGGTGAACCCCCTTGACAGGACCAATCAAATCTCTCCTTGTTTATCTACACCATCTGCAAAGTTTTTGTTACTCTATCTACCGTTTTCGCGATTTTTTCGACTCTCATACTATTCAACTCTCACTCCCCTACATCACTTTCATTTTCCTCGCGTCCACCGGTGCGAGGAGTCTACTTCGACTGAAAAAACCCCTTGTTACCGTCCTCCCGCCCGGCTTCGCGTCTGCGACCGCGGCGGTCCAGGTACGGTAATCTGGTGTTCTAGGTTATTAACAGCAGCAAATTAGCTTCCTTTGCGGAGAAACCTCCGACATATATTACAGCTGGCACGATCACTTTCGTCCTCCTGCGAGGAACAAGCTTTACTAGACTTAGACTTTGACGTTGCTTTTGACAACGTCTTAGTATCATCAGACAATACAACATCTTCTAACGAAAAAATGTCTCGCATTGAGGTTATAACGGCGAATGCGCCGTCAGACTTTGAGGTACCAAGGGGAGTTAAACGACCTCGGACTCAGGAGGAGTTACCATCTCATCCTGCTGTACATAGTTTTCCGACTACGTCCCCAATCATAACTAGAACTCAAAATGATACTGAGAAGGAAGAGGTACACATCCCTCAACTGCCCCCTTTACTCCGAGGTCATCCCGAAGTTCATCTTCGCAATGGTGTGATGAGAGCATCGCGACTAGCTGCTACTCATGAACCAGATGCCGAAAAGGCCTTCTTTGTTGCAGATCTCAGTGTTGTCTATAAACAACATCAAAGATGGGTGAAGAACTTGCCAGAGGTTACACCTTTCTATGGTTCGTTCAGATCATTAATTGGTCTGTGTTTCATATTGACAGTGCTCTTCTTTAAATAGCTATCAAATGCAATCCCGATCCCTATGTACTTCGACTTCTAGCTGCGCTAGGGGTAGGTTTTGACTGTGCGTCGAATAATGAGATTGCACGCGTTCTTGCGCTTGGAGACGTTGATCCTTCTCGGATTATCTTTGCCAACCCGTGCAAAGCCTTATCCTTCATTCGGAACGCGGAAAAGATGGGTGTTGAAATGATGACTTTTGATAACGCAGACGAGTTGCATAAGGTTTCGCGTACACACCCAAATGCGAAGCTCGTCGTTCGTATCCTCGCGGATGATTCGAAAAGCTTGTGCAGATTCGGTACTAAATTTGGTGCACAGCTGGAAATAGTTCCTGGGTTACTTGCCAAAGCCCGTGAGCTCAACCTCAACGTGGTAGGGGTGAGTTTCCATGTTGGCAGTGGTTGCTACGATGTGTCCGTGTTTGCCGACGCCATAAGGCGTGCTCGTTCTGCTTTCGATATGGGTAAAGAGGCAGGTTATGAATTCACACTACTTGATATCGGAGGTGGCTTCGAGGATGCTACCTTCGAAGCAAGTGCGGCGGTGCTTACCGAGGCCATCGAAAACTACTTCCCCGATCGCAAGTCTTTGAAGATAATCGCCGAGCCGGGTCGTTTTTATGTGTCCAAGGCATTCCATCTTGCTGCTAATATTATCGCGAGACGTGCATCTGGGAATGAAAGTCAGGGGGAATCAACATCATCTGTATCTACTGAGGATGCCAGCAAACCGGTGGTGATGTGTACGTGTGATTTTTTTTTCATCTCTTTACAGTATTTTCTTATCAAAAACGTTTTTCATTTTCTCCTTTTTGGGATAATTATTCACAAACGAAACCATAGATTACATCAATGACGGCGTTTACGGTTCTTTTAACTGTATTCTATTTGATCATCAGATCGTACATCCATATGTATTATCAATGGGTGGCTCTTTCCATGTTCCGTCCTCGGAACCGCTACGTCCGAGTAGCGTCTGGGGTCCAACCTGCGACTCTATGGATTTGGTTTGTCCGTCTACCCAACTTCCGGATAGTCTTGCTGTTGGAGACTGGCTTGCGTTTGAAAACATGGGAGCTTACACTGTCTGCGCAGCGAGTCAATTCAATGGATTCGAACTGAGTAACGTTATCTACACCTCAGGCGGTGGACAAAGCTCATCTGAGGTGCGACGTGTTTTGGCTGGTGCCTATGGGGAAGCCGGCGGCGTGAGTGGGTTAACATAAGGGGTGGCGATCTTTCGGGTACAAAAAAAGGGACGAATAGAAGGGAGAACATACATTATAACGATTTAACGATCTTCTACGGACATGACATAGATTTCGCGTCTTGTTTTTCTATGATACTTCCGGAATAACAGAATAGCTTGTGTGAGAATGCTGTGAGAATGCTGTGTTTGAGGTACAGAACTTGATCATTCGTAAGCCCCAATTTTGTTTGAGGGGAGAGAGTTAGAGTTAACCAGCGTTCGTTTATGAATTTGTGTTATTGCACCCTGTGAGAGGAAAACAAGATAATGGAAAATTGGAACCCATGAATATATTATCGTGATTCTCGCTGATCTGGGTGCCTTGCACGAGAAAGACGGTCTATATGGAGACTGTATGGACGATCAGAAGGGATCCTCCTTCTTGTGCGGTAAAAGACTGAAAAGTTGGGTATCGAGTTGCAAAAAGCTTGTCTCGAGGCCTTTACTAAGTGGGTTGCACGAGTTTACAACAAATTCGTCGCTTGGATCCTCGTTGTTGTCGGGGAGGCAAAGCGGAGGGCGACGCTGTGCACGCCTACTGTATTGTTGCTGTCCTTTCCTCGTCTCGACTCGGCGGTAGGTATGGGTGGTCGACGACCGTCGATGGACACCGTCTCCGGGGCTCGTATTGTATCTAAAGCACGCGTAGCTCCGCGGGAAAGCTGACAAAGTAAGGGGAATGAATGAAAGTGGATTATGGATATTGAACCATACAGTTGGATCAGGTTTGGGTGAAATAAATGGATCATGTTTCGGGAGGGTAGCCCCTGTCTTGAAGCTGGGAATGAACGAGGGTGTGTGTGTTTTTTAATTTTCTTTTCTTTTTTTTCTTATATCTATTTTTTTTTTCTTTTCAAATAATTACATCAAAATAAAAATATAATTAATATGGCCACCCGGGGCCACGTGGGTTAAGAGTAAATTAGGTGCTGGATGATGTGACGTGTCTGTGACATTTGTGACAGAAAGTGTCCCCTGTCACTGGGACTGTGACACATTGTGCCTTTTGGATCTGAGATTTGGGTGGCTGTGTCTGAGATGTTTTTCCATTTCTCTCTCTCGTTTCATAGTAAGGAAATGGTATTTGTTAGCCTTTGCTTCTCCACGCGTCTGCAGCTGTTCCCTCAGATGCCCATGCCCCCTTCCAAGTGCGCTTCACCCGCGCAAACTCATAGTCAGCCCCGCCTTCTTTCCCTGCTTTCCACTAATTTCCTTTTTCCTTTTCTTTTTTTACTATCTTCTCGCTCTCCCTCTCTTTTTTTTATACTCTTCAATCTTCTCCCCCCCCTTCCTTCTCTCCCCCCCTCCCTCTCTTTTCTTCTTCCCTCAACAACCCCCGAGCATGGACGCCGTGGCTCATGCCCCTTCAGTACGAGCTCCCATCTGATTCATTCTCTGCTCACTCTCCTCATTGATATCTTTTTCGCTTCTTCGCTTAGGACACCGGTGCCGCGTCTCAAGCATCTTCTAGCATGAGTAGGTTCCGCCCATATGCAAGCTCAAAGCATAGAGTTACAAGAGGGAGATACATCACATCCAACGATAGACGCGGATACATGTGAGATACTTCCGTATCACTTATTTTTTGCTCCGACATGTGCTCATTATCACACAAATATTTGATACCCCGGCGTAATTGTAGACCCGTTTATGAATATCCGCTCAATGGTCAATGGATCATGATGGACTCAGATGATGGTTTTGTCCTTTGGACCGGTATTTGGAAAGGTAACTCTCTTGTCTAACGAACCTTAATCGGAGCTCTTGGCTGATCTTCTATTTTTTTCTCCCCTTCTCACTAACGCACTGTAAACAGCTCTTGGAAATGCCAAAGGTAGTTACTATTTAGTCGGAAATTTCACTTTAGGGTTTGATTCGAGATTCACCAGCTGATATAGTCAAGATGCTTGAGTCTCAGCCTGAGCTCGCTTCTCAACTACGTCGAGTTCGAGGCGGTTATCTCAAGATACAAGGAACATGGATGCCTTATGAAGTATGCTTGCCCTTCTGTGAAATGCCGCTTAACTTCGGCCTAACTTCGTTTCTTCTAGGTTGCCCTGCGTTTGGCGAGAAGGTAAGGCAGACCGACTCATCTGAAATTTTCGCTAATTCACATTGTAGGGTTGCATGGACTATTCGCGAGGATTTGATTCCTTTATTTGGGTTCGTATACCGAGCTAAAGTCTACTTTGATGTGACTTAATCTAATTTTCTATATACGAATAGGCCAACGTTCCCGTCCACCTGCCTCGCGCCAGATCAGCCTGGGTACGGCCAGATTCTGGGAAATCAACAGGGAAAACGGCGCGGAAGACGTGCTGCAGTGCCTCTACCATTGCCGGCTCCCTTACCTCCGCCGCAACCTGCAGAAATTGAACCTCGTACGGGATCACCAAATCAACAGAGACAGACTAGCATTGCTGGACCTTCATCCTTGGGTGTCGTTCGAACTGGAGAACGACTTGAAAATGTGTCCCCCGCACCTTTATCTGCTGGACCTTCAAGAACAAGTCACTTTGATTATGCAGAAAGGGAACAGATACTTGGAGAATATCCTCGAGATGCTTATCCGTTTCCTCACGGTTCAGAATCGAGACTACAACACTACAAGCTTTCGGTGATGGCACCTCCCCCACTACCCTCACATTATGACTACCCGAGGTCCCCAGTATCTCCTTTCCAGCATGCTCATTCCCCTACTTCTGTCTTCCGAAATGAACACCAACCAGCTACGATTCAGAGGCAAAGTGGACGGTACTCTCCCTATCGACGGACGTCATCCACACGTTATCGTTCTGCAAGCATAACAAATCCGTTCCCTCGAGCGTCTCCGATAGATTTACCACCTCTTGCTATTCCTTCACGACCACGCGCAGCCTCAAGTATAGACCGCAGCTCCTTATCGGCTCACCCGGTATTGGGTCCATCTTCATATTCTCGCTCACACCCAAGTCCCTCGGCAGCAGATCCGACCACGCCACCGACACACCAACGGTCTCCCGGAGATACATTTATTTTACCACCCTTGCAACCGCCATTGGCAACAACGGTCTCCGACGTATCGCGACGGCGCTCTGATAGTGGTCACTACTCTTCGGGAAGTGGAAGTGGTTACTCCCTTCCTCCGATATCCTCACTAGATGACCCCCCTTCTACCGGCCACCGAAGAAGTTCACAGTTGGATTCTACTGCAGTCTTGAAGCGACTGGCTCTTGATGACGAGACTTATGAACGGACGTCTAGCTTTAGCAGCGTTGCCCATCGTCACCGAGTCGGCGCCGAGGTAGCTATAGGGACGACGATGGCAACGATGTGTTAGTCGATCCCCCTACTGAAGAACAGCTCTGGACTAGACGCCGATCGTTGTCGGAACCTCCGTCTCAACAGTACGTTAAATCCATGCATTGCAAGTCCGATATTGAATCGACGCTCAAATGTCTCGGTATATACTTTTATTAACAACAACTAATTTATTACGACAGGTATACCTTTACGAGAAAGCAGTCGCCAGGGAACCATGACGGTAGCTACGAGGCTAAAATGTCCCCGATCAATGAAGGAGAGTACTACCGAGAACGTCAAGAGTCTCGTCCAGACGTTCGGAGGGTTGCGGGGCTGATAAACTCCAGTGGTGAGTCAATTGGACAACAAAGTGAAACTCGACGGTCATCATACTTAGGAGGTAGAATGGAAAGAGGGAGTTCAGCCCATTCACTATCCCCTCCGGGGCGACCCTTATCGCAATCGCAGAACAGAGCAGACGACCATGCCAAGTCCGTTAAGAGAGGCACATCGCGGACTAACATCTCGCTTCTTCGAGAAGGACTTGGTGCAGGTTCTTCGGGCTTGAGGGATCTGGATCAACCAAGTGGCGAAAGAGACGATTATACACCTCGTCAGCGTGTATCCTCAATATCTCCAGAGCCACCAGCGTATTGGCGGCCGCACTCGAGGGGGTCTACGCCTTCGGGCAACCAGGCTCAGTATGTGCCCTCACCACCTGGGGAACCGCAGCCGCAAGTAAGTGTAGCTCCCTCTTACCAGCTTCAGAGTAGGAATAGTAGCCCATTTGAACGAGGAAGGCTGGATCAACCGCGTACGGCCCTTACGGACTCTCCTCCTCAGTCACAAGACGATTTGGTCTCGATAGATAACCGTAATAGAGTTACCGATACACAATACTCGACTCGAACTCGTTTCCATTCTCCGGATACTAGTAATCCCCCAAAGAGACGGAGGGTGGAGGACGCGTGGTGATCTAAATCTCGAGAACGTGGTAACAAGCTCCCTCGGGACCTTCATGTACTTGATACTCTGGACTGCAAAAGACGGACTTACTTTCATATCTTCTTTTAGTTTTTTTCTCCTATTCTCGTCCCCCACCCCCACCCCATTTTCGTTCAGATTCCACACCTTGGTCATGGTGTATTTTGTTTAGTTTATATTCCCCTCTTTGGACTCTTTCTTTTTCAGGCTCAGGTACTTATTTCGAAAGAGATTTAAGAGCCTTCTAAGCCCATTTTTTGTTCCTCATTCTCGAGGTAACGTTTGATCGGATTCCGGTCCTAAAAATTTGGTTGCCCTTTTGATCCTACAAGCGCTTTGTACCCACTTATTTCTGCAACTCATCTCTGTCGCGCTGCATTGCTTGTACATCTCTGTACATCGACATCTTATCAACCGGCAATTTGCCTGACTTGATCTCTCGGACTGCTTGCTATTGTTCATGACTATTATAACGACTTGAAACTTGAAAAACACTCTCTGTCCTTTCCCACCATTCATTTGAGCACTTCTTTTTGATTTTAAAACAACTTGACCGGACTTCATTCACATCCTTAATACCTTAAGATTACTTTTTTTATATAGTTATGGTCGCTACCTTTATAATTTGTTGATTTTGTAAACTCATTTTACTACAACTCGACTCTGATCCCCGTTCTCGGGTTTACTGGCCCCCCTCTTCTCGGACTCTCTAACCCCTCTTCCTTCCCGCATTCGAACCTTTCCTTGAATAGCGCAAGCATTTTTTACCTTACATGTTGACCGCCGAACTTGACTCGATAGATCTTTTCACAGCCTTTTTCTATCGATAGGATTGTTGGACTCGATCTTGTTCCCCTATATATTACCTTTTCGTTGGCCGGCAATCCTTCCTTTTTTCTTCCTCTTCAGGTTCACCTGACCTACCTACAATTCTTTGATTGTTATTTCTGACATTCTCTTACCTTCAAAGTCAGCTTAACTTCCCTTATCTTTAAAATGGACGTTTGCTTTTCCCTCTAGGTCTACTGAGGTCCGGAGGTGCTGCTCTTCATTTCTTTTTTTTTTCCTTCTCAATATTATCTACTTTAGCCCACATGTATATTTTAAACATTACCGATATAGATCTAATCAGAATAAGTAAACATCAAATTCCAGACGTCCATTTTGTTAGAAATAAATGGTGTGTTCCGATGTTCCAGACGTTTCGGGACAAAGGGCATAGACTTCGCTGAAGTTTAAATTCGGCAAACGATCCGCCTCATGTGCCCCCCCTCCCCTCTCTCATATCTTCAGAATCGGATGCTCACCCGTGAATATTACTTATAACGTATTCGTGGCAAGGCACACTTTTAAAAGAACTTCACTGACCTGCTACTTGTGAAAGTATAGAAGAACCAAAAAAAATTCAAATAAGGAAGAGTGACTCTAGATAAACAATGAATAACAGAGATTTTTGTTTAGTCCTGAAAAATGGGGATATCTCCGCTCCAGGTACTCCCCGAGTGTAAGCGGACTTTACTGGCTGACGAATTCACATTGGAGAGGGTTCGATGATCGGGGGAGCGGCAAAACGAGATCATCTTCTGTAAAATCTTTGTATTCCCTTCTTTTTCTTTTTCCCTTCCCTTCATGCACCTGAAAAAGTTTGGTCCTGACTTATTGTCCCCCCTTGCTTGAGAATTAATATCTACAAGCAGATACGACACCCCCTACCATTGGCATCGATAGAGCCTACCAAAAACGTGTGTCGCGGAGACATCCGCTCAACTGTTGAAAAGAATTCTCAACTCAGACCGGGTACAAACTAACTCTTTTTCTTTTCTAATTTCTTTTTCCTCGGGTGCAGACCCGCAGATCTATAGTGTACTAGAGTTTTTGAACACCTCGCACAGAGAGATAAATCCACGGAACTGTATCCCCGCTTCCGCCGAGATGGTTTGCATTTCTTGGGAGGGAACTTTTTTTTTTTCCTCTTTTTCATTTTTTTTGTGGGACCAAATGTTTAGACTAAGCGGGAAGGGGATCAGACACAGGGAGACTTTTCTCTTGTGAAGCGCGGGCGGTATATCACATAAGCGAGTGGCCTCATGATAAAAAAAACAAAATGGCTAACTGAAAAAGGTTCCCACTGATTGAAGCACCTCTTTTTTTTGTGTGTGATAAGAGGTGAGAGAGAGATGTTAGTAGGAATCGAATCCCTTTTTTTATACGGATTCTTTAATTTTCGCGCCCCGTTCGCCCCTTAGCTGGTGGATCAAAGTCTCGTAGCCTCGTGTGGCTAGCTTCTCCCTCCAGCTGACTGAGTTCCTCTTTGATTATTAGTGGATTTGGAACTTGCGAAACCGATATTGTTGACTAGAAGCTTTGAAGGTGCGTGTCCACTGTAGGGAAGAAGACTTCGAGGGGGACTTCTAGCGTCTATGGCTCTTTGGCCTCGATAGGTAAAAGTGTCTTTGAAACCTTGTATTGGAAATAGAGGCTTCGTTAGCGCAGATTAGGCATAGATTTTCTCTTGACATTAAAATGAGAATTGGCTTGAAACTGTAATAAATATCGATGATACGATTAAACGCTGTTCTGACTTGAAAGTATCAAATTAAAGAGCGATTTTGTGTCATGTCTGTGAAGTAAATTATGAGTTTAGGGAGATTAGGAGAAATATGATACCTGAAATGAATTAAGCACAAGCAATATATCAATAATTGAAGCAGTTAAGAGTGATTCTACTATAGACAAATCGGAAACATCCCATTTCAGAAATTTAATACGGTTCTTTCCCATAAAGGGTACGCTAATGATCTGCATGCACTGCCACTGGTTTAGTTACCCAGCACGAGAGAGCTGAGAGGTTGTAGCCTTGCTTTTGCAACAGACTTTATTCTGATCTATGAACTCTGCCTGAGACTCTACCAGAATTCGCGAAATCTTAGATTTTATCTGGGGACGCCGGGAACTCGAGAGTGCCTCTAGTGCAACTCCTAGTCACGCCCCTCCGTTTACAGATTCCATACAACTTAGACCGCTCCGGCGAAGTAGCTTGGATAGGAGTGGAACCAGAATCGAGCTACCTAACGTTATGAAATTTAGGTACATGCCACATGTAACTTTGTGAACTACATTAACATTTATATTTAGCAATTCCTTGAAATTTAACTCCGTTGCTGACTGGATTGATGAATATATTGAGTATGTGTGCTTTCATGTGCCATATTGCTAGTTAACGTAGTGCTTGCCGTTATACTAGCTATTCCTCACTAAAGAAGCAAATATATCAGCTAGAAAAGAAGCAACAAGCTATTTCAGTTACACGGGATCATGATGTGGAGTCTGACGAACATTCAGCTCTTATAGGCCGCGATCCGTCATCTGCTATGACGGATGAGATTTTTAGACCTTTACTAGATCGGGAGCTCAAGAAAATATGCGGATTCTACGAAGCTCAAGAAGAAGCTCTTCTGAAAGACCTTGAAGAACTTGAAAGGTCTGTGCAAATGAAAGAGGAAGAGTTTTTACACGATGCAGAACAACACTACATGAATTTTGATAATAATAATGACGACGATGATGATGACGATGACGATGACAGGGAGTCTCCTGTTCGTGAGCGCGCACCTAAAGCTAGCCGTTCTTTACAAAGACGCGGAAAGCCTGATAACTTTAGCAGGGGTGCTCGTACGTTCTCTAGGAGTTCATGTGTATTATACCCTTTTCTCTGACACCCTTTACTAGCCGTTGTTCAGACTTCTATATCTCATGACTCAGCCCAGTCCAGAATCTCGCGACGTCTCAGTGTTTCATCAAGTGAAGATGGCTATGACCTTGAAGCTAGCCTTGCATCACTTGGCCAGATACCCGAGCATGATGCTCTACGGACAAGCGTTGGGGACCTTCGCGGTTCCAGTGTTTCTCCGACTCGGAGTCGCGCGAGAGCTGCGTTATCGAATATATTCACACTCGTCAAACCAGATGCTAGTGTAACATCATCACCACTTGCCAAAGATACAATTTGGAATACAAAGAGTAATTATGCATTTGATGTTCGTGCCCTCTTCAAGAGGCGGATTACCACGTTATATAATACTGCCACATCGTTAAGAGCATACGTTGAACTAAATTACTCTGGCTTTCGTAAAATTCTGAAGAAGTGAGGGTTTTCTTGCTTTAGACTACTGTTCTTTCTTACATTAATCGTAACAGATATGATAAGATAACGTATAATGAGGTTAGTAGTTTTATCTTATTATACTTATCAAGTTACTAAATATATTTTTAGCTGAAAGACCATTACATGCATGATGTTGTTGAGGAGGCGTATCCATTCCAACAAGAAACGAAAGAGAAGCTCAAGAATACCATAAATCGCCTCATCGCACTCTATGCAAAATGTGTTACCCACAACGACTTTGCCGCGGCTTCCCGGCAGCTCAAAGTTCACCAACGGGAGCAAATAGCTTGGGAGAGGGACACGGTATGGCGAACTATGATCAGCCAAGAACGCCGCGGAACGCGTGATGGTCAGGTGAAGGCCTTGGGCGGACGTGTTTCTCCTGAAGAAAGTTATGGTCTTGTAGTTCCCACTCCTCTCGGCAGATTCAAATTGTCAACGAAGAAGATTTTCCTCCTCGCGGCCATTATAGTCTTTGTGATCTTGTTGAATACCGAACTTTATCCTACTACGGAAGCAAATAACTGTTTTGCTATCTTGATATTGAGTACTATCCTATGGGCTACAGAGGCAAGTCTTACTTGAGTTACATTGGAACTTATCAACTAGATAGCCTAACAAAATACTCAATAGGCTATTCCTTTATTCGTGACTTCGATACTCGTTCCCCTTCTACTTGTTGTTTTCCGTGTCTTTGTATCAGCGCACGATAAGGAAGTCCGGCTAGGGGCACCAGAAGCAACGAAGTAAGCTGCTGACTTATAGAAAGACTTTCTGATGTTCTAACGCATCCTTCTTTTTCATTAAGATTCATCTTTTCGCAGATGTTTTCACCAACAATCATGCTGTTAATAGGCGGCTTTACAATCGCTTCTGCTCTGAGCAAGACAAATATCGATCGAGTAATCATTACTCGCTTGTTGAGTTTCGCAGGAACGAAGCCAAATACAGTCCTACTTGCATTTATGGGTGTATCCTGCTTCGCGAGCATGTGGATCAGGTATGCAGGACTATTCTTTCGGATGCTTAACACTCATTTACTTTCACAGTAATGTTGCAGCTCCAACACTCTGCTTTACCCTGATCAAGGTAATGTATGGCATATTTTTTAAGCTTCTAATTAATAACGTTTTCAAAGCCGATTTTACGAAACCTTCCCCCAAAACCAGTTTTGCACCATGTTTAATCGTAAGCGGATGGCTCCCGATTAATAATGAAGAGTACTTTATTCATAAACCCATAAAAAACTTGATTTTTTTAAATTTAGTTGGGTATCGCACTTGCAGCAAATATCGGAGGACAAAGTTCTCCTATTTCTTCACCGCAGAATCTTATTGCCCTAGATGAGATGGATGAGCCACTTGACTGGGCGCAGTGGTTCGCCGTAGCCTTACCTGTCTCGGCAATATCTATAGTCTTAATCTGGATCCTGTTAATTATGAGTTATAATCCCTCCCGCACTTTAGACGGAGAAACTCTTGTCATTAAGGAGATAAGGCCTACTAAAGAAAGTTTCACCGCTAAACAATACTGGGTCACCTTCGTTTGTATTATAACTATAGCTCTTTGGTGTATTGAAAAAGAAATTGAAGGTCTCGTCGGAGACATGGGAATAATTGCAATTATACCCATTGTTGCATTTTTCTCCACGGGTATATTAAGAAAGGTGAGTAACTGACGGGAAGGGAGACTTCTAAGCTTTTAATTAATGAAACGCTAGGATGATTTCGAGCAATTCTTGTGGACTATAGTGTTCCTAGCTATGGGTGGTATTGCTCTTGGGAAGGGTGTCACAAGTTCTGGACTACTAAACATCTTAGGGGACGGAATTAGAGATATTGTCGGCAGCCGTTCTCTTCCTGCTGTGGTCTTTGTTCTGACCTTTGTTGTACTTGTGAGTTCGGTGTCTCTTGTTTTTTTTTGTGCTTAGACTAATGAATAAATATGAAACAGGTCATATCTACTTTTATTAGCCATACAATCGCTAGTGTTTTATTGGTACCTATCGCTAAAGAAGTGGCCAACAGTCTTCCAGGAAATCACCAGCGCCTACTTATCTTCCTTACGGGTCTTGTTTGTTCGACTGGTATGGGAATGCCCGTATCCGGATTTCCGAACCAAACTGCGTAAGCCATTATCACGGCTTTGTCTTTTCTTAGGGGCGTTATAATATTGAAACTGTTTCAAATTCTAGCGCGACACAGGAGGACGATGTCGGCCAGCTCTATTTGTCAAATATTGATTTTCTCAAAAACGGCGTCCCAGCAAGTATTATTGCGGCCCTTGTACGTTTGCCCCTATTTCCCTCTTATTATCGTTTCAGGACCCTAAATATGATTTCTTTCTTCGCACGTAGGTCGTTGCGACAGTTGGATTCGGTTTGATGCTTGCTATAGGGTAAGCTTCTTTTCCTTCCCTGCATCGAAGAGATCCTTAAATTCAATTTATCTTTTTAAAGCTTATGACGACCGACGTCGGACAATCACCGTTGTTATAGACTTCGCGCCATACCCTCTCGCATGCCTTTGTGGTGTTGGGAACGATATTCAATTTACCGCGCACGGCATAATTTTTTTTTCTAGTGCAAATAGTTAATCCTCGCTGGTATATCAACGTTATCTGAGATGGCTGTATTGGTAACTACTTTATTCTCTTGGTTGCTTCCTATAATAGAATTTGACACTCCGATGCGCTCGTTGCTTGATGTGAGAAGGGGGTTGTTAACATTCGCTGTCTTTATAACTGCGTTTCATGGTTTCAATGTGGACCATCTGTTTGTACATGTTTTGTTAGCCGTTCTTTCTAAATTTAAAGGGCCTTTCCTAATTCCGATTATTGAAGATCTGATATTTATTGAACTTCATCAGATTCCGAGATATTGAATCAAACACAATTTTGTATTTATAGAGGTACAAGAACATATGAGAAACACAGAGAAGAGGTAATGTATATTTATCTTTTTTGGAGGGCAAGCTGTAAAGGAGTCATAACGTAATCGTGAATGAGGTAATGTCGTACGGGTCATTCGTTACCGGTCGTGAAGTGGAGAAAGAGAACATCAACACGCGCCAAGACGCATGTAAAAAGAGAAACTTTTACATCATATACTAGTTAATAAGACAAAGAACCCAAAACTTGGATAAAATTGAAGGGGCATATCTGTTGTATCATGGCAAAATTGAGGTTTGTGGGGGAATTAGGGATATTACATGTATATAGAGATCTTGGTTAACAGATGGCTGAAGAAAAACTTACAGATTCTGTTTGTAAAAATAAGAATCAAGGATAGTGGCTGATAAAACACGAGGTGAGAATTGAAAGCACCGGAAGTAGAAGACAAGCATCCGCGATACTCTTTGCCAGAATAATAAGAGACAGTGACAAAAATAGTACAGAAGATTTCATTGAAATGGAGAACAAAGTTTGAGAACGGCACTTTAAGCCATATAATCAATGGCTTGTTCGGATTCTGAACGGCAGACAAAGCAATAATAAGGCGCTAGAGGCTGGAATCCCCCGCATGAAGTGGTTATGCCAATCATGTCTTCTTTCCCACTATCCGATTTAGCAAAGTAGTGAGTACGACCGCACATACACCGACACCAACCATAAAAACGTAAGATGGAACACCGTTCTCGAGAGGGTCCCAAGCATCAGGAATATAGTTCCGCCACTCAGATTTATTGGAAACAGGGGTCAATTCATCGCAATTATTGTTGGTACTGTTTTCGGCAATCGAAGGAGGTAGCTTCTTCGAAGGGCCAGAAGCTTCATTTGTCTGAGTAGAAGTGGCTTCCACCAGTATCGTGCTTGGCTTCGTAGCTCCCATGCACTCCGCCAGCATAGATCTCGACTCTGTGACAGAGTTCCTTTTCACAATATCCTGGCAATATTGATCTCGTATAACCTGCTCCGCGTCTTTACGTTCTAGGACTTCTAATTTCTTCTCAACCACGTCTAACCGTTCCTTGAAAATCTCTAGTAAGGACAATGCTGTTTGCAGCTTTTCATTTTCTTCCGTTTCAAGCTTCTTTTTCGCACTGTCAACCCCTGTTTGTATGGTATCTTGCCCCAGTTCATTAATGTCGATTTGCGTACATTCATCCACTTTCTCGACAATCTGCAGTGGAGTTCCCAGAGTTAACTTCAAGCCCCCTGGAGAAGAAGAGGCGGACATGGGTGGTGTGGGTAGTGGGCGTGAAGGCAAAGGGCGAGAAAAGATATCCTTGATCCGTCTCCTTGACTCGCCAGTAGACTTGTTACTCCCCTTCCCACTTCCTGTTCTTGAGTTGCAAGAAAGAGGAGACGGGATATGGGACTCTCAAGTGCGGTATCATTCTCGGGGTTGATACGCTTCACGGTTTCAGCAATGTTTAAGTCTTCCCATGCCTTTGCACCCCAACTATGAGACAGAGAGTCGGTACTTGAAGCAAGCAATTCTTCAACAGAAGGTTCCTCGTCGTTTCTGACTATCTCATCCAATCCTAATATCTCTGGTAAAGCTTCCATGACCGGAATCGGAATCGGTGACGTAGTACATGGAGGTTCTGGAAGGATGCGTTTTTTAACTGTCGCGCGCGCCTTTCGGTCCTCAATTTCACTAGCTTCTGATCCACTGGCAAAAGCTGCTTCCTCATCGGCCCAGGCATTAGTAAGTAGTTCTCCTTCACTTGTAGAACTCCCGTGATTGCTGAGACCGGAACTAGAAGTCCGCTCAAGACTCGCTACAAGGCCACGAACACGACCTTTGCAATTAGAATTCTTGCTCGGAGTTATATCCTGAGACCCAGAAACATCATCGACCGATGAAGAGGAAGAACTAAAAGCGTGTGTATAGGGAATCTTGTAGAATTATTGTCATCTTCTTCAAAACCCCAGATTCGTCCCTTCAAAACATTTTGACGCAGGTTACGCGATGCATTAAGTAGAGCCTCGCGCCAGAGATTATTAACTCCCATTCTTTGAAATCATATTTAGTATCGAGATTTTTGTGAATATGTGTGAACTCAGAAAACTTACGTCTCAAGATCCTGTTCATTCAGTCGCAAGAATGCGCGTCCATTCAGTCTTGCTTCCTTCACGAATCCAGCAATATCCTTTGCGACGGGAAGGGGTAGAGGTAAGCTTTCTCCCGAGCGCACACGAAGAGCAGTGATAAGATAAGAAGACAATTGTGATGTTGTCCAGACTCGAGGATTCGAAGGTAAATCCTCAACCTTAACGGGGGAAGATGGCGGAGGAGCGGACGAGATTGGAAGCGTCTCTGCTCTTGTTCTTAGATTTGGGAAGATTGTCCCATCTGATCTTGCATGACTATGCCCAATCCTGCTCTTGACCGGGGAGGTTTGAGCTGGAGGTGTAGGAAGAGGCCTAGGTGAAGAATATGCCAGATCGGATTTGCTATGGCGATGTTTACTGGACGAGGGACTTGAGGTATTCGGTATATATACATGCTTTGGAGAAGCAGAGAAACCAGTTGAGTTAGATCGGGTCAGTAATGCGGTAGAAGTTGTCTTGATAGCATATGGGTGTTGATTTGGAGTAGAAGGTAGTGGACCGCGTTCACTTCCACGATGTCCACTTGGTACGAGCACCGGAAATATTTTCTTTTCGGGCGACGCTGGGACACTTGTCGTCATGTTGTTATAAGATTCAGTTCTGATGTCGCCAACAATGATTATTACTAGATTTAAAAAGTTTCTGTTCCTTTGCTGTCTTGAATGTTGAAGATGGAGAGAAAAGTGTGTAGTAACCGATGAACCCCTATAATTATTTGTCTTCACGGGTTTAACACGTTTTTATTTAGTACCCCCATATGGCCTCTCCCGTGGCTGGCTCGTCATCCTTGAAGTCGACTCTTAATCCTTATCAGCCTTTCCCTATCAAGGCCACAAAGGTAATTAGCTCCAACAATTGTTAGTCACATAGGTAGTAATTACGAAACTTGTTCTCCAGAATGAGCGAATTCAGTTTTCTTCATTACATCCGTTTACTCCTACCTTCGTGGAAACGCATATAAGCAAGTCAAAAAACCTCGATGCGAAATCTCTTTATGAGAACAGAGTCAAAGGTCGCACAATCTTACTTGAAAACCCTGTACGAGAGAGTCGATTTAAGAGGAAGAGAGAAGAAAAGAAGAAGCAACATCAAAAGGTCGTTGAACGAAGGAGACTGAAGTTGATCAGCAAAAAGGAAGCTAAGCTAAAAAGTTTGTGGACGTTGGAAGATAATCAGAAGAAGTATGTGACAATAGCAGTTCCTCAAACTGATATTTGAACGATGTATGTAGTTATGAACTCTTTGTCCCATTACACCACTTATGGTTGGGATACATGTCCGAATTACTCGGTTTGAGTCCGGTGCCATCAACGATACCCGGTACACCGTCTCTACCAAACTCAGCTGCAATGCATACCAAACTGGTCAAGGCAGATTTCCATGGTTCGATAATCACTGGTAAGTAAGCTTCTTCTCTTATGATATTCACAATCTCAGGGCTAAATCTCTCTTTTCCAGTAAAAAAGGCTAAAAACCCTTCTCTTGTGGGTATTTATGGGATAGTCCTACTTGAATCTGAGAACGCTTTCAAGCTTATTACGCCCAAAAATCAAGTAAAATGTAATGTTGATCGATCACTTTGAATGCTACTGTAAACTAACTTGCAACAGTAATACCCAAACAAGGCGCAATCTTTTCTTTTAAAATACCAATATATGATATCCGATCTTTGATACCTTCAACGCCGCACTCTGCCTCACAGGAGACTAGCGAAATGGATGCAGGTAGCAATTCTGCTCAAGCACTTCCGGATCTCAGCATTATTCCTTATATGGAGTTCGAATTATACGGAAATCAGTTTCGGTTCGCGCAGCAGAGCGTGCAGGCAAGAAATTTAAAGCTAAGGAGACGATAGAGCTTTAGAATACGCAGACCAACGTATTTTCTCGTCTCTTTTCTGCCTGCAAAAGACAGACACGAATCATGTCGCTTTTGCCTGGTCCTATCTGCTATGCTTCAATCATCATTATGTTACCAATTTTTCAAGTAAACGATTTGAATATGCACTTGTAAGGATTATGTAACTGTAATTACGTCATATATACTGTAGATAATTTATCTACAGCCGGTATAGTAAAGACGCAGATACAAGATTGGCGAGCCAAGTTGGAAACGCCTATCGATTAACCTGCCTGGTTTAGTAATGTCGATCGTAATCCTGGCGTCCTTTACTATACCCGCATTATAACAATCTATCTACACACTTTCGATTAGAGTCTTTCTAAACCACCATGGCTGATGTCACTCAAACGGACGTCTCACGTCCATCGGCTCTTCCCTCAGCACGCTTAAAACCGACAGCAACTCAAGCTGTGGCAGACCTTAACTCTCATGATTATCTTGTGAATGTGGAAGAAGAATGGAACAAGAAAATCGATGTTGAAATTGAAACACTAGTAGATGGGATGGTTGACATAGTCACATTAGCCTCAGTATGTATAACAATTTAACACCCATAATAAGATATAATTAATCTAAAGTTCATACTGCAACAAGATTGAGGACAAGGATAAATTTCGCATCGCTCAAGAATCCTTCCAGACAGAATGCCGTGCCGAGTCAATGATCCGTGCAGCCCACTCTTTACTTGGGATTACGCATTCCATGAAACTCCTTCTGCTCTTGTCAGATGAACAGCAGATAACGCTTCAACGTGATGCTACATTAAAGGAATCTCAGATGGGTGCAAAGGAAGCGAAGGACAAAGTAGCAGCGTTGTTGACAGAGCTGTTCGAGACAGCCAAAGAAACCACCTATGGAGATAATTCTGTCGCCAACTAGTGAAATTGGCTCATTTAGACTCAAAAACATACCATACTCAAATCAAATGGATATGGCATACGATATTCTGAATCATGGTCGTCTTGCTAGCCAAGGTAATTTACTATCAACTGCCTGTGTCTGTTTTCTCGTTGATTACTAATTTAATAATAGTTCTTGTGAGATAGGAGCGTAATACCGACTAGTCTACAAGCTTTGACATCTTGAAACCTCAGGAGGCTAAATCTCGGCTTCAACCTAATTCTTTTATCTTGATCATACACCTCAACTGGCCATTGGAGACGTGATAGGATACGTATATCCTGAAGGCATCTTAATATGATATTGTGTTCGACATCCTAACCGCAGTTGACAATATTTGACGTCACTCTCAATTACATAACAACTAACTTAAATATAAATTAAAAGACTGTTGCATTATATGTTGATGTGGTCTACAATCCCGCATAATTTTCTGCCTTGATAGTCTTCGTTATTTATTATAACCAACAGTTCTTTGGAACTATCGCATTGCCGCTACCCAGAGTTCTTATTTAATCATGCACCAAAACAGTCATTTGCCTAAGCACATATCATTCAACAATCACCGTATTGTACAAAACTATCAACTTACAACGCGTATAATAGAACACGTACATCGTGGATGGGTTATGTTATGCTTTAAGCCATCGACAAACTTTGAAGTTTATGCGATATTGTAATACTGATTACGCTAATAATACATATGTTAGGATTTAGTAACCGATCAAATCACATGTAAACACGGTTTAGAAACTTGTATCCACTATTTATTCTAAAGTGGAACAACATAGCGAGAGAAGCTTGAAGCCTTCGCCCCACGATGTCTGATATCAAAACCGAAGGATTCAAAGTGAGTGATATACCATCTTTCGAATCAATAAGGGAAGAATACTTAAATTCTTGTTCCAAAAGTCGTCTGACGTTCTCGCCGAACTTGCTTCCGTATTTTCATCGTTCAGCGAGACGGAAAAGAAAGCTCAGATAAAGAAGGTACATTGTATATATTGCTAAGCTTGTAATAATGCAAATTCTGGGACTGAGGTGAACGCATTCTATCACAGGCGAATGGTATCTTTGAGCTGCAGATCAAGAACAGTGATGGGAAAGAGGGCGTGTGGACAATTGATTTAAAGAATACAGGGACTGTGTTCAAAGGGTCTGTACCGAAACCAAAGAAGGCCGATGTTATCATCATCCTTTCTGATGAGACTTTCTGCAGCTTGCTGACAACAAAGTGAGCATTTGTTTTACTTCGTGTTTTATAAGCTTGGACTCAACGACTATATTCAAAGCTTGACGGTCAAAGGGCTTTCATGACGGGAAAGCTGAAGACAAAGGGTAATATGATGCTTGCAACGAAACTTGATAGTGTTCTCAAGGCAAGTACAGGCTTTAACTTACCCCTGATACATGAGTTCTTACATTGTTTGTCAGGCTGCTAAGCCTAAAGCTAAGCTCTAGGCAGCCGCATATACAAGCTCTACCTCACACCCTTCGTCCCCATGAGGTCTATATAAAGCTTATAGATCCTATAATATACCATTATCTTGTCTGGCTGGATGTTCATAACTTGAAAGTGCATTGTGCTATGTTAACTATTATATCGATGTTGTAGAACAGTAAGAAACAACTCAATTTACGGGAACATAATATCCCAATATTCTATATTTAACATGATCGTGGCGTTACAGACTCATGATATTAACGATATGAAAGTTGACCTTGATCAGCTTGTATACGATGTGCTGGGAAAGGTCTAAGCTGATAGGTTGTCTGCACATGAAGTGATTGGCACCTGATACTACTGTGACTAGTTGACTTTTACTGATCTTAATTCTATTTGAATCCACGCTTCCTTGGAATATAAATGTATGTACTACTAGACTACTGTCTATACCGGTAATTAGCATATAATGTATATTAAATAAGCGCATCAGTGTGAAAATATTGGTCCATACAACTTTCCCAATGTAACGCACTTAGTATATCAGGTTTACTCATATGCATGAACTAGTTCACGCGCCTTTAGTTCTTTCTCCTCTTCTTCTTACACGTATGCCTACACGTACAAAGCTCGCTGAATAGAACCCATGGCTTTTCCTGCCACTCTCTGGTCTTTTGAGTACTAAATAAAGAAGAACATATATGCCAAACAGATGACTAGCATTCAGTCTATCTCCTTTTTTCAACAGTTAGCTGCACATTCGGCGTCATGTAACAAATAAATCTTGGGTCAGTCACTTATGAAAACGGCATTTCCTTTCCTTTTGGTGAACTCACCCTTACATGGACACGATCTCCTTCCGAGATTCAAATTTCCAAGATAATTATATACTTAAAGTCCTTTCTCTTTTTTCTATAGATCATATAACTAGTGGCATCAACCCAGTGCTTTATACTGTCATTCCTCTGGCGTGTCTCCTATTGTTTTACAGCCCGTATGATACTCCTACTCCTCTAGGCACAGTACTGAGCTGAGAGATATTGTCTTCGCTTGTATGCATCTCTTTACTCTACAGACCAAACGGATCACTCCGCCTTTCCCACAGAAGTATTTGATTTATACAACATACATGTGGTAATACTGATGGAACACGCGCTATCCTCCAGGTCAAAGTTAGCCCTAAGCTCAAGTTCAGTCATCTCTTGCTTTTGTCAAGTTTTCTCTATCTCATCGCCTATCGTTCTCATGTTTCAAGCTCCTGATCTTGAAAGCAACGAAAAGAAACTCAAAAATCAAGAGAAACTAGATGAAATTTTATCTCGAGTCAGGCACCTTGATCTTTCTGGGAAGCTAGAGGACGTGGAGGATGCCAAATGTCAACATGGGGGCTACTCTGATATTTTTGTTGGATGGATTGATAGTACCCATCTACGAAAGCCATTCTCTCCGGGACGTGTCAAAGTAGCAAAGAAATGTCTTCGAGCTCATTTAAAAGGGGATTTCGCATTGGTATGAAAGTGTTCCGCGTTTGACGGAACGACCACTGATAGGCGGGTATCATATAGGCTTTAGCAAAGGAGATATACATCTGGTCTAAACTTGATCACAAGAATATTTTGCCATTACTAGGGTATATAACTGAAGGGCCATATCCATCCTTGATTTCCGAATGGTGCAATTTTGGCACACTCATACACTACCTAAATGAGAATACGGATAGTAATATCCTAAGTATGGTATGACAGCAGTAATCATGTTAGTTTCGAGCTTAACTTGAGTTTTTGCTTTGATAGGCTCTTGGTATAGCTGAAGGGCTCGAGTATCTTCACAGTCAGAGCATTGTACACTCAGATATGAAATCAGTGCGTTCAAATACTCATATCTGAACTCACAAGAACATTCAAGATGCTTTTTAGGATAATGTATTGATTAGCTCAGGTGGTGAACCTCTGATCTGTGATTTTGGCATCTCTCGGTTGATGTCCTCGACCCAGTCCTTCGGAGCAACAAGTAGTATATCTGGTATACGTGGAACCTGTCGCTGGATGGCCATCGAACTCCTACGCTTCGATGAAGACAACCCTGATGTTAAACATACACTACAGTCAGATGTGTGGGCATTTGGGATGACGATGTTTGTATGTGAACGCTCCTTCGAGACTGAAACCATGAAGACCCGCTAACCCCATAGAGTAGGAAATAATAAGTCTCAAGAGACCTTACTTTGAGGTCAAGATGGATCTCCAGGTGTATTCCAAGATCATGCAAGGCGTTCTTCCACAGGAACCAGAAGGAATCCAAGAAGATCTTCATAAGCTTGTACTGTGGAATATATGTGAATTATGTTGGAAATCGGATCCAGTGTCCAGGCCTAGGATAACGGAGATCATCAGTCTACTTCTTGGGATCGAAATTTCGGATGTTGGTCAAGTTGTTTCACCTTTGGAAGATACAATAGATGAAGATATCAATACAGGAATTTCGCGTAAATATCCTTCTAAAAAGACTGTAATGGCTCGGCGAGTTAGTTATCGACAGGCTTCGTTAAAGGGCATAGATGCATCCTTTCGGGTAAGACGTCATAAGAAAACAGAATTCTATTTGCCTCCTTCTCCACCTCCCCAACTAAGTGATGGCAACATCTCTGTTATGGCTGTGTATAAGGGGCATGGAAAAGAAAAGGACTCTATACTATTATCGGACATGGCCCTGATAACGACTACATGGATGATATCAATGGTAATATTTGTACTGTTTTGTTCTCTGGCTTACGTTTATGATACTGTCCCTCAAAAAAAATCTTATGACTCTCCTCTATTTTATGTTTAATGTTAATATTCATTCCTCCTTACTCAAGCTTATATAATTCTTAACACAACTTCATTGTCACATGTAATAGTCGCAATTCTATTTTCTACTAACTTGATACATATACATTCTGTTTATTATCTGCACTCCAAACTTGTTACTCATGCTCATTCTAGCACCACGAGAGGTTGAAAGCCTTTCGACTCTAAATTTGCGCCTTCACAATCGCAATATGGATGAAAACTCAAATTTGATTGAATCACCTATAGATAAATCTTTGATGCTCAAAGATCGCATTGAGAGATGGATTGCTAATAACAAGAGTGTTATTGGTGAGTTATATAATCCTAAATGTGCAAGATTCTCAAATATAATGCAATTTATATAGATTATGCAGACCCATCCAAAGCACAACACGTAGAATCAGTAAAGTCAAAATTTGGGATCTTCTTAAAAGATTTCATATCATAAGTTGATCCTTATTTTTGAAATAATAAAAAGTGAGTGTGTTATTGCAGTTGTTATTTTGGTGCGTAATCAGTGATGGCTTCGATCTCATTGGCAGAACTAGGTAGCACCCCATTTATGAGAAATACATAGACAATGAAACTTGAATCTTATTGACTTTTAATCGACTTGCCAGTGATCGTAATTGTTACCAATGATATAACTATTATAAAGTTATCTTGATACTCCAAGAAGCCACACTATAGTCAATCGTACTTAGAATTCAATCGATGAGATTACTCTTCTGATGGCTTTCACGATATAGAATATTGATCGCTGCGCTCCAAGACGTTTCATACTAGACCTAATATATGGAGTATCTGAGGCATATTACTATTTTTCGTCGGAAGATTTGTGGTATACAAGTGAAAAAGTGGTAGGAAAATACTGTCACTATCCCTTCAGTTTATAGAAATGCCCAGATGTGATGGCCGAGTCAGGTTTGTCGCAAAACCATACTAGTAGATTTGAGAAGTGATGGTGAGTATACAGGGGAGTACGCGATGCAGCCTCAGGGTGGAAGGATTAAAGCAGACTCAGAGTGATCGCAAAGAGGACAAGAAGATGAATAGTATCCCTTTTCTGTTCTTGTTCACAGAATGTACTTAAGACTCCGGATAAAAGAGAGAATGTTACTACCAATCTTGAAAGTCCACATATGCGGGAAAATTAGTTGTGATACATTTGATCTCGTGTGGCATTAGTAAGTGTGTGGGTAGTTATCTTGAGATGGATGCTTCTTTCGCGTTATTTGATGCTTTCTTCCGATATATCTGATACTTAACTGGTGAAAACTCCTGAAACTTGTCAGCTTCATGTTCGGTCGTCTATGTCTCGTTTTCTACAATTTTTTGTTCAAAATATCTTAATCTGGCTCTGTATCTTGATTCGTGGGCCGTTGAATGTGACTTGTATCTTCCTATCTTCTTCGTAGGTTATCGTTAGTCATAGGCACAAATTGGAATTACATTTATAATCTAAATTTAGTATATGATTTGCAATAACTCGCACGTGACACAATGCCGAGTGCTTCCGTCACAGTTTCTGACATGGTGAATGATAGAATTTACGGTATTCACTCGCACTTTTTCGAAATTACTCAACGTCTTCAATCCGTCTGCATGAATAGGACATCTTACACACAAGCTACCGTTTGAAAACTCTTATACAAACTGCCCTTCTCATAATTCTTGTCATCTGGGGAGGGGATAAGTCGTTTTAAGGCTCTACTAGCAACAATGGTTACCGTTCGAATGATGTCTCGCAACACACGAAAATATATATCTAGCTCTCTTCACCCCCACTCCGTCCAAGACAGAATGTCTTTTCTCCTTACACTCTAACTTCGCGACGAATGCATATTAGGGCACTTTCATATTCGACAATTCCGAAACTTGTTGCGCGTGCCTTCAGAGTCCCCATAGCCGGGGCGACAGTAGGAGCTGGGGCGTTGGGGTATGCTAACTATAAATTTGAGGGTGCGCTTATTTGTAAATACCGTCTATCTTCTCGCTAATTAATGCCCCATTTTAGAACTGAAGAAAGCTTCTACTGGTTGGATAAATAGTGTTCATGAAACTGCGACAGATGTTTTCGACTTCGCATCCGACGGACTCAAAAATGTACAATCTAGGTTCTCTGAAGTTGAACTACCAAATGTAGAGGCACCACAGTTCTTGAAAGACTTCTTCGCCTCCCGGGAAAGATCTAGAGGGTCAGATCCAAAAGGGAAATCGGACGGTGGTGGGGAATCTAATGGGAACCGCCCAGACGGTGAAGATGCTGTTGTGGCAGCTCTTGCTGCTGCTACGTTAGGCGCTCCTGAGTACTCCGAAGAACGAAATTCAAATCCAGATACGCAACAATTCAACGGACTGATGCTTCTGACGAAGAAGTTAATACAAATAAAAGCAATGCTGCGTGAAATCAATAAAGAGGATTCTGTAAAGTTACCTGGTATCGTCGTTATTGGATCCCAGAGCTCTGGTAAAAGCTCTGTATTAGAAGCCATTGTCGGACATGAGTTCTTACCGAAGTACGCCTCCGATGGTTTATCTGTACTTTAAATTTCTCACCTAATCTTTACAGGGGTAACAACATGGTCACCCGCCGGCCCATCGAATTAACACTAGTACATACGCCTGCTGACCCTACTGAAAAGGGGCCTCAGGAGTATGCTGAGTTCCCAGACCTAGGGCTCGGTAAAATTGCTGATTTCACACAAGTACAACGTACACTCACAGATCTCAACCTCGCTGTTCCTGCTAGTGAATGTGTCTCAAATGACCCAATTAATCTCCATATCTATAGTCCAAATGTCCCTGATTTGACATTAACCGATCTTCCTGGCTATATCCAAATCTCATCGATGGATCAACCTGAAACATTGAAGGAGCAGATCACAGACCTATGTGAGAAGTATATCCGTGAAAACAACATAATTCTTGCTGTCTGTGCAGCTGACGTTGATCTTGCAAATTCACCTGCTCTACGTGCAAGTCGAAAAGTTGATCCGTTAGGCCTACGTACGATTGGTGTCATAACTAAGATGGACCTTGTCCCTCCAGAAACGGGCGCACAGATTCTATCTGGAAACAGATATCCTCTGCATCTTGGCTACGTTGGTGTCATCTCAAAATCTCCGGAAAGAAGCAGAAAGAGTCAACAGGGGAATTAGTTAGGAGGAGAGAAGACGAATATTTTGGCCAAAACTCAGAGTACTTCGGAAAACCTTCATCGCTGATGGTAGGTACAAGCACACTTCAGCGTCGATTACGAGAAGTTTTAGAGAGCTCTATGGCGTCGTCTCTTCACAGTGTCACGAATCACGTACAATTAGAACTTGAAGAAACACGATATCAGTTTAAGGTTAAATATAATGACCGACGGATAACCGCTGAGGCGTATGTTGCTGAAGTGGTTGACACTTTAAAAAACCGTTTCCGCGAGTATATATCACAGTTTTCTCGGCCTCAGCTGCGCTCGAAACTGAAGGATCACCTCAACGACAAATTGATGTCAATTATGGAACAGCTTTACTGGTCTGACCCTCGCACTAAGGAACTCTGCGACCTCGCCGCTGACCCAAAGGTAAAGCCTGAGGACGTTGAATTATATTGGAAATACAAGCTCGAGGCGGCTGGGTCATTGCTGACGAAATCTGGGATCGGACGGGATGCAACGAATGTAGTAGCTAATGGTCTACAAAGCCTTGTAGAGGCGATTTCTAAAGGTGAACCGTTGTCCCACCATCCAGGCGCAGCAGAAAGACTAGTTGGGTTTGGACAAAAGATTTTGCGAGATAGGATTAATATTACGACGGATCAAGTCGAAAATTGTATTAAGCCTTACAAATACGATATTGAGGTTGACGAGCGTGAATGGGAGCTTGGTCGTTTGAAATCACTGGAAACAGTCGAAAAAGAGCTGCAATTATGTGAGGAGCAACTGAGGAGCATTCGGCAACGTATTGGTGGTAGCAGAAGATTAAATAATCTTATGTCCTATTTCCAATCCGTTGAGGAGAAAGAAAGAGAAAGACGGAGACAAAGGTTTCTATCTGCAGATCCAAGCAATGAACCGGAAAATGATGAAGTTCACTATCGTTACAGTGCTGCTCAGATGTTTGATGGTACGCACAAACTAAAGCCTTGTTATAGTTCATCTCTAATATTTCATCCTTTTAGCTAAGCGTGCGATCAGTTTTTCCGACCGTATGAGGATCCTGAAGCTTCGGCTTGCAACTTTGAAATCTAAGCGCTGTAAAGGTGGACCAAGTAATGACGTTTTGTGCCCCGAGGCCTTTTTAGATGCTGTTGCAGACAAGCTCGCGTATACTGCCTCCATGTTCATTAATATTGAGTTGATTGGCCATTTTATTGATGAGGTGATTATCTTTATGTGCCAACCTATTTACGTCGTATTGACTGAGCTTGTGACCCAGTTCCCTCGAGAAATAGACTCAAGATTAATCTTCACCCTTGACCACAAAGAATTGGAAGCATTTGCGAAAGAGAATCCGACGGTTCGAGAGCATCTTGAATTACAAGAAAGGAAGGACAAACTTGAAGAGGTGTGTTCTATGGAGTCATTCATATTAAGCCTCTAAACACATCTATCACTCAGGTCATGAAGCAGCTTAACAGTCTAGCGAACTTGCGCAAGGATGCGCAACCAACACCACAGCGTTCAAAAGGCTTCTTCAGGAGTATTGTCTGATGACAGTCCTTTGTCTCTATTTCTATTGTATATACCTTTGGTTTCTCATAACCTTATGACACGTCATATACTTTTCTCCTCTTCACGACCTGGTTTATGTAGACTTTGTTACGGTTCTATTTTCTCGTATTCAGCTCATATATGTTACTTTAATCCCCAATCACTCATGTTGGTATGTTCTATAAAATGTAGGATATGCATTACAAGTTTGTCTAATCAGATACTTAGCCTGCGAATGGTATATAGACTATGATTTAATGACACATGTTATAACAACGAGGCGCAGTGGGCTATGCACTAGTACAAATGCGGAAATTTCCTAGATTTCAGGCGACGTGGTTTCTAAATAGAATGTAGCGTTAATAATTGTTGTCCTTTGAACCTTTGTATACCATCTCTGCTACACATGTTTTCCTTTTTGGGCAATTGCCTGAATTCATGGTAACGTCTTATGACATAGCACCACCACGATATAAAAGCAGAGTCTATAGCGGAAAGGATGAATCCCAATCAAGAACATAAACAGATCTCAACCCAAGAGTCATCAAAAGACGAACACTTCCCGGTCTTTCCCTTAGCAAATCTACTAAAAATAAGGATACTATGACAGAGAACGAGTTTGCTCAATTTCATATTGGTAAGAATTTGCATTTTTTTGTGGCCCATCTTTGCACGTTTTAATGTTTATTAGACGTATTTGCTGCGCCTGGTTGTGAGAAGCAAAGTTATGCCTCCTTTATTCAAAAGCAGCCTGTCTGCGGACTGACTGCGCCAATTGTGTTCGAGTCACTGACTCGATTACAATCGCATCTGCGGCACCAGAAGAAGCTGACGAACACTCTCAGCAAAAATCGACTACCAAGATCCTTCCAGGTAGCCAGTACCAGTATCAATTATCGCTCTTTTTATGAGATGGAGGAACTTCCAGTTGAAAGCTGTGCGCCACATGTTATTGGCCAATTGTGGAAATCTAATGCCAAAGTCAACGAAGAAGGAGGCGAAGAAGTGTCAAACGATCTAGAAGAAACAGGGGATGATGGCCAGACGGTGGAACTTGATTATCAAGAATCTGTGGTTCCCTCCCGCTTCTCTAGTCCAGATTCAAGTCATGAAGGCAGAAATACACCTTCGTTATCAGAATGCAGTTCGCCACTATCAAGTTGCTCTTCCAGTTCCTTGGAATATCCACCCACACCACGTGTATGTCCTATATTATGTCTAGATAATATATCAAGACCTAATTCGCTTGCTTTCATAGCCTAAGACAATCGATCTCCCTCCCATCTCTGCTGATGAGGAACCTGAGCGTTGGGTTTCTCCAACTACAATTGGACGCCAATCTTCCCTACAACCTGAAGAACCCGTATCGGCAGGAATTGATCCTTCCTATGAATTATTACATCCCCTTGCGGATGAATGGGGCTCCTCAATACCAGTTTCTGCGATCCCGATAGCTTCGTATACGACCTATATGTCTCAGTTAGCTGGGTCAGGCGAAGAACGTGGCCCATGGTCTCGAGACAATGCACTAGGGCTTTACCTGACTCCCGCTGCGCTCCAGCTTCGACAAGGTCGCAGTGGGTCTAGAAGATCAAGTGCTCCTTCGCCATCGCCTTCGGTCATACCAAAGCACGGATCACGCGAATATTGATTGATGCCACATGCCACCCCATACTTTCTTATATAAATACGATTTTTCATTTAAGGTCTAAACACTTCCATCTGTATGACCTCAAACCACTATCATGCTTTACTTGTATCATTTCATCCTCTATAGCCAACATCCATTGTATCATTTGCAAGACTTTTTGTATGACATCAAACTTACTAATATTAATATAGATCGTTTTTACGTATCCAAAACATATCGCAGTACAATACAAAAACAAACGTGAGGCGTGATAGGTCATCAATTGTCGTGTCCAATATCAAAAGTCTCGTTCTTTAACTCAAGCTCTGAAAATCCTTTCTTCCTTCCCATTCTTTTCCATTATTCGCTTCTGTCTCCCAAACTTTAAGAGCATCGTCATCCCAGACTCTATCTGAGAAATCTCCTTCTTTCAGAAGAAATACATCGTCTTTAATTTGAGTCGGTAAGTATTGATTATGAACCGGATGTCTACGCGAAGAAATTGTTATAAAATCTCATACTAATGGCATAGATGATAGACAAAGATAGTACAGGACTTACTTATAATCGGGATTGTATCGGTATCCCTCAGCATACCCAAGACTTTCCATGAGTTTTGTTGGTGCATTACGTAGTTGAAGTGGTACGGGTAGAGTCATATCTTGCTCCGCAGCAGCTTCCGCACGATTATAAGCCCTATATGATCGTGTTGATTTGGGGGCCTCAGAAAGATACGACACAAGATGAGCAAGATGAATACGACATTCAGGCATTCCAATTATCTGGCAGGCCTGATAAGTAGATACGGCCTATATGCGGATAGAGCAACCATAATACTTAGGATTCGAAGGTTAGCAGGTGATCAAGAAGAATGCCACTTACTAAAGGTAGTGCTTTTGGATCAGCTAGACCGATATCTTCGCTAGCGCATACAAGCATCCGCCGAGCTATATAAAGAGGATCCTCTCCTGCTTTTAGCATCCGTGCAAGCCAGTACAAAGCTGCACTCCCTGCACTCCCTCTTACACTCTTGTGCAATGCACTAATTAGATCATAATGGGCATCGCCTGTCCGATCATACCCATTAATAACACTGGTACGTAATGATTCGATAAGGGCAGAAGTTGGAGTCTCTTGCGGGGCACTCAACACAAGAGAAAGCAAGGAAAGAGCCGTTCGTGCATCGCCAGTAGAGAGGGATATGAGAGACTGAAAGACTTTTTGCGAAATTTGGGGATGAGAAGGAAATGGGAGAGAATCAGACTCTGGAGAAGAGGTCATTACAAGAGTTTGTGAAGCCGTTTGAGAAGGCTGAGTTGAGAGCTCGGTGGGTCTGTAGTCACGTCCGACGGAGGATTGGCAGGATAATCTATTAGATCTGTACTTTGAACATCTCTATCATCATTTTTACTAGAAGAGGAATCAACACGAGCGATAGCTCGTATGATGATTTCCTTTATGTCGTCATCCGTGAGTCGCTCAAGTACAAAGACACTAATGGGATCCTTAATATTTAGTTGATGTTTTTTTTTCTAGCTATAGGAGCTTGAAGCTTACCGGCATCGACTGAGTAGAGCCCCGTTAACTCTGAACGAAGGATTTTCGGTGGTTGCTCCGATTAACTAGGAAACGGCTAGTTTTGTATAACATCCCATTTATCAGAAAGTACATCTTACTTGAATATGTCCCTGTTCTACATAAGGGAGAAATATATCCTAGAGTCACTTAGGTCTGTCATAAGGCCAAACATGAACGTGACGTGATTACTCACTTGTTGGGCCTTGTTGAAACGATGTATCTCATCCAGGAAAAGAATGGTTTTTCTAAGCGAATAAGAGTTACAAAAATTATCAATAGAGTGTGATTTTCTGTAGTACCTTCCTGTCATTGCTAAGAGACCCTTGCTTCTTCAAACACTTTTCTTACGTCGTTTATCCCAGACCCTGTAGCAGAGAGTTCCTTGAACACAGAACCAGATTTATTCGCTAACAATCGAGCAAGAGTTGTTTTCCCACAACCTGGAGGACCCCAAAAGACAACACTTCCCATGTTCTTCCCTGACTCTAGAAGATGTCTTAAGAGTGAGTTAGGTCCTATAAGATGTGGTTGTCCGACAAAATCTTCCAGAGATTGAGGACGTAATCGTTCCGCTAAGGGCTGTGCATTCTCTAGATTTGAGGTAGTAGCCTTTGCACGTTTGTGCGAGACCCCTTGAGTAAAAGAGGATGAGGTCTGTATCTGTGTATGCGAGGTGAATGGCTCAGAGAAGAGAGCATCCGATTTTCTCTTTGAGTTAGATCCTCGAGAGGGTGTCTGAAAGGAAGTATCAAAGGGATTTGAAGCTTGCACTTGCGATGACCCCGGTTTACTGAAAATTGGTGCTAGCGGTACATCGGCCTGCTTAGATTTGGCAGAAGGCTTTGATGTGTTGGATTTATTTTCTTTGATAGGCGTGAATTTTATCGGAGTACGAGAAGTTACCACTTCCGAACAGCCATTATCCAAGTGTTCATTGATATCTCTTTCAGGAACCAACTGGGAACAAATAGGGCTGAAAATAATTGTATATAAGCTAGTTACTGAGTCTTAGAAGTCTAACTTACCAAGTGACTTCAGAACTCATAAAATTAAGAATTAAGAGCAACTACCAGTGACTTGTCAATGAAAGACTTGAAATTGAAATAACTTCTTGGCGTAATGGGCGTTACTTATTTGTGTTACATAACGCGTAGCTAATGTCACGCGTCCGCGTCTAATTAGCTGAATATCCCTTGATTACAAGATGTAGTTTGAAACTTATAGTAATTCATCTGAAACGTTGTTGGAAGATTCCAATTTCCTTGAACATGCAAAATCCATACCATTTTATTTACATATACCTTTTACTTTGCATCTGTGATCTGTTGGCTGACAGAGTTATGTCCTTGTGAGAAATTATGAAAAGCTGGTACATGTTTTAGAAGTTGAAACTCTAAATATTCGGCTACAGTACGACAAAGATGCTAGTTGGTTATGTGGAGAGCATACAGTATCAGTGTATCAGTGTGGTGCTTGATCATTAAAACACGGCAAGTTCGTTATTGTGACTTTCCTAATTTGTACATAATACATGATCGGCAAGTAGTTTATGTTTGCCAAGTTTCACAAAGACGTCCTCATTCTTCTACCGGCTTATGATACATTATGGCTCCTGGTGGTACAGAACGTAAACAACGTAAGTACACCCGGTTCTAACATGAAAAACCCAATCCATAACATCTAATAATTAGCAAGGAGAAAGCAGCAATCGGGCGTTGCCCAAGTCGGACTTTCTCGTGAAGTAATTGAGAAGCGTATCAAGAGGTATCTTGATGAACTCGAAGTATATCAATTTCTCTGATTTACGTATCATATACTCATCGGAAATACATCAGAGAACAAATTATACAGAACCTAGCATCTCTCTAGCTGGTATATCATTCAGCGAAGATGGAATGAGTGGGAGAGGAAGAGCACGCGAAACTATTTCAGACAAGCGTGTAGTCGAAGGTGTCCCAAGAAAGAAAACACAGTCAAAAGTGGTTCGTGATGCTCTAGTTTACCGGAAAAATCTAGCCACACTCATCGAAGAGTCGGTGAGCATCTTTATTACATTCTCTTTTCGAATTTGGGACTAGAAATAGCACAACGATGTGGAGTAATCGAACAAAAACTAATTGATAAGTTTAACTAGGGAATTGCTCGTTTGCCTCCAACTGTCCCAACATATCTCACTGCTGTTGCACCTCCTCCGATAGAACCTCCTCGCCCTCTGTGTTCTGTATGTGGATATTGGGGAAACTACAAATGCCAGCGTTGTTCTGCATTATATTGTGACAAAACATGTGGAGATACCCATAATGAAACACGTTGTGAACGTCGGATATATTAACAGCTATGGAGATGTATATGTGTGCTACCCCAACATATATATGTATGCGGTTTTACCCTGTGGTCCTTTTCTTGAAATGCTCTTTAACTTCTTCGGATCCATCCCCTGCAAGATCAGGAAGCCAAAATGCCTGAAAGCTTGGTTCAATAATCGAAATCAGTCAAACTCTTATACCGGACTTACTAGTTCTTGTCCAGCTGTCGCCAGCATTGCGAATCGCGGATTGAATCTAACACAACGTGAAGGCCCAGGATGACCATCAATAGTAGATAATGGCTGAATCACTTTTGGTGGTTTACTCAGATCAATCGGTTCCTCTGACCGAGATGGTAGATTCTGCACGTCCCAAATGCAAATCTTTCCATCCAAACTGCCCCTAAAACAAATTTACTATCAGGTGTCCAAGTGATTTCTTCCCCACTAATTCCTTTTGTTGGATTCAGTCCTAAACTAGCATCAATTCTTGTACGCTCTAATCCTACATGTCCTTCTAGTTTTGCAAGAAGATGTCCCTCAAAGGCATCTAGAATATAATGTGCAGCCCCAGACGTCCCAACAAGTAAATACTTTCCGTTTGATGAGAAAGCCAGTGAAGTCATGTAAATTGGTCTTGGAGGGAAAGATATGAGTTTGAGTAATGGATCGTCAAGGGTCATTGTAAGAAATGGCTCTTTGTCAAAGTTGTTCATATCGTAGAGTAAGATTCGGGAGAAGTTGTTTATTGCAACTGCAAAAACAAGTCCCGAGCTATCATATGCTACTAGCGGCGAGGATGGGAGGTGAAGAATGCCTCGACAATTCGGAGCTCTCAGATCCCACAATCGGACTGTACGGTCGACGGAGCCTGACATAAATCCATCATCCGTTGGTGATACCTCCAAGGTGATGACTCGTTCCTTATGGCCTTTAAAGTACTGAAGATATTTATTGTCATGTAAAGAGTGATATCGAATTGTGTCATCTTCTTTCGTTGATGCGTGCAGGAGTGAACTACTTTTGTGTGTAAACCGTGGAAGATCGACACCATACTTCTTCGAGTATAAAGTCTTCATATGCCTACATTTAACAAGATATAGTGTATAAGAGTCTGGACCCGTATAAAGGGATCTAAGGTAGGTATACTTACCTCCCACTTTTACAGTTATATATACGGAACGTTTCATCTTCAGCCGCGGTAACAATAACATCTCCACGATCATCGAAGGACAGTCCAGTAATGTGCCGTGGATTTTGAGGTCTCTGTTGAGGAGTCCCAGAAGACAATGGAGGGAGAGGTTCAACAGAGTTCTTGAATATCTTTGCGGGTTTTAGTTTACTCTAGATTCAAAGTAAGTCTGTTGTCAAAACATTCAATTAACAAAAAGCACGGACCATGAGTGTTTCGTTGAGTTCTGTTGAAGGTGCTGGAGGTTTGGAGCCATTGACAGCAGTACTAGGCCCTGCACTTGCCATTTCTTCTTAGTGCTGCAACAAAATTTGATTTGATACCTTTTTTTGAAGTTGGGGAGTGTGAGTTGTCTTGGCTTCAAACAAGGCGCGATCGACGTTGAGACAGACAAACACGTGACGACAAAATTCTGTCTTTCCTGTACTTTCTTCAATAACCACAACGATGTCAGAAATTGGAGGACCTGACGAAGCTGCTCGGCTATGGCGTGTCAACAGAACTATACACGAACTTGTGAAAGATAGGGTAAATAACTAACAATAAATGTGACTCTGGCTATTGTTGAACCCTTGTGTAGGGATACCAAGTATCGACGAGGAAATACATATGGATCTTGCTACTTTTAAATCTCAATACGCAAACAGTGCCGGATCCGTAGAGTAAGTTCTGCTAATGTGCGAAGAACAATATTGCTTATAGTAATATTAGTCGTAATCAGCTAAATTTCTTCACGAACCATCAGCACAATCCATCAGAACATGTATTTATCTTCTTCACGGACGAGAAAAATGTCGGTGTAAAGACAATGAGAAAGTGCGTTAGATTTATACCATAAACTCAACTCAGATATTCATTGGCATCTACTAGACTTATCGGAATTTTAGAAGAAAAGTCAATCGGAGCTGGTATTGTCATTTTCCCCGGAACAATGACCCCTTCCGCACGAAAGGTGATCATAATGATAACAAAAGCGTTTTGTTCCTGTTCTTATCCTTTTCTTCAAGGTCATAAACCAGGTTAAAACTTATCGGATTGAAGAATTCTCCGAATCAGATTTACTTGTTAATATTACCCGCCATATCCTCGTCCCTCACCACGAATTGCTCACACCAGAACAGAAAAAGGAATTATTAGAGAAGTAGTACGTTACGAATATCCTTCTTGCGCGGTTTCATTATTTTCTGACTAGAAAACTTTAATATAGCCGATTGAAGGACACACAGCTCCCTCGCATTCAGATAGCGGATCCAGTCGCTCGATATTATGGACTTAAAAGAGGTCAAGTAGTTAAGATTACCCGTCCCTCTGAGACCGCTGGACGTTACGTCAGTTATCGCATATGTTTCTGACCCTCCCATCTCACTTTAGTGCTTCTTTTCCTCATGTAGTATTCTTTTATATTCAACAAAAATTGCTGTCTTAATATTGCTATATTAGTTCTTCGATGTATTGTTTAGAGTGCCAGCTTCAGCGGACGTTTCCTTCTTTTCAGAAAATAGAAAGACGGTTCACAATATGTGCCTTGCAATTATGGGTTAAGTCTATATTGTGAGAAATATACATGTGCAAACAATTAACGTATGAGATCAAGAAGTAGATGCGGTATGCAATGAATATAATGGCATGGGGAGTAGGTATAGTCATCAGAAATCTGAGCATGGCGTGGCAGGAAGGACGAGACGTGGAGAAAGAGACTATTGTGTCTGACACTCTGGAGTGCCATCCGCTTCATCATCTTCATCTATCCATGCATCTTCGTCGTCTTCATCTGCACCGAACTGGAAAGCAGAAAAAGCAGACTGGTTCAAAAAATCGGGACCAGGAGCGAAATAGCGCGCACGCACATTGGCGGAGTCGGCTTCTTCATAGGCCGGCTCGTCTACCACCGGTGGGCGAGGCTCAAGGTCTGGCTTCTTTGGAGGCAGCAACTGTTCCAGTGCCTGTATTCGAGAAGTCAGCAAGTCGACGAATGAGCAATAAAGTTACATTCAGGAAGTGAACAGATTGATCTCTGTCACCTTCAAATGTGAATTCAGAAAGAGGGTATAAAACGTACCTTTTTATCGACTTCAGCAGACCATGTTGAATCTGGGAATTCAACATCAAACACGAGATAAAGATCACCCTTTGTATCTTGATTCTTGTACTGTGGCATGCCTTCTCCTCGGAGAATAATGGTGTCACCGGGGCGAGTCACCTTATTCTCGCGAGAAACTTCGATACCCCGACCATCAAGATGGGTAAGGAGTATACGCTTGAACCCAAGGAGAGCCTCAGAAATCGTGATCTGCACCTTTGTAAGAAGGTCGTTACCGGAACGCTCAAACGAAGCGTGTGGCTTCAATTTAAGCACGAATATAACATCACCGGCGGGAGAATCGGGCTATTGAGCACATGCAATTAGGAGTCTATCAAAAGAAGGGAAGCAAGGCTCGTTATTTTCTTACATATTGGTCTCCCTCCCCGGTCAAAACGATGCGTTGCCGGTCAGACATACCCTTCTCCACGAAGATCTCCTGACGCTTCTTTTCTTTTATAGTCTTTTTCCCTTTACACTTTTTACAACTACAAAGACAAGTCAGAAGTGGTAGTATTAAGTACAGGTGTGGAACATTTTACCAATCTTTCTCCCGGAGTTTCTCACCCACGCCTTCACAATCCTCACACATGACCCGAGTTTGGCCAAAAGTTGAATGGCCCATCTAGTTAAAATGTCTAATTAAGTACATACAGTTCTAGCGCGTTCATAATGATAACTTACGGGTGTGGTTGCAATTGTCCATCCCCTTCCTCGCATTTAATGCAAGTTTTTGGCTTTGCACTACCTTTCGCACCGGATCTTTCAATGTCAGAGACTCAAAATGAGCGCAAGCGAAGGGTGGTCCATGCAACGCTGATCACATACCCTTTGCAGGAACCACAGACGATCTGTCTCTCCATATTCATCTTAACTTGTTTTCCATTATATAGATCCTCTAGTGACACTTCGTAAGGAATCACAGAATCTTCTCCTCTCCCGGGCCGCCGAGGTCCCATACCAGGTCCACCACCAAATGAGAAGGAGAAACCTCCGTTCGTGAAGAGCTCTGAAAGTATATCAGCAGCATCCATTCCGTTACGTCCACCATGATCGCCAGTGATGCCTTCTAGGCCTGATTCATCATATACCTCTCTTGTGTGAGGGTCAGAAAGAATCTCATATCTGTCATATTATTGAAATGAGATAAACGCAAATCGAGACATCTTATCAAAAATACAAACGCAGTTCCGATCTCTTGAAAACGTTTACTGGCCTCCGGATCGTTGATATTCTGAATTAAGAATAAGCTATGTTAAGGCGTCGTACATGGTAGGCGCAAACCTTATCCTATATTCCATGCATGAAGCCCATCAATCAATTAAAAGTGACGTGCACGACGTACCGGATGATGTTCCTTAGCCTACAAGAGTATGAGTAAAGCTTCGTCAAGGAAAAAACTTTCATTCCTGACCTTTTTATAGTACGCCCTCTTGATTTCAGCTTGAAAAGTATTTACAGGTAAGTAGCCACTCTGTGAGTTTTGTGAACTTGAAGCAACCTACCGTCAGAGGCATCTAGCGCCACACCAAGCAGATCGTAAAGCTCGGTCTCTACAGGCACTTTAAGCACGCGTCAGGCACCTTTAATTTGGGAGAAATCTTCTGAATGGCTTACTTTTGGACAACTTATGCCACTACTTTCAATAAACACTTAGCCTAAGGTACTTTTAAAAGCGTTCTAATTGTGGTATAGTAGAGTAGTGACAAAGATGATGGGAAGAAGATGCCAAGTGTAGTGGCGAATAGTGTGCATAGTGCAGTCAAGAGGCGCCTATAGACGCGCTAAAAGTATGATTACGTACGTATATGCTTCGGCTGAGATGAATTGATCAATTTTCACCATCTTTCCCTTTTACATTGACGGCACCACGAAACAAAAATTTTTTATGGTGAGTATCAATATAACTCGGAATTATGAATAGATGATGTTTCAATTTCAAACTTATCTACATTGTCCGACTGGCCCAAGCCAGATCTGACGAAATTTTACAATCTCTGACATTATTTGCAAAAGTTTCGCCTTTATCACACACATACTGACTAACGATCTCACTCCTAGATTTCATATACATAAACCTTCGTCGTACGAAAAAGAAGATAAAGAAGAAGTAATAAACGTTAAGGTCGTGTGTGGGGGGGTTCATGTAGCAATTTCAATAACGGTCTGTAGTTTGTAGCGTTGACTGACTTTAATATACATAGAACTGTAATTTAATAGCCCATGAACTTTTATTTTGAAGCCGCGAAGGCTCTGGACAGGCTTGATGCAAAGCAAGGCTCGATCAAAGGAGTCATAGGAACTCTTCCTGAAAAAGACAGGAAGCGTACAACAGCACTTATCATTGAAACCTTGAAGTGTGCGTCTCAGACGACTTTATAACAAACAACAAAGCTTTAGCTGCATCACTCAGATAGATAAGGCTGTATTGTCAGAGATCATACACACATCCGATCTATTGAAACATGAACGTCAAAAGCTCACTTCACCCAATCTTGCTCTATTATTGGTGCATGATCTCTTACTCTCGAAAGGTATACAGGCCGGAGATGGACCCATAAAGCAAGCGATCCTTCGGCACAAAACCCGGCTTAGCGCTGAGTTGACAAAGTTAAAAATTAGGCGTGGAGTAAAATCAATAGAGGAACTCGCACATGCTGGAGACGCAAGAGCAGGTGGGCCCAATGGTAAACTCGTTATTTTTACGGCACTGATGTGTAATTTCTATTCCTCTCTACGGTCTCCCCTTTCTCAGATCAAATACCTAGATATATTCGAATAAATACACTGCTATGGAAAACCGAACAAGCAAGCGCTTATTTTACCTCAAAGGGATATGAAGAAAGCGGAGATCTTCTTCCCTTACAGTAAGCGTACCAATCAATTGTTGTACTGCAAGAGCCCGTCTCGATCGAGATTACTTTCAGAAATAATTTCCGTCGGGACGAACATATTCCTGATCTTCTACTTTTCCATCCGTCGGTGTCCTTTAATGAAAGTACCCTACTCGCATCTGGGAAGATTATTTTGCAGGACAAGGCCTCTTGCTTCCCCGCGGTTGTACTGGCACCCCCAGACCATGTTGACGCACATGTTATAGACGCCACCGCGGCCCCGGGAAACAAGACAACACTATTGTGTGCCCTTATGAAAGGTAGAGGTAAAGTACGTTACTAGGATAATTCCACTACTTCTTTTCCCTTTTGCTTCAAATACATCTAGTCTAATTACGTCTATGACCCTTCTTCTCAGCTCTATGCGTTTGAGCGGGATAAGAAGCGATTCAGAACTCTGAAAAAAATGTTGGATAGGGCAAAATGTAGTAATGTTGAGCCAATGAATGCCGATTTTCTCGCTGTAGACCCCTCAGACCCAAAGTATGCTTTAGTATCACACATGTGGGCAGGTTCATTTATCTATGGGCTTCTCAATCTGATACACGATGCTTCTAGTCTATTGGATCCTTCCTGTAGTGGTTCGGGCATTGTCAACAGACTTGACCACCTGCTTGACATCGGTAAACTCAATGATGCCTGATAGATCAATGTCTATAATTAACTATACCGAACCCTTCTCCTTCAGACGAAGAAAGCAATGAATACGAGAAAGAAGAGGAAGACCGTCTTCAAAGACTTTCCGCCTTTCAGCTCACAATAATCAAGCATGCCATGAAGTGTACGTCTGTCCATCTAAGCTCTTTTTTCGTCCTACTTCCCATCATCGGTCACCATCATCATATCACGAGCTTCATCACTACTTCACCGAGATAACTAAAAACTCACTGAGAACAAATGCCTATGTACTTTCATAGTCCCGGCGATCCAGAAGATCGTCTATTCGACATGTAGCATCCACGCCATAGAAAACGAGCATGTTGTGAGCCAAGCCCTGGCTTCTCCCGAGGCTCGAGCCGGCGGCTTCATCCTCGCTAGAAAGGATGAGGTTCTACCTTCATGGGAACGGCGTGGTATGCCAGAGAAAATGTCTACTGTAAATCCCGAACAAGGTACATATACTATTCTTTCCTTTTGTCTTCTTTCAATCTGTCCCAAGCATGTACGTGATGTGTCTAATTATATATTCTTCTCTTTAAACCCTTGTTCTTGGGGTCTCGAAACAGATGCAGCATCACTAGTACGTTGTTCTCCAGGTGAAGACCACACAAACGGATTTTTCGTGTCCTGTTTTATCCGTGGCGGGCGCACAACGATCGAGGGGACCAGATTATCCGGTACTCACAAAGCTACTCGTGGAACTCGAGAAGTTCCTGAGTCAACGCTGAATAAAGTCACGCTGATTCCGTCAAAGAAACGTGCAGTCCAGACTGTCGCAGACGATAGCGAAGTGGAACCGGAGCTACTCGGCGCTAGGGAAGCAGAACTTGGGGAATTATCTGGTGTTAAGGCGGTTCGTAAACGCAAAAAGAAGAAGAAAAACTCTTGAGAAAGTAAACAATGGATAATATCTCACTGCATGATACATGAACTACCATCTGTGTATGTAAGACTGATCACAATTATAAAAATATAATGAATTATTAATATAATTTCTTATTTGTCCTATCTACTGAAGGGTCGTATACAAATATGTATATTTATTTGCGATCAAATTTGTATGAGTATCAAAATTAGTGTGCACTTCGACTATCCGTACTTCTGTGCTTCGCCATAAACAAAGGACCAAAAAGAAAGAAAAAGGTAGTCGACAAGTCAAACTATACTCCGTTGATACACTTTCTTGTGACTATGAATAACTTAGAACACCCTACTACTCCGCTCACTCACCACTAGACATCGCAGATCATCCACCTCCGAGTACCCTCCATATCAGTTCGTATAGAATCACTATCCCAGATCCAGATGATACACCCCTATACTACCCTGGGGTCATGGTGACCTCTCTCTCACAATGTCAACTCAAAGCACATCGTTCGCCCTCGCCATGCCCAGCCCTAATCGCCTGAGTCTGACAAGATCACTACTATGATCTGAAGCTCGTCTCAAACATCAATGCTCTCGTGACAGGAAGAAAACCCTGTCCTCAGCCTCAGAATAATTCAGTGCCAGTTACCCGTTATTGTTCCTAGTCTCTCCCCACCCCCCACATACAACAATTTACCCATCTAGCCGGGCCGAGTGGTCAAGCTGGCATTCCTCAACTCGGAGACCAAATCGTATCCCACAAGGACTCCGAGAAGAAATGTTGGATAAGGGGACGAGGACCACAAGTCCATGGGCACATCACCGCCCGCCTCGTTACTCAATCCCTGTTCCCATATCCTTCAAGCCACATCTGGATTGAATCTATACCATCGGCGGACCAATATCGAGCGTTACCTTCTCGAAGGACCTTTTTACTCAGAGAACCCGAGGCTGAAGTTATCTTCGCATCTTAGTCAACTATATGGTCAAACCAACAACCCTTTCGAAGCCGTGACACACATGTCTTCTCCCCCATCAACCCCGTTTCTTGAAACACCTCAGAATCCCCTAGTACACAAACATGCCCACAAACAACAAGCGCTTATCTCACTCTCAATCCCACATTCTCCTCTCCAATTCCCTACCTCTCGGGGCTACTTATTCCCCTACCATATCCCGCCTCGCATCGGTATCTATCAATTTACAACCTTCCATCCAATGATCACTAAACAAGAGGGACAGACGTAGGGAAGAGGATCCAGCAACCCATCCTTCTGTCTTCCGCCTTCAGGCTTTTCTTTCTACCATCCAGTCACAGCTTAACACGCATGCCGCACATCATGTTATCTGATCTGATGAATGTATACTATAGTACCATCACTGTTCACTAACTCAGTTGCCTAGAGTTCCTGTCTACAAAGTACAAAGTACCACCCGCAATCTCAAACCCCTCACCCCAATCTTTAATCTTGAGATTCACTTTAGCTCGCCCGAGTCCCCCTTTTGGTTTTACCGACTCTCTTCCATTCAATGATTCATATAATGATCAATACATACATTCAATTAAATTCTTTCAAAAGCCACCCGAGTCATGTACCTGTCTCCCTTTCGTATCCATCTATCCATACTTTCATCTACTTAAGTTACCTTCCTTATTCCACCTTTCGCCGATCAACCCGTTCATCTTCTGACGTCCAATCACTTCAATTCCCCTTAATACTTAGCGTTAGCCGCCACTAACACTAGAACATCAACTTGAAATCCCGTAAAGGCCTCTTCTACGAAAATTTACGTTATTCCTGAATGAACCACGGTAGGGGCCAAGCGCGAGATATTTAACTTAGAGACGAGTAGAATTAGACATAATCATTCAATTCATGCTGTATTTTTATGAGTACGATACATGGCAGGAGCAAGGAGGCAATGAAGGAAAGTTAAGTGAATCATGACCAGAAATTCGGATCCAAATGAGGCATACGCTGCTATAGTAAATGTCATATCAGTGACAAAAACATCTGTAACACTGTGTCCTGCTAATTAGAAAAATCGGAGAAATTAAATAGCGATAACATCGCCAGAACCTACACCGTGAGCATGCATTTTGCGTTTCAATAGTTACAAACTTCAATGACTTCGCTGAGATAATAACAAGTTCAACTTGAGAAACAAAAAGATATGGCAAAAAAAAGCTAGGTAGACCAGTGAATAACACATAGAATGATGGTTGAGAGAATTCAGTGGTGTATCGCAATTCTGGATGGGACGATTAGTATTGTCATCACTGAGTTGGTGTTTGGGCTTGGTTGTATTGTTGTTGATAGTATTGTGCGTATGCTGCAGAATAGTCCTGACCACCATAGCCCTGAGCGTAGTTTGCACCTTGATACCAAGCTTGAGGCTGTCCGCCATACATACCACCATATCCAGCAGTAGCACTGTATCCCTGCTGTGGGCGATAACCACTCTGCGGGGTCTGGGTAGGGGTCGGTTGCCACATCTCCGGACGACGCCAAGGCGGGATATCAGATCCACCTGCGGTAATACTCAGCCCTGAGCTGATTCCTTTGCCAGCACCTGAACTGGCACCACTTTCTCCAAGCTCAGCCATAAGACTTGCATATTCTGAGTCAAAGTTCCCTTTTGTCAGACTACCTCCCATCCCCTGTGCACCAGCGGGGGCATTAAGATCTGGCTTCACCTGACAGTCCCGGGCCATGTGCCCGGCACTACCACATACACGGCAGATGATGTTAGCTGTAAAATTTTTCTGCTCGGGGCAGTCATATTTGCGATGACCCACACCACCGCAATTCTGGCAAATTTGGTTTTCATCGTCACGAAGGGTTCCGTTGAGCGCGGCTAGTTCGCGAAGCTGGTTACGTTTATGATCATTCTGACCTTCAGGAGTAGAAGCTGCCTGTAAAACCAATAATTAGCATAAAGAACAAACAGAGGTATATTAAATTCCCATACTGTTTCGATAACCCTATTAATGAGCTTCACGCATGATGCAACTTTTTCTTCAGAATCTGCCATAACTAAACAGTGCAAGTCTTCCTCAGCATCATCAGCGAATTGGTCAGGCTTTCCCTTTCCTTCCTTTACACTCCCTTTACCGCGAATACTTATTTTTGCACCACTCTCTCTTTCCATCTTCTTCAAACTGTTTCCACGTGGTCCAACAAGTAAACCAAAGAAATTGATCTCAGGAAATTCTTTGACAGGAATATACACTTTCTCTGACGGACGTTGCGAGCGTTTTTGTTGATGATATTCGACAGGGGGACGGAAGTTCGGATCGGTTTTAAGGGCCCGATCGACAAGCTTGATACGTTCATCTTCAAGCTTTTTACGGTAACGAACTTCACGTGTATTAGTACGTCGACCATGAGCATCATAAATGGGTGGAGGGGAAGGGGATCTATTGTAAGGTTTAACCTCAGATCATAACACCGGAAAAACGAGTCTAAACGGCAAAATACCTTTCTCTTTCAGGAGGAATGAAATCATTCAAGCGAAGTTTACGATTAATCTCTTCCAAACGTAAATGAATTGCATAGTTATCAAGCTGAGCTTGAGTAACACCGTTGGCAGAGATGGCAGTAGGAAGGCCAGGCAAATCAGTCTTTACCGCCTCTCCCCAACGAGAGCGGCGTTTACGAGCAGTGTTTGCATCAGCTACAGGATAGTTAATTATGATAATCCAAAGGATATGAAGTTAGTCAATTGGTTAGTTTCTTGTCAGGCAGAGTTTGGAGTATTATAAGTATAAACCAAGGTTAAGTGACTACACTCCCTTTTGTCGCGTGGCATAGCACAAATCAACATGCCTAAAGCAAACGGTCTCTTGAATAGGATAGAAATGTTCATACATACCAGAGTTATTAGTTGCAGGGGACTGTTCACGAGACTTTTCCTCAGAGTCGCTGCGCTGGGGCTGCGGCCGAGGGTAAGCAGAGGGAGAAGGTTGCGCTAGTTGCGGCGGAGCGGATGATTCGACCGGTGCCGGGCCAAACCGTCTTCGGTTTCCAAGAGGTACTAAAGTTGAAGGATCAGCACACACAAGTTCCGTTTGATTGGCAAGAAAGGAAAGAAGGAACAAAATAAGAAGAGATGTCAAAGCTAACCATCATTTGTTCCCGTTATTGCTTTCGTTGCAGGTCTCCACATTTTTTCTTTTTCTCAGGTCTGTGAGCCTAGGTTTTTGCCAAAAAAAATAGAAAAGATGTCTATTTTGAAATCAATCGAGGTGAGAAAGGTTTTATCGCCAAGGTGCTAAAGGAGAACGTGAAGCAATCAAAGTACAGTCGCACTGCAGGTGGCAGGTAGAAAGAAAAGATGACCTTAAGCTTAGGGTCGACGATTGTCCATAGAAGTGCACTCTAAACGGCTATCACCGAGTTTTCGAGCGCCGATTGCCCAAATCGGGTAATGCTGTATTTCTCATGTCTGATGTCATGAACTTGTCTTCGTAAAGTACAAGTGTAGTTGCTCTTGACACCTTTCACCTATCGATACTAGGCTGCAAACTCTTGTGATATGGTCGAACCTATCTCTCTGGTAAAACCCGCTTCCAGTCTAGAACCAGCGTACGGGCGTTCCAATACACCTATTGAGATCAATTTCCGTCCGTTCTTGGTCAATCTAGATCCCTTGAGTACATCTCTATGGCACTCTTAGGACATGTTCTTGGTTTTCAATTCATGCTTTCAACATAGTACCTAAGCTTACGACCACTCCCTGAACCTCACAACTTTGCTCTCACGTCCTAAATCTCTTCATGTTCTTCGGTTTCGAGCGGAGACCCTTTTGAAACCGCAAAAAAATAGAACACTTATCCGCTATCCGGTTCAGTCCTTACACTGCATAGATTCTCTTGGAAATGCATCATTTTAGCCCCAAACTCGGGCTCAATCGCTGCTTCTGGCTAATGTTGATACTTACTCAGTCCATAGCTATATGAGATCAGAGAGAGCACGCAAACGAGATGCTTTTACTGAGATGCTTCCGTTTCCGGTGATGATAATATTGAGCGCTCGGCTGAAGCTTCCGGAATAAATGTATGCGGGTAAAATAATATGACATGGAGGTACTTCTGTTCACTTAAGCAATGTCGATGGTGATGAGAGATACTGGAAATAGCAAGCGCCATCTATCTCATCTATCTCTTTTCTCGGTCCAGTAGTCATGCGTTCTCTGATACTGGAATCGCACTTTCCCTTGGGTTTAATGTATCCACAAAGTAATTATAACGCTGTCGAAAAAGGTCTCACAGCCTTCGGTGATTTGTATTTTGTTTGATCGTCAGAATGTCCGTCATCAGACTCCGATGCCTTTCTTTTCAGTCTTAATTACTGGATCTAACTAGGCGTCTGAAAATCACCTGTACGCTTCGAAGAAAGAACTTGTCTCTATTGAGCATTACTTTACTGGCAAAGCGAGAAGGTGCTCATACTCAAGTAGAGTGGGAGAAGAAGTACCATCCGTTTTGGTCCCTCGACGTACACATGGCTTTATCAGCAGTGAAATGTGTATCTACATCGAGACGATATGACGTCTTCCTCATCGTTGTCAGTAATCCCCTCGGCTCGACCTCATCTGAATATACTAATATAATAATAAACTTAAACTGTCGAATATTACTTCCCCGCTATGATCTTTCCCTTTTTCCACTTTTCAATCGTTTACATTGCCCGACTTTAACCCTACTACCCAATCCGAACAAGGTGGCCCCGCGCGGTTTATCGGCGGTAATAGCTTTCCCTCCCCTCCAATTCCTCTGCCTTCTCCCATCCCCCCTCCTCGCCCGCAGAGACATTCTCCCGGGACTCTATTCCTCATTTTATACACACTATAAATTTACGAAATCTTTCACTCGGCAGCACAAATCAGACCTCCGAATTCCGTAGTCGCCCAGCCTCACCAAGTTTGATTTCTTCCTTGAATTCTTCCTTATACTCCTTCTCGCATACCCCCTCATTGTTTGCCACAATTTAGAATACCCTTTCCTCATCAATCGCAAACTATATCTTGCTTATACCTCCCCGTCCCTTTCATGCAACAGGCCACAGCTTTGCACAAGTACCATATGGATCCTTACCAATCTTTTTACACAAATGCTTCTTTCATGCCGCCTACCCCCTGACGTTTTCATCATGTCCTGGTAATAGAACTTGGGTCAGATGAATTGTGTTTGCTTGTTGCTAGGTCCCCAGCTTCTTTCATTTTCTCCTGTCTTCTTCATTTTTTCTCTTACTTCGTTTGTCCCAACCGACGAACTAAATGACTAACCAATAACCAATAAGTAACCAATTCATTATCAACTAAACTGAATTAGACGAAACTCTTCTTTCGCTGACTCAGTCATCAACTAGATTCAGATTCAGACTCAGTTTAACCATACAGCGAATACCTATAATGTAAATAAATGAAAGACTAAATGACTAAACGAGCTGATTGAACGGATTACCCTCTCCCCAACTAAACTAGCCGACTTAATACCTCATCAATCCGACTCAATTCAATCGAGTGTAAATCTAGACCCCTTCCTGTCTGCAGCCACCAAGCCTCTCGTCCCCAAACGAAGCACGAAGATTGACGCCGCCACACCCCCTACCTAGGCCTATCTCATGTTTTCCCTACTTTCCCTTCCTTTCCTTGTTTTCGTTTCCCTGTATTATAGTCCCGATCTAAGCCCTGAAACACTATCTTGGACCACAGACCTAGAATTCCGAACCTGATGGTACTCAGATCGAGAGCCAGGCTCAGAACCCCAGACTTGCTTCAAAACTGTTGCTGTTTCCCACACGCATCGACCCCTTTCACGTCAAGTCACAAAACATCATTTATGCATGCTGTAATTTATTATGTTATTCTTAGGCTCAAGCACTCAATTTTTTTTACCCTCCAATCAATTAATATATATATTTTTATACGTTTGTAGCAGCAATGTGACGCCAAGGTGGGGGTTTATACTGTTAACTGCAGGTATCACATAATTTTAGGTACCGATCCTACATGCAATACATTGATACAAGTTGTATACCACTTGTGACTGTAATCAGGGTTATACAACTAGATAACCGAAGACTGAGCCGTAACACTTGACCTACAAGCCCTCTCCTGAATCCTTATATTATTACTACATTTGGTACCTACCAACAGGTCTCCCGGATCTATTTCATATCTGACTAACCAAAGGGGAAGTCCCTTACATGATAATTACATGATGCATGTCCCACATCTCTTTCCCATTTACCAAACCCCCATCACTCACTTTCCGTCTTCCGTCTTCCATCCTCCGAGATCCGGCATCCGGCTCCATTCTTCTTGATACACTTTATCGGTCAATATCTGATACTCGACGCCCACTACTAACACCTGATACAGGACGTTCGATACCTCACACCTAATATTCGATACCTGATTTTGTGATACTCGACATCCAACATGCAAACATTCTAACAACCAACATTTCGACTTAACAGCCCGGAACACATCCCATCGGTCCACGATCAGCAAGCTGACAGCAACAATCAAGCTCGAACAAACAGGACAAACAAACGGGAACAAACAACACAACGTGAAACTCCAAAAAGATATCCCTTAACTGCGAACAACTTTGAAGTTATCCGCTATTGCTCTACACACCCACCCCGCCCATCGCCCATCGCTCAATCACTACCCGAGCATCAAAATTAGGACCATCTACCCGTGATTAACAGTTTAACATACAAATCCATCAGTTGTTTATAATACAACGTTACCCATCTACCAGTACCAAAGATTTGTCCCACCCCGTCTTAACCCCATCAGCCTGGCAATATTTCTATCGTCGGCTAGGGGTAACCGATGAATTGAATCTTGCTGCGTATACTTACTATTTCGCCTTCTTTTCCCTCCCTACTGGCAGAGCGAGGTAAGACTCCTCGGCGTCCGGATACCCTGAGTATGACCTGTAAGCAACATACACTTAGCTAGGGGATGCTTGAATAAGCTAGGGTCTCCGAAATGTAGGCTATAACTTTGTAAGCTGTACTGCTATAGGCCATGAGTTTGTGATTCCAATGATTGGGGTATGCCGTAAGTAAGTAAACAGTATAGTAAACGATGTGATGTCTATCAGTGGCTATATTGCGCAGTTGTGTAGTAAAAACGTATAAACGTCTACTACTGTCAGCTTTCAATCTTTGAAGAGTTGAATGAGATTGTTATCCTTTAGTACCAGCAAGCTCTTTGAAGTATACTTGCTATGTACACTGGTGCGGTGGCTACAAGCATATATATGCATTCACAAATCAATCACTATTGACCACTATCTAACAAGGAAAAAAAATAAGGTTACGGCAATGGTGCCGTTTAATGGACTTCTGTTCGAGTTAAACGAAGTTGAACTTTTAAGCGTTAAGCTTACCACAGTAAACTCGGATGGCCAGACCCGCCCGCTAAGCCACGCTATGTCCGCTATAGCCGTTTTTTTTACTACTATAGGCATTGACTATCCAGGCGGACTCTGGAGTCCTTACCTGAGAAAAAAGATCGCGTAGGTAGGAGCCGTACCCGTGACCGACTTTGTATCCGTACCCGACCCGAGCCAAGCAACCTACTCTGACTCTGGCCTGGCAATCAATACCAATTGGCAATACGAGATTATGCTACTACTAATACCAATTACCGATACCGATATCACCAAAGTCTACTTTTTTAAAATTGCAATCTCGGTTACATTTACTTTCTTTTTTTCAAAAGCCCATTTCCAATCATGATTTACCTAGATGATATTGAGATAATTAAAGGTGAGTTTTAATGCTATGCTAAGTGCTAATGTATGAATGAAAATCCCCCCCCCCTCTTCTTCCCCATGATCATGATCAAATAACCAATTTCGATAGGAATATCGTCATAGCTATAATTAATAACATAAACATATATCCAATAAATAGCAGTAATAACAAAAAGGTAAATGACAATGACGATCATCATGACATATCGGGGACACTAATTATTAAAATCGAATTAACGTCGATGACGGCTAGTAATGTCTTGTAGGATCAAAGTCTATCAATCTTCCACTGACAGTCTCAGTGCTGTCTATCAGCTATAAACTTCGATTAACATCGATGAAAAAAGATTCAACGGAATTACTGGCAACTCCAAAAAAAGGTAAAAAAAAATAGCTATCGAACGCCACCTCCCATCGTCTCTAACCTTTTTATCTATTTATCATATACACATCAGTCTGGATGATCATGCTTTAAGCCCGTCATCATGATGTCCGTCATGTTAATCACTACTTGTCAAAATGTTTAATACAAATACTCAAAAAAGAAATCTAGCTAAGTTCAAGATACCCCCCAAAAAAGAGAAAAAAGCAACGATAAACGATGAAAACACACTACACGAGACATACCATACACATACAACTGAAGGTGGACGCCACCGTATTCGCTCATGACACGGAGAAGAGTTATGACTTAATTAAAGTGGCAGAACTATTTATACAAATATCAAAACAGGGAACATAGCAGATACACAGCGTACTTGTATTAAAACACACTCTCGTTGTACTTGTGCGATATATCAAGTACAATAAGTAAGCTACCTAATCTAATTTGGTGTGTCTCATACGGTGAAGTAGAGAAGTTTCAATTTCAATTTTAGAATATTTCGAAGTTGAGGGTTGAGTCCGAAAATACAACCAAACAGACCAAAATAAACCGGAAGGGGGAGTGCCGCGAGTCGAAGTCGAAGGTGGAACACGCGCGTAATAACGGAGAACACGGGATAAGGGCAGACGGATGCAACCCCGGGGGTGGGGGGGTTTCTTACTGTTGGTTCCCTAGAGCGCGGATATCAACGACCACTCGATTCCCTTATCGCCAGACCACCAACTACTGATGATTGTTACGATGACCCCCTGGTGTTATTGATATACCCTGATTCATGATTTGATTGACAAGCAAACTGACAAACCCAGCCACTAACCATGAACGAGCTCACCTAGGCTCAGACCTCAAGCTACGAACAATACTTTCAAAGTAGATGATAAATTTACTTTGTTGTAACTCAGACTCGGACAATAGTACGGTACTCAGGAACGTAGAGCCCTCCGCGATACTTGCATGTATGTATGTACTAGCGAGTGTGCTGTGCCCAGTTCTCCACTCAGAACGTCTCAGTGCTCTCCACCCTTCCATCCACCTCCCAGAACCTCTCTGATATCTCCGGACCGACTACGCCCGTGATGAAACTGAAGAAACAAGGGGAAGGAGGACCAAAACAAAAGAAGAAATTTGAGGAAGTTTGTTGAGTGTCATTATCACTTATAAATAGTGTTTGTCTATAGTTTCTGGTATCTGGTGCGATCGTGCATGAGTACTACGGAACGCGAAGTATGGATGGTGGATGGATCGAACCAGAAATCGACTTGAAGCGCCTCCCCCTCCCCACCACCGCAGATGAAACAGAAATAGAAGCTTTGATGTTAATGAAACGGGAAAACGAGAAAGAAAAGAAAAAAGAAAGAAGGAAGGAAAAAAAACAAGGTGCCATCACTGAGTAACCCCATCAAATGACATCACAGTAGATCAGTTCTTCAGAGTACAAGTCCAAATAGTAGGAGTATATCATACGTTACTTGTATTTGTGCTTTGAGGGCTCGGGTTCGGATATTAAGTTTTGATTAGACCCAGCTGTGTTGGGTTATCACTTGATAAAAACAAAGACCTGGATTACTTTTAGTACTAACTCCGGACATCAGTAATCAGTTACTAGATATCAAGTATTAAAAATAAAACATAAAAAGACATCAAGCATCGGAAATCAAACTTCCAGTACCGAGCAAGTTGGAACTTCCTCCCGAGCCTCAATTTCCAGAATCCCAGCCTCGGTATCGCGGCTTTCGGTCATCAAGAGCTTTTTTAGACTTCGATAACATTAAATATGATTCGCTCGCAGGACGCAGAACAGTGGACCTTTTGCTGATTCGCTGATTCGCTGACGGAACTTCGGACATCCGGATCTTTGTCCTTCACTTTCTTCCTTCCTTCCCTTCTTTCTTTTTTTTTCAAGTTAGGTGTAGAGTGAGCTGCTACGAATGATTCGGAATAGCGTCTCTCGGAGTATTGTACGATATATATCATTAAAAAATCCACTATCATACTAAGATATTAAGGTACAAAATGAAGTAAATATCGTACGCTGTTCAAACGGTTGATTAGGACATTACAACTTGTATAGTACATCTAACTACGCATTCCCCCCGAAGTGGTGAAGCTTACATAACAGCTCAACATCACGACAAGATACCCAGCAAGACAGTCCACAATTTATCGGAGCAATTTAGTTAGCAAAACACACAACCGAGGAGTTTCCAATGAAAGTTGATATACCGAAAGGGACATGGAACAGCGTATTAATATGCCATTACGGACAGACCGATTCTTTGATATACCGAGGGAGCATATGTGTTTATATTGTACACCGGCCCTTTACGCTAATACACCGAATCCACAGATTCGATATACAAATTACCGAGAAACCCCACTCACTTGTTTCCTTGTGATAACCCGAAGGTTTCCGTGTCGAAGATAAGATCGCACACAGGTAGGACAACGGTACATCAACGGTACACATCAATACGAATTAATTAACGTCAATCTGAACCAGATGTAAATTTACTACACATCTTGCGCAATGTCGCGTTTACCGAGAATGTGATGTAACTTTGTTTATGAGTGCGTTGCGTTATTATCGGAGTGCTGGTGGTTAAAGATTGCACTGTAACGATATCGGATAAACTTCATAAAAGTATATTGTAACCAAAAAGGCAAATGACTTGACTAAATAGGGACCCCCCCCCTTATTTTTTTTCTTTTTCCTGGCTGTGTAGCTGTGTCGCTGTGTCGCTGTGTCGCTGTGAGAAAGAGTGGATAATCATGATATATCTACAAATCAAACGTATTTTTAGTGATGATGTTGGTGGTCGATGATGAAAGGACTGATCATGATGCCCCAACGAGCGAGACGAAAGACGGAAATTGAAGACACCCGAGGTTAAAAGTCAGAGAACGCGCGTACACATCATGCACTGATACAGAATAAGGAAATGCGATTACTATATATGACAAGTACTACCATGTGCACACGTGCGTTTTGCCATTCACACTCTACCTTTGGCTTCAAGAACGAGTATGTGTACTCTCGCCATATGGGACCTAAGAACAAACGAGCGAGCCCCGCGGGCTATACACATACACATACATACACCCGAGGCTCAAGCGCCGAGGAAAAGAATGTTTGAAACAAATAGATACGAGGGGTGGAACTATAAAGTATAGAGTATCAAGTACATAAATTCAAATAATCGGGGGAGAAAAAACAAACATAGAAGCTACAAACCCCAAAGCGGTAAAAGCGGTAAAAGCGTAAAAGGTTAAAAGCATAAAAGTATTAAGGTATATGACCTTAGAAAATCTAAATCTCCAAAGTCAAATAACTATCGAATAACGGATAACGGATGCCGATCTAGTAACAAACTAAGGATTTAACAACAAGTATTATTAACAAGGAAAGTATGGAGGTACAAAAAAATCAAATAACAATCGATAAAGATAAAGATCCGGGAGAAAGAATCTCTCTCGCGATGTTTCTTTAATTTGATTCTGAGTCTATCTACTAATACCCTCCTTCCCAGAAAAGAGAAAAGGAAAAAAAAGAACCCGAAGGAAAAGAAAAAGTGTCTTTTACACCTTGTCGGACAACTATAAGATATAGAATAAGATATAAAATAACAGACGAGACGAAAGTTTAAGCCGGGGTTGAGCACTCTTGGGTGAGTCGAGTGACTTTTATGAAAAAGTATGACTGGCCGATAACAATATCAGCAACAACTACGACAAATGACGAAAATCGGCACTCCCATCCCCCTCTCCTTCCTCCCTTGAAGCTCGGGATTCAAAGGTAAAAGGTAAAGGCCAAAGTTCAAAGTCGAGAGTGAGGAGGTGAGGGGGGGAGCCCCCGCTCGGGTACTCGGGCTCTCGGGGAGGAACCTTCTCTATTTTTTAAAAACTTTTTTCGACTTCTTGTATTTTGTATTTTGTATCTTGTATTTCGTATCTTGTATCTTGTATTGGCATTTGAATTTTTTTACGTTCGTGTTCTTTGCTTCTTCGTGTATCTTCCGACTTACGAACATAACATACGCTGACCAGACTAGGGTAAACAGTTACAGTCAATACAGTCAGTAATACAAATCAGTTAGTATAGTATAGTAATAGTTAGCAACCAAGCAAGGTTGCACTACCACTACGATTATCATGTACGAAAGACAAAAAAATAATTTACTCCCGGACCCCCGGGTTCTCGGAACCAAACGGCCTCGGAGTACGGCAGGTACGGCAGGAACGGGCTCGCGATCAATTCTTCTTTCTCCTCCGGCTTAGTCATACGATTTTCTTAAAGTGGATGGTATAGATACGAATAACTAAGATCACTTTGTAAGTCGAAGTCATTGGTTATTGGGCTGCGAAGTAACATGACTTGTAGGCAGACGGAGGAGGTGAGTATATCGTATATTAAGTGAAAGCTGGAGCAAGTTGAATAAATGTAAAAAAGACGGGCTACAGAATAAAAGATAAAAGATGAAAGATGAAAGATCGTAATCCTAGAAAGAAAAGAAGAGTAAAGTGGAGGGTAAATCATAATCATAATCATAATCATAATGATCATAACAAATTGTACAATTTGTTGTTCGTTTCGTTGCTGTGCCCCTCCACCCCTCCACCCCACCTTCCCCAAGCATCTCCGAATCCTTGTTGTCATCGTTCCGTTGTTCTTTTCTTTTACTGGTGTACGTACTGTCCTGAGTCCTGAGTCCTGAGTCCTGAGTCCTGTGTCTTACGTCCTACGTTTTACGTTCTATCTTTTTATACTTTGTACTTTATACTTTATAGATTTATACTCGTATGACAGCTTGTTTTATTAGTTTTTATCAACTTTGTTGATTTTGATAGGTGTTTAGGGAGTCGAATGGTGGTAACTGTATTTTACTACTACGATAATTCGTAGCTTCGTTGTTCTTGTGTCTTGTCGATCGTGTGAAGAAAGAAAAAGGGAAGTTCTCAAAAGGGTCTCAAAGGGAAGGGAAGGAAGGATCAGTGTCTGTGCATACGCGCGTGGGGGGGACCGTCCTCCGTTGTCCGAGTATATAATACTAATAATAATTATAATTATTATGATGGTGATGATACCATCTCAGATGTGTATACGTATCACTTGTGACTGTATGTACGAGTTCCAAGGTTCTGAGTTTCAAGAAAAAGTTTGAGTGTGGGAAGAAACGCATGTGCGCATACAGTTTACAGTACTGAGATTGTTTACGACCCCCCTCCCCTCTATACATTTATAGATATTTAAAATAATACACGGGTGATGGGCTTCGTACGTGTGCGGCGCGCGTGTATGTGCTTTGTTTCTTTTTTCGGTAAGAAAGGAAGGAAGGAGGTTGAGTAAGAAGTGAAGGAAGAGAAGGAGGGGAAGGAAGGAGGGATCAATTGAATGAATAAGTGAATGGATGAACTCGCGGTTTCAGTTCACGGATTTCTTGGTGGGGTGGTGGTTTCGTGGCTCGGATTAGGGCCTCAAACGAAGCAACGGAAGAAGAAGACGAAGAAGAAGGGGGTAAGCGTGGTTGAGTGGGGAGGGGGAAGGAGGGATGTCCTGATTTGGAGAGATGAAACGAGCCGTGTCCGGGTATGAAGGGAAGAAGAGAGGGGGGCTAAAGGAAGTAGGAGAGTCCTTGGAGACGGGGAGGGCGGGGACTATGATGGACCGGGGGAGTGAGACCAGAGGGCTGGGGACTCCGGGACCAGAAGGGATAGACGGTCTAGGGAAGCAGAAGAAGGTAAGAGACCGGAGTGACGGGAAGGACGGGTAAATGTTGGCATGAAATAATCGAGAGGGAGCAAGTGATAAAATGGATGTTGTGATGTTGTGATGTGGGCCGTCCATGTTGACGCCGGAGAGAGGACTCGGGAGATGCCAGACAAAGTGTCAAAGGCTAAAAGACGAGAAGGAGGAGGAGAGGGCTTGTGGGTTGGAATCGGTGAGAGTGATGAATGATGCTTGCAATCAGGTAATCTCGATCTGAGCCAGACGTTGATCACCTGTCCCGATATGGCAAGCAGTAAGCTCCTCGGGATCCGCTCTCGGGTGATGACCGACTAAGAAGAGAGCGGCTTCTTCGAGCACGGACTAGCACAAGCTGCTGCAGGCCACAGTCAAGTTGCAGAGGATCGCACTCGGCGATGACTTCCGCTCTGTCTGCACTGGCTCTGGCCCTCGCCCTCGCCCTCGCTCTGCCACAACGACGATGGGTCGAAGGACGGTCCGCAATTATAAATAATAACCGCCCAGTGCCCTCTCTCCCCTCACTCCCCCCAGTGCCAGTGCCAGTCCCTGCTCACTTTCTCACCCTGCTCCCGTCCTCCTTCTCCCGTTATATATACCACTGCCTCTACCACTGCTATCCGTCCTGCTACCCCCTCTCCCCCAAAAGTAAAGCCAAGCATCCCGTCCTCGTGCTCGTTCTAAATACATAAGTCTCTCCTCCCCACCCTCCCGGCTATTTCTATCATTGCTATTCAATCCTATTCATCCACCGACTTCATCATGTCCTCCAAGCGAGGAAGGAAGCGCAACGACAACCTGCCCCCGAACAGAGCACGCGACGTTCAGCGCGCTTTCCGTGCCCGTAGAGCTGCTCACCTTCTCGTAAGTTGTCCCCCCCTCCTCCCCCCACATACACACACACTCTATCTTTTCCCTTTCATCGGCTATATACTCCTGCTGCTTAGCCTCGACGTCCCGGGTACTATACCAGATTCCCGCCCATCTGTCCCTTCTCAATCATGTTAATAAGTAACTTGAGCTAATGCATACTACCTCATACCCTCTCCTCTACCCTCTATACATACAGGCACTTGAAAGTCGCGTCGAGGAGCTCGAAGACGAAAACCTTCGTCTTCGACAAGCTCTCAACCTCCCTCCCCCAACTAGGATAGAACTCGGTCGAGGTCCAACAGGCAAGGACAAACCTAAACGCTCTTCCAGTTCCGGCGGTCTTCACCACTCCTCTACCTCTTCCTCCTCCACCGTCATGCCTCCACTAATGGGTATGGGCTCTGGAGCTGGAGGGCTTCATGACGGCTTCCTGTCGTCACATCTGGAAGGTTCAGGCTCCCCGTCCCCTCCTCAGACGAACGTCTCTGCCTCGCCTCCCAACTCCGTCATTGGCGGAGGTGGTCCGGGAGGTGACGGCCTGGATATGGATATGGAAATTGAGGATATGAGAACTGGTGGCAGTGGTGGTGGCCATGGTGGTGCAGGGGGAAGTGGTACAGGAGGTGCCGCCAGTGGGGGTTCCTCTTCCTCTATCTGGGGAGACTTCTCTCATCACCATCCTCATCCACAACCCACTCACCCTGCTCACCTGTCGAGTGCCTATGGCTCTTCTGCTGACTCGTATAGGTTTGATGGGGCTTCAAGTGCTGCAGCCTCAGTGGGTGGCAGTGGAAATTCGAGGCAGAGGACTGTGACGGGTATGACGACGGGGAGTGCCGTTGGGGGTGTTAGCGCTGCTACTCTCTACTCCTCCACCACGAATCCGTATGCTTCTTCTTCTGCTGCTAATGCTACCACTAGTTCTTCGGCGTCTTCGAGGGATCCTTCAGGCCTGTCTTCTTCAACCTCTTCACTACCTTCTGCTTCCTCGTCTTCTACCTATTATCAGACCGATCTGAGAGGGTCTATGTTATCTACTCATCATCATCCTCCACCCCCACCACACCAACAAGCACATCATCCTTCGCACCATACCTCACACCACCCTTCACATCAGCAACAGCAACAACAACAACAACATTCACCGCATATGCAAGCCCGCAGATTGAAACTTCGAACTCTAACTCATCTTCGAACACCAATCCCGGTCATAGTCACGGGCAACATGGTGGGCATGGTGGTCACAATGGACATGGTGGACATGGAGGACATGCGACGAGCAGTAGCGGTCCTCGTGGTGGTCCTTATTTGGTGTCTGGATTGTATTCGTATTAATATAATCTGTCTCTGTCTCTCCCTCTGTCTCTCCTCCCTTTCTCTGTTCCTCATCCTCATCCCCTCTTATTGTTTGTTTGTTAACTTTTGCAATTGATATTCATCGTTTCACTGCCCTCATCTACTTGTGTTAATTGTCCCTCCTATAAACACCTCCAGGGTCGTGTTGGCTGTGCTTTTGTGCTTTTTACCCCCCTTGTTACCCCGCGCCCCTTCTACGATTACTTTACAAACTATCACTATTGCTACTACTACTACTTTCTTCTTCAAACCCTCGCTCAAATCAGCTATCAAGAAGAGTTGAGTTGAGATGATCACTCTTGTATCTGTGATTTACTTTTCTCTCTCTTTTTTCCCCCTTTAAATGGTTCGTTTACTCTCTATCCTTTCGTCTCTCTTACTTTCTCGTTCACCCCCTCACTCATAATGCTTATTGTGACTTCCCCTCCTTCCCTTCTCTGACTCGACGCGCGATACCCTCCTCACCATCATACACACACTCACACACATACACGATCCTACTTTGTTCTCATCACTTCTCATCACATCACGCTTAAACCGCTCTTTTAAACAACCTCTTCTTTCCTTTCCTTTCCACTCGTACGCATCTCTCGAATCTCATACGTTGTGTTCATCAGCATGAACGACTGATGCCTGATACCTGATGCCTGATGCGCCTCTTCACGTCGAGCGTCGAACGTCTCACACACGCCCCTCGTATTTTTTTCCAGTTCTTTTGTTATACCCACCACTCACCACTCACCACTCTCTGTCTATGAAGGACGAGCGATGAACCATGGACGATGAACGGTCAGGCTCATTACGAGACTTTTATTGCTAACGGAAGGAGAAGGAGATTGAGAGATTGAGGTACGACTTAGGACGAAGGGGGACGAAAAGAAAGAAGGACGAAGAGGGAAGGGGGGTTTTTGGGATGAGTATGAGAGCTGGGACGAGTGTGTTGATGAGATTGTGAACGCAGGGAAAAGGACGAGAGGGACGGGGAAGGCGTTGAAGTGTATTGGGAAGGGGATGACGAGAGAGGGGCGTTTGGGCGTGTTTAGCGTACGCGGTATACGGTGCTCGGTGCTCGGTGCTCGGTACGACTCCTCCCCCCCCCCCTCCACCTCAGTTAGTACTGTGAGGGAAGTGAGGAAAGTGCAAAGTAGGAATCTGGGGACTTGGGATACTTAGGGATACTAGGGAGATGATAGGAACTGAGGAACTTAGGGAGCTTGAGGGATTTGGGGTTCACGTGTCTGATGGCACATATGGGATTGAGAGGGGGGGGGTATGTGATAGTACTTCTACTACCGGTACTACGAATTACGAATAATATTACTGGTATTGGTGTTGGTACTGGCATGAAGACAAAGATAGGAAAAAGGACGGAGGGACATGGGTTGGTGTTATGGACCGGGGGTTTGGTTAAGGACGAGGGAGTGTGTAGACTGAGAGAGAGAATTGGGTCTCTTAACGTGGCGAGGGAAAAAGAGAGATAGGATGCGTGTATGTGTATGTGTAGCATTTGAAGAGGAGAGGAGAGGAGAGGGGAGGAGTCCTACCTATACACAGAGAACGAAGAAGATGAAGGTGAAAGGAAGGAAGGAAAGGAGGGGGGAATGATAAACGATGAGTGATGAGTGATGAATGGACTTTGGGGGTTAACTAGGGATTTACTATTGGGATAGACGGTATATCGGTTTAAGGAGGGTGGGGGGGAGGTGGTTACCTGAGACCTCAAGACCTAGTGACGAGGGAGAACGAGGATCGAGGAATCGAGGTTGGAAAGGGAGAGAGAGAAGGTCTGGTTCTTCGTCTAGCTTTTTTAATTCTCCCCACCTTCTTTTACGCCCGCGCGCTCCCTAGGGGACCCTACCATTACAACCCCTTAGGCTTTTATTTGCTACACTGCTACTCGATACTCGATACTCGATACTCTAAAAATAAATATATAATTATCCCTTCTCCCACCCCCCTTCCCCTCCCCCCACTCTTGTATTTCTCTCTCTCTTTTGAGTAGAGAGGCATAGAAGGAGAAGGGAAACGGATATGTGTTCTCTCTCTCTCAGTCTCAGTCTCAGTCCCAGTCCTAGTCTCTCCCGTCTCGTTCTCGCCCCGCACTGTTTCCGCTCCCCTCTAAGGGTTTCGATCCTCCCTTCCCTCCTCCCCTCTTCTTTTTAGATTTTATTTGTTGGGCAAAAGTTGGTTCGAGAGAGAGAGAGAGAGTTTATCCAACTCGGTCGTTCGACTTTGGGTTGAGTTGAGTTGGGTTGAGATGTGTTTGAGGTGGTGAGGGGGGGGGGGGAGTTCTAATTCAGTTTAGTTCGGTTAGTCTTTTACTTTTTTAACTTTTTCTTTTCGTTTCTCTCTCCCTTTCCTTTCTGTGTTATTGTTATCATTATTATCTTGTTTCTCTCTCTCTGCCTGTCTCTGCCTGTCTCTCCCCTCACCTGCATACGCATACTTCTTACCCTCTCCTCTCCTCTCTTTCTGTCTCTTTCTTACTACTCTCATCAACTTTTTCATCCCCGTTTCTTTCATGTTTATATAACTTTTTCTTTCTCTGGTCTTATGAATCTTTTGTGTTGTGTGTTGTGTGTTATGTGTTATGTGTTATGTGTTGTTTATTAATTACAACTTGTTCTTTTTTCTTACTCTCTAAAATCCAATTCTTTTCAATATATATATATAGAAGAAGAAAGTAAGTAAGTAAGAAAGCAAGAAGGAAAAGAGGGAGAGGAGGGAGAGATTTCGATATTCGACGTATCTTGGCAAAAAACATTTTGAGAGGTCATTCTTGGGCTGATGGACAATGAAGGAGAGAGAGAGAGAGAGAGAGACGAAGGAAGAAACTGTGAAGTGAAACCAAGAAAACCGTGAAGACGGTCGACGTTGAGACGTTGAGACGTTCAAGAGAAACGGAAGCGAGTAAAAAAAAAAGGGAAATTGGGAGATATTAATATTAATATTTTTATTGATATTGTTATTTGAGAGGGGGAAAAGAAAATAGGAATCGGGAAATTAGGCAAAAAAAAAAAGAAGAAATCGGGATGATCGACGGACCGCGTTGTTCCTTTATACCGTGTAAATATTAAATAATATGGCATATATAGCGTACCCCTCCCCCCTTCTTCCCCTTGCTGAGAGCGCGCAGGGGACCGAGATTAGCGAGACCTAAAAAATCAAACAGAAAGAGAGAGAGAGAGAGACTTAGTGAGAGAGAGGAGGAATCGGAAATTAGGCAAAAAAAAAAGAAGAAATCGGATGATCGACGGACCGCGTTGTTCCTTTATACCGTGTAAATATTAAAATAATATGGCATATATAGCGTACCCTCCCCCTTCTTCCCTTGCTGAGAGCGCGCAGGGACCGAGATTAGCGAGACCTAAAAAATCAAACAGAAAGAGAGAGAGAGAGAGACTTAGTGAGAGAGAGGAGGAAGTGTTTCCTTCCTTCTTGGAGTTCTTCTTTTAATCTTTGTGTCCCCTTACGATTGTTCCTACTGGGATTAATAACACCCTCGTTGCTTATTCAACTTGTATACCTTAAATCATTTTTATTTGCTTCCGCTCTCTCGTATCCAATATCCGATGAAATAAGGTTTTTTTTTGAAACCCGTTCCTTTAATTAATTTGTCCAACTTTACTTCACTATGCTTTACTTTACTTTACTTTACTTTACTTTACTTTAACTTTTGATTCCTTTGATTCTTGGTTCTTGACTCCGCCTTCTCATCGTATATCGTGTGTCGGGGTTTAAAGAGAAGAAGAGAAAGAGAAATTGGGTTTCGAATCTGCTGGGCGATGTCTCCGAAGTACAGCTACTCTTGCTCTTACTGTTACTACTATTACTCTTCAAAGGCCAAGTCAAAACCATCTCTAAATGGTTAAATGGACTCAAAGTCTAGCGTCTAGCTTGCTATCGCTCAAGAAACTCGCATGTATATATCAATATGATTAAGCGATAAGAAACAAATTATCCGTGACACTTCTTCCCTGATCTACACATAATCCCTCCCCCCCGCAGTCAACTTATATCTCTAATAAAGAGCTTCCGTAGCTCAAAACTGGAAATACTGTCATCGCGGCTCACATTCCAGTATCAGTTTTTTTTCTTGTTCCTTTTTACCTCCTTTTCAACCTCCCCCGCCCCTCCGGGGGAGAAAAAAAAACTAAAGAAGATCCGTGTCAAGCCCGAACTGAGTTCCCCTTCCCTCAACGCACCTTTCTCTCCTTAAGCACACACACTCTTTCTTGTTGGACTCGGAGTTCGGAGCTCGGGGGCTCGGTGACCTAATTTTCCAGCTTCCTCAGACTCGGCCATCAACTATGCCCCCCTCTCGCGTATCGGTTGGTTGCTTTGGGCTGTGCTGGCCGTGCGTCCCAGATGGGTCTTGATTTTCTTACAACCTGTGATTTGTCTTCTGCGCTTGTCGTCCTGCGCCCTGTGCTTGTGTCTCGCTGTGTCTCGAGTCTCTATCTATCATTGGGGGCGTTCCCGCGACCCTTAGCCCCCTCCCTGCCCCTTTGTCTTGTGTTGTGTTATACACCGTGATGTTCAGTGGGAAACAACAGGAGGTGTGGTGGTAAGGGTGGGTGGTGTTTCCAGTGACTGTTTCATCTCTTATTGCTCGGTCTCTTCCGGACATCTTTCTCCGCCACCTTCAAGATTGGATTGATTTTAGTCAATCAACCTTTGGACTATTGTTATCCTGTTGTTAAAACCTGTTTGGCCCGCCCGCCCCCTTTTTTCTTTCTTTCTCTCTCTTTCTGTGTGGGTCAAGCCCCGCCGGGTTTAACATGTCTTGTCAGTTCTACCTCGCCTGCCCACTCGTCTTTATTCGGCTTGGGTCATTTGTTCAATCGTTACTTGTTCAAATCCTTTCAATCCGCCATCTATTCATTCGGCATTTGGTCATTCTGGGTTAATCAGTCGTTGCTCATGTTTTGTTATTTTATTCTGTTGTATTCCTTCTCGTTTCAGGAGCTTTCAGGACTTTGACAAACTCAAATTCAGATCAACAATAGATTTCGAACCTCCCCTCAAACCAGAATTATATTTTTTCCCACACTCATCTCTTTGTGGCTTTGCTCCCCTCGATCCCTTTTACCCCTTTCTTCCTTTTATTTCTAAGCTCCTCCTGTTTTTAGGTCATCACTACTATTTCCACGCCTCGGATTCTCCTGGTTTGTATCGATACGGATACGGACTATTTTTAAAGAAAATTCTAAAGCTGGTGTTTCACATCTTTTTTTTTCACCTTTTGATTCCGTAATCAAGGGTGAGCGCCCTCCCCCTCCCGCTAAGCTTAATTTCTCATTCTAGTCCTTCTCTGGGGGGCTTCTTTCCGTAAAGTGGGTTACTAGGGAGGAGGTACTAATAGACGCTTAGATGTCCTTAGACGTACGTATGTTGGCGCGCAGGGGGGGGGGGCAGCAGCTGGAATTTTTCTATATTTTTTTTTTCTCAATTAAAATCAAAACTTTATTTACGTGCATATCGAGTTTCATGAATTACCGAAATACCGGGAGAGGCTAAAGTGATAACTTGGGTTACAAGACAACTGCAGGATAACACTGACGACAAATAGGATGATTGGGATAAGCAACCGAGACTTGAGAGGCGCTGTTAAACGGCGTCATTTTTGGGAACAAGGAGGAACGGATATTTATTGAAAAGAGATCAATCTCTCTGGGTTGATGAAGAGAATTGCTTCTTTCTGTTTCTCGTTTGGGGGAGTGAAGAAAGAGGGGAGGAGATACACATATGTGTATTGCCTTCTTTGAACTTGACTTTGACTTTGAGAAACCCCGGAGGGGTTGGGGGGAGAAATCATGCTCCTTCTTAATCCTATTGAGATTAAACAACTGAACACCAAGTTCCGCGTAACATTTTTTTTTTCTCTCTCCCTTTCCGCAAGTAGGGTATGGTGCGTACGTATATGCACGGCACGGCACTTACAACACATAACACATACTCACACGCGCTCCGTGCCACGGAGGGAGGGATGAACCTATCAATTTTTTTTCTCTCTCTCTTCTTTCCCCGAAGATATGGGATGATGAGATAATCCGATCCTCATAAAGTAGCTTAGCATCTTAGCATACGTCGGTGGAGAGGCCCCCTTCCTCTCTAGATCTTTCTCTCCCTTTTACCTACTTTGGCGAGGTTAGGCGGATTGGTGAGATGATCTGGGAGTGTGGGGGAGTGATGGCTGTATGCGGTATACTGTATACCGAAAATAGTATGCTGCATGCTTGTATGCTACCCGCGACGGAGGTTGGATGTGTAAGCTTTAAGGGCCATTATTTCCCTGGTCATACGGCTTTCATCCTCACATATACATGTGCTGGATTATCCTACTTTAGAGCGTCTATCACAACTCGTCCTCGAGGGTACCATGAGGAATGAGTAGATGAGGATCAAGAAGTTACTCAACTTCCTCTATCTTCTCGTTTGCTCTGTATTCTTCTCTTTTTATTCGCGCATGGATCGTATATATGCATCATTGCATCACTTGGTTATCTCTCTGACATCGAGGCATCTGGAAATCTAAGAATCTAAGAATCTAGTACCTGCATCTATCTATGCATCTATCATTGGCATCTTTCTCCGAGTCTTTGGCCTACTATCCCCCATGAGAACTTATATTTCGATGTTGCTGTTGTTATTTTTCTTGTTCTCTTCTATGATTTCATCTGATTTCTAAGTTTTTAAAACGCCGTCTCTATAAGTAGTACTCGCCTTATCCCGCCTACCAGGACCCTGACACCATTCGACATCTTGTTATCTCGTCAGCTCACCTCTCCTTCTCTCTCACACATTCAAAAGAAAAAGAAGAAAATAAGGATCAATGATCTCGCATTAATAAGTAGGATTTTTTCTCACCCTTGCTTTGTTCTTTGTACTCTTATTTTGGCTGTTTATGTACATGTATCTATTCAACCACCACAAGCACCGTTCGGCCGCCCGCTCCTCCTGTTTAATCCATCATTCTCGTAAAGCTGTCAAAATTGTACGTACGTGTGTACATTGTGATCGAGCGCGGAGTGGAGGGATGGTCGGTATTGTATCGGACAGTCTTAGAAAACTAAGACTCGGAGAGTAATATCATCAATTTTTTTTAAAATTCATTTATCATTTTAACTCCTTTTACTTCGATCTAATACACTTTTCTATATATATCTTAGTACTTTATTTTTTTCTCCCTTTACTTTCTCATTCTCCCGTGCTTAAGTTCCCGTTGATCTACCCCTTCAGATTTGTGTTCCTGATATCACCTACTATTCCTCTTCAATTCAGTCTTCTGTATGGCCTTGTATATTACTTATTTACTCTATTTATTATATATAATTTATCTTGTTTTACATGTAAATGTGAATGATAACCTGTAATCAATCAATATACTCCCATTCTCTCCCTATTGAATAACCGTTCTCTCCGATCGTGTGCACTTTACCCTTTACCCTTTACCCTTCCCTCTTTATCCCTACCTTCCTTCGACCTTACCCTTTGTTTTCTTGTTTCATGAGTACGCTCAGGCATCGGAACATCGGTGATTTTAGCCTGACTAAGCTAAAGTAATGAAGTCATCCATATCCCTCTTAGTAACTAAACTGCCCAAATTGTTAACGTGGGATTATTGATGAGTTTTTTTAAGGGGGTTTGATACTAGGACAGAACTGGGTTAAGAGCTAAGGGGGTGTGGTGGTGATGACTTACGAAAGATGGGAGCCGTTTGGTCCGGCATGAGTGGGGGATGATCGGTGGTGAACTCAGCCGGATGAAAGGGAACAAAGTATTCGGGATACGGGAATACAGGATGTGGGATAGGGATAGGACGAACGGGCTGCGGGATGGGTAAGCCGGGGCCGGTACGCTTACTGGGACTGGGGAGTGCCCGTGTTGATTTGAGGTCGGGTGTATGTCACTGTCTTTGTGGCTGTTATCATTGTTGTTGTTATTGTTATTGTTGATGTTGTTGTTTGGTGGTGTCTTCGTTGCTGCGGCTGCCGTTGTTGCTGTCTGTCGATGTCAAGGGGAGTCGGTGTTGACCCTGCGGGTGGGGAATTTGATGAAGATACTCTACTCCTTTCTTCTTCTTTTTTCTCTTCTTATCCTATTCTCCTTAGCTTTGTTTCTTTATACCTTCATCGTTCTCGTAGCTAGCATATTTTCCGCTAGTTTTGTTGTATATCACGATCATTCTCCCCGTAACTCTGCTTTTATGCTATCAAATAATCAATTTATCAGAGTACTTCCCTTAAACTCATGATCTCTTCGTGTATTATCATTCTCGCTTCCCTTTTCCCTCTAAACTGCTCGTCTCCTCAAAAATACCGAGAGCTCTTTTTTCTATACCGTAAACGTTTAATTTGATCTCTTTTACCTTTTTAGTTAATACATTTCACCTCTTTTTGTATTGTCGAGTTGTTGCATTACCATTTTGCGCATATAGCAATGATGGTTCAATTAATCATGTTTGTGATATAATAGGTTAGTGTCGCACAAGTATATACAGTATCGGGGATATGTATTGTATGTAAACTAACCTTATGTTTGTAGGACTCGTATAATCCTTTTATAATAGTAATCACTACTAATAATGTTCAACATGTTTATCTTTGCTCGACTCCTTTAGGACACATATTCCTGGTGGTACTCTTGTAGTGTTTCAGGTACATGCAGTAAGGACATGCATACACATCGTGTACTTGAGCAAAAATAAGGAAGATACCGATTTACGTGCATAATACTTATGTATACTTTGTGACATGCAGATGTCAAAATGCACGATCTGGGCCTAGAAGTAAGCATGGGTAGGGGAGTTTGTCGGAGGTCTAGGTGTTAATAGTTCTCCATGGCGTTAAATTGAATGCAGTTACAGATGCGGATGTGGTTGTATGTCAGTCTCTGTGGGGGAGGAGGAGGGGTCATCATGGTCTAGGGTGGTCTTACTGACCCTACTCACGAAAATTAACGAGATCCCGTACGAGATCATGAGATCAGAAATCGAAACGGCAAGTCGGCAACAGGAAATACGGGAGAAGGTCTTCAAAGTATACACAGAGAATAAAGCATAAGAAGCAAGGCGAAGATGTGTAGAGAGGTATTGTCCATTATGGAGAGAATTATGTTATAGCATCGTAATTAAATTATATTTTCATCTTTTTTTGCGCTGATATTAATGAGAAGAGAAGTATTGATGGGTAGGTAAGGTTCCATGCACATTGTACTGTTGTTGCCTGTTGGTTTAGAACCTGTTGCTGCATCAGAAAATGTATGTATGTGTGTATGTAGGGTTAATGTACTTGGTCCTTGCATCGTGGGGGTGTATCTATGGGCAATAAAATAAATTTATTCTTTTTGTATGCCGTCATCCCGCCGGCAACCTCCTCCTTCTCTAAACACAAACAAATACACACACATGGGGCTATTTTACTCCCTTCTTTTTTAGCTCTCAACTATTAAAATAAACTTCTCTTATTCTTGAATGCAACCAGAGTCCTAGGATTTAAGCAAAGCACCTACACGAGTTGTGGTTATCTTGGAAACAAACATACAAAAGATCTCATTGTTAAGTGAACCCTCGGAACAAATAAATTCAATCTCTAATCAGAACTAACCAAGTGAAGTTATAAGATTTTATGTGTGTGTGTGTATCTTAGTATTAATAGTAACCCCGGAATTCCGGAACGCGGACTTCGTTCTTTCGCTTCAAAAAAAGTTCCTTCTTCTCACCTTCTATCCCCTGTTCTTCTCTTCTTTCTTCCGTAACAGTTTTTTTTTCTTTCAAAAAAAGGTCAAAAATTTTGCGTACTTGTCTGGTGGGTGCAATGAATCGAAACATAACTGAGCTCGTACCTATACTTCAACTTTAAAAAGAACATGCAACACGCATACATTCCTGATTCTCCTTTTCTTCTTCTTTTTTCTTCCCTGATGAATTTTTTTTTTTTTAATTTTCACCCAACTTTTTTCGTCTCCCCCTCCCCCTTCTTCTTGTTCCTAACCGTTATTCGATAGTTCTTTACGCCGAATTCCGTTGATCATGGACAAACAGAATTAGACTTTTGGGACCCGGTAGACTGGTTTGAGGCCACACGGGACACGGTAGAACTTGGAAGCGGGAAGGATGTGATGTGATTGGGATCCGAGAATCCGAGTTACTCTTTTCAAGTTTAGCATTAGTGTTAACTCATTACTTTGTGACAGCGTGACAATACTAATACTGGATACAGACTTTATCAATAAAATACAATTTTTATACTAATCTGTGACTAAAATAAGATATTTCTATTTTACTCAGTTACATAGTATAAATTGTCCTCTGGTTATTATTGTCAAGATTAAAGATTCTATACCCGGCTAAAGCTTGGGGGAACAAGACCCAGGGCTACAGTCTCCCTTCTTCCGTTCCCCGCATCTGACCTCCCGGATTTTTTGCTCATTTGCTTCCGTGATCCTCGGGACTAAGGACCTAGGCCCGCACTTCCTTTTTTGGGATACATCTGCGTAATCTGTGTTGGTGGCGCGGCGGGTCTGGTAGGTGGAAGGTCACGTCTTCCGAACCCGGGTCGGGAAATAGCCTTTTAAGTGTATGCTTGTGTATAAACCCCCATCCAAGCGCTTCTACGTTCACTAAACAAGACTTAGGGCGCGGTACGTCACAAGATAAAACTTTGAAAAATAGTCACAAATGGAATAGGAGGCAGGAATCATGGGGAGGGGGAAGTTTTTTTTTTTCTCTTCCTTCTCTACTAAGTTTCTTCTCCTCTTCTTTCTTCCCATTTTTTTTTCAGAGAGAAAAAATTCTCTGTTTTATCATTCTTCACGCATGAGGTCCGGAGTTGGATGATGAGGTGTTACTAAATTACATGTATTGTGGTGTTGTCGAGTTGTTATGAATGTTGCTTCCCGTTGAGTCTTCTTGATCGCTGTATATGTTTGAGCTCTGAGTTTTGAATTGCTGATCACGATGATCAACGAATATTTTCGTATCAGCTCCGGCTCAGAGTGCTCGGTGCATTTGTGGCCGTAGTAAGGCGCTGGAAGATCCAGGGTGAGTGGTAGATGAGAAGGTGAGTATTATAAATGACTCAATAGGATCATGGATGACCCTTTTTTTATTTATTGATGTCTATTCTGACTCTCTTCATCATTATCGCTAAGGACTTGTACGTGCTTATAGAATGGGCTGGTAACAGCAACAGCACCGTCATTACCATCGACATCGTCGGCTATAGTACTGTTTCACTAACAATTGAGTATATACTCATAAGGTTTTATTCTATTTCATTTTCATTTTCATTCTCTTCTTTTTTCGAAAATTAGCCTAACTGTCGATATTAAATTGCAAATTTAGGAATCTTAAGGTAGATCATCGTTTAATTAGGAATAGGGGAATCTTCATGGTGGGGAGAATATATATGTTTTATAGTGTCTATCTGATTATACCTTTCCAGATGATGTGAGGTTGAAGCAGGTAAAGTTTCCCATTAGATAAATAACATGACCTGTAGAGAAAATTTCTCATGATCTCGTTAATCGTGCTTATTTTATCTATATCTTGATATGACCATTCATTGATCGCATACCACTAGCAACATGGGTAAATTATTTCGTTAAATTATTCTAATATTTCCGTAATAATCACTACAGAGAAGAGAACCTCACCAAGGCCTCGCTAACGAGACATATGATAAAATCGTTGAACACTTCGGAGATTTCCAATCCCAGTGTGGATAACATCCATCCCACTAGTTCAAGTAGTAGCACCCAAAACTTGTGCATCATCTTCGTCATTTAGGTTACCGCTGTGTAGCACATACACCAGAAGCTCCTCTCTTATTTTGATCACATGTCCCGTCGTTTTCATACACCTACAGAAGTAGAGTTATTATCACTTGCTTTAGTCTGTATAGTCCGAGCATGATACGTGATGGTAATGATGTGTGGTGGTAAGAAGCAAGGAAGTATGTCTACTTTAGCTTTCAAGGAACCGAGAGAAGGTGCCCGGGCCGTACCTTCTTCTTCCTGTACCCATCTCCGCTTTCTTCTCTTCCTGATGAGCTGATGTACACCCTGTTCACTCGAGTTCTCTTGAAAAAAAAAAGAGTGCGAGAGACGAGAAAGTTCCCGAAGAGTCCACGCCCAGGTTAATTGAATCGGAATTGACTTACTACAAGCTCTATCTGCTACTGCCCGGCTTTATTACTCCTGTTTCAGCACGCCACCTCCTTTTTTCACAGGCTAACCTACTCTAATTCTTTCTAGCTTTCCGTTTTCCTCTAATGGTCATACCACCTTGAAGGGGCTTGGAAAAAGCGGGATGGCAGTAGATATAGGCCGTGACGTGCTTTGACAGTCTAGGAACAGTATGAGCTCATGAAACTCCAGGAACAGTGGAAAAAAATGTGCTCTGGAACATCATAATCCCCCACCCGCGCCCTCACTTTTCTATCATATCTATCTATCAACCCCCCATCTTGGGTCTTTTACCCCCAAAAGGAATATCGGCATCTTTTGAGTTTCGGTTTTCTGCGAAAGATCAAGAAGCATACCCGTGACACAAATCATGAATATTAATAGATACGTAGATGGTTATGTGTGTGTATGTTTACACATTACACTTGCCGGTTGAGGGCATATAACTTGAGATTAATAATGCTGGTCAAATGGAACAGCTGTTCGACACTTATGCGGCATCATACATGCTCTAGAACTATGGAAAAGGACCTTGTGTATCGGTGCTGGTCTCAGGGAAGTTAAGAATGGAAAATACGTTAAGCGTACTCAGGTTTCGTAGGTTCGGGACTTGACTCGATTGTCTTTTTTTGTATTTGGAAGCCTGGACTTTGTGTATGCATGTTATGACCTGAAACGAGGCCCGAAGTGAGTTGAAAATTCAGATGTATCTTTTTCGCTCTCCATTCTATGATTTATGTGGCTCCAGAGACTTGGAGTTTGGTTAACGGTTAGAATTACTAGGTAAACGGGATCAAAATTAAGTTATTAAGCTAGGTGAGTATTGAAAGCGACAGGAATCCGGAAGAAGAATATGCAAGTAATATACAAACAAAAAATAAGTTTTTATTTAGGTAAGATACGTGAAATGCAGCGCCCATCCGTTATGAAGAGTGAATCCGAATCAGGCAGACGAGGAAACTTCCCTTTTGTCCTATCCCTTTTCCCTCACACCTTTGCCGCTACTTTTTTTTGTCGGCTTTGAGCAACCTCCGAAAGACTGTCGAGATAAAAATATAGGACCAAAGGGTAGAGGTAGTACGTCTTTACTGATTATATAATTTTCAGAGACTCATCCAGAAGCGGGTGGCTCAGGCTTAACGTCAAGAGTACACCAATCTATGAGACCGTCTTTACCGTACCGCGCCTCAAGCCATTCGTTTGCAGCTTTAAAGTGCCCGTTACCTAGGAATCCCCGTGATGCGCTTAGCGGACTTGGATGCTATGGGAGGAGTTAATGTGGTTCGGGTAGATGCCAGATGTGATGTTGCGATTAACGATTACAAGACATGACAGAACACGTGTACGAGAAGGTTACCAAGTATGTAAGTTGGTGATTAGGAACGGAAGATATAGGCGGAAGAAGGACAAGAGAGAAGCTGCTTACCGCGCTTTTCAAGATCAAATGTTTCTCCTAGGTCAGATAAAGAAGAATTATCGAAGTCAAAAGAAAATAAACAATAAGTATATGTTCATATAGAAGTTGATAAGAAGGAACAAGAGAAGATATCCATATTGTTGGATCAATAAGCGCTCTCAGTTGGGGGTCGCCAAGTACCAGTAAATAAAAAATTGCGACGCACCTCGTCAAGCTTCTCTACACACTTCGCTGCCCACGCTCCCCACGCGAGGAACACGATACCGCGCCCCACGCCGCTTCTTTCGCCAAGGTTGGCTCCTCCGTATTTATCAACAGTATCGATCACCTTGGCTGTGAATGTCTCCCATCCCTTTTTTGAATGTGAGCCGGCATGTCGACTTCGAACCGTTAGCGCTGTATTGAGTAATAGGACCCCCGCATTCGCCCAAGCGGTTAAATTCCTAGGAACGAGATTAATATTAAGAAAGAGTGAGAATTATAATTAGCAAGTAAAAAAAAAAGAGTTTTCAATAATACAGATGAATTCGTGGGACACGGTTGATTCGGTCAGAAACCTGACACATGATGGACATAGGAAGTCGGGTGCACGGCACGGGTTTTACGGACACCATACAACCGGGAAATATATAACTTACCCATGTTTTGGTGGATTAAATTCAGGATATTCTTTCTTTATTTCCGCGTAGATCTACGAGTGATTTATCAGGGTAATTGATGACTATGATAGTTGTCATCCTCGCTTACATTCCTAAGTGAAGGTGGAACAGCAATGCCGTGTGGAACAGAGAAACAAAGACCTTCAGAATCGTATAACGGCAAGTCAGTAATATAAAGGGGTTGTAGGTGAATACCGATTACGTCCAGAAGTCCCCGAACTTACCATGGGCTTGTCCTGGACCATGGTAGGGATCCTGGCCGATTATCACGACCCTGACTCTACCTAAAGGAGTGTGAGACCAGGCGTATATATTTTTCGCTATATTTCGAGGAAGGTATTGGTACAATAATTGCATATAAAGATTAGTTCAAAGTCATATTACGTCTCAGAGTCGAGACATACGAGCTAGGAGAAGTGAAGGACAACGCACGGGAAGGAAAAATATTGTTTGTGACTTCATTAGGGCCCTTAACACCTTCAGACCACAAAAACTTCTTAAGCTCGATAAAATATGGTTTTTTGATTTCCTCCTTCAGGACTTTGAGCCTAGTTCGCTTGTCAGTCGTGGTAGAGGGACGGTGTGAGTTTCTCAGGAGCTTACCAGCTCTTCCCCATGGTCTCACACTCCAGTTCCAAGAGTTCTTTTTCTCTTTCACTTAACGAGTCTTTGAATGCTTGCATTGAAAATGGTATAGAATTAAGGGGTTGCATCCCCGATGTAGTCACGCTAGCGCCGTTGCTAGTAAACATCGTCTTCTGCTTCTTTGGTGCAGGTTCTGAATCTTTTCCTATTTTATTCGTTGTACTTGATTTCGGGGTCAAAGCTGCCATTTCCATTAACGTGCGTTGCCTTTTGACGCCTGAGGTAGTTATTACCGTGGTTTTTGTTTCTTCCTTCATGAGTGTAGTACTAGATTTATTAATATCATCTTTTTGTTTCAAAGTGGTATTTTTCACTCCTGCAACTTCAAGTTGGACGGCAGTCTCTGAATCTCTTTGATCTCCATCGTAGCTACGCGTCGCAAGTTTTGAGCTGGGATTAGAAAAAGTTTCGTAGAGAAGCGGGACACAAGAGTAGGTAATCGAAGCGAAAAACGCGTCAAGGATGCTCGTTGGGCGATGTCTAAGTTGTGGAACAGATTGGAACGCGTTAATGTAACGGCTGAAGTTCGTCGTGAAACGCGCCGTGTCTGGAAGCGCGTCTCTCATTATTGCACAGCACGTGACGGAATGTGGGATGATCGGCATTATTGATGCGACAAGTACTAACTGACACTACAATCTCCAGGCCTAGATTTTTTATAGAACATCTGTATTTTCCCCTCTGCAGTCGTCATCAAACTGGGTCGTTCACGCTCGTCTCCGTCACCCCCTCCGGGAGGGTCAAGTGCTGCTCAAGGGAGAAGCAACAAGCTTCAACGTCGGCGCAGACCGCCACCATTACATGGTGTTGATACTCACGAAGGGAAGGCGGCAGTAGACTGGAGTACTAGCTATCAAGCTGGCCCGTCAAGGTAAGGTAACACTATAATAGCTTGATACATTTTTGCTCATGTGAAGCGTACTATGTTGTGTGTGTAGCTCAGAAAATGATGAAAGTTCAAGTTCGGACAGTGACGATGACCTGCATAGACCCCAGCCACGCATTCTTACTAACAATAATCCGATCTCCGCTGTTACAAACGGAAGGTCCTCACCGGGGCTAAATAATCTAACTAATTCAGAGCCATCAAGTAGAAGTAGTTCTCCTGCTCCAAACCCTCCCAACACTGGCCGTGCCTCCCGTTCTCCGATAGTAAAAGCATTATCGGGCTTTTCCACCCTCCCGACACGGCGTACGTCCTCACCCATACCATCTGTTCGAAATAAGGCGCATACTCTTAGCTTGCCAACTCATTGTCTACTTCCAAATACATTTTGTGTTTCTTTACCATTTCCCTCGGGTAGGAGAACTATTAAAGCCTCGGGTGACGTACGGAAAGCAGGAGAAAACATAATTCTATTACTTTCACTATTATTAGGCATAGAAAAAACAAGAGAATGCAATGAGGAATGGATCGCACTGGGTGAGATTCTTTGTCATAAACACGTTTTTAAACGAAATTAACCGATACATCCAGAGTTAACTGGCATTATTATACTTTCAATAATTTATCTAATTTGGACACATCTTTCTTATTTTTCCCTCCCAAAAGCACTTCCCGCAAAGCGATCCTCTTCCCAATCTCGCCATCGCTATCGATCATCTTCACCACAAGTCTCGAGACGGGCTACTACTCTGTTCAATGCATTTCCGGTACGAAAAGATGATTTCGGCTATGTCTGGATGACAGTGCCGAAAAATTATCGGTACAATTTCTCCATGTATGGTCAGAAAAGGATGTTACTTACAGTGCCCACAGGGATAGCTCAGATGACGGTGTTCTCACAGCTCTCCTTCTAGGCCCCTTGATTTCTACGGCGTGTCTATACACGACAATACAAAACAATCGTGTCCTATCTTCCTCCGATAGCCCTCTTCCTTCCTCATGGCTTATCGAAACTCCCATCTCACTACATCATCCAGACTCACGGAGCCCCGCTCAGTCTCTTTTTCACTCACGTCATGCTTTAGTACAGTTATCCACCCTTACTTCCTCACTTCTCCTAGTACACCTTTTTGCGTCTCGGCTGTATGAAGGATATCATCGAGCCCGAAAAACGGTTCCTGAATCAGAAAGAGCTAGTGTTCCTCGGAGTGAATGGTTGCGATCTCGGTTATACATTATTTTTGCACTTCTAGCGTCTTTAGCCACGCTTGCAACAAAGTTTATTTTTGTATATGAAGACTTCGGTATATGGAGAGGTATCTAAGCAACATTTGTGTATTGACATTATACCGCTGATCAGTCTTTTCTGCAAAGATCTGTCTTATTTCGACGTTGTTTCTGTAGCCGCCTTCTATCAATTAACGCTTTACATGGCGATTCGCCTTGCACACCATAGTTTTACGTTAGGCGAACTGGGACTAACATCTTTCGGAGGTACAATTTTATTCATGGAAACTATACATGTGACTATGGCCAGGGTACGGGTCGTATCTTACTGAAAAAATACGTTATTAAGATTTCTTACTTTGGCACAGATATGGCCAATCACCACGCCGTACATTAAGACTTTCCGCTTGCCTACCCCACTCATTATTTTTCAGCTTGCCCTGATTCCTGGTACCATTTTAATTGGTACCCTCCTTGCGCCGCTCTTATACCTTTCAAGACACATTGCTCAACGTCCGCTCCGAAAGCTCCGTTTTCCCGAAGAGAAGCAAATTCATCGCCGTTTTCTTGCTTTAGGATTCTACCTTGGCTCTGCGTTAATTACGGGAGGCCTTATAGGAATGTGGACACGTTGGTGTCTGAGAGGACGTGATCCATGGGTTTGGGCTATCTTTTGGTTGATTGAAGGTAGAAAGAAGTGGACTCGGCCTGCGTTGCTATTTTATTGGGCTTTGTTGGCGAGTATCAGTGTTGCAGGTTGGGGTAGACAACTTTCTCGCTCGAGAAAATATAGACAAAAAGCCTCTTTACACCCTATCACAGGGTTAAGCACAGAAATAACTCTAAACTCTGTTCATCAAAGCTCTGTTCCATCTTCTCCAATGCCTGTTTCTACTCCGGTCCAGGCTAATTTTCAACCCGAAAATTCAACAGTAGTTAGTAGTGATCAACCTGCAAGCTTAAACTCCGCACAAAATACCCTCGGTCTACAATTATCTCTACCTAATCTTCCTACGCTCCATGATGTACCGAATGTCTCTGTTTCTACCGTTGCAACCGATCTACTTGACGCTGCTGACAAGCGTCTACCTACTTTTGGATTGAATGCTAGAAGAAAGTTCTTCCATGCTCTAGCAGTTGTCATGTTCGTCCCAGGGATCGCTTTTGATGTAGGCTTTCCGCTTTCTCGGAAGCTCCTATTTATTCCGTTCTAATGTATACCCGTGTTTAGCCTGCTTTCACGCACCTGGCCTTCAGCGTTGCTTTTGCAATTTTTACTTTTGCAGAATATTTACGTTACTTTGCACTATACCCCTTCGGTGCAGTTATACACGTGTTCTTGACTGAATTCATTGACAATAAAGACAGCGGAACCGCTATTCTGAGTCATTTCTATCTACTTACAGGGTGTGCGAGTACAATTTGGTTAGAAGGGTGTGTTTAGTATACTTACTTCGCTGAGGTCTTGTCATTAACATACATCAGGCCTACAAAACTACTCGGATTTACTGGTGTACTTGTTTTGGGTATAGGCGACGCTATGGTTCGTTTTCATCCCGATCTTAGATTTCTATGTAATTAACTGTCCAACAAATGTAAATACAGGCTTCGATTGTTGGCAGACGTTTCGGCAGAGTCCGGTGGTCATCAACCTCTGGAAAGACAGTCGAAGGCAGCATTGCTTTTGCTGTATCCGTTGTAGCTTGTGCGGGGCTTCTTCGATTATGTGGTCTTGTGGATTCGTTCAGTACGGTGCGGTATACCACAGTTGTATCGATTACCTCTGTCCTTGAAGCACTCTCCGTCCAGAATGATAATCTGACGCTTCCCTGGTACATGTGGAGTATGCAAATATTGATGAACGCGACCTAAGGTAAACAAGTTTTGATTATGTACACTGAACATAATATATATATAGTTTTATTCAATACCACGGATGTTGTTTTTTGTTTTGTTTTTTAGTACAATAATATCTATTTTTGGGATTGTGTCGCATCTAATCTGAATAAGATAAATTACTCTTACGAGGCTTCCATCATTCATCAATTCAATTCAAATGTTAATGAGCTATACTTATGGCACTTCTTGATTCCGTTAACCTCTTCCCACTTATCCTCTCAGTTGTAAGATCCTTGCACTTCATTATGAGAACTGCACTCAACTAGGACATCCAATATTGAGTATCACATAATCGACCTAATTTAGTAGCGCACGGATCTTGTTTATTTGCTACGTTTCTGCATGTATGACCAAATTGTAACAAAAAAGTCTTGACTTCGATTATTAATTACAAATGCTATCAGCACTTGTCGTGAGCTTCTCAAATCGATACCAGTAGTCTAACTGCCACCACATCAATCTTATCATCCTGCATATGCCTCCGAAAATTTAGGCATCTATTCATGGGTCTTCAATTTTCTCCGATGAAAGCGTTGTCGACGGGTCACATGCCATAAGACTCGGGGCTCTCAAATTCCTTTTGAACTCCACATGAACAGAACCATTTTCTATGTCTATAAGGCTTGAAGGTAATTTCGTCTACACTACAGAACTTTCGGTGCTTGCGGAAATTAAACGAGAATTCGCCCGTAACTATCTTTTTTCATTTTGTCTACACCACAGTGTATATGTAATGTGTATTAGGGATTAACATAGCTTATTAAGTTTAATTGTGTACTGTGAATTCATGTTAGATCAGATTGAGAGACTGGTTTTCGGAGGTGTATTCACAAGTCCGCTCCGAGAAGGGTTCTTCTGAGTAATCTGCCCTGAAAAGCTTTCTATACCTCCGGGAGTCCGAGACTCCAGAAAAACGATTTGGGTGCATTAGTTGTTGCGTTGTAATCCGAACTAATGCAATAGCAGACTTTCGATTAAAATGATATGCCCAGTTGGAACGTTATAGGTGAGCTTGTCTGAGCAATCTTCGTTGTTGTGAAATTTTCTAATTGACCTTTCCATAGCAATAGTTTTTAGTTGAGATTCTTGAAAAATGATGAGATTACTCCGAAATGTTCGCGTTCGCGGGATATGAGTAATGAGATCTTACTGGTGGTTCAGCTCATGGTACTCCTCATGTATGAAGAAGTCTTGTACTAACGGGAAGATGTGGTGCACCCTCCTACGTGGGTCATCCGAACATTCGTATAGTAATTAAATGTGATGGTAGCTGCGGAGGTGTGTCTCGTATGTTGTAGTTTATAACGAGCATATCATCATCGGCGAAATGATTTCGGAACTGCACCCAATCCGCGGCAACGGGCCCGAACCCCGAAACGATACCAAAATGGGTGATCCGAGGGTTTTCCATCCATAGAATTCCACATTTATCGGAAAGATAGTTCATTCGTCGAGGATGGATGTACCATATGTTTTGACGGTTGACTTGGTAGAGCTTTTTTCTATGGTGTGAAGACATGGTGATTCAAATTGGTACGAAAGCTCTTTTCAAATGCTAAAGTAATGACAGTATTGCCAACAGTTGTTAGTCCTTTTGGTTCGGACTGTAGTATTTTACTGTTGCGATTTCCAACCACAAATTATGCGTGTATTCCTGTATTCCTCAAATGGTACGGCACGATTTTAAAACAAGATCGTTCTCGGCAATGTGTATATCTCACTAACATTGCACTACTCCGATCTGTTCCTGCTGACGAATATGGCTATTTGTTCAGTCCGGATTCTATAGTGCTTTCTTATTTTCTGCGCTAAAGTCGTATTTTTGTGCAGCTCTTCTTGAAGCAATAGTCTTTCTCTTCATCTAAGTTATTTATGTACATAGTAAACCTCAGGATGTATTGCACTGCGGTTTTTCTTCCGGCCATAAAGGAAGTATAGAAGCCAGGCAAACGAATTTATAAACCGGTTATCACGTCCACTTTCTTCAGTGTGCATAATACACAATATCCAAATCGTTTCTCTTTTAATGATAAGAATGATAATAAATCATTAGATCAAAATAGGGTTTCATCTATGTTACAGCTTGCTTCGATCTCCGTACCCGTATCAGGCCTTACACTTCTTGGTATCCAAAGGATCTCGCTCAGTAATTAAGAAATTTGAATTATAATGCTTTCCTCAGACCAGTTACTTTCTCGTTTTACTGATACCTAGAAGTAATAAATAATCTTCGAATCAATGTATTATCGTCAGGTGACTTCAAATTTCAAGTGGCTTCGGAGAACAACTGGCCGAAAAGATCCATTGTTAAATTTTTGATTGCATCAAACCATCCATGATAAGCTTCTAAAAAGATCCTCGGTATAGTGTCCATTCTCTGTCTAGTGCAAGAAAGCTAGTAGAAGAATATTCTGACAAAATCGTTGTGTATGACGTATTTTTTTGACGTATTTTTTGAAATTTCACAAAGAAAGGTCGCAAAGTGCACAGAAATCTGTGAAAAGTTGTTATACACAGGAATCCGTCATATCCGGGAAAGGAGGGCCACATGAATGTGTTTAGTGGGCAAAACATTTATTTGTTATCAGCCACAACAAATTCCCGAGCGATCTTCATGATACACACCGCGACATTCGATTCCGTTCGTTCAATGTTTCCTCAATCCCGCCCAACAGCTGTGCACAGAAACGGGATTTTAGTCAGCATATTGTTGAAATTCGGATGGGTAGAGCCCCGTATCGTGTAGAGTGTTCAATCGAATAATAGGAGAAACGAGCTCGTAACCTCGATATTGTAGTAGGAAAAATGGAAAGAAATTCAACAAATAACACGTTTTCTTGGCTTATCTGGAAATTTTCTGACTCGCCAATCAATAGAAATGTTCTATCTTAGTATTCTTTACTCGTCAAAAAAGCTTTAAACTACAACAACAAACACAGAGCAGTGCCTCCCGCTTGCGTGCTATGACCCTGAATAATGTCCGGTTGTGGGTACATCGAGATTCCCTTCCAACCTTTGATATAAAAAGTCGGTATCAAACGAAATGGGAAACACCATCAGCACCCAGTTGCTTGAGATCTCCTTTCATTCAGCCTTATCTTCCTTCACCAAACTCACTTCTCAGGAACGAAGATGTCAGCAAAATCTACCAGCTTTGTGCTTCCAGACCTTCTCTCAATGTGTCCGTTTCCTTCATCAGTAAAGGCGGATTATGAAGAAGATGGGAAGGCTTCTCTTGCTTGGTTTGATACATTCAACGTCCTTTCTGCACGTAAGAGGACAATGTTCATACACTCTAACGCCGACCACCTTGTCGCTTGTACGTATCCTTATGCTGGAAACGAGGAATATCGGACGTGCCTAGACTTTATCAGTCTTCTTTTTGCCTTGGACGAGATCACCGATGACCAAAATGAAGAGGACGCCCGAGCTACAATGATCTCTTTCCTTCACACACTTGATGGGCAAAAGTGTGATGGCTCTGTCATTTCTCGGATGACCGCTAGGTAAATTGTTCTTTCCTGTGTTTCCAATGTTTTATAGCTAACCAGCATTGCCGTGTTTCCTCCCTCGTTTACATATAATACAGCTTCCGTGATCGACTTTTACTTAAGATTGGTCCTCGCTCTATGCGACGCTTGGTGGAAAGTTGCAGTGCATACATTGATGCCGTATGCCAGGAGGCCGCGCTTCGGGAGAGCGGGAAAGTCCTCAGCCTAGAGGAATACCGCATTTTACGAAGAGAAAATATTGCTCTCCGTCTGTGCTTCAGCCTCTTTGAGTACTGTTTTGGTATTGATCTTCCAGATGAGGTGAGTAATTATTCCAGTAGTTCGATACTTTCTCAGGCTGATGGAAGTTTAATTAAGGTGTTCGAAGATCAAACTTTCGCTCGCATGTTTTACGGCGCAGTTGATATGATAGCACTTGCTAACGTGAGATTAATAAATATTGATACAATTTTGATATTTATAACTGACTCACTCCCACTAGGATTTGTATTCCTATAATATGGAACAGGCACGAGAAGGGCATCAGTGCTCAAATATAGTAACAGTCATCATGAAAGAGAAGGGTTTTGGTCTTCAGGAGACAGTGGACTTTGTGGGTTCACAATTTCAGAGCCACCTCTCAGACTTTACAACCGACAAAGCTGCATTGCGTAGCTTCGGCAAGAAAACGGATGCGGAGGTTGCAAGGTTCGTTAATGCCCTAGAGACCTGGGTCGTTGGCAATATCAACTGGAGTTTTGCCACGAAACGTTACTTCGGACGAGATCATGAAGAGATCAGAAGAACCCTTGTCGTGAAACTCGCACCTAGACTATAAACAATTAGACATCATGAAATGGACCTTACTCTAAATTATTTCTCTCATTTGGACCTTCTTGTACATGTACCATATTTCCTGGACCTCTTCTATCATTACCTATCTTAATTTTTTATACCTTTTTTGATTTTACTATCGTAGATCGAGTATATGCTGTTATTTCTCATCATCAAAAGCATGTGTTGGAGTCATCAATGTAACACTATAGGATTATAACAATGGATTTAGTGGATCTAATTTTTTTCGCAACAACGTTTTTTTTGATCTCAAATGAAATGTTACAAACACCAAGTAGACATGACGACCATAGATTTGGCGTTTTACATCCGACCCTGCAAAGTTTAAGAATCTATTAGATCTCTCATTTGAGCCTATCAAGCGAGGTGCAGTATACAAATTTCAAATATAACAGGATATTTATAGATACACAAAGTATTTCAACATAACATGTAGTACATACGTGAGTTGACTCTTAGTTGAGTCATCCATATCAGACATACAACCATCCACCACTCTGCTCCGCCCAGTTCACGAAAGACGCGGAAGCGGTGTTCTCGAATGCAGAGCGTAGTGTTGTTGAAGAAAAGACACCGGTTTCGTCGGAATCGGAAGAATCAGGAGGTGTAATTGGACCAGTGGAACTTTCCGTAGATTGGTTGCCGTGAGCACCGTAGGGAGAAAGAATACCGATACCTGACCCACCAACGGAAGTCAGGTATGGCTCAAAGCCATCCGATATTAATTCAGACATAAGCTGTTTCAGATTATCGTCGGAATAGCCTGCAAGGCAATGTCATGCATCAGATGGCAGTGAGAAAGACAACCCCCATATCGGGTAGCAAGTAGTTGATGGTGGCACATAAACAGAAAATGAGAAACTAAGAACTTACCGTCTGGGACTAAGGTAACAGCACATCCACCACCCCCAGCTCCAGTCAGCTTTGTTTGAAGGTTGTATGCAGCAGTCTTCGACTTGATAGCTTCAAGCGAAGGATGTGATACTCCGAGCTCACGTAAATGTGCGTGGTTTTCGTTTATGAGGCTCTATTGTCATCCGTAAGAAGAAACTCCAAAACAAATTTTACGAAAAGTCCCTTACACCTATACCTGATAGCTGTTCATCACGAGAAAGCTCCGGATCAGCCAATATTCTACGGGCTTCATCACTTATGCTCTGGATTGCGCTTAGGATTCCGTTGACCGTTTCGGGTTCCTTTAGGAACAATAAGTTAAAACTTGTTTTGATTTTTTTTTCAGATTTGAGAGAAGCCACAAACATTTTGTTTCTTGTTTGCGACTCCTGCGACGAGCGCTTTCGTGTTTCTCGGAACTTTAGTATCAATAAGCAAGAACTTGAGTGACTTGAAGCTGTGAATAGAATTATGATCGTTGATTTGGGAGCTGTTATCAAGACTACATACCCATGAATTGGCTCCATTCCACTTTTCTTTCCAAATCCTGGACGTGTGTATGCGAGAGCACCACCAAAAACGGCTACGCTATTATCGACACCACTTGGGTTACCGTGAAGCACCTTCTCTGCCACAAACGCCCATCGATTAACTTCCTCTGCAAGGTCTGAGGCAAGAGCACGGCGGCCTTGGTGGCCTACATGGATATGTCCAGGATCCCCTGCACCACTGGGTCCAGAGGAAGGAGCTGGTCGTGCTGGGATAGAGATACGTCTCATGACAAGTAACAAGGCGCTTGCTGCACAAGTAGAGAAGGACGCAGATGAACCCAAGCCTGCACCAACTGGGAGAGAACTGCGAGCAGAAAAATGAAGTGCTGGTCGAGCATCAGGCGCTAGTGACATGTACAGATAGAGATAGGTTATTGCGGCATTGCGAGCTGCGGGATGAAGATGTATCGACTCTGGTACAGTGCGAGATGATAGTGCTTCAATTAATTTTGGATCGAGAGTTTCTGGATGTTCTGTACCAGAAGGCACGTAAGTAGCAGATTCCCAAGGAAGTTCACTAATCTTCCATTCGTGACGATAGTCTCCGAGATCAGGGAAGTGCAAGGATACCATGTCGTCGTGTCTAGGAGTAGTAAGACCATAGCAGCGCAGATCTACAGATGCTGCCAGAGCGGTCTAAAATTAGTAGCATGGGGGTTACTTCAAGTCTTTTCAACCTAGATAAAATTGTCACATACAACACCATGAACAACAGCATGTTCGCCGAACAAAATAACCTTCCCAGGTGCACTAACAAACCATTCTCTGTCCTCTTTGGGACGGCCCTCAGGTTCGTTCAATGCAAGCTTTTCCACTGCACGGCTAATTGTATGACCTTCACGTTTTAGAGAAGCACGAACATAGTGATGTCCATCAACACCTTGCTCGAGTGTGATCGCACCTGCTTCAAGTAACGCGTGCTCAAGATCATCTAGAAGGTCCGCGGGGTCTTCTATCCCTACACACAAACGAATCAAGTCCTCAGGAAGACCACGAGCAGCACGTGTAGCAGCATCAATAGAAGCATGTCTTAGGATTACCTTAGTTTTTATATCTCGGGAAAATAAGGAAACTGGACTTACGACATAACACAAGGCATGCTTATAAGTGAGTTAACACACCCGAAACTGACACTGATTCCCCATAAGCGAGTAGCCCCAACTATACGCTCACTTAGAGCCTTGTCTCCTGTTGTAAAACTCAACACCGCGCCTGCACCATTGGCGATACGTTCGTGAATCTCACGGCCCGGATGATCCTTCAGCCCGGGGTAGTTCACAGAGAATCCAAGATGATGCAGCATCGTAGCAACTGCCATGGCGGTCGACTGTTGACGGTCCATACGGATAGCAAGAGTTTTTGTTCCACGAAGGAGGAGGAACGAGTCGAATGGTGAGAGACCGTTCCCAATTGAATTTATAGTATGAGCCATAGCCTAGTGATACGAACCATATACATAAGTGATACTCGAATGTTGTGTTACGTTCCGCTCTTACCTTCCCGAGATCATCGCGGTTGCAAGTAATGACGCCGGCCATAAGATCGTGATGACCGCTGAGATACTTAGTTGCGCTATCATAAACAATATCCGCACCATGCTCAAGGGGCCTCTGTAAGTACGGACTCATCATTGTGTTGTCGACGACAACGATTGCATCTGGAGCTCGCTCCTTCACATCTGCAGATATTTTTGCAAGGTCTGCTATCTTCAGCAATGGGTTGGTCGGGCTCTCAAGTAGTACCATTGCAGTTTTTCCGGTTTTCACATACGGAAGTATACTATCGGGATTTGTTGTGTCGACGTGATGCACAATGACACCACCGTTTGACTTAAGGAAATTAAGAAGGCGATTGGTTCCACCGTATAAATCATCTCCTGCAACTACTTCGTCTCCTGGTTTGAGTATACGGGTGATAACGTCCATAGCCGCCATTCCGGATGAAACAGCAAACGCATGCTCTGCGGAGGACATTTTTGCTAGATGATGTTCTTAAATTGATGATAAGTGAATACATGCACTATTAAAACCAATCAAGATTCACTCACCGAGATGGCTACGAGTAGGATTTCCACTTCGTGAATAGTCAAATGCATTCCCAACCCCCTTGAAGGTTGCAGACTGATAGATGGGAACTGAGCTTGAGTTGTATTGATCTTTCATGTCTGGGTTTTCGACTGTCGCACAAAGTGTCGCAAAACGATATGGCTTCCGAGAGCTCATGGGGGACTCGGGTCCAGGAGTTGGAAGCTCGGCGGGTGAAACCATGATGCCTCAAACCTCTCGAAAGTGGAAGTAAGAGAGGAAGAATGATGGTGTGCGATGGAGAGCGCATGTTTTTGTTATTTTGCCTAAGCGACTCAGATTGCGTGCTCGTTATAAGAATTGCATTTATCCAATCCTAACTTAGTAAACCGGGACACAGCAACTACTATATTGTAGCACATAGGAAATTATAAGCACAACCATTGAACGAAACAGAAGCTGAGACTTTTTGTACAGACAGAGTAATTCTGTGCATAAATGTTTCTCTACGTGAGTAGAATCTACCTTGTTCAGCTCAGCATGTGAGAGTTCAGGTACAAAGAACAACGCAAAAATTACTACCGAAAAAACATGGTATACTCTGCTTCTCCAGATAATAAGTACATACTCAAGCATTTGAAAGATAACATATCTTCACGTTATCCTGGGGTTTCATGATTTTAAAGGTACGTGTATCATCAACATGATGTGAGTCATTAGAACCATTCATAAACAAGATCACAATATTCCAGTTTTGGAAAAGTGAAATTAGAAGTACAATATACTTGATTCAACGTTACTGCTGTCATTCATTCCCTGGCTCGACCAAACAAATAAAAGAAAGAAAATTGATGCTCATTCAATGCTTCGCACCCTTCAGTGTCAATCGCAACTCAGTAGATGCGCCCCCAACAACTGTCATCTCAGGATCAATATTTTGCGCAAGTTTGCTATTCCACCAATCAACACGTTCGCGTGTCTGTGTATCATTATCAGGAAGTTCAGGGAAGTTCCGTAGGGCTCTACCATCATCAAACGTCTTTGAAGGTAGACTCCACGAATGCATCATACGATCCCGGTTCATACTTCTCCAGCTGTTAAGGCTTTTTTTGTTTGATTAGAAAGTTTCTAGAATTTGTGAACTCAAGAATCCTTGACAAGACTTACAAATCTTCTTCCATTGGAGTCGGATCGTTCGCCTCACACACATACATTTGGGTGACCAGGTCTTCATGTGACTCTTCAGTAGTACTATCCTTTACCGAAGATGGCCAGAAATGCAAGTGGAAATGTCCTGCGCGAAGAGCAGATCCTACACCATAAGCACCAGGGACTACAGTAAGTACTTCTGCGTATCCATTCGCGTCTGTAGTGACCCTTCCACGTAATGTATAACTTTTTAAAGTAATACTCTCCTATTGTACTAGCTTGCCACCAGTCAAGAGTCACTCCAGACAGAGGTTTCCCATCGGCTGATAGCACACGCACAGTCATCAGGTAGGGTCCAAACTCTTTAGGCACAAGTCAACCCCATGCCCATATAATTGTATATTATCTATAAGGATGACTAACTTTTCAATAGGTCGGAATTCGCTAGGATACCTCTTCCAGGCTCAATCTCTCTTGAAGGTGCACCTAAGATATAGTATGGTCCTATTGTATAATATATATATATATATATATCAGGTACTGTAGCTTTGATTAATTATTCTGGGTAAAACCAACCTTCCATGTCTGCTCGCTCGTTCTTTCTCCCACATAATTTACTCCACAAATAAGGATTCTCGTAGGTAAGGGTCATGAGTATAGTACGGACTACAGATATTCCAAGCGTGAAGACTGAGACAGGCTTGGGGTGACTTTGAACTAGTGAGGAGAACTTATTGTCCGACATTCCGAAAGCTCTGATATTAGGGAGAAACCAGAGAGAGGGGTAAAGGGGTGGGGATGAATGAAGATATAATCTTCGAAAGACGGACTAGGTATCCCTTAAATAGTATTCCATAAGCGGACAGGTGAATCGAGTTTTCTCCAATGTGAACAGACATCACTTTGGTCACAGGCTCAGAATCCCGCGTCGGACCCATACAAATCCTAACTCTTCTTATTGGCGTTTTTAGATCTACGAACACGCCCTTGAGAGGTGAAGCGGAGATAAGGCCAGTAATGTGTATGCTCAATCCTAATTTGCAGACATAAGGCGGAAGCATATCTGTTTTGTTCTTTTAGGGATCCGAGTCGGAGGTGCAGAATTTAAAGTATAGCACTCAAGTTGCCATCGGAGAATACAAGACCAAATTCGTGTACGTCCAACACGTGCACGTGACTCCGTTTCAGTACACGGTCACGGCTCGGACTTTCGCTCGCTTTCATCACAAATTGTGTTCAACGATGGCCGCCGCTATAGGTTCACGTCCACTCGACCTTGCTGCAATATTAGAATCACAAACACCCGTTATAGACTTACATCTTAAAGATCTTGAAGTATCCTCAAAACGTTTCCTTAAAGCAGTTTCAGCATATTCAGCTCGTGCTCTCGAAGAAATAGCACAGCGACGTGCACGCCATGCAGCTGAACTCAAACGTGTGGCAGAGAAGAGTACCCAGCTTGAATCAGAAATACAAGCATGTAAGCTAAAAGAAATCGAACTCATGAAAGGTACGTAACCCGTTGGTTTCTTCTGTGATTTGAACTAATATTAAATACTATAATTACTATAGTACTCGAGAGAGAACAGACGGAAAGACGCGAAGCAGAAGCGGTGGTCACGGAACTAAGGCGACAATTCTCATTAGTCAAAGATAAATGCACCGCCGTTGATATTGAAATTGATACACATACAGCTGAGGTCAATTCTTTAAGACGAGGTTCGTGGCTTTCTGATTGGCAAACCGATCTCATAGTCGAGCAATGAATGACCTTTATGCTTCATAGACAAGCAAAAGGACATGAATGTTCTTGACACGCACGCCTCACGTGTGATCCCAGAACTACGAGACTTAGAAATGCGGCTTCAGTTCACACTTGAAGGCATAGGAGGTACATGTTGTGTTAACAAGTCTTCCCATGCCAAGACTAACATCCACTCAGAGGAAAAAATTCTTTTGCGATTCACGCAAATTGACCCTCTCGAACCTCAAAAAGAATACAGCGTAGTCATTGATGCATCAGAACGTCTCTATAAGGGTATGGGAAACCCCTTTTCAATTACAAAGATGTTGTATTGAAGCTGATATTCTTCTTTATAATAGTACCAATCACGACACCACCTATTCCCACAATACCCTTACTTGTTGACCACTTAAATAAGAGCCGTGATCTCTTTCAATTCATCAAAGATGTCAGATGCAAGTTCGTAGAGATGGCTAGGGGCCAAATCTGATCCACATGAAATCTTGAGCATATCTGTAGGAGTATTTGTAATATACTAGCTTTTTATTTGTAACCTGTAATACATATACTTTAATAATGTAATGGTATCTACCTGTTGTTTACATACTTTCAATATTGCTATCCGAAAGTCTTGACTATTCACTATTCAAATCATTAACAGTCTTTATTAAGTTTATAACCCTATCGAGTGAGTTGCTTCATGAAGTTAATAAGTAGCATATGCGGAACATGTCGCAAAGAACTTAAAAAAAGGGGTATGGGGTTATTGGCGTTACATCATATGGTTCTACCGTTCTCTTATCTCCCACTCATGTGTTTTGTTTCAAAGGCAAACCAATGAATATAGCATTAATGTAGCCAAACGAAGCCAATAACGATTCCCAATAAGCTCGTAAATGAAAGAGCTAGCACCGGAGTCGAAATAGAGCTGAAATTCAGAGTACTTGAGGAAGCGGATGCTTCAGATGTACTGTATGCAGTTACAGTGTCATAATCGATGGTAAAACCTGAGAATAAAAAACTATGCCTCACCTTCCGGAGCTCGAAGTAGAGCTATCGGAATTCCCTACGATGCCGCTTGTGTTAAAAGCCTTTGTCATATTTGACTGTAAAGTCCAAGTCACTCCTCCCATGACATGAGCCATGAAAGTTTCATCCTAAACGTAGCGAATTGTTCAATTCTGGGAAGAGGTCATTGTGGTATATTAAATTATGTAAGCTTACCATCCATGTTTCATTTAAATGCCCTAAGCTCGTGTAGAAGCTCCGGCCAGCAGTAATACCGGTGTCAACACCCGCACCGTGCTCTTGGTACCATGCTTTGACCCCACGATAATTAGGGTACTTATCTCTATTCTCTTCAGCATAGTAGTCAACTTACCGGTAGGATGAGGTGTGCCCTGATTGAACTGCCTTTCTCCAGTATCTAGTTCACAACTGTTAGGTCATTTGATCATTTCATTGTACATGGCATCAAGCTACCTGTATAGCTTGATTCATTGGCGGATAGAATAACTATAGCGCCGATACTACGAGGATCTGACTTGAAGTTGTACCTTCGTAGTCCTATCAGCATAGAAGAGCATCGGAAGGGATGGCGTTACAAGTGGGATTACCCTACATTTCATCTTGGACATGCCACTCTGAAGGAAGCATGGATGTACTTGGGTGGGAAGAATCAAGTACATCAACAGTGGCATTCTGAAGCGCAGGATGGTAGTCAAAAAAGGCTCCTGTAGGGGGAGGAGATAGCTAAATTATTTCTTAGAAATTTGGATAAATTCGCCTTCGCTCACCGACTTCGTCGCCAAACCAAGTTGTATTTCGAAGACTGTCTGAAGCACTATGCACAGCAATGAAATTTCCACCTTTGTCTAGGTAGTTTCTAAGAGCGGACTTTCCAGAATCATCAAGTACTAGTGATACACATATGAGCAAAAATTGGAATTCTAGTGTCATTACATGGCTACCATATCCTTACTTACATACCTTCGCCGGTTGTACTCACGAACATTACTGCGTCATAGTTCGATAAATTGTCATCCGTAAAGACTGTTTTATCTTCTGTCGCATCAAACTGCAAGTTATAGGAGCCGCTTGTGCTCTGATTTTTGAGAGACTCGATGGCAGTAGGGATAGAATCATGTCTGAAATCCGCCGTCGCTGTGTATAAAAGTATGTGTGCGGTTGACAATTGTTGACCAAAACTCAATTTAGTACTAGTGCTTATCCAGAGAGTTGCCGATATGAGTGGTGATAGCGACAAAAGCATCATGAAATAGGGTGAACGATGATGATACTTTTGGATTTTCTACACGACATTCTACGGTACTAAGCACTCCTTAACCAAAATGCGTGATGACGGTGACAAATGATCGGCGCACTAAAAATAGAACCAGATTACCGGAATTATTTTTTGATACTCAACATAGTGGGGCTTGAATAACTCAAGGTATACTATATGCTAAGAAGACATTTCCTGAAGTATCCCCTTTGTTGACCCATGAGGAAACTAAATTAGCAACAGACGTCTTTACGACCCAGCTGGTATTATTTAGATAAGAGACGGAATGACCTCACAAACAGACTCACCCGACTAAGATGATGATCGTTGTGAAGAGTGGCCTAATATCTAGTACAACTGATAAAAGGTAGGCTTAGTTTACTGGGGTTGTGATGACGGAAGTTCTTTGGTTTACCTCTTAACCCGAAACCAGCAGCCATACCTCCTAGAACGTTTCTCACGACCCACTCACGATCCAGAGAGTTATCGTCGAGAACTTCCAAGGCAGATTGAAGAATATTTGTTCCATATATGTCCTCAGACAGTCGAGGTCTACTAGAGGACGTCGAGTTTGGCTTCCATAACGATAATAGTGTTAGAAGAAATAGCTTCGTCAAAGACGAATAAATTAAAGTTAATGGTATGTGGGATAGCCTCATAATTATCTTACTCAATATTTATATAGATAATAAGTACCATGGGTTTATGGCCTACCTTAATTCATCTCTTACGTTGGATTTCAAATGGGTGGACTTAGAGAGCTTTTGATACCATAAGTCTTCAATTCTTAGGAAAGTTGCGGACATGAAGACAATTCCACAGTAAAAGGCCAAGGTCTCTGGTTTCAAATTAACCGTTAGAAGTCTTTTGTTGATGTCAAGTCAGATACTCGCCTATAAGGCACCCGGCAAATATGCGTAACAAAGGTTCAAACCGTTCCATCGTCCAAAAATTGGAAACATCTTCTGACAGAACGTTTGCAGAACCTAGGAGAAGGGGAAATGCCATCAAAGGTAGAAATTTATATATGATGAGCGTAACATACTGAGGTGAGACCACCTGATAACTAATCGTGCGATGTTGATAAGATATTAACAGAAATCAATAAGGTTCTCACATGCATCAAGGAAAACCAGTGTTATTCCTAGCCTTAGCGTTAGCATACGTCTATTCTGAAGACTACGTCATGTGAAATGCAATGGTTAAAGATCACACATAAGCTCACCAGCTCTTGTCCTTGCATGGTGAGGTCCTCCTTTGCATCTCCTCTCTTATCATTGCCGCCCTTTCCCGCCTCGGAAGCTCTACGAGGTTCATATCCTCGATTGAATAGGAGGTGTCTGAAGACGTCGCGTTTGAGAAGTATTAGATCGAGAAGAAGGGTAAGGGTGTCATGTTCAACATAAGGGTCTGCAAATTTCAGGCAGCTTGGCTGAAATAAAAAAAGGGGGGGAAAGGATCCAGCCAATTAATTCCAATGGATTGAAGTGAAGTATGCAGTTATGGGATACGAACACATTGTTCTAGACGGATGTTAGTAGCTGATTCATAGACGGTGTAAAGGTAGGCTATCTTGTGAGTACAATGGGTGCAAATGGGCATACTCAGGGATGATAGGTCGGAGGTAAGTGGATGTTTACCGCAATGGAAGCGAGAATACTGTAATTGGAATCCCGATGGTAGTCGATGAAATTCAAACCACGGCTCCAGAAGAGGCAAGCTGATCTCACGATATTAAAGTCTAATTTAGAGTGATCAGCAGTCATCAACCTATACTTGATTTTGGCTTTATGTTTCCACTGCACTTTGTCTCATCCATCCACCATCTATTCGGGGTCGGGTGGCTTCATCCCTTAATATCCCCTCTCTCTCTTTTCTATCTCATTTCATCTCGTGAAGATGGCCGTATCTACCGAGTCTAGATTGAGCATGATGACGTCTTCGAATCCTCGTCAATGGCACGCGTCAGTCACGGTAACGGCGAGCGGATTGAACACGTCGAGCACAGTCCCTATACATCGGCTCCCCCAGAGCTTCTAGGAATTATATTCTGGTTTTCCATCCCTCGAACCATGGAATTCGTCAAACCTTCCATCAATACGGCCCCACTTCTTCTTTGTCGGGTTTGCAGATATTGGCGCGATCTAGCAGAACGAACGCCTGAATTATGGTCCTCAATAAATTTCGATGCATTTCGTCCATACGATCTTGCCGAACAAGCGTTTAAGAGGTGGATTGCACATTCGGGCAATGTTCCATTATTAATAAAGGTGGTTGTTCTTTCCAAATCTGCCCATGTGGATGGGCGACCTGTAGGGTCTGGTCAGCTTCATCCGCTCCTGAGTTTTATCCATAGTTTAGCAAAGCAAAGCTATCGATGGCTTGTGGTAGACATTGCAGTTCCTGGTAAATTTATGTCTAGCTTACTAGATGTAGAGGCACCGATACTTCGGCGATTAATCTTGTCAGATCCTCTTGCAGAAGCTGGGTCTGACTCTACCGATGTTTGGGAACATAATTTTAATCTTTCTCATGCTCCTGCAGTCCGTCAGCTCATTGTACGACAACGATTGTATATCCGGCCTAGTATTATGCATCCGATCACTTCGATCAAGTTCCATGCATTCTCCGCTACGCAAATAGCCGATCTTTTTAATGGTTGTTCCCTACTTGAGGATTTGGGCATAACTTTCACAAACGATATTACTGATTTTTGCAGGACTGTATGGACTTTCCCTCGGCTACACAGCCTTCGAATACATTTCTTCTGTAGTCAGATCCCATCAAATCAATCTAATGCATCGAGTGTGTTCCTTGAACACCTCTGTCTTCCCGTCCTCCGTGTTCTAAATATTGAAGGTCTTCAGAAATCGCCCAATATACATCTTTCCACACTTCTCGATCGTACGCTTTGCGATTTGGAATGTCTTACTCTTCAGAACATAACGATTTCACATACGGACTTGTTCGAGTATTTGCGTCGTGTCCCTCGATTGAAAACATTGCATTTTATTGAGTCAAAAGGGTTTGATCACCGCTGTCTCCGTCGTATATCCTGGATCTCGGGACTACAAGCGAACGTTTGTTCTCACTTGCGTGAACTCTGGTTACTCAGATCAGATTGTCATATTTTGGGATTGGAAATGGTTGAGATGTTCGTTTCGTCTAGAAGTCTCTTTAATACAGAAGGACCACGGCACAGATTAGACACTCACCGTGATCCAGACACGTTACTAGAATTTCGCTTCGATGGGACAAGACAGCAACATGACCACCTCCTGCAGCAGCCGACTATCAGGTTTGCTATTAAGAATGGCCTGATATGGAAAAGGTGACTTATTTTGACGACGGTTTCTCTTCTATCGGATACTGATCAATCGAGCATCAGATGATACGTGTTTCTGCCTTTCTGACGAAAAATATTATTATTTATGTTATGCCTCTACATTAGATTCTATTCATTAACTATGATCGTATTGCTTTGAGTTGTCCTTTTTGCATTTTTTGTATGAACGTCACGTCTAGCTATGATATTACCTTGTGTATAAATTCAGTATGACTTTTTTGCATTAATTAATAACTTTTAAGAGTCATTACCTACTTTTGTGTAATAAATTGACTGATACTCTTGATGAATTCACCAGGCCTGAAAAATTGTTGAAACCCAAAAGGGATTCAGAATAAAAGATGTTCTGACTCACTGCTCGTAATGTACTGGAGGAATGGTGGATGAGTACAAGCTGAATCATAATCATGATAATGCAATTCTAACTCACCCCAATGACCAGCATCAAGGATCTTCAACTCCATCTTTGGAAAGAAACTCTTCATAGTGTCATAGTGTTTGTCTTGGATATATCTTTATCGCATATAAACGGTTGTAAACAAGTCCTAGTTATACGCTTTTACTCACTTGCTTTTACTCCCTTTGATGAATAGTGTCGATCCATCCCATTTCGTTTGACCAACTTTGTAGGGGAAGTCTCCTATGTTACCCAGATTCCTATTGATTATGTCAAGAGGGATTCTGAACCTTACAGGCTCTCCTTCTGGCGTCGATTCAAGATTTGTTAGCAAGAAATGGCGTATAAGAGTATCCTAGTATTTCAAGTGAATGATTTAATGGAAGAAGATCTGGGTGTTACTAGCTTGCATACGTTCTCGTATTCATACAGGGCATCGAACGCTTCTTTTCTCGATTTGACTTTTCCCTCATTTTGGATTTTTAGCATTGCTTCCATGTACTTTGGAAACTCTGAGGTTAGTCTGCCAGGGACGGGTGCAATATCAACAACGATAAGATGACGAAGCAGATCTGTTGGGCATTCTGGATCCAGTGCAACAGACATGGCAGCCTTCCCACCCCTATTGAGTCATCAACAGATAGCCAGGTGCCGATTAAGAGCGGTATATAATCATAGAAAAGGCTTACATGGAGTGTCCGAGCAAAGAAACATTCTTTAGCTGGTGCTTTATACAAAAATGGATAATATCGGATGCCATAGCTTTGTAGTCCAATTCTTCAGTTTGGGGTGATTCTCCAAAGTTACGTAGATCCTGTTCATGATTTGTTTAGAGTTTACACAGAAGAATTTCAAAGAATTACTTACAATAGGTATGATAGGCCTCTTCAGTTCTCTAGCAAATGCTTTACATGTAGATGTCCAATTTCGCTTTGATCCACTAAAAGAGATGGAGTAGAGTTGAGTATATGTATAGAGCAGGGAATAGGGTGTAGCTTCACAATAATCCATGAGCAAGAATTAAAGGACCGTGTTCTGCATTGGGGTTTAGAGGTCCATTATAGACATCATAAGCAAGATCTACAGAAGGGACCCTCGTGGATAAACCTAGGGTTCATTACATTTATCAGTGTATATCACTACCAGAGATATACATACATCTCGTTTGAATATGCTTCTGCGGTATGACACGTTTTATAGGAGTTGACCAAGTTCGAGTCAGTGTCAGAAGGGACATGAAGGTTGACGTCAAATTCAGGCCTAAGTCACGGCTCGCGCTTTGGCGAAGCGTATTCAAGCATATGATATGAAGTTGAATGATCGGCATTCTCGGGTCCTCGAGTTTCAAGCTTTTTTACGTGTCATCATCATACGAAAACGATGGTTTCTGTAACTGTATCAGCGGCTGGAAAACCCCCTGCAGTTGCAAAGAAGTTGCCCATTACAGTCCAAATAGATGGAAAGTCAATTGACAACGCGACAATTGGAGATGTCAAAAATGAAATTAAAAAGCAGTTTCCTAAAGTTAGCATGTTTACTCATCCACAAATTTTTGTATTTATCTCCTTAAAAATCATAATCTTTCTATCTCCTAGTTCTCCCCTTCTCGCCAAAAGATCACTTTGAAAGGAGACAAAAAGGCCCTTTCTGATGATGATATTCTTATGAAGTTGGGTATCACAGAGGGTGGAGAATTGAATGTTAAGGACTTGGGTCCTCAAATCGGCTGGAAAACTGTATTTTTTATTGAATATGTACGTGTTAATATCTCCACGCATTCTGTCCTCGCTTTCTAAAGCAGAAGCCAGGTAGGGCCACTTATCATACACCCGATATTTTACTTCTTTCCGAGGATATTTTATGGAGCAGATTTTCAGCATAGTCTGTTGCAAAAGTGAGATATTTTCAACTCTCAGACGGATGGAATCTAATGCTTCATCACTAGGTACTCCTTCATACTAATCATGTGTCATTTCTTAAAACGAGAGTTTGAAACCCTATTGTAAGTGACTTGAGTTTCTCTTTACAATCCGTAAGTCTGACATTGAATAGTGTGCACCGATTTTCTAAAGCGACTATGCCCTTTCGCAATGTTTTCAAAAAGTTTGTTACTTTCCGAAAAAGATCTCTCTTTGGACAAGGCCTAATCATCTGAACTAGCTCTTTCCACTACCACATCCTAAGTGGTGTCCTCCTTGCTTTCGCACTCTACCGTCCGAAATATGCCGCGTTTTCTCCAGCAGTCGTTGGCACACAACGCGATCGACTCCCGTTTATCTATTTTTGGTCAGGTGTATTCATCGTAAGTACACCTCTAGTATTGTTCAAAGTATTTGTCTAAAACCTTTATCTTCGACACTTCAAACATTAGCTCGCTGAGTTATCTAACCTGAAGACCCACTTAACTCTGAGGTCTCTGCGACCCGAGGGTACGCGAAAACGCGCTATCCCATTTGGCTACGGTTTCAACCTCGTATCCTGCCCAAACTACTTCTTTGAGAGTGTTGCTTGGTTTTCTTTGAGCATGATGACTGGGAGTTATGCTGGTAAGCTTCTAATCCTCTATAAGTATTTCCGATACTCACCCTTTATAAAGCTTGGTTCTTCTATCTTGTTGGTACAGTACAAATGGCTGTCTGGGCAGTAAAGAAACACCGTGCATATAAGAAGGAATTTGGTTCTGCATATCCTAAGAACAGAAAGGTCATGTTTCCATTTATATATTGATTTCCTGCCACATCTGCGTGGAGGTCGGCCATGTTGTACTGAATTTTGTAAACAAATTTACTATCTCTTATAATCAAGAAGCGTGAGTCACATATCAATGCCTACAATTCTTTACGTTACGTCCGTACACGTGTCCTTTCACGATGTATTTTGAGAGTTACATATCTCATGAACTTGAGGTTTCCAGGAGGCTAATATACTGTTCTGTATGGGTCTGTATTGCTCTCTATCCCTAACTCTCCAATTTACCATCACATCCTCTCCGCTTTCCCCACTCTCTAATTATGTGGACATTTCGAAACTATCTGAAGTTTCTTGCCTTGATATTGAAGCGATTCATTCAGTGTTACTTATGTAAGCACAGTTGATGTTGCTTTCAATAATTGTTCCATAGTCTGAGTTGATGCAAGATTTCGCTCTGATGATGGTACAGATTTCGGCAGACCTTTACTACCAACGGATTTAACTAGAAGAACTTCTTCCGAGTCAGATGAACCCTATGACTCTGAAAACAGGTTTGCTTAGTAATGCTTGTTCTATATTCGTTTGGTAAATTAGACGCCCCTCCCATCGATAGACAGCAAGCCAGTAACTGGGTACCAGAAGCATCTCACCCTCCATCAAAAACGACGCGAGCTTTTACCGAACATTATCAAGTGTTTTTTGATAAACCTAATATGAAGATTGACCCTTCGACTCAGGACGTAGAGATACAGACAGAACAGGAGTCACTCTTAGGAGATGTTGGTCGTCATGTAGTCGAATCTGTTGATCTCTGGACTCGTGAAACCCAGGACAAGCTTGATCTTTGCTCTGAAGCCGAAATTGTTAGTGATTTTCGGTTACTGGGAAAACGCATCTCGGACCTATCTATGAACATTGTTTCCGAAATGGATCGGCATAGGCCTCACTCTGTACTGCAACCACAAGAAGTAATTGATGGTTTGAGGCAATATAATTGTGGATATATACAACCGATTCTTGGAGATACACTTGCACATACTATTCTATATCATGGTAATCATGAACCTACGGAGAGCATGACTCAAATTGCGGATGCAATCGCTACTTTTATATCTTACCATGCACGTTTCATTATCGCCGAGACGTGTCCCGGAATTTTACATGGTGAAGATATAGTCTTTGGTTTTAGAAGGATGTGCTCCAGAGGTCAGTTAGCCCTGTACAACATTTTTTGCGCGAAAACGTATCTCATTGACTTTGAGCAGAGCCTCAAACGAAGGCACTTCACTGGAGAGCCTTGACTCTTATCCACATGCGTCAAGAGGAACATATGAGCAGTTTACTGAATATACATTAATTACCTTATACGTTCTATCCATTTATTATCCTTCTCAGCGGTGAACAGGAAACTCCCGAATTACAACTCCGCAGCTAACTTCATTGTGAACAGCGGGGTCGTGAAACAGATTATACAATTGTCTAGTAAACTTACAACCAGCATCTTTTCCGTTCACCTTGAACCATTTCTGCCCCAACCAAGGACATACTATAACCCCGATGAAATGGAGCCTGATGAACCAAGTGTAGAGGTGCCAAACACGAGAGATCGTATTATATTATGCTCTATTGAGCCTGGCCTACGTGAGGTCGTATCAGGGATAGATCGAAGTGGACATAACAGGGTCCTACTAAAGGCGAAAGTCGTACTTGTGCCAATAGAAAAACCCGTTTCACATTCTTAATTCTTACGCGATATATATCCTCTTTTCCTCAGTAAAAACACGTCTTGCTTCATACTCATGTATTATACTTTTATTACATCGTACGCACACCCATTCTCAGAATCAAATTTATTATATAACCCCGTTGAAGTAGCTAATTTACATGTGAATACGTGTGATGCTACAGTTAATCCAGACTAGCAGACTCGGTACCTGGCATAAGGATACGCGGCCCTGCATTACTAGCAGTAGGTGAACCAAAGAGAGAAGACAACATGTCGCCAAAGGGATTCGCTGCTTGATTTCGGGGTGGGGGATGGCAAAGAATAGAGTTGCGATTTCGTTAAGATACTGTAACGATAATTAGTCATGCGGTGTGATATGGTGTATACAATTTACTCATACTCTTCGAATGTCAGGTTTTGCTAAATCTCCCCCTTTATTGATATAAGTTCCACACAGGCGAACCCAAGCTTCCTGAGCCTTTTTGTTAACCCCACCCTGCGCTCGTTGACATGTTCTAACAGCCAACTGTAAAAAATTAAGCACTTGGTCCGTTGTGAGTATTATCTCGTCGGAGGTGTTGGGAACAGGTAGAGGATCCGGGGACAGAGGTGAACGAAGAGACGTTTGATGTGCTACTACTAAAGAGACGAAATGTGTTATGAAAGTACGAGAGGCCAGTACATTCCCGTTTAATAGATACCTGGGTATATGCATTGAGTAACATATAAGGCTTTTCAAATATTCATTACTCACGGAAGTGTCCCTCGTAAAGCATATGGTCCTGGAGGAGAGGATGGAGAAGCCTGCCACCATTCATATAGCATCTGAGCTAAAAGACGGGCACTATCTCGTTTGCCTGCAGATAACAAGTGTATTTCGGCCAAATTGAAGGCTCCCTCTGAGAATAGCTGTTCATACTTCATCCTAGTGCATATATATTATGTTCATCATACCCTTGTAAAAGAGTTCACCGGCATAATGATGCAATTCTTGGTCTCCTGTTGGACACGTACCAGCCTTAGCTGTCCAACTATATTATCAGTCAGCCAGCCATATCCGATATCGGTATAGAGGTAGCATACGCAATCGCCTTGTCAATCAATGTTTTCCTCCACGTTCCGGACGGGCCCGTCAAGGCGATTAATTGTGTTAGTCTCCCTGTACGATGTTATGCGAATCAGAACCATGTTTATCGACGCATCGAGTTAGACATACCTCGCGATTCATCTGTCACTTTCTCCCCCTTAGCTTCATAAACATCTAGTAGAAATGAAGCCAAGTCTGCCCCACTACCGGGTTGTCCTGCTTTAAGAAGTTCACGAGCACTCTGGAAGAGAACGTCTATTGCAGTATCGTACTGTGCAGATTTAACATAACGCGATGCGAAAGTCCGGGCCTTTTGGTGAGCTTCATATGCATTACCTGATGCAATCTGAGGGATAATTGCAGCAAGAGCCTTTGAAGAAGAAGCCGTTGTTACTGGAGGCATGTCAGCACAACTCAGATGCCAAATACTGAATAGTATTGTGTGTGATGATGATGATCTTATTCAATGATGTAACAGTACTAGTATCTGTAGTATAATATCAGCTGACGTAATGTATACTTTATTGTTTATCCCTGTTCTAGAACTACAAACTCAATTTGAAACTGTATGTGTTCTTCACTATCATCATCTAGGTATCATCCATCTATGCGTAAGATACAAAATTAAGTTTCCCTCAATTTTGACCCTGTGATAACTCATTCTAGTTAGCATTTGGACAGACGACAAAGGAGAATCCAACAATAATGATATGTTATTACTATACGTCATAATCAGAACAAAGCAAGCTACTAGTCGAAGAGCGAAGCCTGGTATACTTATTTGAGCAATAGTTGATGGAGATCAACCTTCTTTTGATAAAAAGCTCATCCTATTCTGCATTTCAGATCTAAGAAATAGAGTGATAAAGGATATCTCAAGATTAAACTCGAGACTCAAGGCAGTCCTTACATAAGCAAGAAAGTGTATACATAGTTGATGAGAGCTTGTCATTTGGATGTCCTGATTTTTGGAGGCAAGCCTACTGATAGGTAAGACAGCTCAGAACTCTCAAACGAACTCACCCTTATCCATATCTTCTTAAGGTGTTCATCAAGAATAGCTGAATACAACAAGAAAAACAACAATCCACCTGGCTTCCTAACTTACAAAATATTTCCGCTAAAGCGTGCGAGTAGGCAATCTATCAAAATTAATATGATTACGATTATGTCTAGGCCTTCTATCAATGAAGTAAAGCACCCTCAGACTATTTTTTGTTTTGTTTTAAAAAGAAATATATTCCCATATATTTTAGGCACATGTTCTGAAATGAAGTTTCTGTCGTTTTTCAAATCTCTCCTAGATATCATTCTACTTACAGAGCGGATTTAAAGGGAAGAATACATCTTATTTGGAACGTCTTAAAATATACCACTAATATTAGGTGACCTTTCTCTCGGACATCATTGTTTCATGTCTGATGACCATATCTCCTGAACGCAGAGGTACTGATATCTTTGTAGCGAGGTAAGTTCTAAAGGCAGAGGCAAAATTGAAACTTAAAAACGTTCCTCGGTACTTAAAAGCATCTTTCAGAACTTTTCTGTGATAGGCTGGCAGTTCAATCTTATAAACTAACGCTAAATTCATTACTCCCGCTCTAAGTCCGTCCGTGTGGTCTTTGAGCACCAATTCTCGAAAGAACTCGGATACATCTGTTGGACCTCTGGCACTTATGCTCGGATCTATCTCTGAGTATTGAGATTCTATCTCAAATCTCGTTATCATCAAGTTTATTTAGACTTTAGACTCGGTGTAAGCTTTTCGGCTATTTTCCGCTTCCTTTGAATACCCCGAGTGTCTTCTTTGGATACTACAAATCTTTGTCAATGAGGTGAAATGGCCTCGGAGTTTGCGACAGTGTACCACCGCCGTCGTAAATTGTAGCCCTTCGTGATTTGGACGATTATGTCATTTCTTGGCTTACTGGTTGTAGGACGATATATACTACGACTTCCGTTCCATTCATTTATACAGATACATCTCAGCTGGATTCATGAATGTATATGCTAATCTCTAATCTCTAGGTAGTAGCAACGGAAAACACAACAGTAAATTCTTCTCTTGATTGACTATGGGACTAGTCCTTACCATAAAAGATGATAAGGCATCTTGTTTACCAGTGTTTACTATTTCAGATAATTACTTAGTTATCAAACTTCTAAATCCACCATACCAACAGATAAATTTTAGTTATAGCATTGATGATTTGATGAGTCTACGAGTTATAGTAGTGTTTAAAGCGGCGTTAACAACAGAGCAACTTCTTTTGCAAGCAAATTTCATCATATTTTTTCATACAGAGATGATTATGTGATAATAATACGAAGTAGATGCTTCAGCCAAAATCAAAACTAAACTTGAGCTTCAATGAAACTGTATTCAAACTATCATCTTTCCACCAACATCAATTATTTGAACATTAAGAAGTTTTCTATGAAGGGTTTGACGGTGCCACGACAAATTGTTTAGTCTTGTTCAAACTCGCAATGGTCTCGTCATCCAGACCAAGATGAGCCTTAACAAGCGTTGGGGGTGTGAGAGCGAGCCACTGTTCTAAACTGACGTCCTCGATTTTGTCTTGTTGAAACAATAGACATCAATCAAAGATCGTTTTGGTATCATGACAAAGAAAAATTGATAATTACCTGAATTGAATAATTCCAAATATACTAGAGTAGTATTTCCTGTGTTCTCAACATAATGACCCAATGAGGGCGGAACATAGCCTATATCCCCGACCTATAAATGCACACTATGAGTACATCATTACCGAGGGTTTACAAGGTAAACAAGTATACCTGGTAGTCGAACGTCCTCGCATTAGACTGCCCCGCGAAGAGCGTCAAGCGAGCTGTTCCAGCACTAGAATATTTCAAACGTTAGCGTATACCATAGTCAGGACAAAGGGCACTAACAGGAAGTAACTCCATTCCGGTTCAGTTGGATGCCACTGTTCATATTCTTATCAGTAAATATGGACAAACGAACAGAGATATAGTCACTGACATGGAGCTCCCTGTACGATGGCTATTTAGTAAAAGTATCTTATTACCTAAACCAAGCATTCACATACCTCATCGCACCAGGTTCGACGGTGACGAGTGCACCAACAATGGTCGTGGCTACTGGGAATACACTTGGATCGAAGAATTTAATAGAACCTCCAGCTAGAGGTGTGGCAGAGGCCTGTGAGAGTTTGAATGTGAATGGGCTTGGTACATTTCCTTCGGACTTGTCAGATCCTGCTCGCTTTGAGGAGGGATAGCTTACGAAAAAAATGTTCAGATTAGCTTGTTAAAGAAACTAGAAAACAATCCTTGCGACATACTGGCAGGGAAAATATAAAGTTCCTGGGATGGTATATGGTCGAAAGCGGAAATGTTTGTGTGGAAGTTCTTTGCAAGTACTTCCTTGGGAATATGTGCGGTCCAGTCGGTAAGAAGAAGAGTAGAATCCTCGCTAAAGGAGCCATCATCAAATACCTATAAATAAACCTTAGTCATATGGCCATGAAGATAGGGTCCAGGAAGAAGGCCTTGCCAGTAAGAACTCCGCTCCATCAGGATCATCGTCCGTTCCCTGAAGTGAGTGGGGGAAACCTGCCGGGAAATACCAGAGATCACCTGTGTTCTTTTGCAATGGAAATATTACAAATTGATCTAAATTTATCAAGAAGAAGAATTACCACCGTGTCAATAAATACTTGGCCATCTGGATTAATGGCCGTCACAATGACGCTTCCCTAGATTGCATATTTAGATATTATTCAGATAAATATTGATTTTAAAGTATGCAAAGACCTGTAAAACGTATGCCCACTGAACAATCTTAGTCAGCACCGGAGATAACATCTTATAACGAAATGGACGTACTTCTGCTGTCTTATGCCAGTGGAGTTCGCTAAAAGGAGTCGAATTATCAGTCAAGGTTCCTATCTATCTAGATCGTCACATTACCGTACTGCACCCGGTAGAAGACGCATATTGACTGACGCCCTACAAAGAAGGGTATTTCAATTGCGTATTTAGGAGGAAGATTAAGATAGCTATATACATTGCAGTAGCAATTGGCATGACATCCACTGTTTAAAGGGAGATTAGCTCACACATGTTCACTCGTATAAAAACTGTCATAGACTGAAGGTCGATGTATCTACGTACAATTCTGTTGACGAGCCCATCCTCCGGTTTGAAGGCGATTATGACTGAGTGCAAAAGGCCATTTGGCATTACCTCTGAAAAGGACATTAAATCGTATCCATAGAGCTATAACAAGCCCTGTTTTTGACGTACGTTGAACCTTGATCTGTAGAAGGAGGTGCAAGGAAATCTGGATTCTGCTGGTCTAGTAGTTGATCGTCGGGTGAGATTATACTAGCACCAAGTTGTCCTCGAATGGCTTCAGGCTCTCCGGTAAAGTCAGGGGGGAAAATCTCAACATTTGGGTTGTCACTAGCAGGAGCATCTGTCTGCTCCTCAGATGGAGCAGAGGAAACTCCGGATCCACTCCCAGATGCACTGATAACTGGGCTTAGAGATGATACTGCTGAAGCAGTGGGAGTTATCAGTTCGGATGAGGTGCCTACAGACTCGAGGGCTGATCCACTACTAACGGCTGGAGCCGCTAGAGTACTCGAAGCAACTAAGAGACAATGTAGGAAACGGAAATTGAGCATTGCTGGTGAGACGGCAAACCCCTGTCCTAAAGTTGAAAAGCTAGCAGATATATATATATAACTTTTATTCTTGGGATACTTGAACAGATCATTCCTAAAAACCTCATGTAAGTCTCACATATTGTGAAAACCAATATGTCGATGAGACCCCGGAGTCAACTAGTTAGAAATTTGAGAGGATAGAGATAATATCGGGATTTTACTCAAGAAATTCTGATATGCATATAAGAAGCAAGCGTCCCTAAACGGACTTGAAGAACCCATTATCCGGAAGGGCACACGAGGGACAAAGAGACAAATTGGCGAGAATAGTGATGGACACGGCAGACGAAGTCTTAAAATAGATTCTCTCATTTTTCGGATGCAACAAGAGATACGTTGCCATTATCTCTGCTAACGACTCTGATATTACAAATACATTAGACGCTTTAAGCAAGAAAATTCCGTACAGAAAGCATAACGTGTTATAGGTACTGCCTTTTGTAGGTCCTCGGCAGTGTGTCAATATCAGGCCAGAATAATCTCCGCATTCCCATCCAATATGCTACTAAGTATATGCCAGTTAATGAAGGGCTTCACCAGAATTAGAAAATTCATACATTACTAGGTGCAAGTATGCGAGGATACAGAACTTAAATAAAGTCCATTAGGTCCGAATCCTCGGGACCGGACTTCTTGCCCGGTTCTTAAACCATAATTATAGAATTACTTTGCTTCTCTGAGACTACTCACTCAAATGAAGTAAGACCCCCTGCGAATGAAAATTTCGTCCTCTTGTATAATGGGTCCTATATACCCAGCTCGGCGATACTTCAGTAGTACCATCCTAAGTATCCATTAAAAGATAAAAATAGCTCTTCTTGATAAGGAGGCAGCACATACCGGATCAACAGAAGCACACGTCGCGTCGAATATCACTACACAAAAGTACCTATTTATCCAATATTATTGAATATATAATGGTGATAATGACTAGAGAAGAGTAAGTTCAAGGGGAAGGCACGAAATAACTAACGTGATTGAATGCGATATTCACCGTAGTGAAACCCATATCCTTGCCGACAAAAGAGCCCTCGAGTACCGTTTCTAATTCTATGAGATTTGTTGACATTTTTTCGTCTTTTGATTGGTCCTTTCTTCCCGAAAAATTTCTCACTTATACAAGAGGAGTATGGAACAAGTGATTTTGTCGTCATTTTCTATCTTGCATTCGCCGTTTTTCGGCACAAAACGGGGCATTAATCCATGAATAAAAGCTTGCCTCCGCCGCGGTATCGGAGTTAAGTGTAATTTTGGGCCAGTACAAACCACTACATAGATATTCAGTCTGACCAGAGTTGTCATAAGTTAGTAAGTATACGAGAAAAGAGGTTGTGGACTTTCTTCAATACCTCGAATGTGGGTAGGATACAATCTTGACTCATATAATCCGCAGAGAGTATCCATCGCACATAGACATAGATCGAATCATTCAGACGGAGCCTAATTACCGAAGACGCACATACTATATGCTTGGCCAACGTCATTCGACCAGTCCCCAGGTTTATTTCTTCAACCAAGAGCTTTCAAGATGCCGAACCAGGGTGAGTAGAAAAGACGATCTCAAGGTAAAGAGATGCAATGCAGGTGTGGGTTGGTTCATCATGCTGATTAAATAGAACATCCTAGGGATTATAAGTCTCAGGATAGGGGTTCAGTAGCGAATCCCCTTTGCTATGAATCCTTTCTTAACTACATATTCGTACATTTCTTCAGTCTACATTCCTAGTCAGAGTTTGATCGCATCAGACGCATTGGAGTACGTTCAGTACCATGGATACACATTCTGTAAATGTAAGTAAGCTTAGACTAGACGAAGTAGAGCTGCAAAACAGTCAGTCATGACCCAAGCCGGAGGGTGCTTGGTAACGTGACTTCTCTGGTGATTACTTGATCAGATTTTTATCTATCTGCAGTAAAAGACTTATCAAACTTTGCATTTTTCGAACTATAATTACTGTAAAGCTGACTGATAGATTTAAGGCTCGGAAACTTTGTACCAGTAAGTGAGCTTATTGTCTCCGATTCTAGATTGTCGATGTGAAATTGCTTTTGTCCGAGTGCTTGACGTATCCGTCTCATATTATTGGATAAAGAAGGGAATCCTTCGGAATTTCTAGTATGCCGTCGACCACGTCCCAGATGGGATATCATCACAGCTTCAAGCCTTGAGAAGAGAAAATACGGCACTTCAATGCAGATAAAGGAGATCGAGGTCTGCGAAGCGGGCATTATACAATTGCGCAATATGCGTGAATTGTTCCCGGGAAAATAACGCTAGACCTGAATAACTGTGCAACGGCGCCGGTCTGTGAGACTTTATTACCGGTGTTGAGTTATCTACCGATCTGGTTGCTCCCTGTGTATATCAAGCACTTCTCAACTCGGCATTCAAAACAAGGTCTTGATCATGAACAATATTTTTCATCGTATGTCATGATATAAAATGCATAGATATCTTTTGGAAGTGTCATCGGAGTAAAGAATGCCAGAAGGCAGATGACCCGTTTCTCTCGGAAGGAACCCTGAAGTTCAATGTGTTGAGAAGAATTAGTAAAGACACTGTATCTTGTACGTGTCGTACATGTATGATCACGATACAACAAACCTTACGACATGGGACTTCGTTTCATGGCTACTTACTGAACAGTATCTTCTCACTATCTCGAATATGCTATTACGTAGAGGATGTCAAGAGAATGGAAGTATTGTGCCATGACCGTGATAGAAGTGTTTCTATTAATAATATGAAGACAATGGTCCTGAATGATTATTTATAGTTAAAGAAACATCAGTGTATTCACTGGAATTCGGTCTTCACTAAAGTCCGACATTTTTTCTTTACAAAGCAATCACTCCGGAATCAAAGGGTAGACGATGATTTCAAACCCCAGAACATCCGGAATCAATATCCAATATGTCCATAAACCGATACAACCACACTTAAATTTGTATTGATCATCTTCATTAGAAAATAACACAATCTAATAATAAACATACTTCTCTTCGTCAAGCGATTGTATAAAGAATGCTAGACGGACCGATTTTTGAATTCTAATAATAAGCGCAATGCTGCCAGTAATATAAAACTTCTACTCAGAGCCATAAGGAACGCACATCATCTCTATGTGAAATTGGTAAGATAAGGATATTTTGTATAGAACTTGCTCGGTCAGTGAGTTGATTCTTATTAAACTGGGAGACTTTGTGCCTTCTCTGGAGATAGTTCACCCTAACTTTAGTTCGATGTGAATAAACAGGTCCTATTTCGAGCTTGAGCTTAATATTGTTAGACGGCCAGTAGCATGCTATCTCTGAAATGCAAGTTTGACGTGTCCAAAAGAATGCACATAACTCGTGCCTGAGTGTTTCAGTAAGGCAGTTCTACTGTAAATTTGGTGCTTGTTGACTGACTTCATACCGCGCTAATGTCTTCTGACCAGATATTTGAGTCTTAATTCACATGTATTCTTAGAAAATTTCACCTGCACTGAGATATCAATCTCCCTTCCATCTATCCCTAGAGCAAGATAAAAATGGACATGAGTGAGATGGCGTGACGTCCGAATAACAATAGTAAACAATACGGGGGTATTTGAAGCTTCTAGTCAAAGTATCAAATTTATATATTGAACTAAACACCCCTCAAGGCTGTGAGTCTCCTCTTTAACTCCTTAAAGGTCCCCGTAGCTCATCCCTCCCAGTAGATGGCTCTGGGAATGAAGTTTATCTCCTTATGGAAAAAGCCTGTGGTAGTTGTTCACAAGGCTTCATACTTCTCGGAGATTTCTCTTGTATATGTACGTATTCCTCAGGACACAATCTATTTCAGGGGAAGAAAGTTTTCATGAGATTATCTGATACAACTGAGAAGTACTTCTTTGATAGGCTAGTAAGTGTCAATCAGTATAATAATATCGAATAAGAAGGTAGGGAGAGAAGAAAGATGGTGTTTGCATCTTAACATAGGTTTACAAATATGCTGTAACTAGCTCTTTCGGTAAGTCACAAATATCCTGCTTGAGGCTATCCTTCCTACATGGTCAACGCAAAAACTATTAATGATTTGAAGACGATCGGATGAAAACGGACTTTTTTCCATTTGATGTCTTCAAAACATAAAAAAGAGAATCAATGGCGGTCATCTGCCCCCCTTCTCAATCAGAGTTCTTCCGAAGAATTCCACGATTCACGGTTGAAACATCTTAGCCATACGGAGGAGTATGTTTTTTTATAGTCAATATCACCAGTAACTCCGACAAAACTCATGTACTCAATGATCTTTGGCCCTACCAAATCTTCACTAGTAGCGACTATTCAGAATATAATAAACAAATGCAAACATACAATAATAAAATGCCACGTAAACAGTTCCGAAGTTGATATGCCGTCCCCCCTTTTTGATTCGATTTCGCTGATTTTCCTAAACGTTGGAATTGGTTCAAAAAGCGTAGAAGATGAAAGAGAAGCATAACAGAGAGGTTTCGGGAGTTCTAAACTTTACTCGCAGAAAAACTATGGAATACTACAGAAAATTTGCATATGTCTTTATATAGGTGGATACACGAATGGACGCCAGGCACTAGAACATAAGCAAATGTCAGGAGAGAGAATACCAGAAAAGCGTATGTCGCCCAGGCTCCTAGATTCTATATATCCGTTGAATTTCGAACATTATATTCCGGTGTGTATCACTCACTAAATATCTAACAATCTGCTTGTTCCTTGGGGATGCTTTTTCTCATGATTCTGCTTATAAAATTGTGTGTAGTGATATTCCATGAATCAACGTTACTTCCTATGTTGACTCAGACGCCGTATCTCATTGAAAAATATGGCGAACTCTGTGACTAGTAGTGGACATAGCAAACCCAAGGCATAAATCAAGAGTTGTTAATTATACAAATATCGATTACATATTCTCTCATGAAACTCCATTCATCGTCTGCACCTTTGCATCCTGTGCGTGTGCATGTGACGAGATTATGGCCCACGAAGGAGGGAAATTGGAGAAAGGGGACGGCGTAGTGAGATATACCACCAGTAACTCAGCATGCAAACTCATTGTTACTCACATTCAATGTGTCATACAACATTGTATGAACAAGAACGTTAACCCATGAACGAATCACATCTAAGCTATTTGTCCACAGGAAATTTTCTTTATATTATATATATAGCCTACTTGGGGATTACATAAACAAAAATCAATTGCCATGTGTGCTTTTCATGCTTTGAACATTATCAAATGAAGAAGAAAAAAAATCGGTCGAGAAACGAAAACTGGCTGACTAGTTGCTCACGCCGCATAAAATCCACAAGATTACAAAAAAAGTATAACAACTACATATATTATCACACAAGAGGGGCCACCAACAAGCTGCTGTCAAAGAATTTTGTATCATGAAAATATTTGGACCCTCATTAACGTACTTTAAAATGGGGAAACACTGACTAAAGTGAATATGCAACAGTCACATAAACTGCAGAAAGGAGATCCAGGTCCTTCATCAAAAAAAAATATGGGGGGTTGCTGGAGACTAAGTGTGGTGAACGAGTAAAAACCAGTCCTTAGTAGGCAGATAAAAGCTAACATGGAGGATGAAAAAAGAAGACTGAAGTGCAAGAAATTGTGGATTTAAGAACGTAAAAGAGTGTTACTATCAACGCTAGGTACACCAGGTTGTGGAGCACTGATGTTATTATTTATGCTTATAGGCGGGGCAACTACCACTCCTTTCGGATGATTGGGTTGTAAAGGGCTCGCGGTATAAGAAGCAGGACTAGCATTCTGGTCCTGGTGAGAATGTAAATGCAACTCGCTCATATCCAATTCTCCCACTGACGGACGCGCTGCCGATGGCGCGCTCTGTCTCCGGTAGCGATCCATGAGAGGTTCAGAATGCAGAACTTGCATCCCTCTATGATAGCTTGCATGGTTCTCATTTCCATCTCTGAAGCCTTTACTAGTATTTCCTGCTTGTCCGTCCACAAAATCCATAGCGGGAGAAGCAGAAGTCGATAAGGAAGCAGTAGATGCTTCCTCACTCGGTAAATCAGCCTCAGAGTCCGTATCTTCTACAGCCTCCTCACTTCCCCACCTAAAAAACGCACGTTTCTGAGTAGCATTCTCAAGAGTTTGCGAGGCTAACCGCTTGAAACTCGGCCTCGAGGTCGAGGTCGAAGAGCTCCCATTGGGCGGATTATCGTCACTTGAGCTACCGCTCCCATCTAGTCCTGAGAAAATAGACATCGCTCCCGGATCAGTAAATATGTGTGCATATTGGGAACCCAATTGTGGTTGTGGGCTGGCAGAAGAGGAAACGCTAGTCCTTCCTTTCCTTGGAACAAGATTCAGATTATTTAGTGGTTTTCTCGCTAAAACAGCTTGCTCGTAAGACTTCAAATCATCCGGAACAGCAAGTTGTGCAAAGCTTTGGCTGTGACCATTGTTCCCAAAGCCATGATTAGTGTTGTTCGAACCCACTCGAGAGACAGACTTTTCATCCGACGGAGTCCTCACACTTGGCAATGAAGCAACACGTGACAGTCCACGTTTCGGTGTTGGACGCATGGCTTCACCAAGAGCCCCGAGTTGATTATTTATTAGCTCAGCTTTTGGTGTCATACCAAAGTTTGAACCAAGCATTGGCCCTGTTAGAGGAGTGCGTAGGTACTGCTTCCAGAACTCACGAAGTTCACGTAATTCCGCGTCGCGATCATTTTCCGAAGTACCTGAAGCCCCGGCTCCCGTAGAAGACGAGGACAAAGAAGGTTGTATACCATTATTTGCGCCACTGAAAGCGTTGTAGCTACTCTCTCCATTTCTGAATGGTCTTGGTGTTGAATCTGACGGTGGTAGCTTCATAGCATGTTGGGTAAAGAAGGGGGCATTGCCTTCCATATTCATGCCTAAATTCATACCACTGGTGCCTGTATTAAAGTCGGCAATAAATGGTTGATCGCCATCCATATCTGCTAAGGACATCATCCCAAAAGAACTTGCAACCCTTCCTTCCCTGGAAGGGGGCATCATTCTTTGACCTTCACCATCAAATTGAGAATAAAGCGCGTTGAATGGTGGTTGTTGAGGTTGCTGCTGATCAGACGATGACGTAGAGGAGCTGAAATCCAGCGGTAGATGCACACTAGATGAATTCGCAGAGTTTGGAGCAGATGCACCACTAGTGTCGCTGAAGCCATCTACTGATCCACGGCGCTGTTGCAAACTATAAAATCCACCACTGCTTGAGCTTCCATGGCCATGGAAGTCCAAGTTTGTAGGATTTAGTAATGCTGAAGGACCACCGATCTGATGAGATGCTGTAGCACTGGTGGGAAGGTATTGGGAAAAACTTTCGTCTACCTTCCTCTGATTATGTTGTTGAAGCGCCAATGGAACATTCCAATTGCCCTGTAGCTGTTGTTGTTGCTGAAGAGTATAATAATCACTTGGATTAAGATAGCCAAACCCTGTTTGATTCATGGCCCTGTAGCGAGCCGCAGCCAGATCAGGGGATGAATCGGGACCCGAGTCTGTCATCGTAGATAAGCTGAGCGATGGAGTGTCAGAATAATCGCTCTCCCAAGAAGGCGCACCTGGTGGGGGATTGAAAGCAAACTGTGCATTTGGGTGTATTATTGATTGTACATTTGCATAGAAAAGATCTCCTCCGGTACCCATAGAAGGAACTGTCATGGGAGGAGGACCCATAAAAAGCTCATCCGGTCGTGGCATCGATGAAGCTAAACTAGAGGAAGAAGCGGCCGAATCAACGGAATGGGAGTGCTTGTGTCCTGGACCTGAAGGAGCCGTTTGCCTTTGAAATTTGACATACGTACAAGCCGACTTGAGTTGAAGACATTTTGCTGTTTATTAAGGAACGAACAAGTACGATGAGTTTGCGCGCAGAAAACATGGAACAGAACGGGAGAATCGTGTGAAATAGGACGTACAACAAGGGTTGGCACCATCACAAGGGCGAGTTGCCATCACGCATTGGTCGCAGGCTTGTTTGCTCGTTGTTGCACGAGTGGATGAGGCGCCATGAGCGCCCTTCCGTCGGGTTGGCGCAGTGGTCGTCGGTGGTTTGTCGCCAGCATGACATTTATTCACATGCCTAGATAGCAAGTCACTAAGAGATGAAGAACAACCATCGGGAGGCAAATAAAGTCTATATCAGACAAAAAGAAGTAATAAAATAATAATTACACACCTTCTTGCGAACTGATCTCCGCAGTGCTGGCATTTGTAAGGTCGATCTCCAGTGTCTGAGATAAAAGAAAAAAGTTTAAAAGGGTGCGAAGTCAATATCTAATCCAGACCAGTAAAGCATATAGACGAAGTAGCCAGAACAAGGTTAAGAACATTACTGGGGGAATGAGAGGGGCAAGTGTGCCCCCCTACTCCTCTGTTCCAGACCTGTTGCTCCAAGATGGAGCAATGATGGCGGCTTGTTGGCGTAGCGACGGCATGAAATACTCACGGGAACGCATATGTCTTGCTACATGCTGTGGACGGGTGAATGTCGCTTGGCAAACAGGGCATTTGTGGTCGCCGGCCATCGTCGTTGTCGTTGTCGATGTCGGTGAATGTGTTGTCGGGGGAAGTACAGAGTCGGTAAGAGCTAAACTAGGGGGTTGGGTGGTCACCCGTCCTAAAGAGCGCTCTCCAACTAAGACGTCATATGTCTCAATTTAGGAATTTTCTGAAAATTCACTTCCTTTTTCACATATATTTCTGCAAATTGTCTGCTACAACTCCAAACTATCAGATACATATACAAAACTACATTTTATCCTAGTTAACGAATCTACGTCCTGGATACTGTCGCTGTAATAAGACCACTCGGAGCCGCAATTGGACAGAACACCTCTGCATTTGCAGGGGTCATGTTGTCCAAGCCAATATATTTCATATCAACCGGCACATAATGCTTGTTTGGCAACGCATATCCACATTTCACTACGTTCGCGTGTTCACTCACAATTAGCGAAGCCATCTTATATAATGTTGCTTGTACACTAGCACTCTCATCTGTGGCAAAGATATCCAGCGTGATTTCACGAGCACGTGAGGCGACTTCGTCAAACGTGTAAGACTTTTTCAAAGACGAAAGCGTCTCGAGGAGCGAATCATGTTGTCCAAGAGAGATGGGGGAGAAGGTATACTGCAAATCGACTGCCGTAGAGAAAATGCGGTCGTTGACCTCCACCAGCGTTGTGAACTCATCCCGGACAAAGTTCTCAAAAGCAGAGCCACTCGATTTGAGTACTGTCAGGGAATAATTGTTTATTTTGTTAGGTCAATATCAAAAAATAGAATATTGGATGAAGTACCAAGTAGGTCATTGATCCCCGACGTCACTGTAGCCGTCATAGCATCCTTACCCTTCGTCCCATCAATCTACAAATTATATTCCGTCAGACACAAAATCAGCATCACGCTATCTTCAAATCAACAACTTTTAGTCAATCTTTACCTCTACACTCGTAACCCTTTTTTCATCTCCGTCTCTCCAGAATGAATGTTGGTGGGCCTTCTTTTCTTTTCCAACAAGGATGCGTTGCCAACGGAGTTGATTTACTTTAACGAACGCCTTGTTCAAGTGTGCATACTTCCCAATCAAGAATGCGCCAAGATGAAGGGCAAAGAGTTCTGGGACCAGAATAAACGGGGACGTCTTTGCTAGGTCTAGTAACCGCAAGAACCACAATAGTAGGTATGTAAGGTAACAGCGTTGAATTAGTAGGTTTTGTAATAATGACGTTTTCAGAAGCAAAGCGCAGGGGTGGAAGAATGGAACACAAGTACATGAGCATTAGAGCATATTCACAGATAAATTCGATTGATAACACGCACAATATGTGATATTTTTGACTGAAATAACGCATATACCTCAGCTTATTGAACTTGACATACTGTAGTAAGGACTTACTGGAATCGGTGGCAACAACTACAGAGTTGTCCGCCTGGGTGAAACTGTGCAAAAGGACCAAGGAGGGTCAATCAGTCATTATTCTTGTAATGCCATCTTCATGCAGCATCGTCTATAGATCATCCCTAACCCCACTTGGGATGATGATGACACAAAGCGGAAAATAGAGTAGGAGACTCGGAAGGAGACCGTACCTTGTCTCGATAGCGCCCTCTACAAGTGCACAAACTTCATACTCCACAACATCGTGCCAACCCTCATTTCGAACTACTCGACATACACGCACTTTGTCCTTTCCATAGCGCGCCGCGGAGAGTCCGATATCGCCAGTCGACATATCACCGTTGATCAATGGTTTAAACCAGGGTTCTTGTTTTGGATGTGATCTAGAACAAGGCGTTTAATGCAAATGCCTATAATTGAGGATATAAACTGATCGTGTTATGGAAAGATGATTGCTTGACAGACGATCTGAGAAATCAAAAGATTTAAGAACCTTTGCTTGTACACTCAAGATGGTCACACCGACTTATAAAAAGACCAGGAATCCCTCGGGGTGCACAGACAGTTTACTTTCCGAATGAGAGTCCGAGACGATCCGCTTTAACTTCCAAGCTCACATTGCCAGTTCTTATCTCGTGTTGACTCGGTGAATAGATAAGAGATTTCGGAGTCCGGAATACGCAGACGATCGCCAGTAAGGAAAAACTATGCCCTGCTCACAATTTGCACGGTGCTAGAAGGTACATAATACTGTTGAAACGTGAAACCGAGACATGGCGTGCCTAGCACACGTGTAATTTTGCAACCAGAAAACAAACAGAACGATAAGCAATCTTAGGCTGCTCAAGTTACTCCATGTTATACAAGACAATCCGTAGAACTTCCAACGACTCTTTCAATAGATATAACTTATGCTTAACGTAGACAGGATGCTCTATAAGGTGTAATGCAAGGGAGCGGTTAAGAGGGTAAACATTAGTAATTATGGCTAGTCCACATTAATATATGGCTTTATTAATTTGGATGCATCAAGTTAGTCAAGTTTGTATCCGACAAGATGTCTACGTCCAATAATCTCTCCGATCTAAAATTAAAGAGGTACCAGAATGAGAAATTGTCTAAATGACGATATCCACCACAGGATGTAACAATTTAAACATACCTTAAAGATCCCATATGCCTCTAGCGCGTATACTCCGATCTGTTTGTACTCGCCAGTCCGGACAACTTCACGCCAGAAAGCCGGGTTTCTGGCCCGCGACCAAAGAGTTTGATACACGCCAGTGACTTGGGCAAAGGACGATGGTGGCGCTAGTCTTTCTGCAATATAAATTTGCTTCAAGAGTTCACGTCCAACTTCAAGATTGTAGAGTAATGGTTCACGGTAAGCTACAGGCGGCATAAATTCAAATCATGGCAAGTGGAAGGTCCGGCAAGAGGAAAGTATTGGGAGATTACACGCGGGACGTCATAAGTAGTGAAAAAAATCAGTTTCGCGATGCTTTGAAGCAAAGAAATGTTAAGAACGTACAGCCAAGCAAGTTCCCTACACGTTCGCCAGCACCTCCGCTTGCTTTCTTCGCAGCCTCTAATGCCTTTGCAAGACCCTTTTGTGCTACAGCAAGAGCCTCCTGGGCCTTTTCCTGAGCTTTTTGCTGAGTAGAGCTCGAGTTGAACCTTCGTGGAGTACGCGTCCACGACGACTTCAGCGTTGAAGCAGAAGGGGAACGCAGAGCTTGAAGCAGACGAGACGACATGCTTCCTCTAAAGTCGCTAACTGCGTTTCAGGATTATGTGCTCTAACGAGAGAGAATAGGCGTATTTGGAGGCCTGTGACGAATGTCCAACAGTGAGTGAATTGTTTGCTCGTGGGAAATAATGATACTCCGGAATTCTCCGATCATGCACAATCCAGTTTCTGGGTGGATGAACTTGAATTTACATGAGCCACGATCTCGAATTGATACACCGATAGTTGTTGTGGGAATATATGATATTGTATAAGTTTGCGTTGGTGTGCGGCTTGTAATACATCTAGAGTAAGCTTCTTGCTTTGTACATTTACAATACTGCTAGCAAACTAGATTGATATGAAACATTGCTCGGTTTTATATTCTCAAGATACAATATCCCTCTAGTAACTGGCCACTCATAGACTCCAGAAATACAAAGTCTAAATATTCCCCACCTGTGTCCCAAAATCTCCTTTACTGATTGAAATCTACCTATTGAAAAAGGTTTGTTAGAGAAATCCTCCTGTTTACTGCCATACGCTAATAACCTGGTTGTAAAATTCAGAGAGCATTGAAAAAAAGTAACCATTCACGATAACATTGACAATCTCGACTTGGACAGAGGGCAGGTCGATCATGTCCCGACCCTTGCATTACAAAAGCTTTCATTAAATCGAGCTTCAGAGACATTTCCTCATATCTACGAGAAGAATAGTGCAGCAAGCTGTGATTCAAGGAAGAGCTTGGGGAACTGCTTGCTAGTCTTCCACGCGAGCTTATCGGGACAATATTTACATATGCTTGTCCCCCTATCAGTGGTTCTCATTTTAAACGAGAAGCGGAACATGCTACCCGGGATGAGGTACACTGTCCTCCAGCATTGATAATTAGCCAAGTCTGTCGTTACTGGCGTGAAGTAGCATATGCTACTCCTCCAATGTGGAGTTATCTGCGTATAGATGTACCACGTTACCCAGATGAATCCTTAGAAGCACTCATCAGCTTATGGAGTACAAACGCAAAAGAACATCCACTTACAGTCAGTCTTGAACTCACGCGATTTGCTAGCTTTAAAACCGCTGCGATGCTTCTGAACGAGTTCCGACAACTAACGCAACGAGTAGTGAAAATAAGGCCAACTCTTGATCCAGAAAGGATGCCTCTAAGAATATCTGTAACCCCGTCTGGCTACCCATTTGTAATTGAAGAACTTACATGGTCAAATCAAAGAATGTTAGAATCACAAAATACGCAAGGCTTATTCTGCTTGCACGCATCACTCAAATTATGTATACTTCTGAATGGACACAAAAACTTGGGTCAATATCTTGTGCATCTTGACTTAAGTGATGCACGGAGAGATATACTACTTACCATCGGCGAAGCAATAGAGATTGTGGACATTTATTCCAACTTAGAATTCTTATCTTTAAACATCGGTTATCCCTATGGTCTGGAGGATTCTGAACCTCAGCGTATCCGTACCCTCCATAATCTGAAAACTCTCTCACTCAATTCAATAGCAGGGACATCTCCGCGGCTGTACTCAATGTCCTCTGCGCCCCTGGGCTTTGTAAAATCTCTCTAAATGGATTTTTGTCTTTTCTATAGATGATGAAGCTCATGATCGAGATTGTTTACTTAAGTTTGTACGCCGCTCCCAACCACCCATCAATAGCTTAGAATTGACTCAAGTCCGATGCTCGGATTTTCGTCTTGTGCAAGTGTTAGAATTCCTTTCAAGCTATACGGATCTGGATCATCTGTCTTTGAAAAATTGCGTAGTTGATGAGGGACAGCTCATAAAGCTTATAGAACAAGAAGAACAGGAAAAGTCAGAGTGGACATCCGAAGATTTGAAAGAATATGAGCTGATGAGATAAGATGTTCATCTTTACCATATTAAAAAGACGATACAACTCGACACAACGCAACTCGTGGACCGCCAATGCGTCCCTATATAAAAGAAGATCGTACTAGCAGACCCTTGTGGTTTTTTAACTAGCTACTTGAATGCGGCGAGACTCCGATCCAGACTGAGAGATATCAGTCTCACTATTTTCTCGGGCGAATTAAAACTTATAATCTGACATTATTTACCGAAGTAAATAAATTTTCAGCTAATACCTGTAAACTTTCTCTAGTAGTAATTAGTACTAAAAGCTGTTATATTGACAATTAAATGTTATGTCACAAGCGCGATAAGATGAGATGAGATGAGAAATTCAAGATTGATAATTAGATAACAGGAGTGACTCGGGAATTTGTCACAAAGGCTGTGCCTGAGCAGAGTCACATTCAGAAGCCACGTCGCTCACTGTAATCTTTTTCAGCTCTCATTCACGAGTCTCACCATATTCCTCCCTGCTCCCCCGTTCTTGGCTTACACTTCTACGTCTGGTAAACAGTAACCATGAGCAACCCGGCCATTCAGAACCTTGTCATCTCGCTTGTTGGAATGCAACGTATGTACCTATGGATCTCACTGCTCTAAGATAATTTGAAGTTTTTACATGATTACTCCCTATAGTTGCTCGAAAAATTCCCTTCGATGACCCGGACACCCTCAACTATGTCCGCATAGGCTATGTCTCTGCCCAACTACTTGTACTTTCTACATACTACTATATTTCTATGAAGGTATATATGAATTGCTTATGCATAGTGAACACATGTATCTGACGTGTACATTGCACTAGGTTAAACAAAAGAACGATGAGACTGTGCTGAAATATGGTAAGTTAATTGAGTACAGCTAACATAAGCTGTTCTAAATATTAATCTGATGTTCCATCTGTCGTAGTTGAAGCTGGGAATCCAATGGTATGACCCAGCGTTATCCTCGTTTACAGTTATGTTTCTAACGAATCTTCATATGAAGACTCAGCAACCTGGTGAACTCATCACAACTACTGTTCGTGACTATGATCTCACTGAAGTCTCTAAATTGGTTCGTTTGGTTCACTTCTATATACTATGTATCATTATTAATGATAAAACCCATCTACGCTATAGGTTAGAAGTGTTTATATCAGTCTCGCAATGATGGGCTTCCTCCATCTTTACATGAAATATACACAACCGCTTTTCATTCAGGGATTAATGGGAATTAAAAACTTGTACGACGCAAAATTAGTCCAAATTCATATCTTTGGCAAACCCGCAGAAGGCGACCTCCAGAGACCTTTCAAAAATGCTGGTGGACTTTTTGGTGGAGGTTTGTGATTTTGGCAGGTCCTTTGCATCATACTGAATACTCACTTTTTCTATCCTTATCTTGTGTAGCTGGGGCGAGCCTGCGACAGATAAGGCAGCTATTGATGAAGCAGAGAAGAAAGCTGGACCAAGGATCGAGTGATTGATGTGTAATAGACTAGTATTTTACACTATACCTATACTATAAAGCTTGTGTACTGGTTGTATTTCTTCTAACATTTATCTAACTGGACCGAAAACTCCTGATCATGGGAGACTTTGCATCATAAAGGGTTCAATGGCGCATGATAATACTGCATTTGTTTTAGTCTTGGTGCCATAAAGATCTCAGACGCTCCTCCGTAAAGTGACGTCAACTCCGAATAGCAAATACATAAATGTCGATCCTCTTAGTCCATGCGTGTATCAAGTACTCCACCCCAGACCCGCCATTTCTTCCTCAACATCGCATACAGCAGATAGTAAGACAAGGGCATGCAGAACGACGGCGCAACCATCTCGCGCGCGACCTCGCTGTCCCGTGCAGCGAGTCAGAAAGGTAGCACGATGAGTCGCAACCAGTCATTAATAAAGAAAAACATTGCTCCAAACGACCTTCGTCCATCTGACGTTCTCATCGAACGCTTTGTTGGCTGGAAGGCTATAGTCAAACAACTCATTGCTTATTTTGAAGTAGGAAGCTCGCGCAATTGTCATGCTGTCGGTACTAACTCTGTTTCAGGGCATAGCAGACATTGAAAACAATATTGCTCGTGAACTCACGAAACTTGGAGCTGTCATTCAAGTACCTTTCAGAACAGGAAACCAATTCCTTGGAGAGGGGGGATCCAGGTATGTAATTATCCCAATCAACGAAGACTTGTGTTGCTTGACATTCTATTCAATTGCAGGATATTTACTATGGTATACGAGACAAGACCCGTGTAATAGCAGATCAACATGCAAACCTAGGCAAAACGATTGATAGTTCAATTGTTCAACATCTTCAGAAATTAAGGACTGAAATCAAAGCTCATATCAAGGTATACATGCGCTTTCTTTCACTTTATCAAATACTAACGAATATGCAGAATATTCAAAGTGATACAGGAAAGCTTGCTGCAAATGTTGCTAAAGAACGAGAGCTTTCCACGAAACTTGTTGCCGAATTGGCGAAGAACATAGCTGTATTTAAAAACACACCGATGTCAATAACTGCAAAGGACGACCCGTAAGTTTAGATCCTAAATTGTGGTGTACAAGGTGTTTAATCGGAGAAACAGATTTGTAGCAAATGTCACCGTTGCTCGGCAACTTCAAAAACAAGTCCACGAGGAGAATGCCCTACAAAAGTCCATTATAATAATGCAACAGAATTCTGCGCATTTCGAAGAGGGTGTTGTGCGCGCTATTCAATCAGCTTGGCAAACATTTGATGAGTGGCAATCTCGTATGAACAATTCCGTTCAGGATGTTTGGAGAGGCCTAGGAACTCAAATGGCATCTCTTGCACCTGATCGAGAATGGATTTCATTCTCTGCTCGCTCTGATCATCTCATCGATCCGGATACTCCTCTTCGAAATCCCGAAACCATTCAGTATCCAAGTAAGGAAGACCCTTCTGTGATCCCAGTTCACATGGGGTACCTTGAGCGTAAAAAAAGGTTTACACGCACGTATCGCGAGGCTTATTATGTTCTTACGCCTGCAGGTTACCTGCATGAGTATGCATCTTCTGACCCGAAGGCTAAGCCTTTACCTGTATTTTCTCTCTTCTTGCCTGCCTGTACCCTTGGACCGCCTTCTGCTGCTCGTGGTGGATCGAACAAATCACACAAGTTTCATATTGAAGGCCGTAAAGATGGAACTGGAACTCTCGCTGGGGTTTACGTCTGCCTGGACGCTCGCCTCATGCTTATACATTCCGCGCTCGCAGTCATGAAGATATGATGGAATGGTGGAATGATATTCGTATGCTCTGTGCTCGTTACCTCGTTGCCAGTGAATCCATGGAGCGAAGTGGGCCTGTCGAAGCTGCAGTCCGTGCTGCAGGCTACCTCAGTGAAGAAGAAGAGGAAGAAGAAGAAGGTTCGAGTGTTGAGGAAGAACAAGACGATGATGGAGATTTGTACCTTCCAGCGCAAGATGAAATAGCCCACGATGAAGAAGCTGTTCCACCTTCATATAGCCATCCAGAAAAAGGATCAGGATTAGAGTTCGGACCAAATGGATACTTGGTGAGCGTTTTTTCATTTTGTTAGATAATAGTCTCACCGTATTAACGCTTGTACAAAATAGACAGAAAAGAAAGGCGGTCCAAATGTGAATTCGAGCGGCGATGGCGCAAACGGAATCTCACGTCGACCCAGCAAACGTCAACAGGAAAAAGCACCTGAAGGTCAAGCCCCGCATACTGTAGCTGATCAGAATCTCGCAAATGCGGAAGCAGGCCCAGCTCCTGTCGAAAGCCGTTTCACTGAGCAGGTCTGAAAGACACTCAATCCTTTATGCGCAGTGGAACCTGGATGAACCTGTTTGTATTCGTAAAGTAATTTGGATTTTAATGTCGTATACACTTTTTTTCTGTTCTGTTATAATTTTGTTTTGGTATACATGTATAATCATAATGTACCTGTAGTTTTTGAAGTTGTAATAAACACTTTTTCTCGGAAAAGGCCGAATATTTCAATATACCAAGTATGGGGTATTCACCTTCACCTTTACACCATATCATGAATTTAGATGATAATCATATAGGGTATCATGAGGTTCTTAGATGCATATACGACCCTATTCATTTTACATACTAATTATAGATGACTTGAGGCAAGCGTATGGGTTACATATGCCCATTATAATGTCTTCTGTATCAGCTGTGCTCACTTGAACACAAAATACCCCTTCGCCTTCGTCACTCAGAATGGCTTCAAGTGGCCAATACTTTCAACCTCTCTCTAAAAAAGTATACGAAGGATCGTCCGTCGAAATTGTTATTGGTATAGATGTAGGGACAACGTTTAGTGGCGTATCCTACGTAATTCTGAGACCGAAAGAGTGTCCCGTAGTTCAAGCTGTGGAAAGGTATTATCATGAACCCAAGAGCTGTAATAAGCTGCTAAGAAGCCATACTCACTAGATTTTCATCTCAAGCTAATGGTAATAGCAAGGTCCCCTCTATCATGTATTACAGCGGATCAGAGATGAAATCGGCTGGAGCAGAGGCCGTCACTGAGAATATAGCTCACAAGGCAGACTTTGAGGGATGGCAGAAAGTTGAATAGTATATACAATTTCTTACTCATTCCTAGTACCAGTGCTCAAATGGATTAAATCAGTTTTAAGATGCACCTTCGACCTGCGCACATGACGCTGAACACCAACGGTTTAACACTCAAGGAACTTCCCAATCAACTGAATATAGTCCAAGTCCTCAGTGACTTTCTTCGGTATCTATACAAGGAAACGTTAGAATATATCGTAATACATCATACCGACGGAGAAATCTTGAAGAAAATTGCAGAAGAACGAGCGACGTTTGTGATGAGCCACCCAAACGGATGGACGGGGTTGCCTCAGCAAAGAATGCGTGAGGCGGCCGTTAAATCAGGCCTCGTGAAAAGTAGTGAAGAAAGTCATAGTAGGATCAAGTTTGTATCAGAAGGAGAAGCAAGTGCATTATCATGTCTTTCCAATGGACTATGTCCGCCTGATCTTAAGGTGAATATCTTACACAAACTTGATGTTTTATGTTCTGAATAAAAGCCATGTAGCCCGGCTTTCGCTTCGTTATTGCAGATGCCGGAGGTGGGACACTTGATATAACCTCCTACGAGATTACGAGATCTGAACCTAAAATTGAACTAAAGGAGATAACATCTTCAGATTGTACGTTTTTTGAGTATGAATAAATCAGCAACTTACATGTATCTTGCCAAATAGGTCGATTTGCTGGATCTATCTTTGTAAATATAAAATTTCGTGAATTCTTAAAAAGTATGTATAAAATACTGAGTTTTATGGATCCGGCAAGCAAACATTTACAAATTAAATTAACATTCTTATGCAGAAAAGCTAGAGGGCACCAAATTTTCCAACCCTGAGGAAATAGATGATTTTGTCAACGGGCCTTTTGAAATGTACACCAAGAGAGGGTTCAAGGATACGAAAGAACCATATTGGCTACGTGTTGGCGGGCGCAAAGACAACGATTCTAAACTAGGCATAAGGATGGGCTCTTTGCGTATTGAAGGGTAAGACCCTCTTACACCTGTATCATACTCCGAGAAGGCAAACATACTATTACTCCCTAGATCTGATCTTGCTTCTTGTTTTGAGTTTTCTGTTACTGAGGCTATCAAGTCAATCAAGCAACAAATCGTGGCTTGTGGTGGGGATCCTATGGTATTCTATTTTCTTGACCTGTTAATTTGAAATCAGTGCTCATTAAAAATAAGCCTGTATGGCTTGTCGGAGGTTTTGGTAGTAGTCCTTGGCTACTTAAGCAACTACAAGAGAGGCTTTTAGTAGATAAGATACAAGTTAATAAACCAGATACGAATCTGTAAGCATGTTTTCATTTTTGATGTGACCCGTTTTGATTTTCTTCGACTAGAGCAAAAGCTGTTGCCAACGGCAATATATTATATGATCTAGAAAAATCCGTTGTTAGTCGATACACTAGGAGCACATACGGAGCATCTGCAGTGTTGCTTATGATGCAAATAATCGAGAACACTTGAGGAGGACGCAACTTACTTATGTAGGCGTAGATGGTGTCCGACGGCTGCCGGGTTTGTTTGATGTCATTGTTCCAAAGGTATACTTTTATTCTAACTATAACAGATATGTTTTTAATGAAGACTGATATTAGAATACTGAAGTTAAAGAGGTTGAAAAATTCTCTAGTCTATACAGTTATGTTCGTCCTCTTCATAGAGGCCGAGATTTTATCACAACCGAAATTATATATTTCTACTGTGACGAGCTACACCAAACAATATGGCATGACGAAAAAGGAAGTTAGTAGTCGATCTCTCGCTTTACTATGCATCTTAAGCGATACATACAGACTAACGTACACCTCTATCAGGCTCATTATATCACGCGTGTAAAATAATTGCCAACCTATCAGATTTATGTTGTGATTCGACACTGGAAAGCCGGAACGATGCCCAATACTGGAAGATAATGTTTGAGATTGAGATCTCATTTGGGACGACTGAACTTCAGGCCAGAATTAAATGGAATGATAAAGTACGTCCAAAGGCTTTAACAATCTTATTATTATAATTATATGTTCATGCGTCGTATTTTTCTCGTGATAGGGTCAAGTCAAATAGTACGTGTGATTTATCAGATTTTCTTAGCATTGAAAGGTTTATTAACATCTATTAATATGATCTCAGTGGTCCAGCTTCTATATTCTATGATGAAGGAGATGTACTACCTTCGAAAGCATAAGGATCAGTGCCACTGTACTAAAAACACTTTAGCTGGTTAATATCTCACGTTACTATAGACTTTACTATTTTCAAAATATCATGATTAGGACCTTCTTGTATTAATTACCTTCACTCTACAGATACTGATGTATGTGCTTGAAGTTTTTAAGATTTGTGACAATATTTTTTACTACATTGCGTGGCTAGGTGCTATGTATTTCTACTTGTTTATCTTTGTTTGCTTTTAACAATGGAAGTCGACCATATTTAAGGCAATTAAATATCAATATCTATAGTATTTTTAATTTACAAGCTAAACAATTACGTAGGATAAGTTGTCTTCTTTATTTATGGTGTGTTACTGTATACCCTGACACAGTTTCAAACGTGAAATTATATGATTGATGTCTTTTATCATCGTGGACTATCAGTTTTTCTATATTCACTATGAATTTACTGTAAACATTTAAACACGCAGGATCTTCTGAGTTCTCAGCGAAAACTACCTTCTCTGGTATCACTAGTTAGAAAGAATATATTATATATGGTTGATTGATTGATCGTATTTGTAAAGATCCGTGCGCCGGAAATGCGCCTTAGCACTAGGTACATAGCCCTAATGGCAACTACTACTATTTTAGCTTGTATATCTTTACTATACTACTGGGATTGACAATCGACTAAAGTGTGACACGGAGAGATGGGCAAGATGGATCAACACACATGTCTACGTGAAATGCACGAAATGACAAAATGGGTACTTTATGGTGCTTCCGATAATGTATATAATCCTGTGAGAGACTGAACGACTTAAGCGCCGAGTACGTAACTACATGCACATGACATTCATATCTCTCATTTCACTATAGCTTACGGCCCCAATAACACTCATCTAGTATCAGCAATACTTAATAGACGCCCATCTCATAAATACGAAGCATACTGTGCATAATCCTCGAGGAAACGTTCCTTGGATTCTTTTTGCTCTAGGCAGCATGTTCCCACCTGCCATACCCCACCTTATAAGCATGCACATTCAAAATCTGATTTATACTCCCGTAGCCCTTATTGATACTATACTATCATGAGTCTATCAGGCCGTATTCCCAGTCCTCTTAAAGTACAACCATATACTGGCTCTTCGGTTGGAATTGTAATCGGCATAGATGTTGGTACTACCTTTAGCGGTGTCTCGTATGCTATATTGAGGCCAGATGAAGTACCGGCTGTCCAACATATTCCAAGGTATCTCTAGAGACAGTCCAAAGAAAAGCCAGAAAATGAGTTTCCCGCTTAGATATACTTGTCAGACCTCAGGAGATAGCAAGATTCCGTCAATCATGTATTATAAAGGATCAGAGATGAAGGCAGCTGGGGCACAAGCTGTTACGGATGAGGTTCAACAAGATGCTATAATCGATGGTTGGGAGAAAGTTGAATAGTAAGCCCTGGTAGCAGTAGCTCCGTTAATTATTAATACTGTTTTTTCTAGTTTTAAGATGCATATGAGGCCCACAGAAATAAATATCAAAACTAACGGACTCGATCTTGGAAGCCTCCCGAACCAGTTGACACCAACTAAGGTCATTGGTGATTTCCTTCGCTACCTCGATACCGAAGCAATTCAGTATATAGAGAATCACCATGTAGACGGGGCTAAACTTATCAAGCCAACAAAAGTTATGTCTTGAGTCTTCCTAATGGTTGGACAGGTCTCCCTCAACAGAACATGCGCAAGGCAGCCATACTCGGTGGTTTAGTGAGAAATGCTGAGGAAGCTCAGGCTAAAATCAAGTTTATTTCTGAGGGTGAGGCCAGTGCTCTCGCGTGTCTGGCAAATGGACTTTGCCCTCCAAATCTCAAAGTACGTCCCGTTTGTTCCACCAATATGATTGCATTGGAAAGAACAACTATTTTCAGCCTGGTTATCGATTTATGATTGCAGACGCTGGAGGAGGTACCATCGATATAACTTCATATGAAATCACCAAAATTAGTCCTAAGCTCGAGATGAAGGAGATAGCCTCTTCTGATTGTACATAAGCTCATACTGAGCTTGTATTTCTGTGCTGATAATAGCCGTGCATATAGGTCGGTTTGCCGGATCGGTTTTTGTTAATGCGAAGGCTAAAGAGCTTTTACGAAGTAAAGTAGTGACCTTATTTATTGTGTCCTCTCTGACCATTTTTATATTCTACAGAGAAACTAAAAGGATCGAAGTTCTCTAATCCAGATGAGATCGATGAAATAATCAATGATAGCTTTGAGTTAAAGACCAAACGAACATTCAATGATAGTCAGGTCGCATCATGGCTTCAAGTTGGTAGCCGTAGGGATAATGATTCGGAACGTGGTATAAGAATGGGGAAACTACGCATCGAGGGGTAATATAAGAGGCATATAATTCTTAACGATTCTAACAGTGGTTTTAAGGACGGAACTTGCTGAATGCTATAGTTTTTCTATCACCGAGGCCCTTGAGTCCATCAAGCGACAGATATCCGTCTGTGGCGGAAAGCCCATGGTAAAGTGTACTCTTCACCTACCTTGATCCAGTTGAATAACTACAGTCTTTTGTTCACAAGCCTGTCTGGCTTGTAGGAGGGTTTGGAGCTAGTCCATGGCTTTTGAAACAACTCCAAGAGGGGCTGGCAGATATCGGGGTCCTTGTCAGTCGGCCAGATATGTATCTGTTGGTAACTTTTTCTTAGTTCAATCGGATTAGTTCTTTTAGCACGACACGCTGATTCCTCTGCTATGGATAGAGCAAAAGCCGTCGCGGATGGCAATGTTCTGCATTCACTAGGACGTATGGTTAGTTCAAGGTTTTCCCGGAACACGTATGGTGTAGAGACAGTGTGAGAATATAATGTGCGTAACCACGAGCACTGGCTCGTGCACATCTCCAATACAGAGGTGCGGATGGTATTTTACGCATACCAGGAGCTTTTAGTGTTATCATAGAAAAGGTGATTGTTCTAGATCCGTATATTATGGAATCATTTATCTCATAAACTTAGGACACGGAAGTCCAAGAAGCAACATATATTGCTCAACCATATGAATATGTCGTAGCAATATCTGATACAAGAGTCTTTATGAGCAAAATTAGTCTGCTAGTCTATACGGGTGAAGAACCTGTCCCGTCGTGGTATGGCAATAACGAAGGTATGGGTAAATTCTGATCATATCTACAAAGAAACGTATCTGATCTACCACAACATGGATAGACAAGTTTTGCAAAGCTTGTACGATAACAGCTGATCTTTCTAATCTATGCTGCGATGAGAACCTTCATACCTTTGGGTTTATGAAGTGGTGGAATTTTGATATTTATGTTGAAATTAGTTTTGGAGGGACAGAGTTGGAAGCAAGAATTAAATGGTTTGAGAAGGTGTGAATTCTAAATGCGTCTACAATAAAAAATGGTTTTACTGATGATCGCTCTCAGGGTGAAGCAAAATAGTAAGTTAAACATTCGTTATCTTAGCTTTATGTACTCATCAGATCAAGTGGACCTGCAACAATTTTCCATGAGGAGTGAATATCCTGTTTATTTCTCCCTCTTGACCTTGAAATACAGTTTTATTCAAGTTGTTTCTTTTGATTTCGAGGTATACTAATGCGTCGTGCATAGTGTTGTATGTAATTATACATGGAGTATTGCTATATGAGAGAATTACTTATATATATGATAAAATCGACATTGTTCATGTCACTTAAGTCTGAAAATAAAGAGATACCCGTCTCTATATTTGTCGCGTACGTACGTACGTATGATAATATTAAATTCAAAGCACAAGTATCGACTCGGCACCACGATTTGCCGCCAGGACGCGATGCTTCCGGCAGTGAAGAGGCCTACTTAGAGCTTGATTTACGACATCTACGTGGGTTTCCTACCTTTTGACTTTCGACTCTTGACACTGTAGCCTAGAGTAGATCTTGTGAGCCACACAGGTACCTAGAATATGACTTGCAGTAGTATTTATAACACCTTGGTTCTGTTTCCTATATCAGGTCACTATTCGTACGCGTGTAACTAGTTTCACAAGAGAGCTAGACATCTACCAAGTGGACGCTTGCTCCGTATGACAATGATAGGAAAACTCGTGCATTACACTGCAGACGCAGTACTTCTTTCCACCGTGCTTGCTGGAGTTCGTAGGTCTAGTGGATTCACGTATGATTCATTTTCTATGTTTCTTCATGTCTACCACTGACGTCTTTTTCATTGATACATGTCATTAATAACTTCGACAACTTGTTTACATCCTCTTTTATCATAAAGGCCCGATTCGTCAGCTATATCAGATCCTACAATGCGTTCTCTTGCGGACCGTTTCCTCAGCGTTGGCGAAACTATCTTTGACACAATCCAAGGAACTGCTGTAAACAGTAGCTACTTCAAACGCGAACCAAGAGATAGAAGATAGAACTCGTATATTTCATACACCATACACAGGCATTTCTAATACAACTTGTTTATGGCTGTAAAACTTTAACGAGGCTAACAGGGGTTTTGGTTTGTCGGCGGAACCAGTAGTGTATTTATAAATATTCTCCTAGTGTATTTTATCATTATCAACATCTTTATCTATCTGACCCTCTATATGTCTTCACAAGCTGGAAACAAGGCGGACTCTTAGAAAGGACATTCATGTTGGATAGATAGATACTACTTGCTAACCTAGTCAAGGCTCTGAGTGACGTCTAAGTAGAGTATTACATAAGCCAACTGAGTAACTCGACGTACCTGTGCACCTTATTGTGGCAATTGCAACACTCTTAAGCTCATCTGAAGATTTCAGCTCAACGATGGGTGCCCTCCTGTCGATTCCGCTGGCTGGTGGGCTGACGACTATTGGGTCTTCATGCCTTGCTGGTCTAGCATTCTGCTTTACATCGACTGCAGGTGGGTTCGGGAGTACTAGTGTTTTGCAGCACCTAACATCTAGCTTAGCATCAATGTTCTGCAAGTCTTGTAACTGCAATTCGTCTATCGCAACGCGTATTGGCTTTGCAGTAATGACTTCCATTCCAATGTGTACTATCCTCTCTAATTGAATGAGTTTTAGTTTATCTTCCTCTTCAATTCCATGCTTGCGTGGGCCATGCGCACTCGTTTTGCCATAAACCTTATTGAGAAGTGGAGTTACGACTATATTAAGATGGACTGCGAGGACGGGAAATGCTATGGGGTCTTGGCTGTATGTCCATGTGTCAATCAATACCATAAGGCAAATGACTTACTGTTTCTGTAGGTTCATCGTATCTGTTTTGCACTCTCATTGTTCCATGTATTACTTGGAGCGTCTCTTATTGGAGTTAAGGATACTCGAGATAAGAGGTCTGCTATCCAAAATGGGTGAGTCCTTCTTCGAAAATATGAACACAATTCTGATCCTATTTCTTAGATGGTGGGGCCCCAAGGTCTTGCTTTGGTTAATTTTGGTTGTTGTTTCATTCTTCATACCCAATGGCTTCTTCATGGTTTGGGGAAACTATATATCTCTTATCGGAGCTACACTCTTTATCCTGCTTGGACTTGTTTTACTCGTCGATTTTGCTCACTCATGGTCCGAAACCTGCCTTGAAAATTGGGAGAATTCCCTTAACTCAAATCTCTGGCAATGGATATTAATAGGCTCCACCGGAGGGATGTACATAGCAACAATTGCTTTAACGGGGGTTCTCTATGCCTTCTTTGCTGGCTCCACATGCACACTGAATCGTTTCTTTATTACATTCAATCTTATTCTATGTGCTATAATCACAATTCTTTGCATCCATCCAGCCATTCAAGAATCAAATCCGAGATCAGGTCTTGCTCAAAGCAGTATTGTTGCTGTTTATTGCACATATCTCATTATGTCCGCGGTTGGAAATCATACGCACGCAGAGTGCAACCCTTTGCATAATGGTACAGTAAGCGGCACGAGGACGACAACTGTTGTACTCGGTGCCGTATTCACATTTATCGCCATTGCATACTCTACTAGTCGCGCTGCGACTCAGAGTCGTGCTCTCGTTGGGAAGAACAAGAAGGGTGCGGGCCCAGTTTCTCTGCCATAGATGATAGTTCGCTAGGAGACCATAATCTTGTGACCGCACAACCTAGTAGGACAGAAAATCCCCGGTATCAAGCATTACTTGCTGCAGTAGAAGCTGGTGCAATTCCTGCTTCTGCACTGAACGAGGATGATGATGATGATTTAGATGACGATGAAATCGTTGGTGACGATCGGGACGACGAGAAATCAGGCACACGGTATAACGTGAGTAAAAAAAAACCTGAATGTACTCTGCCCTTTAGCCCTGGACTGAATTTAATAATTTCTAGTATGCCTGGTTTCATTTTATCTTTGCTATTGGTGCTATGTATGTAGCTATGCTGTTAACAGACTGGTATGCGAAAAAAAAATTTCAACTCCAAAAACGTTTGCTTACACATTCCTATAGGAATGTTGTAAAGACCACACCTATCGATGGACCTTCAAGTCCAGATGAGGATGTTTACATTGGCCGCTCAGAGGTAGCTATGTGGATGCGTGTGGTGTCTAGCTGGGTTTGTATGCTCCTGTACATTTGGAGTCTGATCGCTCCCGTCCTTCTACCTGATCGGTAAGTCTAATCATCTCCATCACTTATGTTTGTTGTTGGTTTGTTTTGCTTTCAGTAACGAGGTCTAATTTCTTGGTTTATTTTAGGTTTGGAGATCTCTAACTAACAATGAAAGTTGTTTGATGGACCGGATCTTATTTTGCAAGTTACAACTGTTTTTCCTTGTATAATATAATTTACATGTCTATTTTATGCTTTGCATGGCACATACTATAATTATTCAATACACATGTATTATCTATATAAAGCATAGCTTCTGCAAAAGAAATACAGGTGGCGTCAAGTCATTCCTGGCTTCCCGTGCTTCTTAACTTCCGAATGGTACAGCTAACGAACAAAGGAGGGGCAATTGTATACAAAGTCGGAGAACAATACGTCCGCAAAACGGAATCATTCAGCAATGACACCATTATCTTCCAGGGTAAATGCCCACTTTGTAAAACTAAGCTATATTCCAGGATGGGCAAGAGTGAAACGAAATAACCACCGTCAGTTGGACGTAAGACACGAGGATGTCTTAAGATAGTAAAGAGTATATGCACTAACCGGATTTCGACTCCGCAAAATCTCCACGGTGTATAAGTTGTTTAAACTTCCACGGTTATTCCCTGTGACTGCGTGAAACGTATAGTATGTCAGAAACGTATCAGTAAAATAACATCACCCACACCTTCTTCATATTCCTCGTTAGCTAAATGAGAAGCAGCGGTACGAGCTCTACTCAACCAAAGAGTCGTGTCGGCAAGAAAGGTCATCGTCGACCCAAGAGCCGGTCTAGGCACATGGATGTTATTTGATCTCGTACTGTAAGTACCGGAAGATATAGGGTTTCCTGGTCTATGATCATAAGTAGTATAGTTTGCTTTACTATTTGAATTGGAGCTATTCAAAACCTGAAATTGGCATTAACGGAGGCATGAAGCCTGGGTTGGCCTTTGCAAAATTCATATCGAAAGCAAGCATACCAAAGCAAAGATATTAAATGTCTCTGTGATATCTCGTAAATCTCGCATAAGCACCGTTAACATCGCATGACCTAAGATTCTCGTGAGCAAAATGTTTGGAAAGAAAAATCAATTCCTCAGCCTACCCTCGGAAGATCCATTGGTTAGAATGTGTGAGAAGAGGGTAGTCAGTTGGTCAATTACAATGAGACGGACTGGATATGTCTGTGAATTGCATGCTGCATCTGGCCCGTTTACTGGAATGTAGCTCAGATTTGACTAAAAGCAACGGGTTATCAGGACAATTTCGCAATACAGTTTATCCTGTAAGTCAGGCGGAGCACCAGCAAACTCAAACGCCACATACACATACCTTGACTAGAGATCGGATCGTACCGAGAACATTGGTGACGGACTCGACGGTGAAAGCAAGGGAGACATGAAGTCGATTTAATGCAGAAGATGTGGAGCTCTGAGTTGAAAAAAAAGGCGGCGGTGCTTGCTGAGAAGACGTATGTATCTTATAAAACGAAGTTTACTTACGGAATTTGCAGCTGTTACGTTATGCGAGTCTATTGTCTGTGGAAAGGAAGATACTATCTGAGCGGCTCTATCCACAGAGAAGTCTCCAGTTGTGTCTATCCAATGTACGATAGCATCGGGTTTTGACGCAAGACACTCCGCAACAACATTCAGTGCAAAAGTCTTTCGATCAGAGAAATCATTAGTTGCATGGATAACATCCTTGAGCATTCATCTTATGCACCAGAAAATTGGGGATATACACTTTTCGCCGACCCTCCTTCTCCGGAAATTTCAATTATACCATGCGCTGATAATGATAAGAAAGTGCTGATCTTATTCCTTTTCGTCATGAACGGACTTTCCAAGACTAGCTTTGCTGATCTTGCGTTTTCTACGAGTTCATTCCCATTACTCCCGCTCACCGACACTGCATCAAGTACGTAGTCCCTAATTTTTTCCAACTCCGAAAATGTAATAGAGCCTGTGGGTAAGCGCTGATATAGTTCTTGCAAATTTTCTGAAGAAATGAGGAGTTCTTCATCAGATCTGATATTGGATCTTTCAAAAGCCTCCAGCACAGTCTCAGGTTGTCCAAAAAGGAGTGTACGTAGGCGCATATTACTATTTTAGGTAAAGAACTTTGTGGTAAAAAATTGAGATGAATGGTTGTAGTTTCGAACTTTCTATTGTTTAAGGGTTTCAGTTTGACAGGTGTTACGTGTTGTTTGCACATGTTTGTAGTCACGAAGGTGTTACGATGTGAAGTCAAGGAATAAGGGATATCGAACTTATTGTTGACGTTACTATATCTTAACTGAATAAAGCTGACTATACGACGTTATGCATAGTACTAATACTCACTCTTCAGTCAAGTCCAACAAACTTCTATTCATAGATTAATTGCTTGGAAACCTTCTTACAGTTCACAAATTTGATATTTGATATCACTATTAGGCTCAGATTTCCCTTCTAACATTACGTGAAAGTCTATTATTTTCCTTATAATATCCTCGCGTACCTATATTAGTTGTAAAATAGAATAGATGCCTGTTTAGTTGTAATTGCCCTACACTCCTCTACAGTTTCTATCTTTTTTTACAGCCCGGACACAAGCGGCTACCGTTATGCAGGTACTTTCGACAGTCTGTGGTCTCCTCACACGTAACAACAATTTTTTAGTGAAAATTATAACCACTCCAACTTCACGGGCATTCGCTCGGATCCCAGTCAGTTACGAGATCTACCGGATGAAGAATACAAAATGGTTAAGAAGGCCTGAGTAATGATGTATAGTAATTGCCAGACACGCACGTTCGTCAAGGCCATCTAATTCCTGCAGGTCGTCTGGAGCTAGTTCAAAGTCGAAGATAAGACTATTACTCAATATGCGATCCTTTGAAGCAGACTTGGGGAGGGGATGAAGCCCTGTTACAGTAAAACATCAGATATTTCTCGAGGAAGATCATGAAAACTTTGTAAAGGGACGGACTTTCTGTATAGAGTATCTAAGGAGAACTTGAGCCGCGGTCTTTCTATAGTTTTGCGATAGTTTAAGAATTACTGGATGATCAAATCTAAATCCACGGACAAGCGGTCCCCATGCCTAAGTTAGTTTCAGTGTTCAGTAATGTCTATTTTCTTTTTTGTCTTTAAAATGATTCGGAAGTATACCTCAAGTGTAATGTTATGACTCTTACAGAAGTTAACTAGCGAGTCCCTTGTCATAAATGGATGCAAGTCAATCTTTTTTATAACTTGCTTCATGAGTAAAGAGAAGTCTAATAATTTTAGAGAATCATTCACCTGATTGATAGAAGGAATTTCAACTCCTGCATCTATCAGTTCTTGTATATGCCTCTCCCCAAAATTGCTCACTCCAACGCTTCTCAATTTTCCTTCGTTCCTCGCATCTAAGGCGGCTTTATAACATTCTAGACGTTTCTTGGGACCTCCGTGAGGGCCATGTATAAGGTACAAGTCGATGTAGCCTAGTCCACATTCATCAAGCGATTTTTGAATTGCAATTTGCGTTTGGGAATAACTGATATTGTCTCTAAGTTTAGTTGTGTAGAATATATCAGAGCGCGACACCTCAGGGTGCTGGGAGAGAAAGTCTTTTATTGCCTTTCCAACTTCTCTTTCGTTTTCGTACCATGCGGCAGAATCCTAAATAAGGTTAGGGATGAGCCTTGTTACAAGAAGTGAATGCGTACAATGTGTCTATAGCCGGCCTAGAGGGGCAAAGTCAAACTATCAGTAAAAATTTATTATATCCATAAACATCAGGTACACCTCTAACGCCCACAAAGTTGTATTGTATGCTTCGTGACCCTCAAGCTCATATGTACCTATATGTGGTCAGAAATCACGTACTTGGTATTGAAGTAGATCAGGATGGAGTTAAGATTCACCAAATCCAAGGATAGGAATACGGACGCCATCCCGTAGCTATCACATGTGTATGTGAGCAGTTCATCTTCTGACTGCGACTAAAAGGCAAGTAGGATTGAGCTCACAGTTATGGTGGAGGTGATTGTAAGTTTTTGTGCCATCTCAGTCTTTCGTGGTCGATGACTTTTATCAACTCCTGCTGCATGAATGCATATGCGTAACAATTGATTATCTTGCCGATCAGACGATAATTTTCACTTGGACCCACAGATACGTCATAGCTAATACTTTGAGTCCCACATGTAATTTACTATGTTGATAAATGGTATACTGCCTTTATGACTGATAAAATAAAGGGGCACCTCCTGCCTTACGAAACAAGTACATATACACAAAAAATAGAGAATAATTCTTAAGTAGTAATTGTGTAACCTAGAAAGCATATTGTCAACAACTGATGAAGTGATGTCATTACAAAATGTGAGCCAAAGTGAGAGTAAGATGATAAATACGAAGAAAAACATGAAGACATGCAGGTGGTCAAAGTCCAAGATCATTTACAGATATGCAAAAAATAGTCTGATTCAATAAATATGACTGCCCAGAGAAAAAATTGTGTAGAAACAAACGGTTGAAAAGATTAAGGTTATCGACGTCCTAATCGGACAAATTTATTGCCAACTTCTCGAAGAACGGACATGCCACGAGAGGATCTGATTTTTGACGGAGTTAGAGGAAGCTCGAATCGCGTGATTGACGTTTTAGGTGTCTCTGGTACATCATCTGGGGCTTTCTCTAACATCGAAAGATCATAGTTTCTGGTGGAGGGAAGGCCATTAGGTCGTCGACGAAGTATTTTCCTTGGAGTGGAAGAATATGAAACTTCAATAAGGTCGGATTCAGATGTTGAATTTATTTCAAGAGACGAACGGAGTGTGGGTTCGGGTGCGGATGAAGATGGTCGTAAAGGTAATCGTAGGGTAAAGATAGACCTGCGTTTTCTGAAGGGCTTCTTCTCTGTTGATTTCACAGGAGAAAGTGATAGAGGAGTCGATACAGTTGACGAAAATGATTGTTCAAGGACAGGGGACAATGGAGCTGGTTCACGAAAAGTCAATAATTCTGAAGATACCGTGTCCCGTATATTGAGAGAAAGAGAAGCGCTATTGGCATGTTCAAAATCATCTAACAAACTCTGCACATAGTCAGGGAGCGGGACATTGATCAGATCGTCAGTGAAGTCAATTCTAGACTTGGGCTCCGTTTTTCTAATGATCGTGACATTTCCAAAGTCTGAGCCATTAGACCTAGATTTATTTGCTTCCTTGAAAAAAATCCGTTGAGGCTTAGTGGAAGTGCGAAGATTGCGGAGAGAAGATCTATGCTTTGGCCGTGGCTTTGTTGGTATTATGACTCTGGAAGAAAATGAATTTGAAAACTCGTCAATCGCTAGTACAGATGAATTATTGCTTCCGTTTGTGCTTAGAGGAGATTTGCTCGAGATCACCTCTTCTTCAGCACTACAAGTAGTAGCCTGTGCCCTCTTCGTTTGTAATCGACCCGTTTGCCTTTCATTTATTGAATTACGTTTGTGATTAACATCAGCTAACGAATGAAAGTAATTGCGACCACTGCTACGGGAGGACAATGAGGAGGGCATCGCAAAGAAACGAGCCTTCTGATTATTATCTACCCGTAGCGAATGAACTGACTGGGGGAGCGGATAGGTTAACAAGGGGTGTTTCGTGGCTGATTTCTGAAGAAATAGTAATAGATTTGTATCGGAACGGGATTCTTTCAAAGGGTACAAGTCATCAATCTCCTGCATCGTAACCGCTTGTACGGGCATGGACTTCAGTCTTTCGATCTCTTTATTAATCAATTCCTTCTCCTTGATAGTCTCAGCAAGTCTGTGTTCGCCAAGAGAACGTGATTGTAAAAGACTTTCGCGAGTATGTTCCTCAGGTAGACCCACGTAGTCTGAGAGTTTCTGACGAACCTGAGATACAAATGCTCGATCTTCTGTTTCCCGTCTTTCTAGCTCCTCTTGTATCCGTTTCAAGGCTGATAATTTGAGTTCGTGAACACTCCTCCCCCTTTCACACTGGATGATATCATTCATTAGGGCATTCTGCTCTCGTGAGTAACGGAGCTCCCTCCGATGGCGTAGAAGAGAAGAGGTATCTCTATATGGATTGGATTTGTTATTGCAGCTACATTGAGAAGATAGGATAGACCTACGTGACGTCGAGTGTTAGCTTCGAACATTCCCCTCTGTGTACGCCCTGGTGTATTTCAACCATATTTTTAGACTACTGTTAAGGACGATAGTTTCAGCTGGAAGCAAATGAGGCCGATGTTCCGAGAGCACGGCTCACAGATAGAGATAACATGTACGTTCGACACGGAATCCAAAGACGTAAAGGGCCTCGTGCTTCTTACGGGAAGCTATACTTCGTGGAAAGATGCTGAGACTATGTGAGGCGTGAGTTTATAGATATTACGCTCTGTAAAAGACCCCGGTTGGGGATAGGTCTAATACTTGTTTTAAGAGAAGGTTGGGCTTCAAGGAGAGGTGGAGACTAGTAGAGCGTGTAATAGGCGCGTACCACTCAACTCAACTTATTTCCACATTAGTATCAAGAATCTCACGCCTCTCTAGGGCTTCATGGCCTCACGATGTAACAAGCACCAGTCTCCACTTTAGAAATTGTATGTGTTAGATGCTGAGGGTCTGATAGTGCGCATAAAAATAAATGCGGTCCCTTTAATGTATCCAGTTGTCCTGATACAGCTCTCTGAGATTAACTTCTGGTCGGAACTCGTAATTTGTAAGGTATGTGTACATATACATCCACCTACTCTATATTTGCCGATTCCTCAGATTATTGACAGCAAGTTATTGACTGTAAATTGGGCAGGCATATACCAACTGACATCATGTTTCTGTAAACTATTTTCTAGATCAAGAATAGGGCTCATAAAGCTTCAGTTGTATTTCTTATGAGACATTCTCCGGTCGATTGTTTTTTTTAGCTGTTGGATCCTTACTTCCGTCAATAGTTCCAAAAAGGAAGCCTTGTTGATCGGGGGGAACTGGGATATTATGGCTTAAACGAGGGCACCATCGTGTCGGTTCGTTCTCTAACTAGACTCATCACCATATAGTCTGAAAGTGTATCCTTGTACAAGCAGCTTTAGGGAACAGTGGCCACTTATACTTTCGAGGCCCATCTTGGGTAAATCTCCATCTTGGACTAGATCTCGGATAACTGACAGATCAAAAGGCATGGCTTAAAGATGAGAAACTCGAGGACTTCGTTAAGTGAACTAGTAATCCGAATGGTGATCACCTGTGTCCAGTGTCACGAAGCCGTGCTTGAAAGGATATGCTTCAATAATGCGGTGTTTCGCTAGTTCTGCGATGAGTGAATCTGTCGGAACTTCGCACAATGTATATGAGAGCTGACGTACTTGTTTTATAAGACTGGTCCCTTAACTTCCAAATACCGCCTGCGTGTCACTGAATCACTAACTTACACATGGGTAACCCACGTAGGACTAGGTTGTCTCATTTCAGGGCACCAACATTACGCCCTCCGGCAGCCTCCTCTTACATCATGTTGTATAGCTTCGATATAATGGTTCTTCCTGTTTATCAAATCTACGCACGAATACTCGGGATTCAAACTCGTTCAGAATGCACCAGATATATCTTCCCCTTTCAACTAAGGATCAATAGGACTAATTGTTTCTGGATGAAGCCGCATCCTTATAAAAGGGCTATGTTTTCAACCTGTAGGATATTATCAAACCTCTTGCTACACGCTGTCTCTTATGTCCTGTGCCTTTGAAGCTCTTGCACCTGAACTTATTGCGCGTATAGCCCTGTTTATCATCGAGGACGGAGATGTGTCTGGCCCACCCTCTTCGATTCTTCCTTTAACGTTGACTAGCCGCACTGTCAATCGTAAGCTCTCCTGGAATGAAAACTCTGCTCTACTTTCAAATGTGTTCCGATCCAAATTCGACTGTGCAGTAATGGAGAGGCGTCTTCATAAAAGCAGCTTAACTTCGACTCAACTTGCCACTGAACTCAGGAAGAGATTCTCCGTACTCAATCGTATCAAGCTCAAAAGGATTTCCCAAGAGAATTTAGTGGATGATCTTTGGACTGTCTACCTCATGTTTTTAGAGAATGTAGAACGGAATGAAATACAGCTTATCGAGTGGGCTAATCTTCCATCATTTATTGTATATTATATAGAAACAACCCAGAGTATCGGGGAGCCTTCTTCAGTAGAGCAAGCTCTACTCGTCTCTCTTTTATGGCTGACAAGTACAACTGGTATGCCATGATCGTCACTTTGCATTGCTTTAGCAATCGTTAACCATTGTGTCCTTAGAGTCTTTAATCCTAGAGACCAGAGAAGTCAAGGATCTCATTTTGTCCGTTTTACAGCCGCTCATCATTGATGGATTTCACGTGAGTCTCGTCTCATTATAAGCAGTTGATCAAAATTTTCCGGAACTTTTGTTACAAACCAGAATACAAGCTTTTACATACCAGAAACGATTTTTCGCACCAACTCAGAATCCTTTAGCATCCAATGTAAGATTTAATTGAATAACTTTCCCATATACGTGATGCATAACAAATAATTTCATCCATTAGCCAGACGAACGTCTGTGAGCCATCTGGAACAGAAGATTGATCTCTCGTGCCGATGTGTGCGCACCCGGCATTTCTCTCTATGGTAGTCAGATTAGATTTTGATCTCAAAAGCCAAAAATCGCTTGGCTCAGCTTCTAATTCCGTCAACGGAGCTATGAGGAATATGATAGGAACTATCAGCAATACGAATGATGAAGAAACAACCGAACCTATGGCTGATACCCTCTTGTTACCTCGTGTACGACAAACGAATACACCAACCACCCTATCTAGATCTAGTGGAAGATACCCAGTGTATGGCATAGACGATCTCGAATGGTTTCGATTAAAAAGCATAACACACCAGGCCCATCTTTTGACATGGGAGCATTCATCCCCGGACATTTGACTGGTCTTTGGGCGGGGAAGCTAATGGTTCGTACAACCTTATTCGCGGTCTTTATTTCTGTGATTCGCCTCACATACATTTGCTATTGTTTATACTACGTTTTTTGCACCCACATGAATGGTACCTCCGCCGCTATAATTCATCCGCGGAGTACCCGTTTATATGTCTGTTTATCTAAAAACCAGTTATTTGAAACAGTTACTCATTACGCCTTTATGTGCTGTCTTCCCTCTCCTCTCTTCTTTTATTTTTACAGTTCTCTTGGTTCTTCAAGTCGCTGACTTTCTCTGTCTGATTTTTGTTTACTTTATATCGCGTATGGACATATCATATCTACATGGCTTGTGACGATAAAACAGATTCCGGAACTCCAAGCTTATCGCGCATACCTAGCCAGCGCGCCTGTTTCGCCGTCGACTCGGATTCCAATGTATCAGAGACCTTTATATATGCGGCTTAGGGAACATTTCTGCTTTGAAGGTGACCTACCCGCTCCGTCTGGATTGGAACTTGGAGAAACAGATGATTATCTAAGCGCTTGGTTATCTAGATCCTTCGCATTTATTGAGAATAAAGTAAGACCAGAATCTCGATTTATTCCAAAGCCGTTGCTTAAGGTCTTATCACCCTATAGAAAGTCTTTTTCTGGATGTTTATGACGAATCAAGACGGTGTTACGTCAGGTACAAAACTTACACACCCCACGAAGTCCGCGGAGATACACATGCACAAGATGTGCTAGTTGATAGGCATAATACTAGGGTATCTCAATATTAATAATGGCTGGTACTCTAGCTAAATAAGTCCCTGTTTCAAGTTTCCCCAACTCGGCCATAGATCTGTCTACTCCAATCAAGAAGTTCGAGGGAATAACTCATATACTATCAATGATATCATCGTGACAGGAGAGGTAAGTCTGGACATAGCTATAGGACAATCGGAAATCCATGAATTATGCTGATATTCAAATATGTTGAGCAAAGACGGACCAGTGCCACGGTGACGCTTGGGGACATTTCCGATTTATCGGGCGAATCCGTCCGCGCGATGGTTTGATAATTTTAAGACGTACTCCCGTAAGTTAACAATGATTACATATATGAGATTCTCTATTATCGTGCACTAGATGCATAAAACTTTACCGACTGTATTGTATTTCTATTCGGAGCTCTAATTATATCTATAGGCGAATAGCGATGAATCACACCTTGGAACTTGGGTTTTCCGAGGTTATGTACGTAATTTCAATTGCATCTATCAGAACGAAAAAATTTCAACATAAACTTTGCACAGGTTATTTCGATGGGATTGCTTGTTGGGAGATGGAGAGAAGCTACGTCGGGCAGGGTTGTTCCTATGTTCGAAGGCCCCTTTGTTCTTATGAAACAGGAAGACGTCTAAGCAATATTGAATTTTCCTGTATATCTCTCTAAGTAAATCACACTAATTATCAATAATTCCTAAGTGAATTTTAAGTAATTGTACGTGTAATACTATATTACTTCTCTTGTATAGATCATGCTTTGTTTATCCAGAAAAGACCGAGGGACCAGGCACCTATCAAGTGATTGAGTTTACCAAGTGCATGATAATTGAGAGATCTAAACTTACAGTGTAGGCCGTTGGTACCGGGTCATATATATTAACAGTGAGTCCTGGGTCGTCCGGGGATACATACCCCGGGATCGAGACTTTACTAGGGTTTGCGGAGCCTCCACCAGTTACCTGATGTGGCAACCTCAATATCAACGACTAACCTGTTCTTCTCAGTAATGAACTTACATTAATTTGAGCACAGGATATGTACCACTAGAGGCACCAGTTAATATGGTATGGATGCATATAGATATGCCTACCTGAGGTGCTCCGGGGACATGTAGCCCAATTTGTTCGATACGAGCAAGATATTGACCAGCGGGTATATCACTCGGTATTGTTGTTGTTAACTGTGATGCCCCTCATCCGTGAACTCAAACGGGTTAAATGTTGCACCCCATTCTGCGATCTGTATGGAAATGTGACTTCGTTGTAAGCTTCACCGAAATAATGTACTCTACGCACCTTGAACCAATTGCTACCTGACCCATCCCAAGATGCTGCATCGGTTGGAGCTTTACCTAAGTATATCGCAGCCGGACCTGGATGATAGACTGTATTGTCAAGTATAAATCCTAGAGTAGAACCCGCTTGAACGTCAACAGTTTCTGTCGCTTTTCCTGGATTCACGTTGCAGGTAATATCATCTGAGGTAACGTCCGTTACTGGAGAATTGTTCACGGGCAGACGAACTGCAGCTGTCGAGGTCGTGCTACCAGCAATTAGTGTGTTCCATATATCTTAGCGAGACATTACATCCCGAAAATATAAGTCATGATTTACACAAGTTCATATTAGAATGCGTACAGTGTGCTGATGCTACATGGGCAGCAATAGTCACGATAAAGAGTGAAGATACGAGCCTCATTTTTCCCTTCAGAAGAGCAATTATAACGCAGTTTGAGGTAGTTATCATGATGTTATTATATAGTTTCTCGCACATTTTTTGGATTTTGGTCGGGGTAGGAAGACTGAATTTCGGTGATTCTGAGTGGTGGCATTTCACTTCTTTCTTACCTATCGATAGTTCTGTCAAGAAGTTTTAATCGCCAAGACATGAAGGAAGCACGACATATTGATACGGAAGAAATAGCAGATAGAGGTGAAACCGAAGAAAACAAAAGCACAGACTATATTCCGAGATTATACCATGTTAAAATAATACAAAAGTAAGTATCAAGTTTGTATTGGTTTGTCCTTTCACCTAAATCAAGCGACGCAAAGCTGACAGTAACGTGCCTCGTAGCGGACTACTTAAACAAAGATGGTTAATTTTCAGTACGCCAGTTGCTAACAATCACAGATATTAACTCAACCCGCTGACTAACTCAGTAAAACTTCACTTGAAAACCCGGGTCACTTAGATATTGAGTTATTTTACTTACTTTCTCGCTGTAATGCAAAACCCGTGTTCAATAGAACAGGGAAGATGTCAGCTGATGCTATGGTAACACATCTATATTTAATGTTGTATCTCGCCGATGGGCCAATCGTATTCTGCGTAGGGACATTACCACCATAACGTTCAAGTTGCTCACATTGTCCAGTCTACTTGGAGATTTGTCGGTAATCAGTCAAACAAGGGTGATTCAATAAAGTTTTATGTACCGTGTGAAGAGTGAAAGTAGGTCAATGTCGGTTTTTTTCCATTGTTCAGCTGAGAATCTCAGTGTCTTGCAAGTGTGATTCCATCTCTGATAGGGACTAAAACCCTTCTTGCACCTCTTGTCGTAGGAAACACTCATTGGAAATGGATATCAAATGCACCTCGGTCAGCTGGTTTGCCGAGAATATTCTGCTTCCTAGATAATTTATCTGCGGCTTTAGCAAGGACTAGCGGGTGGATAACATCGAAGGATCGGATCTGTCTAAGACTTGATACATAGGAATCGAAAGTTACAAAAAGAGCTCTGTTTACAATGTTACGATAGAGTTATTCCGCTTCATAAAGTATTCAAATTGATAACTTGAAGAGGCTAACTGAGAGGGTGAATGATTAACCATTGTCATATTCTTCAGAGTGTACCTTGAACTCTCAAATAGTAAACAGATCCTCAATCAATTATCCATACTGGATTTGAGCTGATTGGATACAAGAACACGCCACGAAGGAGAAGCTCGCGATGTGGGATTTGCGGTAGGGATATACAAGGATAAAAAACAATGTTCAGATAAGCTTTTTAGAAAGGGATATGCGCCACCATGGAGAAGCGTATATTAGTAGTATCCACGAAGTTGGATTCATCTATGTTATTTGTCATCTACTATAGAATCTCGATGATTAACCCTGAGATTGCGAAGGTAGTATGTTTTTTTCAATGATGAGAGTAGCGAGATATGAGATACTAGTATTTTCTCCGAGGGCTAGAGCAAAAGAAAATAAGAAAAAAGACTGTTTAACTAGAAAATACGAAATGTATGTGTTGAAACTACTAGCAGTGCGGTCGGTCATGTGTTCGGGCTCGACTTTTCCATAAAAAACATCTTTCCCCGTATGTTTGACCTATTTCCGATGTTGAAACATCGCGCAAAACAGATTTTAGAACATCAGCAAAGCTAAAATATGTTGAGATTCCATAATGACATTTTCTCGAGAAAGGGAGATCTTCAGTTTAAAATGTTTGAATGCATCGAAGTGGACCGGAAATCCACGGTCAGAAGCTTTGAGTCTGAGTTTCTTAGACTTTTATAACTCGCACTTGCTCGGTGTAGACTTGAGCTTCACAGACATAACAATTCAACCTGCATAAATATACTGAAAAGTGCAAAGGCCCGAAGATCTATCGTGTGAGGTTTATGCCAGACAGGTAATATCCTTCCTCCGCACGGTCATGATAATGTACAATTCTTTCAGATCTTTCCTCCATACCTCTTTGCTCCCAACCGCTATCCCACACTTTTGATTACAAAGACTGTGATTCCGAGTTATGCACCTGTGAAGAAAGTTTGTACTTTACACTGATAGGCTGTTCAAAATGCTACTTATAGCTGCACTTTAGACTGGTTCGTAAAGCTCTAAAGCTCTCAAGCTCTCTTTTACTGTAACGCCGCATACCTTATCCTTTCACCCCCACTCCCCATATCGAAATGGCTCTGACCACAAGACTACCAGCTGCAAAAGTTGAACCTTTCTATGGTTTTATCGAAAGTACCGGAGACGCTCTTCGGTTAATTCAAGCTGCGCGGCAAGGGGTCGTTCCCCGCATTACTCGCCGACTTAACGATCTTGAGCGCCGCACCATGATCCGAAGTGGGGCAATCTTTATCTTCAGCGACGAAGAGAGTGGCATCAAGAGGTGGACTGAAGGCCTCTCCTGGTCAGCATCTCGTATTGTAGGAAATTTTCTCGTAAGCTTCTTTCTCGCCACAAAGAAGTACGGCTTCAAATGAGAGGTTTTTTTGTAGGTGTATCGAGAAGTAAGCGATAGATCACACTCCCGATCGGTCCCAGAAGGTCGAAAATCGGCCAAACGTAGAGGAAACGCTCTGGAATTATCCCCAACAGAAATTGCGGAGCAAAAAATGTCCAAATCTCTTGTTGGTTGTTTGAATGACAGTAACGGGAGATTCAAACCGAATGGCCTGATAAAAAAGGTGACTCCCTTTCTTTCTTTCACACCTATAATAATCTAACCGTATACATTCTAGACAATCACTGTAGTTGTGGATGGAACCGATCATCATCTTATAGCTTACTATAGTCAGGAGGACGTTAGACTAGGAAGGCTACCTCCTCTAGCATCTCGTACGGATATTATGGCGCTGGAAATACCACCTGAGTTATTAGAATCAACAAAGTTCAGAATTCCACCAATCACAGAGGACGGTCGGGATGGCAGGCCGAGATACATGTAAAGTCCCCTGGGTTATCGTACCATATTGTCACCCTCTGAAACGAAGACATGTATAGATGTGACGCGGATGAGAGCGATATTTCGCATCATATTTCTGTACCCTTTCCGACAGTACAACATATGCCGATGTCGAGCCACAGGTCGGCTCTATCCATATCGCAAATGGCGATGCACAATGTGATATACCAAGAATTCCCCCAAGCCCGGTGTCTCCCATCGAAGTGAGGACCGCGTACGCTCATTTATCAACCGCGTCCCCTTCTTCCAGTTCAATATCTTCTGCAAACTCAACGGACATACCTTGGCTTCCTTATGTCTCGCAATCACCGGAACAGTTCTATGTGGTGAATGTGGAGAATCGTTTACAACAACTGCCACCCATCCAAACTTCAATATTAATGTCCGAACGGGGGAATAACCCTTTTTCGGTGCCTAATCCCATACAAGCGTCGAACAACCTCCTTCCCGCATGGAACAGAGACCTGGAGTTCAGTGACAGTAATTCTCTGTCGTTCATCCCAGTTCCGGATACATCTGTCTCCCCCACGACTCTACATACTGGGGAACAGCACACGACAATTATTTCTTGGCCATCTTCTGCTTTTTCATCACGATCGCCAGCCTCGTTTTCGTCGCTACCCAGCACTCCAAGTCAACCTCGGAAATCGTATAGATTCAGCTCACTCCCTCTCTATCCCAACACAAGGATCCATTTCCACTTTTAACAACCATTCAATCGGTGACGGACGTCTCCCTAGGCCACCGAAACAATCCAATCACAAGCAGAAACTCTACTCACGGAACATACTTTGCGGCTTCATCCATTCTGATGGACAACGAACGAGAAGAGGGCCTTTCTTTAAGTAACATAACTTTGCGTAGAGCACACAACACGAACGGACCTTTTTATTCACTTTCTTGTTAGTTTCTTTATCCCAAATTAGGCATGTTTATTCTTTAGGAAGCCCGTATGAAATACAACAATACAATGATTCATTCACCTTTCTATACTGTACATGAGGCAGACTCATCAGCTTCCACCACTTGCCGTTCTACGTTCTATAAAGCCGCGAATGTTCGCATGACCCTCGAGGCTTCCAAAAAAGCACCTTTTTGAAGTATTTTCCCATAAAACAACACCTAGCTGTTTTGCATATTTGAGGACAAACTCATAGTCTGCCTGAGACGCGAATGAAGTATACAAGAACCCTTAGAAAAACAAGACTAAGAATTTACAAATGAGCGAATATAATCAGGAATATACTGACCTTCTTGCGATTTCAAACGATTTTTCTCCAGTTCCCACAGCCTTATCTGATCCTGTACTGTCACAGGTATAAGAGGATTCTAATGGAGTTAGTAGGGTAAGTGACAGAACCGAACTATACTTATTAATATACTTACATTCTTCCTCATTTGGGGATGTGCATGTGCGGTCAAATATTTGATAATCTGTGCCACAAAGTTTAAGAAGGACGTCCCACAGAACATATAGTTTGATGCGGACCTGATCAGCAGTGATACCATTGGATAGTGCTTTCTTTACACTATCCTTGTGATCGATCCTACTACGAGATTGGGAAATCGATATTTTAAAGTAACAAAAAGATTTAACACTGCAGTTTGCAATGGATTGTCTTGGTGAAGCATTGAGTCAGTTACTCTTACTCGAAGATATCCTAATGATTAGTATCATACCGGTATATGCATAGACTCTGTAATTGGTTTCGAGAATGATGAAACCTTGAACCTGAGAACTACTACCTGTACTATCTGAAGATGGAAGAGGGGGAGCGACGATGTGAGGGTAGTTGCCAGTCTGGTCGGATAGAACCGACGTGAGGCAGCCTGGGAGTGATAAGGAAGATTATTCTCGGTCATATCAAATTTCCTGAATACAGTCTACCTTTTTTTGCCAGATTAAGCCGTAGTCCCGAAGATCCTCCAGCATTGCTTTTTGGGTCTCCCCTAGATTTTCAGTTGAATAACCCTTTCAGAGAAAATCAGCAGCTAAATAGTTGAAAGGTATTGCGGAACATACACGACCAAGCTCCATGGTTGACAACATGAATAGGAACTCAAGCACCCCAATCAAGTCCATTTGTCGTTCCTGTAAAGTCTTAGTACAAAGGAGAGAAAGCACTGCTCAGTGGTATCATACCTCTGCCATAACCAAATACTGTAAGAGAAGATCCCATAGCTGAGCATGTGGCGAATGTAGAAGAAATTGAAAACCAAGCGACGTGATTTTCATACTCCCCCTGTTACTCTTTGATCAGAAAACTTTGCGAGAGATATCAACTTGAGACAAACCCAGTTCCATTCATAAGCCCACTTCTCTCAAGGAGAAACAGGACACCTTGAGACGGTCTAGCCGGGGTTGTCCAGTTCCGGATGAGACCATATAATGCAATATTGTCTATTGGGATCCAAACATGAGGCTAAGTTGACATCGGAATTAAGATCGAACCCTACCTCCCATCTTTCAACGGCATATGCGTCCAGGATATCTACACTAACACAAGACTGCTTTTCCTCGTTATCAGATGCAGGCACACCAAAACTTCTATGTGATCCACTTTATTTATTTATTTTGATTCAGGCATTAAATTGCAAACAGATATCAGGAGAATGAATAGTTACGAACCCACCAACTATTGCTTGTCGGAAACTTGATTTGAAAGTTGAGTTTAAATGCAGTTTTTGAGAAGGATTACCAATAATATGGAGCCGTAATAGAGTTGTCAGCGCATTTTCATACTGTCTGGATCCAATGATTAAGCACAAAAAATAAACATCAGTCAAGGAATTTTCTTATGTTACCTTTTCCCCTTCTTATCTACCCACGCGATCATTGTCGATGCTGGAATTGAGGAATCAAGCCAAAGTAGGCTCATAACGATCTGGCGCTCTAACGGAGCAAGAAGGCTATTCAATACATATTAATCTCGAGTCTCGTTGACAGATACTAGAAGAAGCGAACCGGAAAACCGAAAGACATGCCGAAGGACGTCCATATAAACGTGTTATAGCACCCTGAGACTGTCGGTGTAAAAAAGGGAGTAGTTGATGGGGCGAATCAGTAGAAGTAGATCCTTCGTTTGTCTTGCTCATGTTCGTGGTTCATGTAATAGCGAACAACACAGAATCGGCAATTATAGTCAGTCACATTTAAGTGTTTACGGGATCACGCATGTCACGCAGTTCGGAGTCTCCGGAAGTAGCCGAGTCTGATCGGAGACGCGTCACGTTAACTCAAATAACCGTACTGCAAAAGTGCATGTAGTTACTTCTCTACTATCAACTATGTCACTTTCAATTCATAATGCTGCTCGAAACAGTGAGGAATATATATATATTGTGTGCTGGAATAATGAAACTAATAGAACTTTTGCGCTAATTTAGATCAGCTTTCGCTCGTAAGAACACTCGTCGAAGAGAACGAGACTCAGATCCATGCTAGAGACTCAGTATGTGCTCCATATTATCGTTTCTTTGCATACAACTTTATATATTGTCATGGATAAGGATGGGCGCACCCCACTTCATTGTGCGGTATCATCAGATATTGATACAACTGATGTTGTTACGTACTTGCTGGAACACAAAGCAGATGTTAACGCGGCCGATCCAAGTGGATGGACGGCCTTGCACTCCGCCGGTTGAGTATGTTCTCTGAGGTTTCTGAAGGTGTCATCTAAAGGCATCCAGATAGCTAGCGGCGGGCGCGAAAATATGGTAAAAGAGCTACTTGGAGCCGGGGCTAATGTTAATGCTAAAACAAATCAAGGCATGACTCCATTGTAAGATTCAAGTATCTTGTCAATCAGTCTTATTCCTGAGCAAACATTATCGTAGGCACTACGCAGCATCTAAACAGCACGTCGATGTTCGTCTTGTTTCCATCTAGCTTGATTATAGCACTAATCCTATAGAAAAGATTGGCAGATTACTCATTGAAAGAGGAGCAGACGTGAGTTGAAGTGGCTAGTCCTTGTTAAATTCCTTACAATGTATAGAACAATGCTCGAAATAATGCGGGTCAATTACCATTGTAAGTAGAAGATACGTTAATCTAGACAAAATCTTATTTAAACCTTTAGACATCGCGCAGCCACCACGGGCTCCAGTGGATTCGTCCGGCTACTACTGAACCCCCTGAAGGATCCGCAAAACCAAGATTAAATACAGGAGACAGAGTTGGTAGGTTTGCTGCGATGCAAAGGTTGGATCAAGATACTAAACAATCAATTTTCATAGGAAATACACCACTCCATCTAGCAATGGAATCAGCACATGCAGAGGTTGCTGTATTGCTCATTGAGGCTGGAGCCGATAGAGATCGAGTAAAACAAGTCTCTCTGCTAAATTTATTAATCCACTAACCAGATCTTATAAGACAAATGCAGATGGGGAGACACCAGAACAACTTGAAGGAGTAGGCGAGTTGGAGCAAAGGCGAGCTAGGGAATATGTCCGAGATCGATGCGGACCACCCCCTTCTTAGTAACATTCGGTCATAGCATTAAGCTAGTCAAGTAATCATAGTACTTCACGGAACAATGGGCGTTAATTATATGACCTGTATCAAAAATATTCATGTTTATTAGCTCTTTCTCTACTTGATAAGGTTCAGAATATAAACTGCTTATGCTTGCCTTTTTTTGAAGTTATTTGTCATTTGCATCTATCTGATTTAGGTGCTCCCAGTACGACGTACACCCTGACTGATGGAACCAATACTCGGTGATTGAGGAACGCTTGTCCCTGCGCCGCTTATATCTCCGTTGATGATATCTTGAATTGATGCTTCGAGGGCATCAACTCGGCTTGACATTTGAGTCACTGCCGCGGAACAAAGGCTTAGCATTGGGGGCGCAATCTAGACATAATAAAAGGACCGCAGCACTCACTTCGTTCCAAGATCTGGGTCGACATCTCATCGAACTTTGTATCGAGCCGTTCTAGCAACGTCTCGACCTTTTTGAGAGCCACAAGTCACACAGAAAGTTCATTCCGATTTAGTATAATTTTATGAGCGCATACTATGGTGAAAGAGAGGAGATTGTATTTACAAACGCAGTCAGCTCATGTGGACTAGTAATTTCGGTGGGATTCGAAGTCCCTGCTGTGGATGGTGGTGTTGTCAATGGCTTTTCATTCGTAGGAGTAGTACTCGATGCACTATTTGGTTTCGAAGGCGACGCAGCCGGTATATTCAGTGGCTTTGCGGAGGACATGATAGTAATTCGCAAGAATTGACCCGGGTAACCAAACGCGTGATTAACAACGACCACGTGATTATCTTTAGACACGAAAATTAATGACATCTATCTCACTACAAGTGATATTACTACAAAATATAAAAAGATCATTGAATTACCATAATTATAGACACTTCATTCAAGGTTTTTTTACACAAGGATAACAGTAATCTGCATTCCGAATCGGATCCTCCTTGTTACGGATTTTATTCTTATTAGCGACTTTCCCTCCATCTGTGGATGTTTGACGTGCACTTATTGACCCTGAGATTAGATGACTGGAACACTTTTAAGTTACGAGAAATTGTGCTTGACACAATTATAGCCGAAGTCAATTTAACCCATGAGTTTCTTTACTGGGTAATCAATTAATCCCAACCACCTTTCTTTCGAGACTGCTTTATTGAAGACATCTTATCTTTCTCTATTCTTCGTCGCCTTTTTTCCGCCTTCTGATGCATAAGTACGCGCTGTTTTTGTTCTGGAGAAGCCTCGTTTTTGACAGATGCCATTGATGCTGACAGAACTAGAGAATGAAGCTACGCGGTCCAATTCATCGCCGTAAGCACCGAACACATATTTTTATCAAGGAACATGAGATTGAGTGTTTATTTACCTTTCGTAAGCAATCATCAACATTTAGTGCCTGTGACCTGTGTAGTGTTGAGGTTATGAGAATAGAATCGGCAGAAGCGACATATGCAGACTATAGTGCTGTCCATCAGTAACCATAACCAAAAATAAAATAAAACATTAATAAACATACACTGTCTCGAAGAGTTTTTCTTGCCCATTTGGGATCCATGGGACTGACAACGGACATTTCACGGTAGATTTGGTATTCACCTTATTGACATTCTTGAGAGAAAGATATGTAAGATATCGGATGAGCCTCATGATGTTCAAAATATATACCTGACCACCAGGACCGGAGCTCCGTGAAAAGGATATATCCACGGCTTCTCGGGGAATTTGTAAACTTTTGAATGTTTCTGCCCAATTTCGAGCAGAGTCCATGTCAGTAGAGGACTCCAATGAGATCAGGTCCGGAGGCAGAAGAGAGATTCTCTTTGTTGCATATCCCCTCTTCCATATCAAACTGTTGTATGAGAAACATAACATTCTTCGCCATAAGTTCCGATTGATTTGTAGATTCAGGATGCATGTCGAAAACTCATGGTATCAGTAACTCGATGGAGGAGCAAGCCAAAGCTTCTTTATGTGTTTATGTGCTCTGATACAGCCTCCGAGATTATATAAGGGTAGACATACGTTACTAAACCACGACTGCGTTGAGGCCGAACTAGAAGAAAGAGTTTGTAAGGAAACGTATAGACATAACATGTATTACGTAATAATCATTTTTGTGAGAAAGAAAGGCTACTTTTAGACACAATAACCTAGTAAAATTTGTTACACATGAATGTTGTTGTACAAAGATTTCATAGACGTTTATATGTTATACGAAAGTACTATGGTGTGAGCAATACTAACACCTTTCGGTACAGTTCTATCTGATTCAAGTAAACTTCGCCACGATTGGCTCGACGAGACATCAATATCAAGTATGTTCTAGAATTGAAGGTCAGTCATAAAACTCGAAGTACAAATCTGAATTATCAAAGCTTACAGCCCATTTTTAATCTCTTGGGCGGATGGCATCAAGCCAATGCGCAGGAGTTCTGAGGCTTTCATCACGATAGGATCTGCTTGCATACTAAAGATACGTATCGCTTAATGTCAGTAGTATATCCCCTAAATCGCAAGTGGCATCACCTAGCTACTGCAACGACTTTCCCCTCCTTGAAGTAAAATGCAACAAACTAGAAAGTATAAATCGCAAACAGATGAGAATAATCTGCGCTGGGTAAGATGCGGCCTTACCTTTAACTCGGTGGGATTACCCTGGATATAGATATCATCATATGAATGTCCAAGCCCGCAGTATCGAAGCTGTTGGCCCTCTGGGATAGGGACATTATTTATCATCTAGATCAAGATCATGACTATAACCCTCATATGGTTTACTTACGGGCACTCCAAAACACGGGAACTTTAGAAAACGGTTCAGGGATACCAGCAATGGCTTTGCCAACTGCACGACCATGATTACTTGCGACCTTGTTTTTTCTCATGAGTATACGATAGAAGCATAGATTTGTTCTAATACATACGTTCCAGTGCTCGATCCTCCTGGGGGTAGAGGTCTCTGTTTGAGGGAAGACTGCGATATCCCCTGTAATTCGATGGAAAGTTAAGGTTTGTCAAGAACTTAACACTATGTATGAAGTCATACCGATAGCATAAACGTCCCCAGCTTGACCTTTCACTCTCAGAAACTCATCCACTAGTATACCACCATCCTTTTCCAACGCAAACCCGCTTTCTTTAAGGAATCCAGTTGCAGGCGCTACACCGACTCCCATAATTACGAAGTCTGCACTGAGTGTCGGGCCGTCACCCCCGATGACTACAGCACCAACCGAATCTTTATCAATCCCGGACGGAAGGAGTTTTTCAACCTTTGCCCGCATATGAAATTTGACACCGTTTGATTCATGATACTATTTTCAGGAGCATAAGTGATTTCAACAGACACATGGGGTGTGCACAGTTTAAAGAAGAATCAGAATAAGGTAATGCGTCGCGAAGTTCAATCAAAAAAGTATTCAAAAATTTCACATAACGTTGTTTACACACCTGCATCAAACCTTTTCCGATCTCTTTTCCCAAGACGGCCTCAAAGGGATACTCTTCCATTCCGATTACATCGATAGATGCGAGTTCTCGTTTTGATATTGCTGCCACAAGTTCCATACTTATGAATGAACTCCCAATAACGACAACACGTTTTCCTTTCTGCGCAGCTATACATTTGCAGTGAGGATGACTCGGGAGAATTTGCAATATCATAGAGACAATTACCTTGATCAATCATTTTTGCATCCTGTGCATGTCGGAGAGTGAAAATGTTCTTCAAATTTGAGCCTTCTACTGGAAGCCGACGGGGGATCCCACCTGGAGCGAGCACAAGATGATCGTACGAAAGAGTCTCCTTACTATCCATGAAGACGGTCTTGGATTTTGTGTCAATTTTCGTTACAGTCTGCCCTACTCGTAAATTCGTATTGTATTTGATCTTCAGGTCGGCTGCACTCCTCCATTCAAGCTTAGATGGATCGCTCATCAATGATTTGCTCAACTTAGTCCTATCACATGGATTAGAATAGACGGTGAAATCTCATTGATTATTATTACCTGTCAATAGGTGCATTTTTCTCTGAACTTATGATGGTGATCGTTCCCTTGTAGCCATTCTTCAGGGTGAAGCAACATCTGGTTAGAATAATGCAATGCTTCATCCACACTTGATGATAAACATGCCTCTCTCAGACTTTCCACTGTGTGAATAGCGCCCGCTCCACCCCCGACGATAATTGTTCCATTACCTGGAGCGATTGTGCCATCGAATGACGCTGAAAGCGCACGCGATTTGTTATCCTTAAGGGTTCGCTTCGGGTCTGCTGTGACTAGAATCTTGTCATCTTGAACAACAGCCTTGAACGAATGCAAACCCTCGAGTGCCGGTGCATCCTCTTTAGGGAATTAATATTTGAATATGAGAAACAATTGAGTTTATTTAATTAAAGCTCACCGATATCGCCGGAGCAGACATTGAAACAAGCTACAAAACATTCATTCATTATATAATATAAATTGGTAATTCGAGTATTCACCCCCGTGCCATGGGCTACAAAACATCAGAAAAGAAAGCAGATAGATAAGAAAAAATTGAAAATGCACCATACAACTCTCCCATCACCGGTCAAAACACCTTTTACCAGCGGCGCACCATAACTGGAATCGTTGTATATATTTCATATCTATCTAGCAAAGGAGTACGATAAGCGTGAACTTCTGCAGCTTACTGGGTACAGAATGCACTTGTAGCATTTATTTTATCTCCGATTCTCGATAACAAAACCTTTCCTTCATTCCCAAAGGCAACTTCTTTCCTACGGCGCATATAAGTGATCAAATAGATATTGTGTATCTTGATCACTTATGATACTCACATCTCACCATCCTTTAGCTCATGGGCATTGAGACGGCGATTGTTTGAGAGGACATGATCCTTGTCTGGTTGTAGTTTCGAGCTAAGTTGGTGAGGCTGTAAGTGCTGCGCAATGAGAAGAACCATCTACTATGTCGGTAACCATACATACCATTCTGACAAAGGCTTGATTGGTTTATAAGTCACTTTTCCCACTCTGTAGTCTACTTCAGCGCGGATCGGTTTACTCCGTCATTCATTACGTAGTTTCATCTTCATCAACCAATCGAGCTTCTTCTTTTACAAACTTGAAGCTAGGTTAATACACTAAGTAGTTTAAGTCTAAAAGTACCTGCAGTAGAACATAAGAGTAAGAAACTTACAATGCGTTTGATCTTGTTTGCTTACACAACCTCAGTACGTATGCTTCTAATTGAAGACTTGTTACTATCACTCAGTACGCAAACACACATGTATATACAGCCCATTTTAAATTACACTAACCTAAGAACACCCGATACATATTATAATAAAATAATAGCAAAAATCAAAGAATCCGATTTTGTTAGAACAGCATGATACAATGCAAAGATAAAGAATTAGAAATAGTCCGGACCACTTAGTGTTCTAGTATCCGACTCTGCAACTGACACTGCTCGCTGTCCTAAGGAATCACATATACTAGGTTTCCGTGAGTGTGATAGCACCTTTGCACTATTTGACGGGCGCAACTTCCCTTCACCTTTCGAGTTCACTTGCTTTTCAGACAAAGTTTCCTCGGGTCCGGAGGCTTGTCTCGACGAACTTCGAGATAGGGAAGGAGACTTTCTTCGGTAAAGTTCTGTCTCTAGTGAATCAGGGTCAGAATTTGAGACTGCTTGTCTCTTCACGGGGCGGCCTCTCCTATTCTCAGATTCGGCTTGGCAGTCCAGTCAGATAGGTTTTGATGTGCCATCTCCTCTGAGACTAAAACCAGACCTTTCCATTCGTGTCGGAGTAGGTGCTTCAGGTCTCGATGAGTTAAACCCAACGTACACATTCACACCGTCCGAGTGGGAGAGCCTGAGCTTAGTACTATAGGAAATCCACTAAGTCTTCGTTGTGAAGATTCCAGACCAGTTGAAGCGTTGTGTGAGATATTGTCATTCAGTTCATCTGAAAGTTGTCGTCCTAATTCGATATTTGAAGAGAGTGAAATCAGGGCAACTGAAGACAGTGCTCCATTATCTTGCGTCTGTCGCCGTCTCCGAAGCTCTATGTGTAAACTATCTTCACTTTCATGAGAATCTAAGCTCATACTGGTCACAGATTCCGGCAGGCTTGTGACGCTAGAAAACCCCGCTCTGGGAAATTCGAAGGTTGATACTCCACCGAATATGGTTCCGGACGAGCGGTTCGAGCGACGGCGCTGATCGCAGGACGTAATTTTTCTCTAGAGTTTACATGTTGAATTTCATAATCTTCATGGTCGAAAGATATGGAAGTTCGGGATGAATGTGTCAAGGCACTATTCGAATCAACTGGAAGTACAGAAGACACAGAAGTTTTTGAAAACATCCCACTGTACTCCATAACACTAGTCTCATTTCCAACTTGGACGAAGTCAGTTGGTACATCGGGGCTGGAGAACTCCTGTTTGAGGGAAGTGGTGGGACAGGAGGGACATCATAAATATCGTAATTCCTTTCAGTGACACTATCAAGTAAGCCGCTTCTGAGATTATCTGCTCGCACGGGGCGGGGAGCAGGGGAGAGACCACTGTCCGAAGGGTAGTGGGACGAGAAATGACAATGGCTGGAGGGGGAGTTGTGGTGTGTAGCCGCCTGTGATTGAGGTGAATGCCAGTTTCTACCCTCTCACTGAGCTCTGAATGCGGTATTATAGGAGCGCTCAGGAGTGATTGTATATTCTCTGATGATCGAGCTGTAGAAGAACTAGTCGAGCGAGAGTGTCCAAGACGCCGGGAAGATGATCTCAAGAGTGCTGTAGTACTGTCTACACTGGAGCTAGAACGTGAATGATGGAGCCAAGCTTGTCTCATTTGTGGAGTCGGTGCATGCTCGTTCTCTCATCAGATTGTTGAGGTAACTGTTGCCTAATACTGCGTGGGGTTGGTGGCAATCTATTCGACGCACTAACAGTGGAACCCGGCGAAACTGGTCTTGATACTGGAGGTGGAAACGCCCTTCCATATTGGTGTCCGCCTGGCGTCGTCACCACGCTTGTTGCTTCCGTCGTCACCGAGACAGCCCGACCGAAGGGCGAGCTATTAGGCCCTCAATCGGAGAAGGTTTTCGTTCTTCAGGAACAAAGAAGCTTTCGGAATTATTAGTTACGTTCCGTGGATTTATTGCGGATCGAAGAATTCTCAATGTATTGAACAAAATTAAAACGTTCGCCAAACCTTCCGAGAGTAGTTAGATAACTCGTTATCATACATAAGCCAAGGATTACCCACCAACAAGAGATGCCGAAATTCCAGCAACTGTTAGCAGTGCATCAGTGTTTGTAATACCAGAAATCCTCATGAGTCCGGCAATCGTGATAGGAAGAAACAAAACAATATAGGCTGGACTGGAAGTTAAAGGCACATTCAAGTACATGAGGCCCCAGACATACCAAATGGGAACCAGAGGAGACTCCTTATGATCGTTCCTAGGAAATATCTATACTCATCTCGTCCATTTGGACAACTGATCCACCCATATACATTTTCAGGCGAAACGTTTAACTTTACCTCATCCCCAATTAAAAGAGTTCCGCGAAGGCAAAGATATATCAAAGCAAATAATAACGCAGTGACCAACGCTGATATAATCAACTGTTTTATATATATGATAAAGTTAAAAATCAGACCACAATCCTTATATAGCAATTACATACCGGAAGGTAGTAGGCAACAAATTGTTCAATCGTATACCCGCTAGAGATTGCGCACCACAAGCCGACGGTATTAAAGAAGGGACCATGCTTGGAAGTAGAGATAACAGTTAGAGCAGTACCTTGATTATGCAGTGACGATAGAATCTTTAGAATATAAATGAGTGGATCAGGATCTAAAGCATACTCAATGCAATTGCACTACCCCAACCTAGGACAGTGATAAAAGTAGCAATCCATTTCGAATAACGTTTATGTAAAACCAAAGTTTGAAATGTATGAACAGCAATTATAGCAGTAAAATATGCCCCTGAAAAGTCCCCGATTTGAATGAGGATTCCTATAAAAAATCTTAACACATCCTCTTTCCATATTAGTTAACGTTATTTCAGTACCTTGCGTCGTACATGTTGCCCCTTCACGAGAAGCATCAGCACAAAAAATATCAGAGTGGAGATTCATTATGAGCTTTACCAGGAGTTATGATACCCTGCTTTGACCAATAAAATCCAAATAAGCCACCCGCTCCACTCATCACATTCGCTATTAAGAGGCTTGATACATATGCTCCGAGCTGGGTCTGGAAGAACAATATTTCCTTCGAGTTTCCAGTACGTCCATCTTTGCCATCGGATCGTCGGATACATGCAAAGCTGCCCAGAGGGCAATAAGTAATATACTACAGATTGAAAACGTTGAAGTAAAAGCGATGAACTGAGATATACAATATGGTTAGTTGAGTTAGGTGTGGGAATTTAGATCATTAGAGCAACTTACTGTGATCAGTGTCTCTTCACCTGAAGTGAGTTTCGTCGGTGAGATAGTCGACATTCTAGAGTTCAGTAATTGAAGAAAGAAATATATATAACAGAAAGAAAGAAATCCGAAGGAATGAGAAGTAGGCCAGACAGACTCCAAGCGGGTTGACTGGGTGAAGAAACAAAAGTGAAACTGCAAGTTCTTTTAAAAGTGCGCTCGGCGCAAACTATCTGGATCGTCGACGAAGAGAAAAAGTCCAAAGTTCAAAATACAAATATAAAAGAAAGGGAAATAAATAACAGCGTCCTAAGTAAAGACAACTGAGAGAAAGAGACGAAGGGTAAGTTGTCTCGGCCAGGAGCAAGGTTGTCGCATCTTCTATCTAGACAAGTATATATGATACGCGCTTTACTTCAGATGTTAGTCTGGCCTGTGCCACTGGGACAGCCATCACAAGCCGGACGTAGCTACGGGGACCGGATGTGAAGTTCTGCCCAATCCGTTGACATTCGCAAGAGACATCAGACGTATATACACAGCATGAGGGAAACAGTTCCTAGAAGAGCTTAGCAGCCGCTATCTTCATTGGGTTTCCAGCGTCTGACCTCTGATGAGTGGGAACCCATCATTACTTTTTTGTGATGTAGGACTCGTCAAAATGCATTATGTACCCACGACATCTGATGCATTGTTGAGAAGCCAATGTTGGAGTGGAGTAGTTGACATTAATGACATTGGGAAGTAGTATACGTGGCTCGTATTGTATGAAAGAAGTGCTGTTATTTACACCTACAATACATAGAAGACTAAAAATCTAGCAAGCAGGAAGTTTAAAGGTTGATGTAGCTCGCTTATTTCGGTAAAAGATATTATTCTTGGCGAGGTGTGAGAAAAGATAATACAAATTCGCTAATGCTACAGGGAGATGATGAAGATGGTCTGGCATAACAACCAAGCGAAGTGAGATACATGCATGATGCGAAGTCCATTGTAAGATAAACAAGAGCGTATAAACTAGTGACTTAAATCAGTCTTTGGGCTTCTTAATGAAATACTTGGTAATTTCTTCTGTTTGTGGTTCTCTTTTTCTTTTTCTTGACTGCTTTGAAGGAGGTTTTGGGTTTGTATTCGGTTTTTTAGGTGAATTCTTTGCTCCTTTTGAAGCTGTTGATTCTTCATGAGCAAGGTCTTGCGCAAAGTGAAAATCACTATGCTCTTGACGAAGATTTGAGAGTATATCCTCGAGGATATTTCCCGCATCGGCAAGGAGATCAGTGCTTTGCAACATGATTTCAAGCTCATCTCGTAAATTGGAAGGCACAGAAATTGACCTATGACACCGTGTGCACTCAAAAGAAAATCGATCTAACTCATCTTCGTCTATAGATTCATTTGACTCAGCTACGGGTCTATATTGATGTGTTCGAGAACTCACCTTTGACATTGAAGGCGATGATCTCCTCTTTTTGAACGTCAGGGGTAGCATTGGAACGGCTCCTAGGTTTCACACTTTTACTAACAGAGGTATTACTCGGACCGGCAACATTTTCTAAAACCGAATGCTCAGATCCGCTTGATGGTTTTGAACGGAAAAAGCCTTGAATGTTTAGTTGTCCATCTTCGGTCCACTGAATTCCACTCAGACTCAGAGATAAATGTGTTATCTTCATGCCTTTCTTCCCATTCCATAACATATCATTACCTACAATTTCCTTCCATAACTTGAGGCCTTCGTCAGTCACAAAATCCACCGTCACACTTGCACGTGGTGGCGGAAATGGTTGCTGTTTGGAGCGTAGAACAGTCCATCCCTGTCTTATATGAAGGCTTATTGTACGTGGCCAGAGACCTGGCGTTTTCTCGCGAGCCTCATTCAATCTTATTGAAAGTTCTGATGCAAGCATACGGATCCAATGCGGCCCTTCGGATGCTTTGGTGATGGGCTTGTGTAGGTTCTTTGAGGCGTTCATTGACTTGTTAACAAATGCCTTCTCTTTTACTAGCTTAAGATTAGTAATAGATAAGATTTTATAGGAAAAATCTCAAACCTTCGGACCGATCTATCCCCCTTAATCTGATGTCAATAATATTCTCTCTGATATGCACGGAAGCTGTACGAACCGTAGTATCTCGTAAACCCACACCGAACATTCACCAAGTTTAGCTTGCATTTCATCTATTATGATGTTAAGAATATACTCGAAAGAAGAACTCAAAACTGACCTAATGATATAGATCTGATATGAGCGTAAGTAATGCTGAGATAAATAGCAAAAGTGTAAAGATAGTAGCGTACAGCAGGTCCCCGACTGTGGATACATCATATTCTGTAGCAAGTGCCTTCCCTAGCTTACCACCTAGAAAGCGGATCTAAGGGTTTTCAGTTAGTAAATTAACAAGCTTAGTAGGCACCTAGATTGGCTGCTGTCCAACCTTCTGAAAGGGCATAGGCTTGAGGAAACTAGGTATTGCGGAGTTTCGAAGGATATTTTGCGTGTTGAATTTCCGATAAGATGCAGCCAATTTTGACAAAAATTTGTTGCGAGAGATCCCCTATTGTAAACTAGCATAAGAAGCAGGGTACATTGGTGATAGCGCAACTAAATATCTTCACCGCAGATGTCAGGTAACCCAATTTCTCATGTACTATATCTCTCATGCTTGCCATAAGCTCTGCTGCAATGTTAAGAGCTACATCATGCCAAGTTACTGACTGCTCGTTCTCGATCTCCTCTACTAGTTCGGTAGTGACCTCCTGGTCTGGATCAAACTTCGATGGATCTGTTGGTATCAAGTTGCCTAAACCCACACAAGATATCCGCGGAGGCGGAGGCAGAGGGGTGTCTAATCCACTTGTAGCATCAGCTGGTGGATGAGTAAGATGCGGGTAGCGTTCCAATAAAACGTTACGGACAGGAATGGAGAAATCGATGAAGACTTCATCTATAGAAGCTTTCTCTGGATTGAATGAACTGGTGAACTTCTATACCAGAGAGCGAAAAGATTCTCAGGGCAGACATGTTTACATACCAACTTCGCCGGTAGGTAGTTGCTCCTTTAGTAGGTTCTGGATCTTTGTACTTTCGCGCCGATATAAATCTAGCGATATCTTAAAAGAGAGTATGAGTTAGAATTGTAGCATTCCGTAAAATGACGGAATGGATTTATTGTGGGCCAACCTTATGAGTCCTAATGTCAGGTTTCTCCCAGTACTTCGGCTCACTCTCTCCTTCAGCATATGTTGCAACATGAACGACCACAACATCCGGGCAACGTTTACGTGCATCTTCAAGCTTGTCCATACGGGATATTCCGTATCTGCGGGCAGGATAATTAACGGCAATAAGCATACCCCACTGAAGAACTACAAGTGGTACTTCTGGATCAAGCCCCAGACGGACTTGTTCACAGTTTGCATAAAAAGCATTACAGTCACACAATGCCACAACTCGCAAGGGATGCCGAGGACCAATGATAGGAGTTTGAAGATGCCGATAGGTGATTGTTGGGTTGAGGTCGTCGAAATCTGGATTGAAGTCTTTTAGTTTACCCTTCGATGCTATACTTGAAGGTCCGGAGGTGATGCTCATCGTCGCCAAGAAAGAAAACACACGCTATACACGCACATGCACACATGGACAAGTTATGGGAATGATCAACAGTTTTTTTGTCTATGAGAGCAAGGATCTGAGACAACGCGACGTGACGACGCGTGACACTTATCATGTGATCAAATTATTGTCATACCCCCAAAATCATGACGTCTCTTCCTCATCTTAAAGAATAGGTTCAATAATGGCATCGAAATGGGCCTCTTTCATGACGAGGCTGAATAGGTATCATATATTCGCTACTATATACGTGCTCATACTTATGAAATAGATCTACAGGTCTTCTTCGGGATAGTACCTCCAGAGGTATGTTATCCACCCTCTATCAGATCGCCATTCGTTAACAGCTCGAGAAGCTTTGCGTATGGATGGTGTTAATGAGCTCAGTCGTGAGCCCATGACTCTTCTTTCCTTCAATAGTAGGGATGATCTTAAGAATTATGCTCTTGGGTGGACAGAGATATTGGCGGTACCTCTACCGCCCAATTAGACTTCGTCTCGGACACAACAAGTACAAACAACAATACCGAGACCAGGGGCACAGCAAAGTTCTGGGTGATATGCGACTAGCTGTTCGTAATGATCTACGTGGTAGAATAAGGGGGGCTACGCTGGCTTTCGTAGTAAGGTACTTCTGGCCTCTAATCCTTGCTTCTCCCTGAATTAGTACCTTACATTCTTTTTGATCAGCCCCGCCCGACTCTTTTCAGTGAATTAACGGATGACATCTCAAATCATAGTTATCTGGCACTTCGGGTACGGGTTGGAGGTCACCCACGCACACACAATGCTTACTTTGTAAACCTGCAAACCGACTCACCGATATCCGGTGAACTCTGGCAACACCGTCTTTATTTCCGAAAAAATGATGGTTCCTGGGAGATATATTTGTATGTGTCCCATATACTCGTTCTTTGTCGTCTAATTTATATCAGGTTGATTATAGATCCCCTTCTCTGCTTTTGCTCTAACTAGCTATGGTGAACTTGCGACTGGAAAAGCATCACAAGTGAATCTTGAAGATGAGAAAATTCGCTGGATTGGTATTTCGCTTTTAGGTGGGAATGCAGGCGTTGAGGGACCTTTCGAACTCGGGATCGATAACATCAGAGCAGTCAACAAGGAAGATGTCCACACACCTCCAATAGGTGAATACTATCTAATCTATCTAACCAATATTTCACATAAATTGATAACATAAGCAGTCGACGAAAGACCTATAGCTACCGACACTGAGGGGGAACTTCCCGAAGAACCATGGCGACAAGATCGTATATAATTTTATTATAGGAATTCTGTCGTCATAACTTTTCAGAATCACTAGCAATAACATTCCTGCATAAAATCTAAAGTATATGTAATTTGCGATATGTAATTGTACAAGTATTTCCTCAAGAGAGATATTCTCGGAAATGAATCGCAGAGGCTGGAGTAGTGCGAAGCATATATCGCAAGAACCTTAACAGTTATAATGAAAAAAAAAGGATAGACAGACCAGCAAGTTAGCAGAAAAAAGCAATAAGTACAGAGCAATGTAAAGAACTGAGTCATATGGTAGGCAGAAGTGAATCGTAACTCGAGTGAAGAGGATAAAAGGAAAGGATCCGTGAATGGGAAAGAGGAATGTAAAGATAGGATGTTTTTTTCTGGCATAGAAACAGAATCAAACGACGACGCAGCCAGAACAACAACCCGAAGCTTCGTCCGGAGAGCTTTGAGCATTGTAAGCGCCAGGTTGAGATGGTGCAGTAGGACGTCCCGTCTGCTGTTCCTGTGAAGATGAGGAAAATAAGCTATAGCTACCTGATACGGTAGAAATTACATGCCTTGTTATATCTCCTGATCTCACGTACGAGGTTTGAGAAGGCTTCATCAACATTGATACGCTGTTTTGCGGAAGTCTCGATGAACTTGCAATTAAAGTGCTTTGCGAGATCCCGGCCCTCTAAATGCCAGAATGTTAGAAGGATAGATATGAGATACTATTCTTATCATCAAAGCAGCTGACCATTCATGCCAACTTGGCGTTCGTATTCCAGATCGCATTTATTTGCGACAACAATCACGGGGAAAGAATCCTTATCTTTCACACGAAGAATTTGCTGGTGGAAAGTACTGATCTCTTCAAACGAACTCCTTGATGTGATAGAGTAAACGAGCAAGAAGCCTTCCCCGGTACGCATATATTGCTCACGCATAGCCCTAAGGAAATTCATACTATAATCATCACTGCGGAAGTAACTCGACATACCCATATTCTTCTTGACCCGCAGTATCGAGAACGTCAAGCAATGCTACCTCATCATCAATTACACACTGCTTTCGGTACGAATCTTTAGATAAAATGTGATAATTAAAGAGTTAGAGAGTCTAATTTGCGTCCTTTCGGAGAAAAGTCACCTTCAATAGTTGGGTCATATTCATCTACAAAGTGGCTTTGAATGAACTGAATTGTAAGCGCCGACTTCCCAACACCTAATTAAGATTATGAAAGGAACCTTTTCAGATATTAATAAGCAGCTCACCACCACCGCCGACGACAACGAGCTTGTACTCCCTGAGAAACTGGGCCTAGAATATATCACCAGAATTAGAAAACGGAAATAAGCGGGGGCAGAGCGCTCTGAGAACTTACCCTGGCTTGCATGGCTGGCTAATCTATATAACGGAGGAAGTGGTATACGCTGAATAGTAGGGCGAAAGCGGTAGTGACGACAGTGATGATATTGGAAACAGAGAGCGAGGGGCGGATGGTCGAAGACGAGAAAGACGATCAGATCCATGACTTGCTTAGCGCCTTTCGGAGTTTGAAATAGTTTGATCATCAGATTTTGGCAATGTAATGTGTTAATCGCTTTACGTTAATTCTTTAAAGTCAATAGATTTATCATAATCATTTACAAATATTATATATATGAATGACGTTTGCTTTGTCCATTTCTATCATGGTTCTATGTATATAATCAATACTCTGATCACATCTGCTGATTCTCCTCTCTTATCTTGAAAGGGGGCTCAAATGTTATTTTAACAGCGATAATGGATTAATGATCAATCGCTCAGTGACGCAAGTCTTTGAGATCCCAACTGAGCCCATCAGAACAGGGAAGGTCAATCATAATCTGCATCAGTTCGATTGACTTACCCTTAAGACACATCCTCAGCTCCATAATAACTTGTCCAGCTTGAATGTGTTGCATAGTAATGCTCCAATGTTTTTTTATAAAACAAGTTCAATGTTATGTAGCTCACGTGGAGTTAGGCGATAACTTATAGCGAAGTATTGGAGAATGCTTCAAACGACATATCAACATGTGTTCTACAGCGCTCCTCCAAGATTATCGGCGCATCTGATGAAAACTAATTAATACACATTTTCTTATGAAGGCATTCGCGATTCGGCAGTGCTTACATCTCAAGCGGTAATGGATCTATAACACTTTGTTGCTAGCGTTTTACTGCTTATCGAACGTGGATACTTGCGAAAAGACATCAAGATAAACATGACAGGCCCAAAACTGGTTCGATCTCATCTAGATCATTTCATGAAGATCGAGGAGACACAGACTAACCTGGTTTAATTTGTTAGAATAAGCAGCAAATTCCAAGTCGTGGCTGTTGTCGCTTACTTGCGATCTGGAATCCAAAGTATCAAAGTAAAGCTGAGGCAGCCAAGCAAGCGATCTTAGTGATAAAGCTGTTGGTACTCACAAACATAGGGCCGCCAAAGGAAAAATATGAATTGCATATTGGCGAACCTTATCATATGCTCGGCAAATAATGTAAGATTGATATAGAGGTCGCAACTGCAAGTTGTAATATCGTAATGTCCGCCAAGGCCATATACACTGAGGAAAACTAACAGAGTAATTCTAGAGCACTTGTCAAATCTGTGTTTTAGCAGAAATTTTAAAGAAGGCAGATTTTTAAATTTATAGTTTCCTCCAAGGCATTGGGTTTGAATACCATGGGAAAAGATACGGGAGTAAAAACATTCCTTTTCTACCTAAATTTTCTGACCAAGAAGAATTTAACATCAGATGGACCGTTCTTTTCGGGATATCTGTCAAAAAAAGGTGTAGAAGTAAATCTTATTTCCTACCGCCGAGTGAAGAAGGAACACAATGTGCTCCCGGACAGTCCTATCAATCAGCACAATTGAATTTTACGTTCAATAATGTACATTTTGAGATATAACCCTGCTTACCCTTGGACACCGCATTTATGCTTGGTACGGGTTTCATAGCTTGGACAAGCCCGATAGTCAATGACTTAATAATTGGTATATGGTTATCGTGCTTAATACAGTATCATCTGCCGTTATTCCCTTGACAGTGACAGTGAGAGAAACTTAGTAGGGTTGATAAGGTAGGATTAATGACGCATCCACTACGAAACCAGTCCCATAGGTTCCGCTAAGACTAGTTTGATATCTATCGGTGTGTACTTGCCAACCGCAGGAAAGATAAACCGCAAAAAATAGCTTACTGTCCGATTACAAAAATAAATGTAAAATAAGGCATAGTAAGCGCACCCCGGTACGGGACCGGAACCGGGGCAGGAGATTGGTCATTGTTACTGTAGTGAACGAGTAAGTCATTGAACTATCGCTGTTCAGACCGAGGGCTCGTCGTGATGTTACGCCACGTTTCATGAAACAGGGGAAGACATCACAATAAACTGTTCTTCGAGGTATGCCTGAGGGATGGCGCCTAACAATTCCCATTATTATAATTAAAATCCCGACACCCGCATGGTCATAGTTCAAATTATTGACTTAGGACACTTAAGCAAGATAAATGCCACTTCTGTGAAATTTACTTGAAAGCGTGAAACCAGACTCGTGTACGTTCTCGCCCTGAAGATGATTTTCCGTGTCTGAGGCATGGTCTTCGATCAGAATTCTAAAAGCCAAGCTAGGGAGAACGACGAGCATAACTTCCAGTTGAGTTCACTGCTATAATGTCCGAATAGGATATTCAAGTTTCAAGGCTGAACTCCCGCCAGTAAAGCGGAGGTTCGTACATGCCGCCGCATAAACGTGGGCTTTGATACTGAAGTCATTTGCGTTTAGAGCGGTCCAGCGATCGTAAGGCATCATGATGTACTTCAGGTACATGTTCTAAAGTTATCTATCCGGAGTTTTCAATGCTTCTTCTTGAAGAGAACGGAGCAGAGGCTCCCGAACCAACCGTCGTGGAACGTACGTACAGATAAAGGCGTAATTTGTTAACTCAATTGTATTCTACTTACAGCACGCGGTTTGCCGTATATCGCGGGTTTAATGCAAATTCATCTCAACAGCTCGATCGAAGTTCTCAAGTGGGTTTGACTAGGATAATTTGTCAATCAAGATCACAAGCGTACATGCGTAAAACGTGAAGACAAAGAGAACAAGCATTCATTCAGAAGCTATGCAGCGCGCCTTCGGCGCAAGTTGACCTTCAGTGGGAACTACAAAGCGAAAAGAAGAGAGTTGGATCTCATCCACAATCTATTGGCGGCGCAATATTGGATGGAGCCACTACTTCGTATTATTGGGTTGGTTGCTCCTGTCATTTTCTTGAACTCTTTGGTGGACCTCAATAAACAGAAGCCTTCATGATATTGAGCCAAGTAAATAAAACTTTTTCGGTCACATGAGAAGCGCCCGGATGACTATTTTAGTAAGGTTCACTGGGCTTGAGAGGTTACAACGTTTAAGCAAGCAATAGAACAGGCAGACTGAGACTGAGACATAGCCGCGTTCGCTAATCGTGGTTGTACGTAAAGTATCATAATCCATCGCATGCATATGTGTATTCGTATTTGTACATGTATAATGTCTAATTAAGTTGCATAAAAAAAGAAACTATCTACGGATTCTAGTTATTGATACAAAGCGTCCATAATCCGCCCAATTCCTTCATTACAGTTTAACAAGAAGTAGCTATAATTTATGATGTAACTGGCCCTTTGCATGAGTGTGCTGGATCCTCCAAAATACAGAAACAAGAACAGTATCACCGCCCTGAAGCCGAGCCACCACCACTGTCAGAATTCGAGTTTGCTGAGTATGGCATGCTTCCCCGTCTACTCTTGTCCATAGTGCATGTATGCTTCTCAAGAGAGCGCTCATATGAGAAAAAGCTGTTACATCTTGGGCAGACCCATTCACATTGCTTCCCGTGTTTGTACACTTCATGGCGCAGTTGATCATGCCGTCTCGAAAACTTCTCCGTACACGGCGGGAACGAGCAAGCAAATCGTGTACCTTTCCCGGCGTGTGTCTTCATATGCCCACTTAAGGTACTCGTGCTTTTGAACTGTCGCTTGCACCCTTGTTGGGGCATGGTAAAAGTCTCGATTCGTTACTTTTTCCAGTGATGGGCGCCCGAGTTTCCGACCCAGACAAGATGTGGGTAACGTCGGGGGATACATGACTAGATGGAGTTGGACTACTTTCGTTCTTAATGTAAGCATTACTTCCCACGGTGCTGATATAGTTCCCATCTCCGTTTGACGTTGAAGGAATGAAAAAGTTGTAAGGGGTCGTCGGTGAGTTAACACTAGATGACGAAGAGGAAGAGGAAGGGGGGAGGATATGTCTGGAGAGGCCGGTTCCGAGATCTGATGAAGCCGTGAGGTTGGTAACACGCCGTGAGCAGCTAAATCGAGGTAATGATCGGGATGAGAAGGTTCGAACATCATGAGAACTAAACATGACAACGTTAAATTACTTCGATATAAATTAAGCGACGGTAAGATAACACTTACCAGACATTATATCAGAGGATGTAGGGAGGAAATCAATATCACTCATGCACGAATTTGCACCCGTAGTGTTTGGCACCATACTCTGTAAAGGAGGAAGCGCTTAAACTGAGAGCAGAGAGATAATGTTCACAAGCGGATACTTACGTTCATGATCTGCATAGAAGAGTAGTCCACTGAGCCATTAGTCATAAGACGAGAAGAAGCGGAGTCATTGGTAGGAAGGGATGAAGACTCCGTGATATGACCTAGCGGGGAAGCGGATTGCGTCGGTGAGCTTGATGAGGGAAGAATGACATGTCGGAGTATTCATTATCAATTGGCCGCTGAGTATAGTTGTGCGTAGCCATAGGAGTTTGGACAAATGACATCCTAACATAATGACCACGGTGTCTATGCCCCGCTCGATGTTCAGATCCGCCTGAGACATGGTAGAGGAACTCGGAAAACTAGCCATGCTGTTTAAGGTGTTCGAATGAGAGTCCAATGGAAAAGGCTGTCCGTGAACACTATCCCGAGTTGGTGTCGAACGGGGTGTTTGCTCGTCGAGTGAGCATTCAATATTTGGCGCGGAAGCTGGAGATTCAAACCGCACGGTGATAATTGTCCTAGAAAGCTGGTTTGCCGGTATGAGGACACTCATGGTATGCTCAGTGCGGAGGGGATGGGGGACGGTAGTGAAAGGAAGCACAATCCGATACTTAAGCATTTTTGTATGGAACTTAAAAAGAGCATGAACTAAGCAAATAAATCGCTACCCTTACATTATTGTCTAAAGTTAGATACAGCGGGGTAGTGATCAAATACAGTAAGTTTACTAACCCTCCAAAACCAGGACTATCGGGTTGCTCCAAATACCACAACAGCCTACATAAGCAGTTGTTTCGTATCCTAGAAAATGACATCGTCCCTAGATCTCATTCGATTACAGGGTGCTACAGGGTTTCGTAATGCTTTGTTTTAGGTTGTCGTTATAATTGGAAAACATGATCTGACCGAATCACTAGCCTTGCTGTGATATTTGATTCATACAATGAAGAGCTGTTCAGACAGATCGCGTGAGTAAGTTCATATTGTCACTAGCAATTATACTCGATGCTAAAAAATTCGCACCAGATGAGGAAGTTCAATCAGACAAGAAGGAAGATTTTGCCGGTTTGGTTAACCTGGGTTCCGAGTAAGCTTCGAATCGAGTAAGGTTAGGTCGGGATTGGCTTGTAGAATAAGGTCACTGCTTGGGAAATCGCACGACTAATGGAAATGGCTTTGGACATATTGGTAGAGGATCTAAGAGACACCATTCACGGACGATAAATATAATATATGATACGGAGCGTATGCGGATACTAGTTTCGAGTGTTTTGGTTTGAAGGAGAATCTGGCGATATCAAACCGAGTACGAAATGTGTATTGTTAATAACATACCACTAAGCTAACAATATATGCGACTAACAAATCCGGCGGCTTGAGGCGGAGAGGCCTCTTTAATGCGTTTTATTGGGTCCAGTTCGTAATCAATCTTCCATGAGTTGGGGAATAGAGGGCTGATACATCACTTGGATGTTCCACGTTAAGAAGGGTGCTTAAGGGGTCATGGAGACAAGAATTGAGTAAGAAGCTTCCATCTGAGTCGGTCGGCGGGAAGATGCGACCCTCAGTGCACTTAATAAAGTCATATCATAACCTGTCAGATTTTATGTTTTTTACGAATTTCAATCTAGTAATCTAGTGAAGACCGAACGGATTCTCAGCTCTAGAGGTGGAAGCGAAAGGCACAACAAGCAAAGTCCGAGGCGAGGTAGACCGGTGCCTGGCCAGAATATATGCAAGCCAAAGAAGCAATAGTTTCTCACATTGAGGTTCCCAGTGCAATGACGTATCGTCACGTTATATGACCGCGTAGGTTGAACATCAGATACTAAAACTAGTACTCGATACTACAACTCAGGCGAACATCACGAATAACAAGGGAAGCATGTCTCCTTTACCATTGGAAGCAGCATTGAGAAGTGGAATACCGCCAACGTTCCAATGGCCTGTAAAGTTTTGTCTGACCTCAACAGCCATAACTTATCTACTTTCATTAATTACGGGAAACGTTTCACAAGTAGATCGAGTTTGGACTTTTCTCCCAGTGATTTACTCTTTGTACTATGCTCTTCTCCCTTATTGGCCAAACTATTCACCTATCCCTATGTTCCCTACTGTGCCATCGGAGTTGGATCGGTCGCTAGTAAATGAAAGAAATCCGCGAACATTGCTCATGGTAACCTTGCAGGTGGGAACCGGCTTTTAAACTTTTATTATTATTTTCAATTTAGCTGAAGACGATGGAAAGATCTTATGGATGCTCAGGCTGAGCTACAACACTTGGAGAAGGGGCCTTTTTAGCTTGTAAGAAATTCCTTTTATACATGACACAATGCAATCATTCTTAGTATGTTCCTTAAGCCGTGAAGAAGATTACCGCTGGGAGGTACTTCGAAAGCAAATCCCAAGGTGGTTTTTCCACGTAGTTAATCTCGTATTCATTGCGATCATCCAAAACATTTTACTCTTTTTGATTGCGATTCCTACACACAACGCCGCCATCATGGCTCCTAGCGATCGTGGGCTTGGAATTTCCGACTACATACTCGCTACCTTGAGCCTCGTGACTCTCGTGATCGAGTTCACGGCCGACAACCAACAATATAGTTATCAAAATCATAAACGTTCTGGCGTGTATGTTGCCAATGACTGGCCTGGTGCACGTATTCCTTGGACGCAGGCGGATGTCCAGCGTGGTTTCGTCACTCGTGGATTGTGGGCCTGGAGCCGACATCCGAATTTTGCGTGCGAACAGACTTTCTGGATCTTGCAGGCATTTTTCCCTATACTGGCGGCTCCTCGTCTTGAGAAGTCCGAACAGGGTAACAGAACGCCCATAGCTCTGATTATACCTCCCCTCGCACTCTGTATGTTGTTTTATGCATCAACTTCTTTTACAGAATCGATCTCGGAAAGCAAGTACCCCAAAGCTTATAATGCGTACAAGAAAAGGGTTGCGAAGTTTGTTCCCTTCCTCACACCTGTTAAGGGTTGGTTGCTTCATCTGCAGGGGAAGAAGGAATATTGCGATCGCTTGCTATTTGGAGACGTTATCTCAAAGGACGATGTCGCAAAAAAGGCGGAATAAACCATTTTCATAGTTAACTAATCTTGGAACTCTTGTACCTTCTGTATTGCAGTATTTTTTGTAGAACATGAGAAAATGAATGTTATAATGCACTTATAAGAATACAAAAACGTATGATAAAATACAGTAAAATCAGGCTCCCACTTCCGCGAGAGATGGTGATGGTACATGAGGTGCCGTCATCGCAGGATCTGTTACTTCTTCTGTGGTATTTGCTACCTTTTCAGTAGCCTCATCTTTCTCCGCCTCATTACCATTACCATTATTCTTTGGGGAACTCTGAGAAGCATTAGTGGATTTAGAACACGATACCTCCGCCTGAGAATCCGGTGGAGGTGATACTTTTGCTTTTTTCTTCTTTTTTAGCATACCTAGCCGTCAAATAAAGTTAGTGAATAGTGATATGAACGTGTGTATATGATGGACATACCAGCAACAACCGCGCTTTTAACATTATCCACAATATCGCGGCTTTGTTCCAGATATTCTGTATCGTCGAACCGACGTTTAACACCCCCAGAGGACCCTTCTCCATTCTCTCCTTTGCGGTCAAGACCCAACTGGCGCTCTAGTTTCTCCAGCTTTGCGCGTTGAGCTTCCTGTTGAGCCTTTACCCTCTCCGGTTCCGATTCTAAATAAGCTGCTAGTCTAATAATGTTGCAATAGGTATCGTAAATATGTGGCGCAAATACTGAAAGGAAGGGAAGTGGAAGAAAATAAGAAACGCTCACGTACGCTTTTGCTTCTTTGATAGTACTCAGACGACGACCATTGAGATCCCTACACGAGTCATTATTACTTGTCTTCTGGCTACTCATCCGGCCACCAGCGGCTCGCAATTGCGATCCGAAACCACCCTTGCCTCCGCACAAACGCGGTGATAAACGAAGGGTGATCAATTCACCTATGAGCATATCAACATCCTTTGTTCCATCGTCGCCGGAGTCGTCAAGCGACCCAGAAGAACGCTGTGAGCACAGTACACTGAGCGGCCTATCGTCTAGTGTCAGAAGACCAGAGGGAAGAGAAAGAGAGAGATTCGCATCCGAGAATGTTCGGTAAGAAATCTGGAAGATGTTCTGGGATCTCTGAGAGGGAGTTTCAGAAGGAAGTGTGAGCGTCAGAGAAGGAAAGGGCGGGAAAGTCGATATCAGCAGTGTTGCCAACATAGCTATGAGCCGACGCTCGTGTTCTGTATAAGATTAGAAGATTGATATTAGACTTGCTGGATTCGTCGCTTGTCGTAGCTCAAGTAGTCCGGGTGTGACACTGGTATATGTTTGCGCGCGTCTGTGGAGATACTCTATTTGCGTGACTGAGCGCTCATTCATGGCTAACGCGCCGGCCCTAAAGTGATTCCCGACTCATTACTCCTATTATGTAAGCATACTATCATAACATGGATTTTCCCTTTCCCTTTAATACCACCTTTATATGTAGATCTCAGAATACTACTCAAATAGTTATATTGGCGATACACAGCAAGATAACCGTATACAGTGTATCATAGAGTGTACCCTGGAGACATGTGTAGCGAAATCCGGTGTTTCATTCCTCACGACTCGCGCTGATACTATAATAGATGCTAAATCATCCTTATCACAATGAGTATGTTCTTGAAACTTGCCGAGGATGACCGCTGTAGAAAAACTATGAGGGACCTTCCAAAACAAAACGAGGGGATACTTGGCTCTCTCCGGTTCTCGACCTTTGAGTGCTTAAGGCGACTATCGGATCCGTGTCTGCTCCTTTCAAATTGCGTACCAATGTCATTTGATAGTGGAGGGATCTAAGATCGCGATAAAATCCCGCCCGGAGGTAATACCGGTGCTTAATAACTTATTTTCAGATCCACCCACAATCTTGCGGATTGTTCAATTGTTATTGTCTTTTGACAGATGTTTGACAACCATCTGGTAATCTGGTGTCTAGACAAGATTCAGCTAAGGAGCTCACTCTCGAAGCTGATCCCCCTAATCTCAACTACATAAAACGTTAGCTCAAAGGATATACTGTAGTAAGTAGGCAGCTTCCATTACTATGTTATGTGACCTTAAAGATAAGAGATTGCGCGTTTTCGTACGAATGCTGAGATAAATCAGTTCTCTTGACCAAAGATGTTTATCCCCTTCCCCCTATCATTTTGTTTCCTCTTTTTAGATACTTTCGTGGTAGAAGCGGAACTATTGGATGACATAGAAAATGGAGAACAAACGAGATACGACATATCAGCACAGGAAAAAACGGGCAAGTCTCAAGATCGTGAGCAATGATTTCTACGTCTTGCTTCGTGGTTTTAATACTGCACAGAAAACACAGCTACACGGTATTTGCAAGCCTTCCTGTAAAACCATAAATTCTCGAAGTTCGAAAGTACAAAGTCAAGCTTAAATCAAATTGTGAAGGTGGATAGGAGGGGTAGCCGAATTTCCTATCTACATCTGTATGTGAAAATTAACGGTTTTAAGTACAAAGCAAACGGAAAGTTCCAAGTTGTCTCTCGTTAAGGGTAGCATGACTTACTACGGGATGCGGTAATATGTGGAAATATGGAGCGTTAAACTTAGTTAATAATAAGTCATAAAAATAGTCAGTCAATGGCACCAGCTCCAATCCTTATAGAATTCTGTATGTAGCTCGGAAATGATCATCTTAGGTATTGACGAACTCTGATAACGGCTGATTCTTTCTAACTCATTTATCGGTCTGATTTATTGATAATAGATCTACGAGTGAGTGAGTTGCTGTTTGGTTATGTGTTTAGTAGCTCTAAGCGAGGAGAGATTTAACCCGTTACCATGGTATAATTCTTTCAAGGCTCTGATTTTATACCATCTATCGCTATCGCAGTCATATGGACTCACATTCGCTTTAACTTTTATCACTATACCAGAAAGTAACGTTGTCTTCGTTTCGCATGCCTATTCGGAAATTAACACCAACGAAAGCCTAGATCGTAGATAGCTTGCGAATAGTGTCCTTTATTTGCATCGAGCTCTGCAGAGAAGTCAGATGCTCTTAAGTTAATTCACCGAACGTAAAATCTAAACACAACAATCTAACTCTGTTAAGTTGATACTTTTCCCCACGAGAATAGTTATAGGGGACGATGTATCTAACACCTTTATAGTGGCTCGTACTTGCTACATTTTGGGAGGATAGCTGACTATAGAACTCAATGTGGATTTTTACTTTGATCTGTTGTTTTAATTGTTCTGAACTTTGTTTATTTTTATATAGATGTTTGCAGTACCTTTGTGGAGCGTGCCATCTTTATCCCCACTGTCGTTTTGTACATTTCTGTACGTCACCAGTGAAGGGGATCCGTATCATCATAGCTTATGAGGGTTATGTGACAATGCATCTCGTACCGAATGCACCTTTTCTGAATCCGTCGAAACATGCATGAAGTTTTCTCTTTTAAAGTAGGTCTTCACCAAACTGAGAAACGGATAAGTAGTACAAATCAACTCTATCAGAGAAATGATTCTCATATACAATCATGATTTGCACTTGTAGATATCAGTGTCATCGTAGTATCCTATCAATGCGCAAGCAGTTACTTGTATAAATTATGATACACATATACATGAAGTATTTATAATACCATGATGTAAGGAAACGCAGTACAGGAACAGAGTAAAGACCTATAAAAGTACTAGCCCGTTTGATGCCTTGGCAATATAATCAGGAGCTCGGATCGATGATTCTTACAACTCAGGAGAGTTAAGGTTCGGTCAAAGTGCATATATGTATGTATATCATCAACTGATCCCGAAGATAACTTTGGTACTAACTGAATTGAGAAGCCAAGTTATGTAACCTGGGACTTTCTTCATTAACGGTGTACACAATGTAACACATAGCATCTCCATCAACATATCGTTCAGCACGATGCTCGACAACATCTCACTTACCTACTTCGTTTTTCTCATGACCTCGAAACGGGTTAATATGATCCTTGGATGGAGAAATTTCGCTGCCAACGAAGCTCGGGATCAGGATGTAACACGTTAATTAAGTATGAGCCTGTCAATTATTTCTCTCACAACAGACAGAAACATATGCTCGACTACAGTTTAGACGATCTGGCATCCCATCTTTTCTTTTTCTTTGAAATATGGGATTGGATTTATCGGAGTACAAGTGAAAAAAAAATTTCTCTGAACGGAGCACACAAGACTCTTGGACTGAGTGTGAGCGGCTGTGCACGAAGCACATTCGTTGTGGCCGAGTAAAGTTCTCCTAAAGACCTAATTTGAGTCGCGTGCTCTTTCAAAACTTATTGATTCATATCAGGGAGAACGTGTCTCGGTTGTGGCTTGATGCTTATGTAAGAAGTAAAGAAGCCAATCATATCACGCATACAGTGAACGTTTTAAGGAACATTAAACAGGGGCAAATATAGTGCGGACTATGAATCGGAGCTGGATCTAACTCACACACATGTAAAGCCATCTCGGGATGATAGTGAGTGATGGCCGCCGCCAACAGAGTATATAAGAACTGACAAGACATAATATAATCTGCTCAGCCTTCGCTCATTTTCCCATCATCGGGTCTTTTGAAATGGATAAGGAGTTTTCATCCTCAGAAAAGGCGTCAAGCCATGATGGTAACGATGTTAAACACCCTGGCTCATTGACTCTTGATGAGCGAAGGCGTGCTGCTTTGGCGGAAGTTGACAATGCATCTTTCTCCCGCTTCCACTTAAAGATCATTCTTGTTGCAGGTGTTGGCTTCTTTACTGATGCGTAAGTTTTTTCATCAATCCATTTTTATTTCTCTAACTTTTTTTACTCCATCACTTAGCTATGACATATTTGCAATTAATATTGCTTCAACCATGCTTGGATATGTGTATGGCTCTGGGCAGGCACTTAGTACTAACCAGGATCTTGGTATCAAAGTCGCTACACCCGTTGGAACTCTTGTTGGGCAGCTTCTTTTTGGATGGCTTGCTGATCGCTTAGGGCGTAAAAGGATGTGTAAGCATTGTTTATCTTAGATACAACTAACAGAAAACATTCTGATCACCTCCAACCAGACGGTGTTGAACTTATGATAATTATCGTCGCAACATTTGGACAGGCTCTCTCTGGGCACTCGTTTGCTGTCAACATAATTGGAGCTTTGGTTGTCTGGCGTTTTATCATGGGAGTTGGAATCGGTGGTGATTATCCGCTTTCTGCAGTCATTGCCTCGGAGTTCTCTGCTACTAGAATACGTGGACGGCTTATGACGGCAGTTTTCGCAGCGCAGGGTTGGGGAAACTTCAGTAAGAAGAATTCCATCAACAAAATTGTTGAAATTTATATTTAGCACCTTATTTCCTTTTTTGGTTTGTCTAGCCGCTGCTCTCGTTGCTCTCATAGTTGTTGCTGCTTATAAGGGCGCACTCCTCAACGATGATGCGACAACCCTTAATCATGTAGACTACATGTGGCGCCTTCTAATCGGGCTTGGCTGCGTTCCGGGTTGTATTGCACTCTACTTTCGTTTGACAATCCCTGAGTCTCCTCGTTTCACTATGGATATCGAACACAATGTACAACAGGCATCGAAAGACGTTAATAACTTCATTGCGAGTGGTGTCTCTGCCGCTGACCCCGATGATACCACCCAGCGCGTTGAAGCCCCCAAGCGACTTGGGCTGACTTTAAAGCATACTTCAGAAAATGGGAAAACTTAAAGGTTCTCATTGGAACTTCTTGGTCTTGGTTTGCGTTAGATATTGCATTCTATGGCCTCGGTCTCAACTCATCTATCATCCTTGAGGCAATTGGATTCGGTTCTCCCAGTTCCTCTCTCAAAGGGACCTCCAAGGTTTACCAGAATCTCCTAAACATCTGTATTGGTAATCTTATCCTGTCCGCTGCTGGTCTTATTCCTGGATACTATGCAACCTTATTGTTCATTGACTCATGGGGACGCAAGCCAATCCAGCTTATGGGATTCACCATCCTTACTATCACCTTCGTTATTATGGGTTTCGCTTACGACAAGCTTACTGCCACAGCGGCTGCAACAAAGGCCTTCGTATTCCTTTACTGTCTAACAAACTTCTTCCAAAACTTCGGACCGAACACTACTACGTTCGTCATACCTGGGGAGGCATTCCCGACTAGATATCGTTCTACCGCTCATGGTATCTCTGCGGCTTCCGGTAAACTTGGAGCTATCGTAGCCCAGGTCGGTTTTGCCCAGCTAAGAAACATTGGTGGAAAGAACGCATTTGTGAAGCACATTCTCGAGATTTTTGCTCTGTTCATGTTGACGGGTATATTCTCTACGTTGCTACTTCCAGAGACAAAAGGACGTACTCTCGAAGAGTTGTCAAACGAGAATCAGGAGGGCTTCATACGTGGCGCTGCAAAGCCCAAGAGTACGGAATCTCCAAATTAGAACCTTTATCTCCACTTAATTCTTTCTACGTTTCTCCTCTTGTACCATCTGTTGAATGTCGATTGAATAATCAGAAAAAGTAGGCGTCATAGAGCAATATGCGTATTTTCATCTATGTTTCGTCAGTTAGTTGTATTCTCTATCTTGTACAGCAGTTTCATGAGTATCTGTTTCTCGTATAGGAAAGCTTTGCTATTAGTATATCCTTGTCGTGTTGCTGAAATATATCAGTTATCATCTATGTTTCTACATTTGAAGTGCTAACGACGGGTGGCATCAGAATTCTCTGTGGCTTCTCTGTGGCTCCCTATTTTAACCGAAAGCATCTGAATTTAGTAATGCATATTATTATATAATCAATGCTCACGTTCGTTCGGCACGTCTAGATATAAGATTGGCGGAGCTGAATTGGAAATGCCTATCGAAGAGACCTGCCGTTATGGTAATGTCGATCGTAGTGTCGGTTGTTTTTTGATAAATTCAAATGCTTACCGCCTAAGCCACGTGATAGGTTATCTTACCCTATTTACGCTGGCCTTATGATGATATCTTGAAGTTCTTTTGTGGTATCCTGTGTAGTCCGGCTGTCCGAAGTTTCATATAACGCGCTGACAGATATTGCTCAAAGCTGATAACTCAGGAGAAAAGCATTTATACTCTACTGTGGTCTATTAAACCTTGGAAGGAAAATGGGGAAACTGAACATTGCACATCACAAGTCTTACCATCCTTATAGGAGAGATAACATCGAGCGCGTGCGGCGTGATGAAGAAGAAGCGCGACTAAAAGAAGAGATAGAGGAAGGGAGGATGAAGCTAGCTGTGAGTCTTGTACTTTGTTCGTGGATTATAATTTTCTCAGCTAAAAGGTAGTTTGATTTTACAGGATGCTGAGGCTCGGATACAGCTGCTGCGGGAACGTGCGGGGGTTACGGGTACTATGTCCAAGAAAGAAAAGAGAAGAGAGGAGGAGAAAAAGGAAAGGGAGCTATTGAAAGAAGCTGCTGATCCTGAGGCGAGGAAGGCGTCACTAGCCAATGGGCTAACAAGCTTAGGAGGTGAGGGCAAGCACATCAACTTATTTGAAGATCTGGAACAGGCAAGATCACTCAGTAGACACTTAGAATAATATAATATCTAATACATCCCACTTTTTGTAGGCTGATACTGCTATCTCTTTGGTGAGGTCTCGGGAGCTTGTAAAGCTTGAAGGAAAGAAAAAGGGGAAAGAGGGGACTGAGGAAACAGATAAAGGTGTACCCCTGGCTCCCAGTGCTAAGGACCTCAAACCCTGGTACTCAGAAAAGAAGAACGATAAGGATACTGAAGAAATCATAGATGTTGATCAAAGGTGAGTTCTTGTGAATTGACTAGTCTTACTTTAGCTCATCTGTCTTATTCATCTAGGAACCGAGATCTTTTCTTTAAGTCTCGCTCAGACCCATTAACATCAATAAAACGTGAACTAGAGACACGCTATCCATCAAATGCATCCACCTCTCTACCTTCATTGTCAAGGTATCCAAATTCAACAAAAAATCGCGAATGGGGTGCACCTCCTTCATATGTTCCCTCAAAGCCTGATACTTCTAGCTCTAGAACTACGTCTGACCCTGCAAGAATGGCGCGTGAAACGCGGGAGTCCTCTGAGAGGGCACGTGCACAAGCATTAAAAGAGAGAAAGAAGCTGGAAGCGAGAGGAAGTGCTACGCCGTCAACTGTGCGTGGCGGTGACGATGAGTTTGGTGGTGGTCTGTATGGCAATCAGTTCAATGCTCAGGCTGTGGCAGATGCACACCGCGACCGAGATCAAGATTTCAGGTCTAGAAAAAGAGATGACGAAAGGGACAGGAAATGGGAATCTCGAGATAGAGGGAGCGTTCGAGATAGAGGATGGGATGATGAAAGGTCTTATAGAGGATCTAGAAAAAAGCACGGAGACTATAGGTCATAATCAGACTTTCTCGAGTTGAAGATATGATCTTTCATCGTACAACTTCAATCTATGCTTAATATTATTTTATTTGTAGTTAGTACATCCCTTTGTTTACATGTATTTGTATAGGTCGGCTATGTTTTACAGCTTAATTTGCATCTCATATTTGGGCACTACTATGAATGCCCTTCAGTCTTCTTTTCGCATTGGAGCATCTTTCTTGAAAAGTGACAGTAGAAAGTTAAAAATTACGATATATGTTTCCGAATGAATATTTTTTCTGTGAAGACGTAAATTTAGTAGCGCATTTAACGATATCTAATTAGACTAGTTCCTATTCGGGCGGCATCGGCCGATGACTCGATTTTTCTAGTCTAAATTGACTGACCATGTTCAGCTCTTTTCTCCTTCATCCTCCATCCATGGCCTCCTTCGTATCTCGTTCTGCTCTCAACACTGCTCGTGCTGCATCTCGCACCGCATCTCGTAGTGCGGCTGCTGTCTCGCGCACTGCAGCGAGGTCTTTTTCTCAAGCTGTACGTTCTGCAAAGGCTGCACCAAGAGCTGCTACTCAGGTCAGTAAATAACTAGCAGAATGCTAGAAAAAATATGAGTCATAAAATTATACTTACGATATCTACTCTATATTCTTTAGACTCGCGGTGTAAAGACTCTTAGCTTTGCTGGCGTTGAGGAGAAAGTATATGAGCGCTCTGACTGGCCATTGCCAAAACTCCAGGAGTACCTCAAGAACGATACTCTTGCTCTCATTGGCTACGGATCCCAAGGCCACGGACAGGGTCTTAACGCCCGTGACAATGGTCTTAATGTCATCGTTGGTGTTCGTGAAGGAGGTGAGAGCTGGAAGCAAGCTATGGAAGATGGCTGGGTACCTGGAGAGAACCTCTTCCCTATTGAAGAAGCTATCAAACGTGGTACTATCATCATGAACCTTCTCTCTGATGCTGCACAGAGCTCTACCTGGCCCACTATTGCTCCCCTCATCACTAAGGGAAAGACTTTGTACTTCTCCCATGGATTCTCCGTGGTATACAAGGATCTTACTCACGTTGTCCCACCTAAGGACGTTGATGTCATTCTATGCGCCCCTAAGGGTTCTGGTCGTACTGTCCGCACTCTTTTCAAAGAGGGACGTGGTATCAATGCTTCCATCGCCGTCTTCCAAGATGTAACAGGAAAGGCTCTTGAGAAGGCTACTGCATTGGTGTTGGTATCGGTGCCGGTTACATGTATGAGACCACCTTCGAAAAGGAGGTCTACTCTGATCTGTACGGCGAGCGTGGTGTACTCATGGGTGGTATCCGTAAGTTTTCATGTATAATTTATTTTCTAAAACTCTTATCTAATACTTAATTCACAGAGGGTATGTTCCTTGCTCAATACAAGGTCCTTCGGGAAAACGGCCACTCTCCATCAGAAGCCTTCAACGAGACCGTCGAGGAGGCTACCCAGTCCCTCTTCCCCCTCATTGGTGAGAAGGGTATGGACTACATGTACAATGCATGCTCTACTACTGCTCGCCGTGGTGCTCTCGACTGGGCCCCCATCTTTGAAGCTGCAAACAGACCAGTATTCGAAAAGCTCTATGAGAGCGTGAAGAACGGAACTGAGACCAAGAATTCTCTTGAGTTCAACGGCCGTAAGACCTACCGTGAAGACCTTGCTAAGGAACTCAAGGAGATTGACGAACAGGAGATTTGGGTTGCAGGTTAGTTATAGAGTTTTACTTCTCTATGCGATTTGAGTTTACTAACTTTTTTATCAGGTAAAACTGTACGCTCTCTCCGTCCCGACGCAAAGCAGTAATTCCGAGAATGTCTTTCTCCTACAAAAAAAAAGAAACTGTCTGTAAACACAGATAGTTTCAACGTTCTTTTCTCTTGATGCTACGCGTATAGATCGGCCTTGATGCTTATATTAGTTGTTACGTTACCTTTGTTCGTGTAAAATTATCGCTTTTGGATATCTACGGTAGAAAACCAAAATGTTTTTGCTGTGAAGATGGTTGATTAATGCTATGAAATATGCCACTCTGATGAATGAGAAACTAAAAGAAATATTGGAGAGCCAATTTTATATATGTATAAAGCCATTACTGGCTACTAAGCCAAGGCTGCTATGTGACTATCATGAAAGTTCAGGTTCACTCTACACAGAGTTATTATTTTTGTGTACTGGTTTTGATATAAATGCTAACTAAGTCACGAGGTTCTAAGTCTTAAAGTAACTATTAATGGAGTGGCCCGGGAATTCAGGTCCGGTACACCCGCTTTGAGGTATCATGCAATTAGGAGCCATATATATTCTCTTAGTAGAACCAAGCTCGGGACATCAACAAAACGCCATGCTTGGCCAGGTCTGGAACGCAAGAGGTGTTACATGGAAGGATGTAAGGCAAGTGTATTCCGCACATGGATTCTCAACCTTACCCAGAAATGTGAGTAGAGTTTATCTGAATCTCAAACAATACATTTTCGGTTTATCGTATTGTCAACTCCGTCTCTTTGTTTAGTCGTTTCTTGCGAAACGGAGAAATATATCTCCTGCACTACGATCTCAACGGCGAGATGATCTAGTGACGGGCGGCCTACTAGTAGCTGAGAGATCTGTATGTAGGGGGAAACGAACTATCATATCTGCAGCAGCATCTGGTATGATTGAACCGGATCGGGAACAAGGACGTACAATAAACGGAATTCGTGAAGATAGAAGCTCAAGGGACAAACATGGGAAGAACAACAATGTGGAGTTATCTACACTACCACTTGTAAAAGCGGATGAGAAGAAGGTGCATATCGGTTGGGATCCACTTAATTGGTCACGATTGTAAGTATTTCAATAATCACTATCCCGAATAACTGGGGATGAGGGTGAAAAGGGGATGTAGCTACACAAGATATCTCAAATGAATACCCCCTAAATGATACTGATTCCATATGACAGTCATAACTTCTGGCTTAGGGACCATTGTCGATGTCCGAATTGTTTCCACCAGATTACGAAGCAAAGACTCATGAATACCTTTGACGTGAGTCGGTGACTTTTATTATCACACTACAGGTTGGACTAATGTTTAGCGGGTTGAAATAATAGATATCACCAGACATTAGACCGTCACAAGTTGAAGCGACAGAAAGCGGATTGAAAATCATTTGCAAGTCTCCGATTTGAATATCTAACTTATAACAATTTCGAGTTGACATCCTTCGCGTTAAATATTATAACAGGGAACGGATTCTCAGCTCCGCATGTATCTTTCTATCCGTGGACATGGCTGAAACTACACTCACACGAGAAGGTTCCGTCGAGTCATGAAGAAAATGTTTTATCACATTCTCCGGAGTACGCGACGCTTCTTCTTTCTGAACACAAGGTTCACTAATTAAATTGATTTTGTTTTATACACTTAGAAAGGTCTTATGGGGTGCCAAGATTGTCCAAGAGCCACCTACGCTTGATCATGACTACGTGATGAACGAAGAAAAAGGATTATGGAAATTATTAAAGAAGATTGTGAATGAAATCCAATTTCAACAAACCCCTATCCTGGCTAACTGAGAATAATAATCTTTTGGCTGTACGTAATCAGGATGCCTTCGGGTTTTGTTTCATCTCTGGAGTGGATGTTACGCCGGAAGCTACAGAAGAGCTAACATTACGCATTGGGAGAATCAGACAAACACAATGTAAGAAAAGTATATGAAATACTATCTAAATTTGACTCAAGCTTCTTCTCAAGATGGCTCTTTTTGGGACTTCACATCAAATCTTGCAAAAGGCGATACCGCGTATACCACTCTCGCACTAGGCGCACACACTGACACAACTTACTTTGTACGTATAATTGCTACTAAGCACACTCCTAAAATTTGACGATGAAATACTTCTGTCCAGACTGACCCATGTGGTCTTCAGCTTTTTCATCTACTTGAACATACAGACGGTCACGGAGGCGAAACTTTACTAGTGGATGGCTTCTATGCCGCATCTATACTCAAGGAATTACATCCCGATGCGTATGAAACACTTGCTACGGTGCGAGTACCTACGCACGCAGCCGGTGAACCTGGAGAATTGTTCCGCCCAACACCTACGTCTGGGTACCCTATACTAAATCTTGATCCCCGGAGCGGAAAATTGATACAAGTAAGGTATAACAATGATGATAGGAGTGCCATGAAAGGTATGAGTGTGGAAGAAATAGATAAATGGTTAGGATTCTCGTTCGATTGAAATTGTTGCCGTTTCATTACAAGTTTTTTTGTTTTAAATTCTTTGTCCAGGTACAGTGCTCTTAGATTATGGAATGAAATACTAAAGAGTCCAGACTCGGAGTATTGGGTACAACTTAGCCCGGGGACAGCAGTCAGTACGTCCTCATCAGATTTTGTTGCTCTGGCGCGAAATAAATCTGACTTTCATACTTCATCAAAAGTTGTAGATAATCATCGCGTACTCCATGGTCGTTCGGCCTTTGATGGGAAGCGACGCATGTGTGGCGCTTACATTGGTATGGACGACTTCCGGTCGAAGTTGACAGTGCTATCTGAAAAATTCGCTGAGGAGTCGGAATCGGGAAATAGCCGTAGTAATTGGAGTCCTTTCTTTTAGGATCTTTCAAATAGGCTGAGTTAAGGTCCGGACCACTCAAATGATCAATTAATATCTTTAGTGCTCCAGAGTTTCTATATATCCATATAAAATCTGTGGATGAATAGTCAGTTCATCCATGACGCAGAGGAAGCGCATGTGCATGTAAAAAAGGTAACTATCAGAGTGCCAGCCCAGGGTAAACTCTGTTCACAATTTCCGCTACTGTATATGTATGTGTAAAAGTACCCTCCTCCTCTGAAGAGATTCAGTGAGGAAGAGAACTTGTTCCTTGTACCACTTAGCATAATTAGGAAAGAAACAGATTATATTTAAGAATACAAGTATATATGCATCGCATACTTTTTTGAATAGATCAAGGATAGAAATTCGAGGAATGCTCATGCATCAGCTCCCTCTTTGATAGATTTGAGAACGTAACCTTCTAATCCACCACATAACCATAACTCTTGCACGCTAGGCCCAACAGGACGAACCTGGTATTCTTTCACAGATCCGTCCTCGGCAGTTACGTTCACCTTTCCGCTGGACATGTCTACTTCAATCTCAAATCGCGGTAATACAGTAAGCTCGCCATTTACTCCTCCTGCACCGCGCTTGGCATCCTTTGCAAAGTCACGAGTAAGGTCTGCAACTAGTTCAGGACATTCCATACATACAAGACCGTTGTTGATGGCGTTACGCTTGAAAATGTCACCAAATGAACCTGAGATAACGAGTGGTATTCCAGCAGATTTCAAAGCCGTTGCTGCTTGTTCTCGTGAGGATCCTGTGCCAAAGTTGTAGCCAGAAACAAGAACAACACCCGATTTGATGTCTTCGGAAGGAACAGAAGGTTGTTTAGCTTTCAGAAGCGTGGAAACGGTACTAGCAAAGGAGGGATCATAGTTTTCCATAACGACCTGGGCCTGCCTTTCAAAGTAATATCATCTTCATAGGTATACTTTCCGGGATAGATACCATCCGTATTCAGGTTATCCTGTGGGGCGAAGACAAGAGGCCCTGAAAACTTTCGCGGGAATCCATTGAGGAGGGGTTCATTATGGGATGAAGTTCCATCCTTTTCGGACGATTCTGGTACATTTTCAATAGAAAAAATTGGCGTCTTATTCTTCGGAAGTTGCGATGGATCGAGAGAATCTGGGCCACAAATAATACCCTTCGTGGCACTGGCGGCTACGACAGCTGGGCTAGCGAGATAAGCCAGTGCTTTCGGGTGACCCATTCGACCCTTGTAATTTCGATTTGTCGCACTAATGCCAACCTGACCTTCTTCCAAAAGTCCAGTTCCAAGACCAATACATGGACCACAACCAGCAGGAAGCACTTTAGCTCCGGCCGAAAGAAGAATATCCCAGTCTCCACGCTTCTCGGATTCACGTTGAACGACAGAGCTTGCTGCTGCAATATAGAAATCAACGCCTGGAGCAACCTTTCTTCCCTTCATCACCGCAGCAGCAGCAGCGATGTCTGACGCCCGTGAATTCGTACAACTAACCAGATATGCTTTCTGAATAGCAATTTTTTTTGCTTCAAGCTCAGGTAAAGGTGTAGAAACTTTAACACTGTTTGGACCAGATACGTGAGGGACTAGAGTTGATAAGTCGAAGACTAGATGAGATGAATATGAGGCGCCTAAATCTGATTTCAACACTGATGCTTTCAATGAGTTTAGTCGTCGTTCATTAAGCCTTGGATGCTCAGGAGGAAGAGGATTAGAAGAGGAGATACCAGAAGCAAAGGTTCGGAGTTCCAATTTTTTGAGAACAGAATCATACCATTCCAGTAGGATACTGTCTACAGGGAAAACGCCCACAAGAGCACCCCATTCGGTTGTCATATTTGCAATGGTTAGTCTGTCATCCACAGACAAACATGAGATACCTGATCCACCAAACTCGATCGCAGCATTCAACACTTCGTCTTTGTTGAATGACCCGCATAATGCAACAATCACATCCTTTCCTGTTACTCCCGGAGCAAGTGTTCCCTTCAGTTCCACTTTTACCATGCGAGGAACTTGCCACCAAGTTTTTCCTGTCGCCCAGATCGCAGCGGCATCTGTGCGTACTATTGGAGTACCAACACAGCCAATCCCTCCATACATATTACTATGACTATCACTAGCAACAGTCAGAGTTTGAGGAAATGCATATCCTTCTTCAACTAGGACTTGGTGTCCAATACCACGACCGGCTGGGTAGAAATCTACCCCATGTTTGCGTGAAAATGCTTCTATTGATGCATACTTTGCTAAGTTCTTCACAGACTTGTTCTGTACATCATGATCCAAGGTGAATACGGGTTGTCTAGGATTAGATATCTTCGTTGCACCTATAGAGTTGAATCTTATGTCACATCAGCCTATGGTCACAAAATTGTTTTATTGGCACAAACTTCGATATGACGGGACCTGTATTGTCATGAGTCATAACATGTTCAGGTCGGATCATCACATAATCCCCAGCTCTGACCTTCTTTCCGGGGGCTAGGCCTACAGCATATTTTTGCACAACTTTTTCTATCACAGTTTGTGGAGTACGTAACTGTTCATTGTTTGCTACGGTTGCAAAACGGCGACTGAGGCACCTCTTCCAGTTGAAGGTGTGTATAACACGCATGAGAAATCTTTTTTTACTGATGCACTGGATAGATCATGGAAAGGAGAATCAGAAGAACATGGGGGAGGTCCTAAAACAGTAATTGTGATTGGTCAAACTCAAGCACGTGCTGATAAATTTCCCATTCTCGACTAATTTAATAACTGAGCTCATCCACAACATCAACTTCAGGATCGAAGGATCGAAGATGATCATGATAGCAAAAAGAGGTTCCTTCAGGATCTTTATGACAATTTACATGACTCTTATCAAAACTGTATGATATAAATCGAATGCAAGAACTTCTTTATGTAGTGGTGACCAGTTTTCTCCTCTCTACTCGGTTGCATTGAGGGATCCACCTTTGTGCCCCTCTTTTCTGAGTTATTCCTTATACACACAACCTACGGTTAAAATGCGCATCATTTTAGACGGCGATATGACACTTAAAGTAAGTGTAGAAGGATCAGAATTCGTATTACAACTAATAGACCTGCAATAGAGACTCACAGGTGAGCCCCTTTTCCTTCTTCAGAATTTATTCTTACAGGGAGAGTACAGTTGCCACGGCTACTCTCGTGGTATGTTCTTACCAACTGATCGCAAGTTGATGTTAACAAATCTAAGGTCTATGAGTATCTTATCACTGTACAAAGCGAGGTTAAAGCTCAAATCTACTACTGGTTACTGATAGATAGCTTGCTGAAAAGAAACATAGATAAAATTTATATATCCATCGAAGTTGTCCCTACCAAAGGTTTTATTTTACTTGAATCGCTATGTTATAGGTATCTCTGCTATACTTGTACTATCCTGTAGGTCATAATCATACTGGTTTGTATCTTTTACTCAATTTGAGAATAGTGAACTTTTTAAACAGAGATAGTATTGTAAATCGTTTTACGACTCATAAAATGTATTGTTCATTTTCCTTTGCAGAATTGCAAGAACTTTTATACGCTCGCAACAGGTAAGCTGAGACAAATTCAGCCTGTTTATATTCCTCTGAACTTTCCTTTTCGAGCAAGTATTAGCATGTATAGGGATTATACTTGTCGAAGGTTTTGATCTTTTTCTTCGTTTCATACAAGCTTTATTTATTTCAAATCTAGTTACACTCTCCATACGAACCTACGCCATATGGGAACGTCGACGCTCGATTTTATATATAATGTTCTTGATGTTTTCAGCAAGTGGGATTTAGAGTCCATATACCTCTCAATCGTTGACCTAGATTTATAGGTTTCTTCCTCAGGGATCATTTGCTCTACCATTCGTTTTCTAAGCTCTATCCATGGCAAGTTATTATTATATGATACTCGAGAAAAAGCGCTGATATACAAAATTCAATTAGATGAATCTCAGTCTCCACAGCCTCTCACCTTAGTGACCAATCCAGGATGTCTGATAATTGTTAATAGCAACGGAGGCTTAGAAAATCTGATCATCCATATTGTTTTTGAATTTGGTACGCAAATGACCTAGCTGAGTCGAGAAATATCTTGACTGTTCTTCTGCATTAGTGGTCCTTGTTCTGCTTGTTTACAGAGTTTTAGGGCATTGTAGATATTAGTCGTTTCGCTCGTGATTATGGAGCTAACTGAGAAAAATAGTTAGCAACTTGAAGCATCCTGGTTCAATCATAGATACATTGTACCGAGATGGTAAGTATTTGTCGACATCATCAAACTATCTATCTGACATCAATCAGGAATCGGATACTTCGCATTTATCATAGGTAAAAATGATGGCAAGATGCCAAATTAAAGACGTCGAACTGACTATCAATCAAGTGACATCCACAATAATTGTGTTTTTGGTAATTCACCTAGGCGAAAGTGTAAGTCACAATCTATGGGTCAAACTCCAAGTATAATTTCTAATCGTGACTTGTCATCTCTGTTCATATAGCAACCTTCAAGTAATCTGCTCTTGGTGTATGTCGTATTCCAGTCTTATTACTAATAGTCACGGCCGTCTGAGTCCACGTTCAGCTTGCAATCCATCCTACACAGTATCACCTGCAATCGCTTATTGTTACGATTACGCAGTGTACATAGTCATCGGGACGAAGACGTAGATTACAGTTTTACTCGGACGAAAGTTCAGGTCACCTGCCCAGAAAGAATTAGGTGGAATACCTCGCTGAATACGGCTGGATGTGAGCCCCGATGACGATGATATACAGTTTCTAGAATATGGAGGGCTGGTACTCACTTCCTTTTTACACAAAAGTGATGTATGGAGCTGCACGTCCTTCAATGAACTTAGATAATAGTGGGTGATTCACCTTTTGCGCAACACCTAGATTCTATATTAGTACATGTACATGTACATATTTGAAATAGATACCTCAAAATACTCATTAAGAAATAAACTCTTCTCAACGTAAACATGTGTAATACGCTTCTCTGCAATCATTTTAACATTTTGCATGTTTTACTCCATCAGTATTGTTTGTACGTGTGAGGGTTGTCTGAGTGCGGTTTATCATGGCTTCCTTAAACTGCAATTGTATAAGTAATATATACAAAAATATAGACTCTGCTGACGCTGTATATGTATGAATAACCAATTGGAGTTTCTCTTGAAATTGTCAAAAAAGGATATTGATTTTTTGACAACAACTTTCATCATCTATACTTTCATAGTCTCGTATCACTGATATAGATTGCATCAATAACAACATCATTATGCAATAGATGATGCCAAAGAAATCTTTCACGATCTTTGTAGTAGTATAGCTACCATCACAACCGCCCGATAACCATATAAATTAGCAGTAATTCTTCATGGCATAGTGATTGAACTCCCTTCTACTCGGTCGTACGGTAGAGTCCATCTCTGACCCCTATCTTTCTTAGGAGTGCAACTTATTTTAGAAATGTATATAGTCAGTATGCACATCAATCAGGTTGCAGACGATCATATGCTACTACGTGTAAGTGCAGAAGGAGCAGGATGCAGACATCAGCTGACAGACCTTCAACAGAGTCTCTCAGGTTTGCCCCCTTTTCTCCTGATCTGGATCCATTCTTACAGACTCCGAGATAATAGTTTCCATCGCCACTCTCGTAGTATGTCTTAACAAATCTTGTACACTATATTATTAATAAGCATCAGGCCTATGAGTACCTTATCACCATACAAGGAGAGGTTGGAGCTTATTTTCTTAATTTATGACAGGAAGATGATGTACTCAGAAGAAACATAGATAAAGCTCATATATCCATCGAAGTTGTCCCTACCAAAGGCCTTATTCTACTGTAACCGCTATCTCACTGTTATCGCTGCTATACTTGGGTTATCATGTAGGTCAAAATTTCCTAGATTGTACATGTACATATCACTTAGCTTGATGATAGTGAATTTATTTGATAGAGATGAAATCGTAAGCCTTATATGTCCTACGTGAAAATAAGTATTTTACAACTAATCCCAATAGAACTGCAGGACAGTATATACACTTGAAGGAGGTAAGCCAAGAATATCAAAATCGGCCCACACGTTGCTAACCTCCCCTTCGATAAGTTATACCATGTGTAGGAATTATACTTGTGGAAGGTTCGAATCCATTTTTTATGCCCCCGTAATGAATTTTCTCCATATCGGTTGCAGCTACACTTTCTATACGTACCTATGGAATTTGGGAATGTCAGCGTTCAATTTTGTATATAATGTTATCTACAACCCTAGCAAGTAAACCTCGAATCTTATGCGCTTCATGGGTTCTAATATCGATTTTTTAGGCCTCAACTATAGGAATTACCTATTTTACCGCTAATTTTCTTGCGTCACTTGAAGGTGAATGGATATTATACAGGTTAGGGTAATTTACTGATACACGAATACATGGATCTATCAGACGTCTCCCAATTACTTCAACCCTCCGATCTACTGCATGATCCTGGATGTATGATAGTACCATCTAGAGACGAAACCTTAAAAAACTTGATAATTCATATTATTTTCGAACTAGGTACCGGATTGACGTGATTTCAACTACTAGTGATCTATTTATTGATTTGAATCCGTAGTAGTCCTTTTCCTACTTATTTACAGGGTCTTAAGGCATTGTAAGAATTTGTTGCCTTGTATCAGGCTATGAAATTGACTGACTTTTATAGTCAAAAAGCTGAAGTATTCCGGTTCAATCATGGATACATTGTGCAAAGATGGTGAGTAATTGGGTTTAGTATCAGATCGTTTTTCTGACACTCAGCCAGGAACTGGATACTTTATCTTTATTCTAAGTAATGTGTGATTGAGGGGTCCGTTCAAATGCATCCAGCTGACATTATACAAGTGTCGTCCACAATAAATATGATCTTGGTGATCAACCTAGGCGAAGGTGTAAGCTATAATTTCATTTTCATGTCAGACTCTTGCACTAACTTTGCATCAATTTTTCCTTCAATAGGAACCTTCAAGTAATCTACTCATACTGTACGTAAAGCTTCAATTTTACTAAACACAGGATTTTAAAACTCCGCACCTTTTGAGTCTACAATACATTCTTCACAGTATCACTTGCAACCGTTTATTGCTACGATTACGCAGTGTACATAGCCACCAAAACGAGATCCCTCACAGCCTTACCGAACAGGAAAGCACTGCTTTTATGCTTCCTGGTCCAGTTATATGTAATTCTGGACCAGTCTCAACTAGATGATACTCGGTGGATTATTGAAAGTTAATGCAGGCATTCTTTCTATATATCTCCTTCACGTCGCTCGATCACCCGGATGTGGAAAGGGGGTGTTGTAGCTCAGGCCGCATATTTATTTTTCTAGTTATTTGCGATATTTAAACGTGTCTGAGTCGGTGTAATCGAAGTTTTTACTCCTTTTCTCTTGTACTTCATCATGCAAGAGCCCGTATACAGATGTATATCAATCTGGTGGATACCAAGTAACATACTCCTAGCCAAACTAAATATAGAATCAATCATATCTGTAAGAGTCTTATCATTTTTTATTGATTGTATTGTAAACGGATCCTTTCCTTGTTTATTATCCTATATTAACTACTACATTCTTAAAACTTGGTATATAACTATTTCTACTCTTTGATAACCCTACATGTATGCGATAGTAATACATTGTACAAAAATTGTGGATCAGACAAACAGTTTACCCTTACGAATACTGTTAAATTAGCTCTAGTTCGGTTCTATAGAGAAGAAAAAGATACGAGACAGGGTGCATTCGAGATGATGAGATTCAAACGAAGATTTAACGCTGCATTTCGATGAGCCGCTTAACTCGGGCATTACGTCGTTTAAGAATGTCCGCGTGGATAACATTAGATCTTAACTCAGCCTCAGCCTATTTTTAAGTATCTCAGTGAGTTATTTAGTATACCTGAGAGATAGGGAAAAAGTGTTATGTACCTGTAGAAGTTTGTCTGCTTGCCACATGCGGGTTGGAAAACTTTCCAAGGTGATATAGACAGAAGAGATGGATTGGCAACTCAATAGTTCTGCCTCGCCTTCCTTTAAAATACCGATTGCAATTCGAAATAGAACATCTAGTCCATCAACGAAGAAAAGGTCCCAAACTCTGAACAATGTCTGGTTGGAAGTAGAAGGATGATGGTTTTGTTCAACCCGTGTGAGATATCTATCATGGTACGTATGTAACTCACCTCAACTGGGAGACAATCAGTAAACAGAGACAAAAACCAGGAAAAACAGATTGCGGGAAGATCGACCCAAGTCCTATCAGATGCTCATGCACAGATGGCATTAGATCATTGACGTAGTCCATGAGAACTAGAGGGCAAGCTCTAGAAACCAGTAATGATGGAGAGAAGAAATCCGCAGGCAACAATCGCTCGATGATCGCAACTAATACCCAAAACGCTTCTTCTTCATTTCCGAAAACGAGAAGTAGTGTAGATGTGATTAGATTCATCCCCTGACAATATCCAACAGAAGGATTTCGCCTATTTCTGATGTTAGCACACTTGACAAACCTAGTAGAAAATAGTAATATCAATGAACCTGCTGTAAGCAACGAGAACTCTCCGTAATTTCTCGATCCCGGGTCCATCACCACCAAAAAATACGTTCAGAGGCATGGTGCGTCCTACGTCTTTCTCAATCTCATCCTCTATATTTGTTTCTGCTTTTCCATTCAACAAATCCCCGAACACGCCGGGCTCCATCATCTCCAGTGCACCGCTGCACTCAAGCCATATTTTTGCACGGTAAGACAACGGTACACCATCTCTTATCAATCGCTCAAGATCTCGGCGTTCATCCCGGTTCAACGTATAACCCATCTCGTTGAATCCGATCAGTCCATTAGTATGGTCTAGTTCTTCTTCATTAATAGAATTTTCAGTCAAATCAAGGCCTAGAAGGGCAGCTGCGCTCGACGTATTATTTGTAAGACCCTGATTAGCATAACTACCGACCGTAGATGCGAGTTTCAGTCTAGCTTTGTTTCGTTGTCTGATAAACACATCCCAAGCTCTCTTTCTCAATTCTTGCTTTTCATCGTGTATTTCAATCAGATGGCGTAGCATAGAGCGCATGCGGTTGACACAGATGTGTTTGGGTGCATCAGCGTCGAAAGATAAAACGGCCGATAGAGGTTTGGATCGGACGTTACTGATATTGACATGACTCCCCGATTTCCTTCGCGATGAAATGGTCGAAGACTGGTGCCGCAAAGAGGGTGCTTTAGAAGTTGTTTTCGAAACCGGGCTATCTTTTGTGGACTGAGATATTCTTGAATGTATAGAATCTCTTCCAATAGATTGAGACTTGTTGTCTCCGAACAAAGGATCCATCGTAAGATTATCATCATCCATATCCTGCTCATCGCAATTGCAGTCAATACCTTTGACAATTTTCATAGTCGGTGCATCTTCTTCAATATCCCACTCTTCTTCATCTTTACGATCAGCTATCTTTATCCCAGTTAAACACGCCGGGGAAGAGTTCCCACAGTCGATTGCGCGCTGTAACAAGAGGGCATCATATTGGGTGATATCATAGATGAAGCCATATCGATCAGTGAGTGGCTCGTCCTCATCTTCGCCATCTATGTTTATACGATGATTGGAGAATCGAGATGTTGCCATCGATATCTGAACCGAGGTACGGTAAAAGTCTTTGCTTGTCAATGATACATACCGTTTAGCTAAATAATGTGTTGGTGGTTTCGCCGTGTCGGGAATGATGGAATCCAGGGGGACCGAACGAGGCTTTGTTGATAATTGTTGTGTGACTCCAGTAGTATTTTGTACAGTGTCCCGACTACCCGAATTACTCGTATTCCTTGAAGGAACGATTCCTGCACTTTTTTGTACCACTTCGACGGCATTTGAAAGCTTACGTTGTTGCTCAGCAAAAAAAGGGCCAAGAATATTCCCTCTAAAGAGCGGCGAAGAGGTTGATAGTCGTTTTGGCCGATTCTTAGTAGAGTTTGAGGATAAGGATTTGTTAAGGGAACTAAGAGCAGCCTTAGCATCATTCCCTTGGGTAGGATTAAACACTTCGCCTAACGCGATGGTATCTTGAGTGTTTGTCGAACCCACTTTTTGCGTTTGTCTGCGATCCTTAGATCTCGTCTTTATATCATCTTTATAAGTGACACCTTGCTCCCGCGCATTCATTACAAGTTGCATCGCTAGCTGAGCAATGAATTCGCTGGTTTCATGTCCTTGATCCGCTAAGATACTGGAGGACTCCTTCGACATTACCCGAGTTGCATTAACGATTGCCTGTAGAGCAGAGCCTTGACGGTGAGTAGATGTATAATCAATATCGGTCATAGAACGTGACGTAGAAGGGCTATTTGACATTGCCTCAGGAAAAGTGTCAACGGTCTCACCACCATCTTGGTACAAAGCGCCAGAGTCCGTGATTTTTGTAAGCTGTGGGGGCAAAGGGGTTGGAAGAGGTGTCTCATTCAGGTGACTCAAACTGAGCTCAGGTGATGGAACACAAAGTACATCATTCTTAGCGACCTCTAGGTCATTATCTTCAACATGACTTTCATCTTTATCTGCAAGCATATGTGCCGGTGATCTTGAGACAGTGGGTGGACCTGCTTGGTTATTTTGACCCTCCGAGCTCATACTTCTTTTTTTACCTAAAGGGGTAGCAGTGGGATTCATAATTGAAAAACCAAGGGTACCGAAAACGCTTTTACTTGGCCTACGTCTAGTTCTTTCAGGCCTTCCTGAACCAGATGATGAGTTCGTAACATCTAAAAGAAGAGCATTGCCCCCTGAGGTGTAGATGGGAAGGGTTCTGAGCGAGCCTTAAAAGGGGAAGAGGGAGTCCGAGAGAGTCTACTTCAATCCCAGTGCCTTTGGTTTGCTCAATCGAAGTTTCGGCAGTACTGGTAGGGATGAGCAGAGGAGGACGTTCACGCTTCAGTTTATCCTTTCCCCACCATGTCCCCATTGTCATCCATTTTCCCAAGTTTGAACCCAGCTCAATACTTCTTCTTGACTCCAGATGGTCATTTGACATATTTTCTGGAAGACTTTTAGACAAAGGATTTGTATCTCGATCGAGAGAAGACGAGCTCTCCGCGATCATATTTGTGTCAGAATTAGACTTTTGAGAATTAAAATTTGAATTTCTTGAGCTCGAAATTATAGTTGGTATATTCCCTGTATCATCAGACCCAGATTCGGATTCCCTTATGTTCTCAAGTTTCAGTGTTGGAGGATTTGGTGACTTCTTCATCTCGTCTGTATCTCGGCTCATTTCGACATTATCAGTTAATGCTTCGTTCAAAGACTGAGCTAGAGACTTGATGGAGCAATAAGTAGTAGGTGAGAATTTGAATTTTTGCAAGTGTAATCCACTTACCATGACACTGGGACGTTTGTTCACTACCGGAACCTTGCTTTCACTGACGTTATCCCCACTGACTAGTGTTTCAGATGCGAAAACAGTTTCATATATTCGGCGACCAACTTCTCTTTCAAGTGGTGTGAGTTCCGAGTTATTGACAAACTCTCTCATTCTTGATTGAGCCTCCAATTCGCGTTTCTGCATGAATGTCCTGAGTTTATCTAGTTCATCTCGTTCAGTGCTGATGTCTTCGAGCGCCGAAGATAAAGCTCTGAGGACTGCATTATAGCAGTTTGCTATGTGGTCTAAAGAATCGGTTGTAGGTCGTGATGCCGAAGCCAATGGACTAGCCTTACGAGATCGAATAGAGTTGAATCGAATTATAGTATCTTTGATTTCCGCGTCAGAGAGTTCATGCCACTTTGTAGAAAGTACCTGAGAGGTAGTAACAGGCCCAAAAGTACCAATTTCTCTAGTTCTCCTGAAGTTTATAGGACTATTATCTTTATACAATTCAGAAAAGTAGCATCTAACGTTATTGATAATTCTTCGGGAATATACCAACACATACCAGAGACGAGAGATGGAGCTGCATAAGTAGTTCTACCATTCGTTGCATCAGATGAACTGTCCCAAAGTAATGATAGAGAACGGTCAGACGATATACGACTTGGTCCTGCTAAATCAGTTCGCGACGCTCCCCGACTAATACTCCAACTTCGCTCATTGGGTGCTACTACGGGGCCTGGAGTTGTATCTGTTCCTCTCAATTTCCCATCACGCTTCGACCATTCATTTAAAAATGCAGCGCCGTTCTCGGCTTGTGCTTTGAGAGTGAAATAACTAGTATTCGGGCGGGTATCTTCTTCCGATCCTGTTTGTTTGGAACTTACACGTCCACGACGGGAAGGCTGAGGTGCCTCAGGTGAGAGTGGGTGAGAGTGTATCTCTGGGAGTGTTCGAGGTAACAGTAGAGGAGAGGCTGGATTTGAAGTCATTACATGAGAGTCCTGGTGAACCAGAACTTAAATTAATCGAAACCACTATAATTAACAACCGATCGTTGCAATCATGTCGTCACATGATGATGAATGCATATTACGTAATACTCAAGCCAGTATCACTTGTATACAGTGTATCAGTCAAATGCAAGATTATTGAAGATACCAATTAAAACTTCTAAGAGTATCGATTGAAAATCTGATATAAGTACAACTACTTATCCAATAATGGTTTTAGAATTACTCTCATGAGCCAAACGTAGTCATTCAGTCAGTACCCATGGACATATAATTGAAATTTATTATACGAATTATTACTTGACATGACCAACGGCATCATGTATCAAGTGTAAGAGTAAAGGTAACGAATTGAGCAGAAATGCGAGTTGGCTAGAAAAAGCATGTCAGAAGTCCCCTTAAATATTCGCTGTTTCTCAGCTCACAAAGATCACATTTGCAGAGAATTCACCGCCCGCGCCTACGAGCTTCTTCAGCTTGAGCGTTTGCCATGGCCAGAGATTCCTTCTGCTGTTCAGCTAGAACTCTCCTTTGATTGAAGTAGTCGATCTAGTTTGAGTGTATCACATCGTGTTCAGTAATCAGTTTAGTATACTGATACGTGTAGAAGCATACCCAGCTTTTTGCACAGCTCCCTTCATACTTCTTAAGCTCAGACGAGCAAGAATTGCCTTCGTCACCAGGTTTAACAACGCCTACAGCGTCAAGACAGGTGAAGTAAGCATCCCTGCTCTCCCAACATTTTTGTCTATCTTGACGAACAGGAGGTCTTGTTTCGGTATTCTTGTCCCCAGACGACCAAGGTAGCCAACCCATGTGTGTGTAGAAGAAGTAGTTAATTTAGTCTCAGTCTGTCAAAAGTGTTACATCATAAATTTATGACCTGCCTTTCTAGGTAAAATAAATTATTGATCGGCGAAAAAATAGCATTTAGCTGGTAAGTAGAGCACTTCTGAACGCCCATCCATCGACCTATTAGCGATGGAAATATCTGTAAGTATTAATCCGTAATAATCCAAGTCTTATGCTCATGACTTATGATAAGTCTGCAAACGCTCTCAACAGGTCTATGCAAGGACTTTGGTCAAATCGTAGGTCCAAAGTAAACTTGAATTCCTCGGTCACATCCCTATCTGCAAGTCCTTCGAAAACACCCAAACCTGATGACTCAACTAATATCGACCCTTCTGAGCAACAAGAACAGCCGGCTCTTCAAAATACTAAAGATGTCGTATCTGAAGCTAATGACAGTCTTCCAGAGTCTCGGCCTCCAAACTCTGGCATGAAACGAAAACTCAAACGTACAACAACTACAGACGATACAAGTAAAAGATACAAATTATCTGGCTCCTCTCCCTCGAAAGAAAAAGATTATACACCCCCTTCAACACGGCTTTCGGATCTTGGTGGTGTATCATCTTGTGTCGAAAAAATGCTTGAGCTCGTGGCAATGCCTCTTTGTCACCCAGAAATATATCTACATACAGGTGTACAACCACCTCGTGGAGTTCTTTTGCATGGACCTCCAGGTTGTGGAAAGACATTACTCGCAAACGCCATTGCTGGTGTGAGTATTTAAGCTTTTCGTTAAGTATCGGAACATAACTGGTTCTTATTTCATTGCAGGAATTGGGTGTCCCATTTATCACTGTCTCTGCACCTTCAATAGTATCTGGGATGTCGGGTGAATCAGAAAAAACTTTAAGAGATACGTTTGACGAAGCCAAAGTGAGATTAAGCTAAGTATTAACACTAAAAAAGTTATACTGATCGTCTTTCTGAAGAAAAATGCACCTTGCTTGCTTTTCATTGATGAAATAGATGCAATCACACCGAAGCGAGAAAGTGCTCAACGTGAGATGGAGAGGCGAATAGTTGCTCAATTCCTTACATGCATGGATGGTAAGTCTCAAGCGGTATAATTTTGATGGTTGAGAGGTCAATTCTCAAAACCCGTAAAGATATGTCATGGGAGAAAACCGAAAACAAACCAGTTATTGTTATTGGTGCGACAAATCGTCCTGACTCTTTGGATGCTGCCCTTCGACGAGCTGGCAGATTTGATCATGAAATCAGTATGGGTGTTCCAGACGAGGATGCTCGTACCCAGTACGTCAATCTTTTCATTGCTCAGGATCTCATCCTGATATAGACCCAGGATCTTAGAAGTCCTTTGCTTAAAACTTCGATTGGAGGGTAACTTCAACTTCCGAGCGTTAGGTAAGGCTACACCTGGGTATGTTGGGGCAGATCTTGCTGCACTTACAGGTACAGCTGGCGTAATAGCTGTAAAAAGAATATTTCAGCAACTTTCAGCTGGTACTATTGTTCTTCCAGAACCAGATATGCCCGATCAAGGCCATAGTGAAGACGTTATGGCAGTAGATACCACCTCACCAAGAGACGTAGATCCTCGACCTACAGCGGACCCTATACCATCAATTCTGAAAGTTCCGACATTCTCCAACCTTCCCTCATCTTTACAGACAAACTCAATCGTACATTTCTTGATTGCACACCCATCTCCACTTACACCTGCCCAGCTATCTCCTCTCTACATCTCCTTTGCAGATTTCTCTGAGGCTCTGAAACATGTACAACCCTCCGCTAAGCGTGAAGGATTCGCTACTGTACCAGACGTGACCTGGGCGGATGTTGGTGCCCTGCATTCCGTACGCGAAGAGTTACATATGGCAATCGTCCAACCTATACGCCGTCCAGAACTCTTCAAACGAGTCGGAATTGCTGCACCTTGCGGTGTCTTACTTTGGGGACCTCCGGGGTGTGGTAAAACCTTGTTAGCGAAAGCTGTGGCAAATGAGTCACGGGCGAACTTTATTAGTGTGAAAGGCCCTGAGTTACTGAACAAGTACGTGGGGGAAAGTGAACGTGCGGTAAGACAGGTCTTTGCTCGAGCACGAGCGAGTTCACCATGTGTTATCTTCTTCGATGAATTGGACGCGCTAGTACCAAGAAGGGACGATAGCCTGAGTGAGAGCTCCGCGAGGATGGTGAATACACTACTTACGGAATTGGATGGGTTGGATGAAAGACGCGGTGTATATGTCTTAGGAGCCACAAACAGGCCCGATATGCTAGATCCAGCGATGTGTCGACCTGGGCGGCTTGATAAGTTATTGTTTGTCGATCTCCCAAGCGCAGGAGAGAGAGTCGAGATAGTTAAAGCTTTAAGCAGAAAGCTCCCTCTTGACGATAAGACAGGAGAGGCCTTAGAGGAACTCATAAGGGACAAATGCGAAGGGTTCAGTGGGGCAGACTTGAATGCCTTGATTCGCGAAGCTGGAGTAAGTGCTTTACGACGGGTCGTTGGTAGGTTTGACGAGATGGAATCGAAGGGGTTGAGCGTGGAAGCTGATAGTGAAGGGGATGTCCTCGTGGTCCTGGATGATTTCAAGCAGGCCTTGAAGAAACTTGGACCCAGTGTTAATTCTACACAACGGAGAAAATATAATGCTATGCGAAATAAATTCGCTGGTATCTCAATACGACTGAAGGATCAGGATGTCGAAACTAATGGGGTTGACGGACAGGGGCCTGCTCTATCTACAGGTAGCTCTGAAATGCAATGATTTTGTACAGGTATATGTAGAGTCATGATTACAACGTATTGGTTGATACAGCAAGCTACTACATGTATGTATCCATACAGTACACGCATGCGCTCCCCGGTACATGTATATTCAAAGTTCTCCAACTTTCTTGATTCCAACTAAAACGCGATCATTTCGTCTCCAAAATTCTACCAGGATCTCAGCCAACCTCTCGGGGTTATCCTGTTGTAAAATGTTGAGAGTTCCGTTAAGTGTCCCATAAATCTAAAGTGTATGGATAGTATAACGATACCTCATGAATCATGTGTCCAGTATCGGGAACAACTACTAACTGGAATTTGCCTTGCATCTGACCTATCATCAACTCCTTATCCAGTCTATCTGTCCCAGCCAGAACGAGTAAGCGTGCGGCACGAACAGCCAGGAAACTAGAAGATAGGCCTCTGAACCAGCCTTTTAAATTGAAGTGCTGAATAGACTATCAAAGGTAGATAAAACAACATGAACCTACTTTCCCAATACGGAGACGTTGAGCGAAGAGGAGTACGCCATATGAAAGAAGGACCAGGAGCATTTTTTGGAGCTGGAACAAATAGAGAAGGGATAGAAATTCGAGCAGAAAGTGGGTTGCGAATGGTGTGATTTGAGACACTGTGAAGAAAACCATGGTCTTAGAGCCTAGTCGGAGTATAGTTTGTGTATGATAGATATGATACACACTGCCATTCTATAGCTTCTTCTATACTATCAAAGCCGTCCGGACGACTGTCTAGCAGATGGTGCATATGGGGTAGCGCCTCTATCGCTGATCCTTCTACAACGTCAAGCACCGCAACACCTGCGACTCGATATCTGTGTTCTATAAGGATAGTACAGGCTCTAGTTAGAACGGATCCGCCCATACTATGCCCTACTAGCTTTACAGGAAAATATTGAATTAGACATATGCATTAATAATATCATTGATGGTATACATACTAAGAAGGTTGGAGCCTCTGTAGGATTGGGGTAGAGTGTAGAGAGTAGATTATATGCATCACTAGAAAGGACTCGAATAGACAAATCTTCATCAGAAATCGTTTCGTTAATTGGATTCGTTTTTCCTGAAATTGGTGTGACACATAGTGAGCAAACTGAAGGGTACAGCAAGCGCGTGTTTGGTAAGAGAAACACACCGTGCCTACGAGCATCCATAGCTAGAACGCCACATTCACCACCAGTACGTTCTTGAACTTCTCTTGCGAAGCATGCAAAGCTAAGTCCAGAGTAGCCAGCGCCGTGATGGCATACCATTATTGTACCCTTCCCGGAGTCATCATCCGAGACGACAGGAGGGGTATAATACACGCGAAAATTCAATCCGGAAGCCTGAACGGAAACCTCGGCAGCCTGGGTAAAGTAACCTTCAGCAGAGACTGGTGCAAAATCAGGATTCGGAGCTCGCTTTGGATTTGATCGTGGACCTTTTGGTTGAAAAGAACTGAATACATGTTGGAAACAGTATAATTATGTAGGGATTCCGATGTGTGCTCACGAGGGCAGTGATCCGAGCGAGTCATTTTCTTCTTCTTCACTCTCTTCTACCTCTCCAGTCCTCCCGTCTACTGCAAAAGGCGCAACCGTAGGTAAATGGGAGATTCTGTTCAAGTTTGCAGCTAATGTTGAACGGTAAAGATCTGACATCGTGGATACTTCACTAGTCTGAACGCGTTCCATATTCATTCATTCCTGCATAACATAAATTATACCCACACACACACATCGTGTGTTTCTAATAGCCTGTCTAGTATTTAATTTGTTCATACTCATAAATGATTACAGTATCATCGCTTTTCTCGAGGCGGAGAAAGACATAACGGAGATGGATAAACACCCGCTAAGGACCCTTAAAGAATTGCTTTGTTTCGGAAGATTAGACTCTACCGTCTTTGTGTATGTCTCAAGGGTTGGAGCTGGCACAATGACTACATCACTGACCTCATTTCAGATTCGTTGCATGAACCTGTCATATAAATGGATTCCACTCTTTTAGACAACCTATGAAATCATATGCTCATCAAAGAAATGGCCTCTATTGATCCTAACCACTCAGGTTTAACTACGCCTTCTTTGGAGCGCTCAGCGTCAGACTCCGAATCTATTGCTTCACCCGATTCAATGCCTATCCCCGCCCCAGTATTTGGAGGTAAAGAATCAGAGTATCTTGACACTAGCAGGAAGTCGAAGTCAAATGCGAATGCTTCGGACAGTGATTCGAGTTTCCCCGGTGCTTATCCAAGAGACCCTCAAGATGCTTTAGATGACCTTGCTGATTCTTCTCCCACGAAAGAAGTTAACACTCAAGATACTGCTGAAGGTGCTTTTGGCGCGATGCGTGGACAATTTCCGTCAAGAGAGCAAGTTATGCATGTATTCGATAAAGCTACCAGTTTTCTACCAATCGGTGCTGGATCCATTGGTACTACCTTTCGTAAGAGATATCATAAGATTAGAGAAGAGAGAACTTGACATTGAATTCATCTACTTGTAGTTGGGTCCGAATCTCCGAACTTTTTTAAGCAAGAAAAGGGCGTTGGTCAGAGCAATCAGAACGAAATCGGCCAGAAACGTTTGGATCCTGGTACCGCTTCTCTTATGGGAGTAGCTTCCAACTTCCCCATCAAAGATAGCAATAAAAATAAATCCTCTGGATCCTTGTTTGATCAAGAGAATATAGCTGTCGGTGGAATTGCTTCTGAATGTGGTATAGTTGAAATACTTATTAGAAATTCATCTATTTATTTTCATCATATTTACAGGAAGCTCTGCTTCAGAGACCTTTACCCCAGCCAATCCTTGAACTCTATACAACCAGGTCCTAAATCGTCTGGATTGCCTTGGGCTCCCGCTCCTCATTCAGGTATAGCTACACCATTGAAATCTCTTCAGAACACTGTTGGGGCGTTTGGTACCCTCAGCGAGCACAAAGATGATTCTACGAGTAAAGGAAATCATCAACACCACAATCATCACCATCATCATGGTGACATACTGGGTGAGCCAGTGCAGAATGTGGCTGGTATGACTCCTTTCCGAAAAAAATTATTATAATTACAAATCTGATGTTGAATTCTCTACTGCAGCAAAATCACTCGATCATCCGGATGAAAATGAAACATTCACTAGCGAAAAAAGTCTTAATTTAACTTCTGCATTCGGAGCTGGTTCCGCCGCTGTCCTTGGGGGGGCAGCTGCTTATGATTACGAAGCTCAACGTCCAATCCCTAGGGAAACTTTGGCTCTTGATACATTAAGCATCCCACCTCCACAAGACTCAACTTACTATCCAAATGATCTTTTTTCCCCAAAGGAAGTTTGTTTTGAGCCGAACAATTCTCTGGGCTGTGGGCTACAGCAATTTGATACTACCGTGGCAGATAGTACTCTATCATATCAGTCTCAGAATCTTTCTTCAAATCATCAGGACGAGATTAAAGATACTTTTTTCATACCATCAGACACACAACAAACTACGGACCGTAGTTTCAATGATCTATCTTGCCAACAGACCGATAAATTAGGGACGAACTCACAACCCGGGTCCATAGTTTTCGCAGCCGATAATGGACAGCACGTCATAAACGAAGCTACAAATAGTCAAATGCAGAATCGCTCAGGCACAGAAAGTTGCTTGTATCCATGGGATGCTACTACACCTGCGGCCGAGGATTCCAGTGGCACTCCTTTCAGTGCTCAACAACTTCACAATAGTGCCCTTGGAAAACCTTTGTTCTGTAAGGACGAATATGACCAGCAAGGATTTGCTGACAACCGAAGCAAACCAAATACGACTCGACCCGGACCCACCACTCTTTTGACAGGCGGAGAAATTAGCGGGTTTTTGTATCAAAATAAAGATGGCCCCCGTTCTGGTACAGATAGCGACTTTCCATTGCCGAGTACTGGAGCTAGCGATGTCTCTGTACCAACCCTTTCTGAAAATTACAGATCTCAATATGATATTATGGCCGATACTGACAAAGACAAACTTAATGACACTTCATCAAGTGAGCAGAGAGACTTACTAGAGCAAGGAAATAAACAAAAAGCAAGCTCCGTAATTCCTGGTTTAATTGGTTCTGTCATCGGTATTGGTAGTGCAGCCACTCTGGGAGGATGGTTGAACAAAAAAGCCCCAATCGATTCAACAAACCAGGCGTCCTCCAAGAATACATCTGATTCAGCAGTGAATGATATATCAGATTATGGGAATAACAGCACTTCTACTCAAATTGACGATTCGACTTTCGGCACGTTTGCTACTGGAAATCTAATCAATGAGCCCCCCAATCTCTCATATCAGCCTAGCCATCTATCTTTTTCACCTCTGAACGAACCAACGAACTTCAACTCGTTCGAGGATCATCCATCGATTGCCGTGAACGACTCTGGTGACTACCGAAATGTCCCGGAACCGGATGAGCAATCAAAAGACCAAGGCTTCGGAAATTCTTTCTGCGACCTAGAATCTCAAGATCCCAAATCTTTCGGTGATCGAATTAATGTATCTAGCATATTGGCGGGTGATCCCACGGAAATAGCGAGTAAAAGAGAAGCAGCAGAATATAGTGGGAGTTCGCGGGAAGAGGTTCCAGCCATTCCAACCCCAGATCCCGTTTATAATGTTTCTGGTGATTATAAAGCAGACACCGCGGATAATATAACAAGCTTTGAAGGCATGAACACTGGGTCCGAGCGCACAACGACCAACCAAAGCGCATCAAGACCAAACGAGAGCACAGACCAAGATGCAGAACAGAAAACATTTAGCCCTGGTGTTAATGGATTCGCTTTCGGTGAAGGCGGTGCAGCAACTTTGGTGGGAAGTGAAGACTGGAGAGATCAGCAAGATACTTCGTATCTATTAGAACGTGATGCGCTCGGCGGTTTCGGAGCTGTAAACCAGCAGCAGAGTGCGGTTGCACCTTATACAAATGCGGATACAGATATCTCTGCGCAAAAATCAGAAGACATCCTTGATTTTTCTGCATATAAAACGGTCCCCGTTATTGATCAATACGACGCTAAACCTACGGGAATTTCTGACCCAAATTTAGACGATCAGCTTGATCCCTCAGGCAAAGAACTCGGATTAATCGGTTCTGCTGCTGGTCTTGGAGGTATTGGCGTACTTTCTGAAAACTTGATGGACAATCACGCAACAGATTACCCATCAGAAGTTCAACCTGGTTCTGCAATCACAAGTGATTCGCCTTACTACGAAGATGATGCCCACAATGAAGTTATGTCACGCTCGTTCAACGGTAATGACAATGACCTCCCTCTTTCCCATAGCGTTCCTAGCATGATTACGGGTGACCTCCCAGTAGAAACTTCTGACATCAATTCTCCCTCTTTGGGTGGTATGGTTGCTTCAAATGTAGAAGAAGGTTCCCATCTTGATTATGGTCTCGGAACTTTAGCCACCGACACTGGGACTGGCTACGACGCTGAGACTACTTCTGAAACTAACCGTGTTGCTACGGATTCACTTTTGTCCGGGAAAAGAGATTCAGGTTATGCAGAAGTTCTGGACGAGAGAGAAAAGAAGACTACGTCTACTCATTCCCCGATTCCTGGTCTCATTGGATCTGTTATTGGTGTGGGCGGTGCACTTGCTTTAGGCGGCTTCTTGGCTAAGCACCAACCAGTGGAAATCTCCAGATCCACTCATCGCAAGAGCACAAGTTCGGGAGCAGCAGAAATAGATCCAGCAGGAACTGTAACCGGCTCTAGGGCTGGAACGTCTGACTTAGATACAGGAAAGAGTGCCGGGATTGTAGGATTTGCAGGTACGATATCGAAAACTACGAAAATAAAGTTAAAGAACTGAAAGATATCATAGCAGCCCCAGGTGAAGGCACTTTGATGAAAGACACAACAACTACGTACTATGATACGAGAGATCCTACAGGCCAATATTCGATAACAACTACCTCTGAACCTGTTGATAAGTCTAGGTATTATGGTACCGAAGGACTGCAAGAGAATCATCCAGGTGGGGCGTTGGGAAGTTCTTTCATCGAAGAGGGTGACGAAGCTGGCGATAGCCATGTTGCTGGGGCTTCCGTTCATGAAGGTGCAGAAGTCAAGAGAGAAAGCACAATGAAGAAACTTACGCGAAAGATGAAAGAGAAAATTATGAACCAGCGCAATCACTAATTTATTTTTGCTCCCTTATCAGATCTACATACAAATAAAAACCTTAAACATTTGTTATTTATTCTCGTTTCTTTCTCTTCGTTGATTGTATCCGTAACCCATTTCAAATTCGAATGTCGTCGTGTATTTTGCGCCTCTGTTTCTGCCGATTTTTGTTGACTTAGTATGAGCTGATTATTTTTGAATTATTTGTCTTTGAATTACATCTGTGTATGGCATTTATCATGAATCAAGAAGTAAATTCAAATTGATTATCATATATAAATACATCATTCTAAATCTTATGAGATAACTTAACCAAGAAAACTGATAATTTTAAAGAGCGACATAAAACAAACCAGAAAACACAAGAAAAGGCAGACATATGATGATTGTGAAACCGTGGACTCAACTAAAACCCGGCAGCTCGTCTTGTCGGTACCCTACGTACCAACTTCTTACTCCGTCCCCTCGTCATCACCATAGGCTCGTCTTCCGCCACCATCTCTTCTTCTCCACCTTTGCTCTCCCTCACTTCGCTTTTCTCTTCCTTTTCCTCAATTCCCATACTATCATTCATGTCCACGTCCACGTCCATGCTTCCGCCTCCTCTAGAATCTGATTTGGAATTGCTTTCTCCGATATCCGATAGCAATCTGAGTAAATTTGACTCTTCAGGGTTCTGGTACGTCACTCTCATCTTACTCTTACTGCTATTGCCATTATTTCCATCCTCTCCGGTACTACTGGCACCAGCGAATTGAAGTTTCATATCTTCTCCAATACTGCCAGCAGCCCCAAAGTCACAGCTCGTTGGGAAAGATAACAGAAAATCAGATGAGGAAGTAGCCGATAACAACGGCGTCCCAGACATAGCTCTCTCCATTCCCATAGAGAACAGTCCCGAACCAGATCCAAGTCCTGGTCCTTCTCTTGAACCAATCCGAGATTTGTTCTTTCTCGGCGGAGGCTTTGCACGTTTCGCTGTCGGTCCATATACTGAGCCATCAGCACTACCCTTAGTCAACCGTCCGTCATCACCATCAGTTTTATCATCAATGTTGATACTATACTTGGTCTTGCCATCTGTACTGTGTGCATGATCCTGATCCATCTCGTCCGAAAAGGCTCGTTTTCCTAGTAGGGAAGTGATAGCTTCTCTTAGTACGTTCGCACTTGACGTACTTTCGATACTAGTACTACTAGACGTAGCAGAGATAGAAGTAGAAACGGCGATAGGACTGAAAGATGATTTCGATGTAATTTTTAGAGGAGATGGCGTTGCAGACGAAGGGATACGAGAGAACGAAACACCGGTTACCATCCCGTTCTTGATTTGTGGATGCTTTGGCGTTTCTGGATCTTTATACTTTGTTGGGGAATTGAATGATCCAATATTAGAACGTCGCATATGAAGTGGACGAATGCGGGAAGTTGTAGGCGTCACTGGCACCGGCGAAGACGTCGGAGGGGGTTGGCAGTCGGTGGTATCGGTAGTGGACATAGGGGTCATAATAGTATCATCATTGGAGAAATAGGTATTGGGAAGTAAGAGGTCATTCACCGCCCATTCATCGGTGCTTGAATTAGATCGATTTGTTATGGTATGCTGTTCTTGTTTCGCTGGTTTTAAGGAGGTCGGGGTTTTAGAAGTTTGCGCTAGTTTGTGGTTATTAATCGAGCTATTAACTGTGGTTATCGTGGTCTTCGAGGAACCCTGTACAAATTCATTCGTTATATCTTTCATATCTGCATCACCACATGCACCCGTGTTTGAGGTATCCACAAGAAATTGGTTGCTATCTTGGACGGTACCTGTTCGTACCGTAGTGAATAGCCAATGCAGGTTTACGACAGGGATTCCCCATTCTAGAGCTTTTGTGCATTTTAAACCAGTACCACAAGGGCATATGAGATGGGTATTCTTTCGCGAGAGTTGCTCGGTTACAGTGCCTCCAATCGCCTTGATAAGTCGGGTTGATGGGGTTTTTTCCCAGGCGTTAAGCCCCGAAAGGTGCAGTTTCAATGCATCAGCCCCTACTTTGTTGTCAGAAATACATGATCAAACAGTAATCGGCTTTAATTACCTGGTATAGGTGTCACAATGCTTAGAGGGGTAAACGCAGGGTGCTTATCTACTGCACAAAGCTTCTCCTCAAAAATGCATTGTTCAATCCAACACTCCGTTCGATACTTTGATCTTTCGACCGGATTCGGCTCGTTCAGATAGAAAGAGCTTCCACTATGCGAAGACTTGTTTAATTTACAAAACAATCGCACTGTGATTATACTGCACATACCTTGCTAATCGCACCACAATGTAGTCTACTTTTTCGTCTATATTAGTCACCAGAATGCCACCACGAAGCCTTAGTGCTTCCGTTAACATCGGCCCGTCTGCTTCTCCAAGAAGACGGAACTTAAGTCCCACAAATAATTGTCGCTCTCCCTCTGGGATTGAGTGTTGATCCTTTGTCGATGAAGGAGCGGGATTTAATGCAGCTGACTTTGGTACTGATCTTGTATGGGATAGTCTGGAATCTGAAGATTCCAAGTCTGACTTCATTGCAAAGGATTTTGCTCGCTTAAATGCAGCCTCAAGGACGCTATTCGCTGTATCAGTACCTGATTCCATTTTTCCATTGGTGTGACGTGTTGGAGGGGACTCAGACACTTCCGAAGCCTGGGTACGCGAGCCATTTTTATCTTGTTTATTTGGACTGCGCATCAATCTCCCCTCCTTCATTTGAAACCCCCTCCCTTTCAACAGACCTTCCCATAAGCGTGTAGTCACCTCTGGCAAGCGCTTTACGATCACCATCTCTTCTTCATCTTGCTCCTCGTTCTTAGTGCTTTGTATCTCAGGAGCAGATAAGTGCGACTTTTGTTCTGCTGTTGAAGGTAGTGAAACTACTGTGGGTACTGTCAACGGACATAAGCATTAGATAACCAAGCTGCTTTTGACCGCAAGTTCCTTACTGTGTTGTAATTGTCTTGGACCTGGCTTGGGTCCGGTCGCTATGTACTCGGTCTCGTCGAACTGCCCTATAAATATGAAGATGAGTACAAAGTCGCCTACGGATCACCAGTTATCATAGTCGCACCTTTAAATTTCAGGCAATCCCAAAACCAACTTTCCCAGACAAGACAAATAGGCTTTCCGGTACGTTTCCTATTGAGATTTTCGACAGCCTGCATCTTTGCCGTTAGCCCCTTGTCACTACCAGATACCTCTCTGTCTGGTCCACATAGTAGATGTGTCAATGGGGTGTCCTTGTCAATTGCTTCGATATATCTGCCACCATTCCTCACTAGGTGTTTCTTGATAGAGTTACGATTTTCGATGTCTTCAATAGCAGTGATGCATAAATTTACACCAATGAAGGGAGGTAAACGATGTTTCTCCATAATCTAATCAAATGAAGGTGACTAGTTCATCTCAATTAACAGCTTCATATTAAGTACCTTAGTGACGTCGATAGATTCTCCCTCTAGCCATCTTGAGTATGTATCGTTGATCCAAGAAGGTCTCATGATGGGAATCCCGTGCGAAACACAGAACTGGCAAGGAATGATTATGTGGGTGTTGTATACGATAAGCTAAGTAGACCCACTTTATACTTCGCACTTCCCGGACCTTCACAGATAAGATGAGTAACTCTGTCAGTAAGGTCAGAGTTCGCTTGAGCACCGAGTTCAATTGCCCGTTTAAACAAAGTAGACTGAAGAAGAACAGAAAATAGATGCATAAAAAAAGAAAACATGTGTACTATTAAACCCTGAGACTGACCTTGTCAGATACACCTGATGAGCAAATCATGATTCCGGTGAAAGGTTTTCGAGAGCTTTTTGATAGTTCTATGGAGTCTATCTCGTCCTCCTCATGATAACCTGGTTGTACCCATGCAGGGTGCTTTGAATATGTGGTTTGGAAGGTTCTTGTAGGTGCTGATGGACGTAGTTTTACTCCTGGGACCTAGAGTTTTATGATTCAACGATTGAGTTACGCGTGTCTTGCAAAAGAAGTCTCTCACTTTTGTTGAGCCATGACCCCTTCTCATGACGTCTACTACGGTCTAGTATTAATGAGTGCAATGGTACAATCTAACTAGACGCGTTCACTGAAACATCACGAGATGCTTAGGGCCGGCAAGATGGCGAACTTATTTGTTACTGGGTCACTAGTCACAATAACATACGTTGTAGTGGTCTTGCCTACTTTACATGGATGATTTCACACAAGTCTTTTTGATATATATCGTTATCAATTATGTATTATGATTGTACATTAACGTCGTCAAACGAGTCGATTAGAAAAGATAAGATAAATAACAATCTATTGTCCACCATGTCTTCTACGCTCGTTGAAATTTGAAGACCTGGAACCCTACTAGAAAACGAAGTCAGAATCATCAACGCAGACCTTGGAAGCTGTTCACGTACTTCTTCGGTATATGCATGAGTTTTTCCATCTACGCTACATCCCTATCGGTAACCGTACCAACGACTTCGAAGCCCTTTGTGGGTCTCCTTTCTATCCTTTGCTCCGTTTTTGTCCTCACTGCTTCTTTTGGTACGTTTTCCACTTTCACGAGCTCTTTAACAGCAAGGATTTTTCCTGCAAATTCTGGAGAATGTGGATGATATACTGTTTGCATCCTGCGATGGATCCCGAGAGAAACAAGAGTAGCTTTCTTTCGAGCTCCGAGGGCAATGGCAGAACGTGTCAGCGTGATTTTGTAGTACATTTCGCTCGCTGCGGATGACAATTCGCTGTTATTCATCACCGTCGAAAGCGATCGAGAGACAGTGCTTGAGGCACACGCTCTAGTTACATTTCTGGTACTCGCGAGCATAATGAACTTGGATAAGAGAAGTACAGATCGAATGTAAACAGTAAAGTCAAAGGTAGTTGTCTGAGGATGTCACAGTTGTCACAATTCCGAATAATTTTATAGCGCATCAGTATCACTGTATGCTTATATGATAATATGTCCCATTTGCAAGTCTTCCCTGCATAAAAACATGAGTATTGCTATCGCGTCATTGTTGGAGAAAAGAATGCCTCTCTGTACGACACTTTCCACAGGAAACTATGGAAAAGACTAGAAAAAGAAAAACATTGAACCCGACCCGGATTGAACGGATGGCCTTGAGGAATTACCATTACTGGAATCTCACGCTCTACCACTGAGCTACGGGTCCACTGCAGATCATGTTTTAGATAAGTTTCCAAGGCAGGGATATCCAAGAATTACACTTAAAAAGCTTTACACGTTCTGTTTGGTCTCTTATCCCAAATTGACATAGGACCCGTAGCTCAGTGGTAGAGCGTGAGATTCCAGTAATGGTAATTCCTCAAGGCCATCCGTTCAATCCGGGTCGGGTTCAAAGCCTTTTTGCTTCATTAGTTTCAATTTTTTTAATCTAAGTATACCAAAAAAAATCAATTATATAAGTCCATTAAAACGAGTAATTCATCAAAGCAAATAATGGGATTTGACATGGCTAGCATTCCCCACGTGATTCTGTTTGTGCTTAGATTGTAAAGTTGGACCCTGGTATTTATTGCTTAGCTTAGAAATACACGAATAGCCTTCCTCGTTATACGTCGCCGTTATGGTGCAGCCAGAGCCTATGAATGCTATGCCGAGGCATAGCAAGGCAAAGGTTTCGTTGTTCTTTTCGGAATCAGTTTTTGTTGCCGGCGACGAGCTGACTGGAAAGTTGGAACTTGAATGCAAGGCCGAAAGGGGCTTGGGTATCAGTGACATCAAGGTTGAACTTTTCGCGATCCAAGGTTAGTGAAATAAATTCTTATAGCTTAACTTTATGAAGCTGACTTAATTGTTTTAATTGAACACTGATTCAAAGAATTGACCTCAAAGTATCATTCTGCTACGAATACCTTCCTACATCTAACTCGCTACTTTCAAGGACCTGGTCTGCCCCCTTCAAATGCTGTACATGCTTATCCTTCGGAAAGCGATGACGATGTTCTTCCAGTAGACTATTATACAGCTAGGAAGGGAATCACAACATTCTTTTTCCGATTCCCGTTGCCACAGTCTTCTCCATCAAGCATTGACTTTGGCAAAGGTCTAGCGAAATTAAAGTACGAAGTCAGAGCTAGCGCAGGAATCTCTTGGAGGAATGAAAGACAACGTATCATGGAAAGACAAGAAGTATCTGTCGTCGAGATTCCAAGAGACACTTCAGATTCTGTACATACCGTCGTCGGAGAAAATGGTAGGATCTGGGTGCAGGGTCGAGTTCTTAACTCTTTCGCAGTCGCTGGTCAAGATGTGTGCGTGGAGTTATTAGCTAAAAATCATTCCTCTTTAAGAGTATGTCTTCACTAATATGGGTACTGGTCCCACTTCTAATTATGTCTTCATGTTTTCAGAATTCTAGCCTCAGTCTAAATCTGATCCAACATCTCTGTCTTCCTGGTAGTAGCGAGTCTCAAGGCTCTTTGCCGCTGTCAAGTGACCTTTTAAGTATCCCATACAAGGGTCCAGAATACATCGTTGAACCGGGTACTGAAGGAGTTGCGAATCTCGTCTTTACGGTTCCAAGGCATGCTTCAAGCATACGACCGGGAAATTTGAACACAGGGGGCGAAGACGATGGTCCCCGTGAAGTGGAAAGTTTGTTCAATGTTCAATGTAAAATCGATATCAAGTTTGACATGGGATTCGGAAATAAGGATATCATACTCGAGCTTCCTATTCCCATTACACATCCTATTTCTATGGGCCTATATGCGGAACAACTATCACCTCTGGATGCTCCCCGAATCACATCGCCTGCTTTTAATCTCCCACCTATACAAACCCCCCAGACATAGGGTATGAAGCTATCAATGTATTCACACCAATGTATATGAGTCCTTCTGTATCCCCTACACCTTACTTCCCACACCAGCCTTGGTTCCGATCACCCCCACTGCCCCAACTTCTACCCTTGCAGAATCAAAATTTCCTCTCCCTATCACCTCCCGCAATCCCTCAAGGATACTTGATCCGTTCATCTAGTGCGGATCCTTATATCGCACAGCAACTTCCCATCCCACTCCCAGTCCATTCTCAACAAACTTTATTGGATGTGGATCCTGATTTATCTCAAACATCAATCCCAAAAACAGTGAATGGTCTTGAACCTGAAATCGGAAAAGGCGAACGTGCTTCACGCATCTCTGCTCATTTACGTTTGAGTTCACGAACGCGTTCTGTATCCCCTCAATCTCACCGTTTCCCGGTAAATGCGGTGGCGGCTATAACAGGTTCTCCCGGTACAGCAAAAATTAATCAACAATATCAGAATGTTCAAGCCGCAACAGCCTATGCTTCCCACAGCAACTCGATCAGCCCAATGAACCTGACGCGGAACTCTTATCCCCACGTCCAATTCTTGTTCATAAACAATCATTCACTGTAGACCACGGTACGATGAAAAGTGATCGAGTCCTGGACTTGGAACGTATGGCCGCGGAAGACGTAACAAAGGAGGAAGATACTAAGGGTCATGAGAAGGAGAAAACCCTCCCTTCTATTCCTCCTGCTTCAGAATCAACAATTTCTTGCCAAGATCTCCCTCCAGAACCGACGTTATCTCCCCTCACTGTTCGTACCCGCCCAGAGATCTGGAAAAGGGAAAGTGGACTAGCTGCACTCGAAAGAAAACTTCTTGAACAAGTTGGGACGCGAAAATTGGAAAGCCAACGACACGCTGATGTACGGACTGTAATGCCGATTACGATACCTACACCAGATGGTGCGCGATATGAGCCATTAAACGATTCAGCTATTTCAAGTCTTGCATTGGGAGCGGTAGAGAGTCCAATTGTTGCTTCTCAAGCCCGAACCCCCGAAATAGATCATAGTGAGAATGAATTCACTTTATCTGCGAATCATGTCGCCGTGTCTACCGAAGAAAATGCCAATCACAAAGTAACGAAGGATTCTAAAGAGAAATATAAGAAAACGGAGGCTTATAAGCTACGAAAGGCTGCTACTGGTCGAGTAGCTGCTTGGTTAGGTGGAATTAGTATTGCTTCACCCCCTTCAACGGATCCCACTCCTCCAGTAACAGACTCTCCAGCTTCTCCGGTTGCAGAACTGACTCCTACAAAGGAATCGGGTACCCATCCACTACTTCGCTCGTCGCCCAGTCACATTGCAGGTTCAGTGGCTGGACAAACACCAGAGAAGATACCGACAAGATCATCTGGATTTGTTTTACAGACAGCAAAAGACTCTTCGACATTCACTACTCAAGAAGGGCCTTCGGACCACCCGCATTCTCCTACGGTCACTCAAAGTAATGCTGAGGTTGCTAATGTCCCGCCTGCCCCTGAGGATACTAAGACCCCCCCTTCGAAGCCCGTCTTACGTAGATTCTTGGACAGGCCAGAATCTGACCCACATAATCCTGAGTCAAAGTATGATGTCCGGTCTGCTCGAGGAGGTAAAGGGGGTAAAGTCACTTCGGTCGTAGCTCTTTGGTCATCAATGGCCTCCGATCAGCGTACAGAATCAAATCCAGGAAATTTCGATGCTCAGAAAGCCGGGCCACCTAAACCACACACCCCAAGATTACAACATCAATATGGAGTAACAAAACAGCAGGAGCCAACTAGAAAGAAGCATCTACACGAACCTGCTAACGCTTATACTCACATAAACGTAGCAGATCTGACCGCACGTAGAGCAAAGTTGATTAAATCCACATCTGTTCCTGCTGTTCTATCATCTTCACTAGCCACACCTGTCTTGTCATCTACCGCATCATTGGCTCGCCCCATTCAACAACATTCATACCCCAAACAATCATACCCGTTGGATATTCAACAATCATTGTCATTATCACAAACAGCAATATCAACCTCCGCACAACAGTCTTCAAAAGCTGATATTTCCGGATCAAAGACACCTCTTCAATCTCCTATCAAAACTACAACGGTTGGTGTCAGTGGCAGTCTTGCATTCGGGCAAGCAAGGCTCAAAGATCTTATTAGGAAATATCAGCAAGGCTTTGGACAGTAGTAATGAATAGTAGGTTTTCATACTGGGATCTCATTTGTCTTTCTCGTATCTTATCTTGCTACAGTTATTCCTTGTTTTCGGTCTGCTTTTTGGCTTCATTATATTGTACTACACGGACAAATAATCTCCTCTTTTTATCATATCTATTCTCCTTTTCTGTTTTTTTATCTTGTTTTAGTATATCTGAGCTACTTACGACCCACCTGTAACGACTTCGACAAACGAAAGACGATGTAAGACAATCATGCAAATAATGTTTATTTATCATGCTTATTTTCTGATTTTTCTTGGAATTGTGTTATCTTATCAAATGCAGTGTGGAACTTTTTGCCTCTCAGGCTTTACCATCTTCGACTTATATGTGTGCACGCGTGAAAGAATCTGGGAATACAGTTCTATTCGTCATATGCTAAGGCCCCCTCTTTATCCATTCAAATTCTAACCCTTGAGATAAGGTTATCAATTATCAATTTAGTCCCGCCCCTCTTTCTTTGACGCTTTTAAGGCCACACTAGTGGTTCTGTGCGTGCTTATCGTACCGTACCTTTAACCGCTCACACCTTATTCCCCTCCAGCTAGTAGTTACTCTAGTAAAGCTTAGCACTCGCAGATGGCTACAAGGGCTAACTCAGTTCCACACCCAACCCTCGTTAAGGTGAGAATATTATCGGTATTCTTATTGGCTAAGCCATACTTACCCCTTATAATTTTGACTTGGATTACAATTTATGCAGGTTGATCCATTCACGTCAGTTATAACTCCCTTCTTTTCTTCTATCGACAAGTTAAACTTAGAGTCTTGAATAACTGACATAATTTATCACATCGTAGTCCGGCTGACCAACAGAAGGTAAGAGATTTCAAGAAAGGGAACGAGGGATCATAGATACCAACTTAACTACTTTCCCATCAATCCCTTTCTTCTTCTTCCCCCCCCCTTCGATTGTCTTATCCTATTAAATAATACAAATAGGGGATACACAACCGTTGGCAGTAAGTTGCCCGCAACTTAGCTCAAAGTCCCTTATTGAACACATGTGGAACTAACAATATTACCTTTACCACGGCTCTGGATAACTGAACATTGACAGCCCTGATATTCCACCCGTGGCTACAGTGAAACCCGGTGATGTAAGCATCAATCTGTACAACTCCTACATCTGAAAAATACGCAAATACTGATACTAATTTCGTAACTTTCTCGGGATAATTATAGGTCTTCAAGATTGAATGTGTCGGTATGCATCAGAAGCCTATCACCTAAGAGGCGGTAAAGAGGGGGTCCTTCTCAGCCCCTTCCTCTAAATCTGGAATTTTATAGATTGGACAGGGCTCAGATTGGAAACAACGATTGTGAGTAGGCTGGGTTATCATCAATTCAAGGCCGAGAGGAAACCGACAAACTTAAAAATATGTGGAATACTAATGATATTATAACGTACAAAATCCAGGTAGTGATGACATCAAGAATGTGGACCTAACAAAAATCCATAATCTTAGTGGGCCTATTGCTGTTGAAGGAGCAGAACCGGGTGATTGTCTAGTCGTTGATATACTTGATGGTAAATATTAAGGACCGCCTTAATGCTCTGAGAGGGCATGGTCCCTAGGAATTGAAAGACAAAGGTCTAATCACCATTTTATTATAACATATAGTGACGCCATTTGAACAGATGCCCTGGGGATATACGGTGAATATTCTCCTCTGAATTTATATAACATGCTCCTTTAATAGACTCTATGCCTCGCCCGTAGGGTATATTTGAGCTACAGAATGGAGGCGGTCTTTTCGGTGCGCAGATATTTCACGCGCCTATCACTAGCTATGGATATAATATTTATTTATATATTTATTGCTTGGTTAAACAGCTCGGGAATTTGATAGTAAAGCTTGTAAAGCGATCTGGGACTTCAAAGGTAAGCTTTTGTCTATACTCGCATCCGAAACCGAAGATGAAAACACGTAAACGTCTGATAAACTAACAAACTAATCTCTAAAAACAGGGATCTATGCAACGACCAGGCACATTCCTGGAGTCCGTTTCGCAGGTGTTTCTCATCCTGGATTAATGTAGGTACAATGATCCCAGTGAAACTCAGCTCCTATATATCTTCTAGGGCTCTCAAGTTGATTCTGTTCTGAATATCTAGCGGGACCGCCCCATCTGCTGATTTGCTTTCTGCTTGGAACAAACGAGAAGGTGAACTCATAGCCGCCCATGCGAACTCCGTCCCACCCGTAGCCTTCCCTCCGGAACCGATTGGAACATACGTTGGTCAAGATATTCCTAAAGAAGTCTTGGAGAAGATAGCGAAGGAAGGTGCAAGAACTGTTCCTGGGCGTGAGCACGGAGGAAATTGTGATGTACGTCCTTGTTTAAGTGCATACATATATGCAACTTCCTTGCATCTTCAGAACTGAGATTTACTAACTTTAAGGACACATGTAGATAAAGAATTGTCAAGGTACTGTATCTCAGGACGGCCATATATAACAAGTGGCGAAAATGACATAAATTGTTGCATTTTGAAGGGGATCACGTTGTTATTTCCCTGTTTTCGTGAAGGGGGCTAATCTCTCAGTCGGAGATCTACATTTCTCACAAGGAGATGTAAGTGATTTCCTAGACGCACACGTAAATCAGGGAGGTTCACAATCTGAAAACAATGTAACATACAATATTAAAATAGGGAGAGGTAACATATCAACTGCATTTTGTCAGCTAGATGTGGGAATAATAGATTATTGCTTTAGCTCTCTTTTTGCGGTGCTATTGAAATGGTGTGTTGATATCTTAGAGCAACTCTAGAATAAAAGTTTTATCTACTCATGATCATTATTATTTTAGGCCGGTATCATCACTTTTAGTACAAGTATCATCAAGGGTGGTGTTGAAAAATTTGCACTGAAACAACCGATCTTTCTCGTGAGCTCATATATTCTCATGTCTATTCTAGTCTTAGTCCCAGATATACTTAACCGCATGTCCATAATTTAGCCCTCCCCCATTGATCCTTTATACTCAGCAAAGGTATGAGAACCTAACAAACCCTTCTTAGTTACCCCTTCTAAACTTTCACGTAGCTTGTGTTCGAGGGAATTTCTGTCGATTACCGTAAGTACGACAGTTCGTTCATCTCCCAAACAATCCTCGTAAACAATTTATTTGGTTCAGACGGGGATGGGAAACAATACAACATGGATGCGTTAGTTTAATCTTTTGAAGTTTAGAGATCATGACCCCTCATCCCGTCACAAATCTTAGGACGGTAGCCTACAAGCAAGCTGCTCTGAATTGTATTGCTTATCTTATGAAGGTGTGTACCCATCTCAATTATAGTAACTAACAGTATAGGTTCTGAATTTATAAATGCGATAGATTGGTTATAGTAAGCCAAGGTCCATGTAGCTGTGCAAATAGTGTGTCTAACATGTTTCATAATCTAATTGTTGTAGCTCGCGAGCAGGCCTGTGAGTTTTACACATTAAAGATATAATAAATCATGGATCTGATACTCGGCCATTATTTGTGAAGACCTTTTGTTGTCAGCAGCACCGGTGGAAAGTCACGTAGGTGCAGTGGTCGATTCTCCGAATGCATGCGTGACTCTAGCCTTGCCGCTTGGAATATTCGATCATGTCAGTATCACTGGTTGTATGTTGTTGATAGTCCGGTTACTAATAATATCTGATAGGATATATTACCGAGGGACGAGGGGCTTCAGAAGAAAGACTTCGGTCAATGCGCTATAAGGAGCGATGGAGTTATCTAGGTCATAATGGTATTCTGGATAAGAGGTGGCACCAGAAACATCGGGCCTTTTACTCTGGAAAAGTAAAAAGGCGTACGACTGTATTGAAGATGTATAAGTATTCATGATGATGTAGTTGGCGCTTGCTTTCACTGGTAATTGTATGTTTCATGGATGATGAGTGGAGGGAACATTCTTGCTATTAGTACAAAAAGACAACAAGGGGGCTACAAACAACAAACAAAAACTCTTAAGACACAAAGTAGCTTCACTGTATAAATTGCCTTCTACACTGATACCTCCCGAAGCACCAGAAAGTACAGAGTCAGGAGCAGTTATATTGAGTGTTGTTGCGCCTTTCCACTATAAAAAACATTAGTGATAACAAGATAGGAATCACGAATAAACATTACCTGATAGATATATGGGTTTGCTCCAGCAACATAGCTAATGACTGCCTTCACAACAGCTGGAATCTCTGCGAGTACATCTACCTTTCTAACGAGTGCTTTTGGTTCGGTAGGTGTACCAACATCAAGCTTTAGAGACGCTGACACTTGGCCAGAGGCGTCGCTTAAGATCGATGGTGCTTCCCAGACAAATCCAATCTCTTTTGGTTGAGGGTGGGTCGTTTCGGGGTCGACCTTTGGATTGTAATGGATCGCACGAGATTTAATCTTAGCATCATCAGCTTGTTTCTCTCCAGGTAAAGTTGTCTCTGCTGTGACGCAAGCAAGTTTGCCTCCAATTACGAGTGATCCAAAATTGACTTTAACGCCACCAGATCCAGAGCCTTTACTCCATAAGCATCGGGAGTAGTAAGTTCCATCTGGATCGCTGAGATACCACCGTGTTCATCACTTTGGAAATTGGCAAAGTTCCAGCGGGTTGCAATGAGGTTGGGACGCATACCCATGATCGCATGGATATAGATACCCGGACCACTTGCCTCAATTGCTTTCCCTTGTAGATTATATGCCCACTGGATTGGGTACGTGGCCAGAATGAATGAAAGACAAATCCGTCTGGTTTTTCTATATCAACGCCATAGTAAGAAAACCCCCCTTTGGGCCCTTTCCAATCTTCCAGCCATGAGCAGAAGCAGGACGAGATATGTCAATTGTAACTTGAACATCTTCAGAGACTTGTGCGACGATTGTGAATAATTCCGGGTAATCTGAGTCCGGCTTTGACTTGTATGTGACAGAAAATTGGTCCGCTTTGCATGAGCGCTTGTCGTATCCTGGAGCTGGCGCAACAAAATTGGACACGTTCAGAGATCTCCATACTGTTTCCTTTGTGTTGGGTTATATAGTAAGAAGGTAAACTGTACAGTTGGATACCAAACGCTGTGAATGAGAACAACACCATTAGCAACTCAAGCTTCACAACCAGGGAAACCCATAAATACCCAATTGACGAATGTATAACCTGGCACATGAAAACAGAACCGTCTTCTATGAAGTTGTAGTATGTTTGTGTTTCAGTCACAAACCCTCCTGCGCACATCCATTCTATATCCTTGGGCTCAAGCTCTCCTATAAGCTCGCTCTCCGGGTAACGCGAAGTTACGGGATGAAAAGTAGGCGCATTTGGATCGGTATTTCCAGAACTATGCTATGATAAGAAAAGGATTAGAATGTGAAGCGTGTCGCTCACCCCAAAGCCAAGACATGATACTAGTATGATTGAGTGTTGCTGTTCGAAAGCATAGACACTTGGCTTACACGCTGTATTCGCCAGTGATCCACGATCTAATTCTAATTACGGGTGGTTACTAATTTAAGAATTTAAGCATTAATAAGTAGTAATCGTTATCAAATAGATTATATAAACAACAACACAAAGTGTACATAATTATTATAACAGAAATTCACCTTTTGCTTAAGCTAGACACGTATTTAGTGTGCTCAAAGCCTTTTACTTCTCTTCTTTATCTCTGTGCTCGCGCCATTTTCAGTAATCGGTGGATCCTACACTCAATTAGATTTGATAATCATATTACAACTTACAAGTACGGGAAAGTAATCACGTATAGTACACATACAAATAAAGAAAATGATCTCCATCGTTAGATATACGTGACATAACACGATTCAGTCTGCTTAGAGGATGATTCTTGAAGTTAAAGTACATACCTTCTTCTTCAAATTCTTCTCTTAAAGAAGACATAACCCATGGTGGAAGGTTCCGAGCAACAAGCCAAGAGAACGATAACCGTTACATGTACTCATTTTGATTACTGACTCAAGAGACGATGAGAATAATAGCGAGATAGATTACCCGGGTCAAGTTCAACTGAGATTAGTATATTGAATATCGCTATAATCTTTAATTATCCAAAAGGTCCCGTATGATAGTATAATCCTCGGGGCCCTGGCTGTAATTGGACCAGTTCTGATAGCCCATGATACATCTTCGTCAGGATTTAAGCCATCTTGCGATACGAAAGAGTCACATTATTTTCTCTATCCTCAGTCAAACGGAAATATAATTTCTTTTCTCCCAGAAGACGCATAATAATTGACCTTTCGTGAGAGGACATTTGTGAAGGATTTTTATACCTAATTTCAGGAGGCCAGCCGACTAAAGAGACACCATAAGTAGCCAAGTTTTCAGGTTTTGACCACTTCATTTCAGCATTACGAATACCGCTGACATTTCTGAAGGAGAGAATAATCAGATCAGACTTGAGCTATATACGATACATACATGCCTAAGTCTGGATCGCATTTCGGTATAAAGTAGATTCTTCAGGACAGTAGATGGAGCTGAAGCGATGAACGAGAGTTAGAGCGCTGTATGGCTGCCATCGAGTCTGGCATAGGTATAATGGAGTTGTTGTTCGACATGCTTTTGCAATACTCCTTGAAATTTCGGACACCGGATGCGCCACCATTTCTCATTCCACTCCAAAACTCACGACCGAATTCCGTCCCTCCAAGGAATGCTTCATTTGTTTCGTCCTCAGGATCAACCACAAGTACAAACGAGTGCTGGCCGGTGGCTCCGCATATTGACTCCAGAGTACTTGATACGTTCGACAGTATATTATTCACGTTTTCTTTAGCTATAATCGCTAAACAAATAACTATCAACAAAAATAAAATACCGCTTACCTGAGAAATCAATATTCGGTACACTATTCTGCTGTCTTTCAAAATCGAATAAGAATTTACTATTCCACCTAGCCATATTGAGTCTCAGCTATGCCATCAGGTCCATCTATAAGAAGAGATAATATATCCAAAAAAAACTCGGTACTTGATCATACTTGTAGGAAGTCCCGTCCTTCTCTTTCTGCAAAATCCCGAAGGTCATTAAGAGACCTTTCTAGAAAGAGTCCCCACCTCTCGAGGAACAATGCCTCTTGATCATGGCTCACGACATGAGAGCTGTCAAAAAAGAAATCAGAGGTAGACATCTTCGTATAGTTGAGCTCTTTGTGGTTGTGGTTGGAAGGCAAATCATAACTGCCGATCACGGCTGTTCTCATATGATCATCTGGTTTCCTAAGCGGGACTTCGAAATTCAACCAGAGATTCACCTCTGGCATACATCCAGCTAATGGGTCGAACTCGAGTCAAAAACAAGAAAGTCTCCTCTTCTTCAGCATTCGATAAGGAGGAACACTCGATTGATGCCTTATTCTCAAAAGCTCGATCACTGATTGTACAATGCAATTACCCACTTGCTCAAAAATTTGCTCAGCGCATCCTTGAGCGTGCACCAAACCACGCTGACGCTAAGGAACTCCTAGGTGTTACACAACTTGAGCTTGGAGAACTAGAAGAGGCCACACAGGTGAGTCTGAAGATTACAATGTGGTATCCATTAATAGCTTTCTAATTGAACAGAACGTTTAACAGACATTTCAATCATTATTACCCCCTAATGCTGACTCACCAAATCCCCCTCCTCCATCAGCTCATTTATATCTTGCCCAACTTAGCGAAAACGATCCACATTTAGCACTACAGCACTACGAAGCTGCAGTCGAAATTCTACACGGGCAATTAAAAGGCAAAGAACGAGCTACCGCTGTGGATGCTGGCGAAACCGAGGTGGATATCCGGAAGAATATAGTCCGCGTGCTTGTTGCGATGGTCGAAGTATGGATGGCACCGACGTATGATCTATGGTAAGTTACTGGTCTCCATTTGTCTCTTGTAAGGTATCACTTAGTCATTCGATATGGCATAGTTTTGACCCCAAAGCCGAAGAGACATGCGAAGCTTTACTAAAAACAGCCTTTGATACCGAACCAGATAACATCGAAGCCTTAATATCACTTTCTTCATTCCGTCTTTCACAGCAGAGAACAGATGAAGCCAGAGAAGCCGCAATGAAGGCATGGTTCTCGTGGAAAGATATAATAGATGAAGGTTTGATATTTTTTTGTTTACGAAGTATTTCTATCTTTGATCGATATTCTTGATACTAGAGGACCCTAGTATACCCCCAATAGCAACACGCATAGAACTTGTGAAGCGATTTATCGAGTTATCGGAGTACTCTCCTGCTCTTCTTGTCTTACAAACCATCATGGCGTCTGATGACCAAGAAGTCGAGGCGTGGTACCTAGAAGGATGGTGTTTCTACTTGATGGCTGAGAAGGCCAAAAATGAAAACATAAAAATCGAGGATCTTTCTTGGGAAGAATTAGCGAAAGATGCAAGGGATTGTTTAGAAACTTGCAAAGCGGTATGTACAGTCTTTTGTGGTGTGTTCTTCAACTAATACCAATGTTGGGTAGTTACATATTAGCTCACAACATCCAGATACTAATCTACTGGAGCATACGATGGAGCTGATTGGACTACTAGATAGTCTGGGTATAAAATTTTCCGATGAGCAAAGTATTGATAACGTTGAGGAATGGGAGGATGTTGACGATTCTGACGACGATATGGAGATGTCTTGAAATAGGATATACTATCTTAGTTACTAATCAATGTGGAGGGTTTCAGAACTAAGACGGTTAGTATCTCGCATAATGATCAGCTATTCACTAATACAACATACAACAATAACTCGAAGACACAGTAGAGAGCAGGATTTAGACCAATTCAAGAAAAGGGTGAAAATGGAAAAATATTTGAAGACAAGATATCAAAACATCCGGACAACTTCAGAGATCTAGCTACCAACTTTGTGGGGGCCAATCTGGCAAGCTTTGAACTGCAGCATTAAGAGATTCCCTGACACGATTTTTACTTGCAAGATCTGAAGATTGGCGGTAACCATCTAGTACTTCTTGCATCTGTATACTTGACGCCGTGACAGAATCTAGCGTCAAATTGAAAAGCGCGTTAGAAAACAAAACAAGTTTTAAGGAGCCCAGCTTTTTCAATGCATCACATATCACCTACCAACATTATGCTCAGCTTGCCTTATCATCTGAGGTAGATGAATGAGATTTTAATGGTCAACCATTATGGCCTTGATAATGTGTGCTTACACCCTGTAGCCTTTGGCTCTCAGCCGCTCCTAGATAATAACCGCCTTGTTGTATCCTTTGGACAATTTTTGATTTATGACTTTCCCAAGCGACCCGTAATTCCCCAAATGTACTAAGTGCCTGTTTCCAGCTCACATTATCCCAGATTTCAAGCTCTTGCTTATGTGTGCGGATATACTCTCTCGGATGCAAATTGCCGTTGGGCCCTCGGCCTGTTGTGGAGGTTATCTGTGATTGAGATTGAGACTGCGATTGAGACTGTGGCTGCGACTGAGACAAAGGATCGAATTCCGATATATTAGGTTGCTGTGGTATATGAGATTGAATCTGTTGGGAACCGTAGGTTTGATATCCCTGAGCATTATACTGTGATGTTGCATATCCTGTGTACTGCGGCTGCTGCATGGGATATTGCTGTCCAAATCCATTCCCTTGATACGGTAGACCAGTGATTGTAGGGCTGAGCGCACCCGGAGTACCATAACCTGAGCCACCTCCATATTGGCCTAGTTGTCCTTGAGGTTGCTGCCATGTACCAAAACTCTGTTGCACCTGCGGTTGGGTATAAGGTACCTGCATTTGTTGTACTTGTTGTGGATTATAGCTTGTTTGCTGACTATAGCCCTGATTATATCCATAGCCTGAAGGTGACGCATAGCCATTATTAGCGCCTGATGAAGAATATTCAAGAGTGCTTATGTCTGGATATCGAGACCTTGTGGATGAAATCGTTGGATCATCGACAAATGGATTATTAGAGTATTGCGCGTTATACATAGTAATTTGAGTACCAAGGATTGGAGACAGATAGAAGAACACGAGATTTGCTCGAAATGGATCTAAGCGGAACTAAAGTTGTAAGTTAGCGAGACTACACTGTAATACGACTTTGCAAGTGCGCAGTCCATGCATGCATAGCATGGACTCACGTGTTTACTAATTGCCATGTACCTTTAACAATAGTGATCATGTAAGCATAACCGCCACATCTTCCTAAAAATGGCTATTTAGATCTTCCTTCAAATACACAAGCATAACGTTGTGTTTGATGCCTGAAACCCTGAAAAGCTAAAATGGGAGCTAGTTTATCATGACAATAGATAGGCTTTCTACTTTGACAATTTAAGCTACCATCTAGTTGATGGGCCTTCGGTTTCTTCATCTTCATGAGGTTATCAACCGGATAATTTCGGATTTTGCCTGAAGACGGAAACCGGGTCAACAAGGACTGACTTCGCTAACTCTAAGAAGTGGGTCGATTCAAATCTTCCGATATTGGAGCTTCTCGTTTTATCTTGTATTTTAAAATGGATATTGGAATCTCTCATGATTTTACGTCTCCTGGCTGAGTAGAAAAGGCCTTCTCTCTTCCGCTATAATCTTCATTCTCCACCTTCCAGGTTTCGGTTTCTCTGAGGGTTTTAAGAGATATTCGGAGGTTCTTGACAATGAACAGCACGGCCTTACACACGGGGACGAAATACCTTTACGAAAACGTGGATTTTACTTCACTTTCATGGATCGAGCTCAAGTGGGCTCAATGGTATCTCTTATTTGATGACCCTGCTATTGCAACAGGGCTACTGTCCTTTATGTTACATGAAATTGTATACTTTGGACGTTGTATTCCTTGGATTATCATAGACGCTATTCCTTACTTCCGACGATGGAAGCTACAGCCAAACAAGGTACCCACTGCACTTGATGAATGGGAATGCATCAAATTGGTCTTATTTTCACATTTTACTATTGAACTACCTCAAGTGTGTTATTCGTCTTTTTAACACTTATATAGCAATATCTCAACAACTGATGAATAACTACCTCTTCCGTATCTAGATTTGGTTTTTCCACCCTATTGCAGAATACTTTGGCCTGGCTACATGGCAAGTTCCATTCCCCCATTGGCGCACGATTTTCGGACAAGTAGCACTTTTCTTCATCCTCGAAGACTTCTTTCATTACTGCGCGCATCAGACAATGCACTATGGGCCTCTGTACAGGCACATCCACAAAATTCATCATCGTTATTCTGCACCCTTTGGTCTTGCAGCTGAGTATGCTCACCCAATAGAAATCATGGTTTTGGGCATGGGAACCCTTGGAGGACCTCTTTTATACTGTTACTTCACTCAATCTTTACATATCTTCACGGTCTACATCTTTGTGACCCTCCGTCTTTGCCAAGCTGTCGATTCTCACAGTGGTTATGGTAAGATTCTGGATTTTAGTCCCTAACACATGTGCAAATACTGAAATTACTCTGTTAAATAAGACTTCCCTTGGTCACTACAACACATTCTTCCCTTTTGGGCTGGAGCTGAGCATCATGACTATCACCATATGGCATTCATGGACAATTTTGCATCATCTTTCCGTTACTTGGACTTTATTTTCGGAACAGATGAACGCTTCCGGGCACACAAGGCAAAACTGATGAAGATGAAAGCAGAAGCTGCAGCAAAAGGCGCATCGAGGGAGGAGCAGGATGCTATTGAAACCAAATTAAATGAAGAGTCGGAGAAGGCTGGATTAGCGGCTGAGGCGATTGCTGAAGCTAAGCGTCCATGGTAAATTTCGGCGGGATACGGCCACAATAGTTTAGTGTATATCATAGACCTTGTTTACTATTCTGTTTCTACTTCTCTTATACGGGCATTATGAAATAATTCAAGTAATAATATGTAATATGAATAATTTGATTTTACCGGGTGTAAATATGGAAATGGTACATGAGTGATACGACTTCTTCCCTTGTCCGAGATCACGTGCCGGGTGGAATGAATAATTAGACATTTGAAAAGTGCGATCGGGGCCAAAACCGACCTCGGAGGAGACTCTTATTATCACTGCCAGCACCGTGCTCTAGGTCGCAACCAAGGCATCATGGTGTCCAACTTGACAGATGTACCGTTTTTCGATGACAATGACTTCGGGGCACTCAAACACTTCGTTCATTCTCAGCCAGCCTTTTATTACACACCCAAACCTACTGTCTTTGAGTCCATGTCTGATGAAGTACTCGCCCTAGTATCTCCTCTCGTCGCATATTGGACTTATTCTCTCTTTTTCGTATTCTTGGATTCTATTGAAGCCCCATGGATTCATAACTATCGTATACATGAGTCCGCTGAAGTTACTTCTCGAAACCGTGTCTCAAAAATCAGCTGCTTTTTCTGGGTTATCCTTCAGCAGGTAGTTCAAACTATCCTTGGTTTGTATTGGTTAGATGGGACAGAATCTACGCCCGCCTTCCTTACGGACATAAAGAGCATCAGGGATGTTGTAGCCTTTGTTGCCCAACTACTATTAGGAGAAAAAACTTCAATATGGTTTTTACGCAATTACGGCGCTGCGTCTGTTCGGTTTATGTACTGGTGGGGTTACCCCATCTTGCAGCTATTTTTTGCTATGTAGGTATAATATCTAGTATAGTCTTTTGCTATACCTCAAGACCTTGTAACGAACTAAATTTTTCACCGCTCAGGTTCTGTATCGATACATGGCAATATTTCTGGCACCGAGCATTCCATGTTAATAGGTTTCTTTACAAGCATTTCCACTCGTGGCACCACCGCCTGTATGTCCCATACGCATACGGTGCTCTTTACAATCACCCCTTAGAAGGTCTTGTACTCGATACCATTGGTACTACAATAGCCCATGCGTTGTCGGGAATGAACGTTCGCCAAGCCAGTTTTCTCTTCGCCTTCTCAACTTTAAAGACCATTGATGATCACTGTGGATATCGTCTCCCCATTGACCCACTCCAGCTCTTCTTCGGGAATAACGCGGATTATCATGATATTCATCATCAGGTCAGTTGTGTTTCAATGTCACTGAAACACGTTCCTCAAAAAACTGTTGGGTACTGATCAATTTCCTATCATGTATTTTTTTCAATCTTTGGTTTCAGGTTGCTGGCATCAAGAGTAATTTCTCACAGCCATTTTTTATTCACTGGGATGTAATACTGGGAACGAGAATGACCCGTCAGGCAATGGAACAACGTCAAAGACGTTCTAAAGAGAAAATGGAAAAATCTATGTAAATAAAATGAGATGGAATCGCCCAATCTCACTACGAAAATACGTCTGCTATTGATGCTCCTGATTCTGGAACGCCGTTGTCCTTTTAGTTGTTCTAATTTCCCCTTCTTAATATGCTTACTGTTGTTTTTAGTGTCTTCATCCTGTCTCTTATGATATCATCACTACTGGACTGCATGCCTCCCCTATATCTTGTCCCAGTCTGCGCGACTGGAAAGTTGTTGTCTTCTGCGAAGAATAATTAATATGTATATGTACTCTAATACCGTTCTATAGTTTTGTCTTATGACGTTTGACGATATTAAACCAAACCCTCCTCTACAAGCAAATGCAAAATGTGAGATTAATCTAAACCTGAAAGAATACTGAATTATTGATTCTAATGTATATGTCGTGTCGATAGTACAAGTGTATGTTTGCTAAGACTACATTCGGAAACGGAGATACGCCATTAGAAGAGCCGAGCAACCGGTTACTAGAAAAGGGAAGTATTTTAGTTCATATGATAAAAGGTTCTTATCAGATAATTGAAGGTGAAAAAATCGTACCAAAACCGACAAGATACTGTAGAGTTACCGCCTGTACAGAAGACACAGATCAAGTTAGCAATAGCTTGTTAGCAGCAAGATAAGAATGAGCTCGCCTTGGAAGCTTGGATAGACGTTCGCAGCTCAGCTATTTCCCTCTCAATACGAGTGTCGACCTCTTTGATCTTCAGCTCCTGGCCCGAAGATGATTCACGCATTCGGCCTATATAATAAGTACGATATATATGTTAGTTAGAGTTAAAAGGGGAAGGAGAGTTGACAAACCCTTTTCAAGGTTGAGGTCCAGTCGCACACCAGCCTGAGTGCGTGTAATTTCTTCGCGAAGTCGCTGCTTCAGACGCTCAAGATCGGTCACAAGCCGATCGTTCTCCGCTTTCATCATAGCCAAATCATTCTTCTCCATCAATTGTAATTCCGACTTCAATTGTGCGAAATCGACCTTCTGGGTATATTGGTGCTGTTCATCGTTAACATCCAATTATTTGGAAGGCGTTTGGAGAAAGATAATGGATGGAAAAGGTGTTTGGCACCAGAAGATTAGTTACCGCCAATAAAAAAAACCCTATTCAGTACACTAGTATAGCCACAAGGTACTGAGATATGATATACCTTCTCCTGGTCAGCCTTCGTGACCATATTACTAGTTATATTCCTTATACTCTCGTCAATGACCTCTGCCATCGCACTCATAATCCCTTCAGCTTGCGCACGATTTAGCCCTTCCCTTTCTAACCGCTGCACAAATGATGTGTGTCAAAATGGAAGTCCTGAGTAGGTCGTGAAGTGCTGAATGCTCTATAGTAACATTGCCTTTGCGGTTGTGTAAGCTTATTACATCGATGGGTCATGGACTTCCGGGTAGATGGATTGAGTGATGTGGCGAGACTAAGTCGTTCCCAAGGGACAAAAGATGATCTAGAGGAAATACGATATGCCAATGGCATAACATTCGGGCGAGAAGTTTCGAGCATCGAGCGGGCGATGTATGAAGGTGACGACATTATGCTATGATAGTGATAGCTCAGAGTAGCTATGATATGACCAGAGATAGTGCTTATTAAGTTGGTAACGAGAGTTGAGTTGTACGATTCCTTATAAAAGTAAAAAAAGTATATCTGTGATGAGGTGAACTAAAGAGAGGTTTAATGTGTGTTTAGTGTCGATCTGACTCAAAGCTCATGATTACACCACCGTGTTGCCTCTTTTGGCCACAAGACACCCGAAATCGGAAGGTTCAAGTCTTGAATACAACACACATAACAGAGGGCATGGAGGGGCCACCAGCACCTGTAACTGACCGAGGCTCAGCTCCAAATGATACAAATGCTGTTACGCGTACCCAACCTCCCGCTTTTAATGAGGTGTAAAAATACAGGCAACCAGTTTATCTGGTCTCAACAAAATAGCTAAAGAAATACGCTATAAAAGAAGAATCACACGTCATACAAGGACTGATGGAATAATAGACAAAACAATATAAAGTAGATGCTCAAGCAAATCGTGATGATTACATGATAAAGTCTGTAGATGCGTTACTATACACTTGGATGCGTTGTAACAAAGAAATCGTTGGAAAGAAGAGTAAATCATTGTAAGGAAAATATTATCGTGAGGGAATTGAAAAAAGAAAGGAGTATTTTGCTATTTTACGAGTCTTTTTTCCATAATTCTTTGTCCTTCGACAGGTGAGTCAGAACACCTTGCTCAATGGTGGCCTCCCATAACTCAATTTTTGCACGTGCAATCTCGTCTGCTAACTGCTTACGACGGACCCTCGCCCTGTGTAACACCTCTCCTCGGTCCAACATCTTTTCTGTTGTCTTACTATTCGATGCCTTATTGTGACCACTGAGGGAGGAGCTTCATTAACAATAACGGGAGGCATAAATCGAACGTCGTATGTTGCAGGTTTTGTCTGGTAATTTGGCTTGAAAACTGTTCTCGATGTTGTTGAAGTAATGTCAGAAGACTGTGAAGGCACCGGTGACTCAGATGTAGAAGCACTCGTTGACGATGGACAGAGATTCGGGGTGCTAGCAGCCGTATCTATTTCTAATGGTAAGGATGATTTGTTTGAATCAGATGATAACCTGAACCAACCTTCGTCTGTAAAGCAAGATTCTACTGGAGACACCATACCAGGGAAATTGAAATTACCGAACACGTCAAAAGAGCTTGGCAACTCGTTATTACCACTTGAAGATGGAAATGACCATGGGAAATCCAGAAGCGCAGGATCGATAGGCATACTATTCAAGTCGGTCTGAGAGAATTGTGGTAGAAGTTCAGAGTTCTCCTTGTTGCCGAGGGCTGCAGAAGGTAGCGTAAAATCGCTAGGAGTCGATAGCCGTGTTGAAGACGTAAGTGTTGGTGAAGTAAAGTTACTAGTCGGCATTTTTGCACTTTCATCCCCAGAAATTGTGCTAGTGAATCGCTAAGAGGATCATGAACACTTCCGAAAAGAGACTCGAGGTCAGGATCAAAAGGAAAGCCCATGTTTGAAGGGGAGGGGCAATGGTCCATAGAATACCTACTTGAGGGGATACTGTCTTCAACGACGTTACTGGCGCTTCGCTCAGACATTCCGCTTTTGTCTTATAAGAGTCCATACCAGAAACATCATCTTTACTATGATCCTCGACGGCTTGCCTAGAATTTAGCGGATGAGCACTGGAACCGGATGATTCATTCTGGAATGACTTTGCTTTGTTCTTTACATACGTTTTAGCAGCTGCTCTCCGAACAGCATCCCGCACCAAAGAAACAAGTTCCACTACTAATTTCTTCCCTCGTTCCTTCTCCCATTCTTGTAGATAGTGTTGAGGGCCTTCATTCTCAGGAAATGGATAGGGAACATCCCAATCTGCTGCGCCAGCAGGAACTGAATTGAGTTTACGACGTTTTAGAGGTGGTGGGGCAAGATCAGGTACAACAGAAAAACTCTTTGAGTGTACTTGGCGATGAAAATTATTTGACTGAGATTTTAAACTGGGTATCGCACCAAAGTAAGGAAGAAGGGAACGCAACACTGGAACAATGTTTCCTTGAGTAATTAGAGTATCCGAGATGGCCTGGCTGCTTGGCATTGTCATATTACCAGATAGTTGAGGCTGCTTTGACTTCCAGCTACTAGCACTTATTGAAGGCGTCTCTTCGTCAATAACAATCGGGTTCTGTGCCGTAGTCCCACGAGAACCGCGTATCGATAACTGCGATGGGTTGACACCTCCCACAACGCCTGCGAGACCAGTAGTGCTTGTTGATTCCTCAGGAAATTTGGAGGAAGTGGTCCATTCGCTTCCGGTATTGAGAGTGCTGGACGATTGACAGGCTCAGGAGTGGCCGAACTCGTTTTTGCCCTCTTTTTACCTATTTTTTGCGGCTTGGGCTTCAAATTTAATGGTGTGCTACTACGTCTTTCGTTCAATTGTTGGGTACATTTTGTCCCTGCAACGTTGATGCAGACCCTGCGAGTCTCGGTGGTGATGCTGGTAGATTAACTACATGTTCAGAACTATCATGGGAACCAGGAAGTGCAATGGCCCCCACATTTTTTGGTAACGCCAGAGTAGGCGCATCCGCTCCACCAGGGAGAGCAAGAAGCGAAGACCTACCTTTCGTAGGCACTAATGCTGGAGATGATGGTGCCGAACCAAATAGCGAGTCGTCATCGCTGTTGATATCTTGGTCGCACATACATGCGTCGACAGTGGAGGTGTATAAGTGTATATCTCTGACACCAAAACTATGGAAATCATGGTCTCAACGTGGATAACTGCTCCCACGATACACGTGATACCATACTTTTCACGCATACATGCAAATTCATATGAGGCATAATATAATTATGAAAGTTCACTTCCTAAAACAAAACCATAATACAACATACGAAACATAGAATATGATGCTCACAAAACCACCTCATCTAAATCCAAGTGCAGATCCAACCCTCCAAACATAGAGCGGGCGGGAACTGCATCAGAAGCTTTTACTGGGGATAATATTGTGGGTATATTTAGTCCGCCATCACCCTTAAAAACAAGTAAAAAAAGAGAAGAAAGCTTAGTTTAGAGAAACATAAAAAATAGTCAAGACAGACCTTTGGAAGAGAATCCCAAGGGAAGGTCTCAGGCTGAGAATTCGGGAATAATTTCTTCTTCTTTGCCTTCGATGGCACGTCTCCTCTACTTTTAACTCCCCCTGACTATCTGATCTCTGGTTTTTGAGAACACCAGGTCTTACACTAGTACTATCTGACGCGGAGGTATCCTTCATCTTTTGCTTAGATTTTGGTCGTGGTTTAGGTACATCTTCATCCCCATCGGAATTCTCGTCTTTTTTCTTCTTTGATCTGGACTTTGACTTTGTCTGCGGCTCTGTCTCGGAATCACTTGGAGGATTGATACTTGCGTTCTCTTTTTCATTACGCTTCGCTTTCCGTGACTTGGGCTTCTCTTCCTGTTCCGTGTCTGAACTTTCGTGCTTACGTTTCTTTGCTCTATCACTGCCTTCTGTCCGTGTCTGTGACCGTCCTGTCTGTTTTCTTTTCGGTGGATCATCTTCAGCCGCCACTTCTTGCCCTTTTTTCTTTCGAGTATTAGCTGTCGCCCGAGCCTTACGCTTTTCGATCTGGACATCCCCTCCTCTTCGGATGCCTCGCTTTCTGTTTCATAACTTTGAGTAGCTTTCTTTGGACGTCCCGAGGCTGTTTAGGAGCTGGTGTTAGAACCCTCTCCACTTCTCTCTCAGAAATCGCAGATGGCGTGGATTCCGCATCAGTAGAATGCGTTTCAACCTCTTGTAAGAGCTTTCTATCCTATATTATTATGAGGTGGTTATAAGTATCGATGAAGTAAATATACTCGATCAACACGAACCTTGACTCCCTTAGTCCACTCAAGTTTTTCACTTTCTAACTTCTCAATCATCCTGTGTGCCGCTCGCAGTTGCTTTGCCAATGCAGTAGTCTCATCGTGTGCTTTTTCGGCAATTCTTTGAGCTTCTTCAGATACATCCTGTTTATTTTGCGAGCAAATTCATATGATAGAAGTTAATCACAACTTGAGGAAACGACCACACCTCTAGTCTGGTAATCTCCTTCTGCAACTTCGTAATCTTCTTCTGATCCCTCTCTGAAGACTTGGCAGAGTCCTTCTCAGCTTCTTCAAGATCTTTAACCCTCCCTTGTAACTCCTTCACTTGTACTTCAAGATCAATTCTTCGTTTACGCATTTCCTCTATCTCTGCTCCTCCTTTTATCTCAAGAGTTTGCCACTTGTCCAGTTGTTTCTTCAGATCCGTGTTGGCTCGTTTCAGTTCATTGTTCGCACCCTCGAGCTCATGAGCAGCTGCCCGCGCACCCTCAAGCTGTAATGTTATTCGCTCCAGCTTTATAGATGACGACTCAGTTGAGGTCTTCTGATTGGCCATTTCCTTTCGCAGACTTTCCAGTTCGGACTATACATAAGGAACAAACCGAAATTGTATTTGAATCTATACATTTAATGTACAATGGATTGTGTGAACGGACCTGCAAAGAAGCAAGCTCAGATCCTTTAGACTTAGCTTTCACAAGAGCTTCCTTCCTAAGATTTTCAGCTTTCTCAAGATTCCCTTCCAAAGTCTCAATGGCTTCTACATAGGCTGCTTCATTCTGTGCCTTTTCCTCCTCGATCTCATCTAATGTGTCTTCCAAACAAGCTACCCGAGCCTCAAGTTCTGTTTCTTTGGCTTGAAAGAGCGTAAGACGATAATCACGGTGAAGTATTGCGATACGTTCGCGTCTATTCTCCTCTCTCTCGGCCAGTACGTTTAGTCGTTCCTTATCCAACTCGGCCCGGGTGCGTAAATGCACGATCCTGTGACTCGCAAGTAAGGAATCGCACCCTTCACGCCATTCATCCCGTTCTTCTAGGGATAAAGCCTTGAGGCGGGAGACCACTTCAATACCACGTGCCTTCTCTTCCTGTAAATCTTGCTGTAGCCGACGTATGGTATGCTCATGTGCGCGGTTCTTCTGGACTAGTTCATCAATGTGTGCTTGTAGAGAAGCGGCCATAGCCTCCTGCGGTGCAGTGGAAGGCATTGCCAATATTCGAGGAGGACTACGCCCTATGAACGCCATGGTATTGGTTAATGGTCAAAAGCAACAAAACAATCATTTACTGTTTACAGCGACTAAACAAAACGCGTCTCCCGCGTGTAATCTCGTGACCGCCACTCCTTCGTAGCGTACTAAAGTCAAAAACTGTAAACTGTAGAAAATTTACAATTCACCTTCAAGTGACCTTGAGCTTTGAGGCCCTCCAAAGCTACAGCCCATACAAGTACACTATTTCATATACATCCTTTCTTTCAATCTTTGTTGCTTTGATTGACTACTTCTAAAAAGTGGTACTTCTTCGCTTTGACAAACTGGTTTTTTTCTGACCAGCAGAAGGCTTCACTCAGTTCAATATCCTCCCCATAAATATGTAAGTTTCACTTTTGTCAAAGCGTATATTTTTTAGTTAAATGCGTGAACAATACAAGACATTCCATGTGTACGTATGTCGCCACATCATGAAACTCAAAGACAACGTCGAAAAGCGTGTCCAGAGCGATTAAGGAGGCTTTGATTCTAGACCATCATTTAGAATAGAAGAGATAGAACTCTACAACGTCTCATGGCTCACGGAACGTGAGCTGGAAACAAAGTGAGCTCATGATGGTCGCGGATCAAAGAAAGAGAGGCCAATATCGCGCTTTATTCGAAATCTTCACGATCGGAGCTTCAATTTCGTTCTTATTGGGTCATAAATGGTCGCTTAGATAATAATAACCATACACCGAATATCACGCTTGAAATGTATTTTTCTTATTTTATCTACACGCCATTCACAACTCTCCTTTTTTTTCAGGTCGTAGCCAGAGTATATTAAAGAAAGACTAGAAAAACAAGATGAAGAAAACGAAGTCGATTAAACTACAAACACGTTATAGTAAACACGTCAATAGCCCAAGACTTCCATAACTCCATAACCAAAAAGTTCAGAGAATCAAAATATAACAGAAGAGCAGAAGATAAAATGTAAAAGAGATGGTATTATATGGATTCCTTAGTAAGGGACGTGTATCGTCACAGATCCCCAATGGTACACATGAACGAAGTAGTACCAAAGTGTCAGTGGGTCAGTAGTAGAGTAGGAGTCCGAGAGTCACAAAATAACAGATGAGTGAGACAATAAAAAACACATTCAAGAAAGCAATGAGTAGAGAATGAGATATTTCAATGAAAAGGCACAATTCAATAAAGTTTGGGTTTAAAGAACGGAGGTGTCATATCATTGAAAGCCCACCACTACCACACTTTTCTTTTCAGTCCTGTATCCATGAATGGAGACAAAGAAATTAAGCAATGAAGATAGCCGCAAGAGCACCAATAACACCAGCCGGCGCAATTTGGGCAAGCGGCATACCGGCGTTGCTAGTAGATGACGAGCTGGATGAAGTCGAGGTAGAGGAACTTTGTTGCAGATAAGAATTAGATATGATTGCAGCAAAAAGTAGATATGATATACCTAGAGGCCTTGGAAGTCGCTCCGGAAGAAGATCCAGAGCTGGAGGCACCAGTAGTGCTTGCAGCTGATCCAGAAGAAGTGCTACCACTCGTCGCAGAGGCTGAAGAACCAGCAGAAGTGGAAACAGCTTGGCCGATACAGCTCGAGTCAGCTAGAAATGCAATAATACTGAATATCTTAATTTTCAAGACTTTTAGCAAGATTACCCACAGCTGTTCTGAATGATAAATGGAGCCGAGTTCTGAACAAGACCAGTTGAGTCTCTGATCTGGAGGCCCACAGAGGTGCCTTGAAAACATTGATTAATTACTCAGGAACAACCATCATTACAAGAGTCCACAAAAACGTACCAGCAGCAATGTTGACAACCCAAGTTACGGAGGTTCCCTGTTGCTCACCAAGGTCAACAAGTGGAGAAGCGCTGGGCTGACCGCCTGGGAGAACACTAGATAACGCGATTAGTGAATTCGAATTACAAAAAATTGGATATTACTAACGTCTATATTTTTAAATAACGCATTTTGAATGATCTAGAAGTTAGAGAAAATCCACTTTTGTTAATTTAGCTGAATTACGCACAAGGAAGTATGGAGCTAAAAAAGAAGACTCGTCAGCTGACAAATCAGTTTTTTCTCTACAGCTAGGATCTCATACCAGTTCCTCCAGACCAAGAAAGAAGGAGAGGCAGACACTGCACAGGGCTAGATCTGAAATCCATCCAATTGTTAGACGTAGGACAAGCGTGGAACCGTAGTCAAGAGTAACAATAGGCTGGGTTTCACAAAACAGGTACGTACGGAGTGATGATAGTTAAATCCTGTGCATTGATGCCAACAGCAGCAAGTAGGGCGACAAAGGTAGTGAGGGTGAATCTCATAGCTGCAAATATTATTTGGTGGTAGTGCTGGTTAGAGGGGAAGAGGTCTGCGGGCGACGACGGGAGAACTGAAGGGAAAAGAGCGTTGCCTAGGTGGAAGAACAGGTGGGGCGATTCTATATGAATGCCCCGCTTATGTACGCGTCCGAATTGGGAAGAAAGGTTCTATCGCTTCACACAAACTCATTACGCAAATTCTTGGATTAAACTTGGCAGGTTCAAGTCTCAAAGATAATTACATGTAATCATTACATATAGTCTGCCTAAAATTTAGTGTCAGTCAAATCATGTCAACTCGATGTTTTGAAAGCAAGAATTGGAAAAAAAAGCGAATTAAAAGATCATATTCACCTCTACAAACAATCTTCCATGGAGGGATCGACTTTATGAAAAATATCCTACTAGTGCCGAACATTCTGCATCATTCGGCTTGCACACGTACTGAATTTAGTGTGAGTCTCGTTGATAGACCAACATGACTACTGGCATAGTCGTCATCTTTTATTTTTAGACCTACGCCTACTCGAGTCGGAGCATCCACCGTGAATACGACAGACCTGGAGTTTTCAGCCGCGGGGATATGTGCACGAGTATGCAGAATCTTGTCCAACCGGCCAGGCGGATACGTACCAGCAGGCTGAAACCCCCAAGTGAAAGCATCCATATCATCCTCCGCAGCACCCGTGGAGACATCTGATAGGTGTGCATCAATGAGACCTACCTCCAAATGGAGGTCCCGATCACTCGCGCAGATAGAATTCATATCTCCACAAACCATTCCTCCAAGCAGATTTTGTTCCCCGTAGCCATCACGCGCTTGCAATGCCTGTGCAACAAGCGCAAGTTGTCGTCGTCTTTCATCTGCTCCCTGAGGAAGCGATTCGAGGTGCACGTTCGCCACACGAAATATAACAAACGGGTTCGGTCGGGGACTCTCTACATCTTCGCCCAAAATAGCTCCTTCTGATGCGCCTTTGACTGAATTACAATTTCCTTCTCCCTGCTGTCCTTTAAGGACTTCATTTGACGCTACTTCTTCCGAAAGCGGAGCCGAGAGTAAAAAGTCCATTATCAGTGCAGCACGCGACTGGTGTGATCCCTTGAAAACTAGATTTCTTGCCCTGACGATACTAATGTCTTTTGAAACAATCATAATACACCCATAGTGTGAGCGATTAGGCCAGTTAAAATTCGATATTGGTGTCATTTGAAAGTGTTCTCGAAGCCAGCTTGAAGCAAGTAACACAGACAGCACTTCCGATTCTACTTCCTGTAAGAGAAGAGCACACGGTTCTGGCGCATGTTGATCTTCAGAACATGAGAAGAGTGTGTGCTGTATATAGGACAAGATGCAGTCGAGACGTTCAGCAGCATTAGGGGAGAAAAAGTCGACATTCCAAGTAAGGATTTTGATTTGGGATGGTGGACTAGCAGCACACTTAAAGTTACCCTCGGTATCTGTAGTAGTCCTGGCGTAAGAAGTGCGTGTCCATCTATTCTTCTGTTTATTGTAGGAGTAGATCGATAAAGGGTCTCCACTGCACATTGAAGCGGCGTCTTCATTAACATCACGAAGAGGCGGCATAATGATTGAGGTCGGGAGCGACCAGAGAAATCGGATTCAGGTGACTGGTCTTGATTAAGATGTAGAATACATTGAATAAAGAAGAATTATGTTATATTTGAACAAGTTGGTAGCCTCATGTTTGACGGTAGTAAAACCTTTGGGGAGACAAAAAACAGTTTTAGGGGATCAAAAGGAGAATTATAGATACAGGCAAAGCTTAAGTATTTTATACTATCGAACTACAGGCCCGAAAAAGGCTGCGGAATGGTAGAGTGTCGGAGGCCGCTGCACGGTTGCGCTCCATAGTCTAGCTGTATCAGTGTATGCGCTTTCCAAATACAGGCTTTTCGTCGGTTAGATCAGCTGACAATTGATTACATAGTTTCATCTAAACTCTTAATTAATGCATGTAAACTGAGTTGGACAACGAGGAAGGCGTGTTCACTATATGTGCCTAAAACTTTATATCCGTATCAGAGTGTGTAACGTCCTCTAGTCTATACCAGCTTTTCGTTGGTGCATATACAGATTTTCTTAGCCTACTACACAAAGATTGAGACAAACTTATAAGGAAGTATCAAATATCGGATTACGTACTCGGTACGCCTACCATATTGGGCGTCACCTATTGATTGTGGCCATGGCGGTGTGTAATTGTTTATATATGCTACGGTCACTTTGGACTCACCTCCTGTATATCGAATGACAAGTCGCAATTCAACAAATGGCAGGCCGCAGCCTCGTCTTGACACGCGCCCTCTTCCTCCTCTTCCTCCAAGCTTCCCAAGTCCAGAAATAAGCACAAGCTATGCACAAGCTCCAGATTGGACCCAATATGCAGAAGCAGCAAATGCGCAGTTAGATGCTTATGATAAATATGAATATGACTATGCTCAACCTCAAAGCACTTACACGGGCTATGCTTCTGGATATGTAGGTACTCAAGGAAGGGGATCAAGCTCGAACCACCCTTCGAATGGAAGTGGTCGATATTATGGGTACGGGTCAGATTATGGGAATGATTATGAAACTATGAATAGGAACGAATATGGATATGATGAAGGGAGAACACCGAACGCAACGATGGCTCCTGGAATGCAATACAGAGTGAACTCTAATGGCCAAGGAAGTAGCTACGACGGTTACTTCACTAACCCATATTCTCCGAATTCGTCTCCTTCATCTTCAAATGTATACCATATGCATGAAGGGCAGAGCTTATATGAATCATCTCAACCGCAAAACGATGCCAGACCCTCTATGGACTTAAGCCATCTTGACAATATAAACGCAAAGTTCGCCAATGGCAAGTTCACAGCGGGTGGACCTATCTATCGCAGCATTAGTGACAGCTCGGCCATATCAAGCACATATGATCCCAATCTTGCTTCCTTCGCCTTCCCGCAACCATCTCTACATCGTAACGTCTCACAGAGCTCCCATACATCGAGCATTCAGAGGGATTCAAGCATAAGTAGTCATCATAGCCAGTATAGTTTAAATGGTCAAGATGAACTTGCACCTCAGAGATATCAACGATACTCAACCAGCGACGTTGGACTCGGCGTTACATTATCGCGGCATAGTTCTTATTCCTCATATGCCCCTTCAATGAATAATGAATTTCAGGATGTCTGTTCTCTTATAACCAAAACAAATTTGCCCTTCTAATATTTCTCTTACTTTTTTATTCAGGATGAACTCACCGAACTAACAGAAGAGTTATCACATATGACGTAAGTTAACCCCTTGAGATTTTACCTTATTTCTTAGGCCGGATATCTTGACATCTTATACATTTCTTCGTTGTAATTATTGACAGGCTGGAGTCAGAAGAAGGCTTACGCAGATTTCAGTCTGGGGAATTGAAAGCTACTGATGAGGAATGGCATAAACTCGTTCCTGAAACTGCTCGAGAAGCTTTAGGAAAGCGTGAGGTTCAGCGACAGTCTATTCTTTTCGAACTATTCAAGGCCGAACGCGATTACGTCGGTGATTTGGAAGCAGTAACGGAGGTCAGCCGTTTTTCTCCTGTTACATGAAGCGGGTCGTAAAAGTGCTAATATTGGCTACGTCTTTTGAAAAATAGGTGGTAATCACACCTTTACGCGAAAGCAATTTATTAGGTGGTGGAACGGATGACTTCATCCACATTGTGTTTTGGAACTTAAATGATGTTCTGTCATTTCATCAAAATATGCTAGCATCTTTATTTGCTAGGCAGAGGGACCAGCATCCCCTCATTCAGAGTGTCTCTGATATCATCCTTGAAAGTAAGCCTCATTATTCATAGACTTGCCCGGAATGTACTCCTTACAAACCAAATGCAGCCGCACTTCAATTCCAACCCGCTTACGAAGAATATATTAAACACTATCCTCTATCTGAGGCCCGTCATCGTAGTGAAATGAATCGAAATAGTGCATACAAATCGTTTTTAGAAAACGCATCAAAGGATCCTCGGATCAGAAAACGTGACCTTGTAACATTCATATCTCGGCCAGTTACACGGCTGCCTCGTCTTTTACTTGTGCTCGACAATATTCTCGAGCATACAGATGAAGGGCACCCGGATCTCGAGACAATACCCCTTATTAAGGGTATACTGAGCGACTTCTTAAAGAGTACTCAACCCGGGATCGATGCCGCAAACAACAAAGTCAAGTTCTGGGAGATAATAGAGAATTTGATATTCAAGAGGGGTGAAATTCTTGTACGCTATCGTTTGTAGTTTACTATCACACAATTTTTAACACCTGGTATAGGATCTTGATGTGCAAGACGCAAGTCGAAGCCTGGTATTCTCTAAGACTCTTGCTAGAAGACAGCGTAGCGCAGACGATTGGCATGGGTGGAACGATTATTTTGTCGTTCTTCTAGACCACTATCGTTAGTCACCTTCTGATTTTTTTAACCGTACTATGACTGACATAGGTCTTTTCTTCAGTTCTGATCACACGCGAGCATAAACGCACGAACTATTCCAAGTACGAGGTGGCCTCTCGACCAATTCCGCTTGAGTTTTTACGACCAGGACAGTTCGATCAGCCTTCTGAATCTCGTAAGGATAAGTCAGAAGAAGGTGGATTATTGGACTCTCTCCGTTACAAAACTCGTGAACAGTATCCGTTCACAATTTATCATGCTGCAAATAAGTTAAGAAGATATACCTTATATGCAAACTCGGATGGCGGAAGGAAAAAATGGGGAGAAATACTCAAAAGCACAATCATGATCCATGAGGTCAGACAAGAGGCTAATCAGGTATGACTGGTCTCTCCTTGCTCTGTTGTTACTGATACTAAAGCCGTGATTATTGTGTAGTGGTTCGCTCCAAGTACAATAAACGATGGAGTGTTCCGATTAAGGAGCTCTCTTGTACAGCAGTCATCCTCAGATCTTTTCACTGGAAACTTGCTTTCAGCAGATACCTTCGGTAAGATGCATTTTGACTTCTCTTAGAATCATATCTGATGGCTTTCTTTAGTGAGTGGCGGGAAAAGTCACATTATAGCTGGTACAGAGGGCGGAGTTTATGTATGTGCTCGTGGCGAAACGAGTATGTTATTAGAGTTTGTGATGTTATTATGCCACTGATTTTCTGCTATTCCCAGACTTCTCCCGAGTCCTTCCATTTGGAAATGCTAGCTACATCGTTGCATTACAAAATCATAACAAAGTTGTCATACAAACAAGCGGGATGCTACTTTCTTATTCGTTGGATATCATGGCTCGATTAAGTCAGGGTACATCCTCTGCTGCTGCTCTTGAAGCCTCAAGAGAGAAGATCTCAGGAGACGATACTGTAGTATTAGCCAAGGCGGGTATAGTCAAAGATCGAACAATAAGTTCGTATCCATTGTTTATACCTGCAGTCTCTCCTTGACTAATTCCTTCTTAGTCGTCTATACTGTGAAAACGTTCAGACAAACAAATGTTATTGCGTTGGAAGTCACTAGTGATCGCATTGTCAACAAATCGAATCAAAGAAAGTCTCTATCGTACAAACCTTTTGGGCATGTAAGTAAAAGTCTCCTATACACTATTCATATCTCAATGATTAACACAATGAATGCATATCAAGCCGTTTTATGTTCCTCGATCAGCATTTGAGATCACTCTTTTGTCAAAGACCGTAGTCATCGCGGCTGAGAAGGGACTAACGATTATTGATCCTACATTGTATGTATAACCGGTTTCTACCTTATCTTGAATCTTTTGTTGAATCTAGATAAAAAATCTGCTCTAGGCCATCGTCTCTCGCTGTTGCACCCGATTTCACAGATGCGTCGAGAAAAGACACGCTTGATATTCTGAAGGATCGGAGTGAACACTCAAAGATCCTAGGTCTTGTTCGTGTGAGTAGAGTTGAGAATATGGTTATCTATGAAGGTTAGTCTTTCGCTCTTATCGGTTTTTCTCTCTGTTCACCGTATTTCCATATAGATTTCGGGTGCTATATAGATCGCCACGGAGTTCCTACTAGGGATTCTGCGATTGTACACTGGGAATGCAAGGTTGCACGCTTTGTAGACCGCAGTACTCATGTTCTACTCTTTAGCGGGGGATGAGCAGTGGACCGGGTGTCGAGGTGGACACTCAGTTCATTGAAATCAGAGAAAAAAGCTTTGGTCGTTTGGTACAAGTCATTGAAGGAGTTGATTTACGTCTTCTAAACGCTGGTATCGTAAACCACAGTAGTCAGTATGGATCAATAGGAAATGGTGCTTCATTGAGGGCATCGGAAAAAGAACAACAGTTGGCGGATTCTACTCCGATTCTTGTGACTCGACGGGGGAAGAAGAATGATGAACATGGGCAGAGTGTGGAATTGCTGGAGCTTGTTAAGACGACAGCTTATCCTTCTCCAACACCAATTTCGAGAACGGGTTCTCATGATACCAATGGATATTCTTGGCCGGAATGATGGTAATGATTTACGTTTTTTTTATCTTCTTTGTCAGTATGCATACTTCATTATACTGTTTTTAAAATCCGCTTCCTCTTTGATCACGACCTATGTATTGGCTTGTATATCTATAGCTCCATTTACGACCCTACAATAGTATGAACCAACCAATGTCGACCTTGTACAAGTATATCCTTTTCTGTAGCATATGTGATACCTCATAATATAGACATCTAGTACATGTAATAACTACAACAAATGCATTGGTTTCTCAAATCTATCAGTGTAAAAAATAAACAATAGGGTTCTTTAAACCAACTCCTTTCCTATTCTGTTGCAAATACCAAGCAAACCCCGTCGTCACCTGCGCTGACTACTACAGATCCATCGGAGCCCAAAGCAGCGTCAAGAATAGGTCCGTGATGACCCTTGTGTTCTTTCAGAAGTTTTCCTGTCCTAGCATCCCATGTTCGAAGAGTTTTATCGGCAGATCCTGATGTGATCAGATGGTTTTTGGGAGAGGGATGAGCAATTAATGAAGTTATCGCATCCTTGAAGATGAAAAGGTCAGATATTGCCCATATCTTGATTTTTGAGATGAAATGAAAAGGTACGTGGGACTTACTTCATGTTCTAAAGTGGCTCTTAATCTCATAGTTGACAGGTCCCAGATGCAGGCCTTGCCGTCTGTGCCACCAGTAACTACAACACCACTGCCAGCTCCAGCTCCAGCAAGATCAACAAATTGAACGGCTTCAACACTTTCGCCTTCTCGGTGACCATCAAGTGCACCGACCACATCTCCTTTGCTTAAGCTAATGACGCGTACGCCTCCAGAGACTCCGCCTACAACAGCAAGGGTTGAGGATGCGTTTACGGAAAGGGAAGTGATCCCCTCAAGATCGAATCGACCATCGGAGGATGAGAGCTTGAATAAGGGAGTTGAAGAACGGGGATCCCAGAAAAGGAGAGTACCCTCAGAGTCTGCAGTTATTATACGCTTGCCTTTTGAATATTGAAAAAATGTTAGATAATAAAAGTAGTTTATTAGCATATAGTCAGCTTTTGTAGGAGGGAATGAAGTACCGTCTGGAGTGAATTCACCGCACTGGACGGGTCCTGTATGTCCCGCGAATACTTGCATCGTATTACCAGAGGGTACTAGAATTGGAAATATAGTCAATCTTGTGTTTAGGACCCTCACAGCACAGTAACTCACACTGCCATAACCATACCATCCCGTCGTTTGATCCCGCGAGGAGAACTGAACCTCTTGGATGCCACCTTAACCACTGTAATTATGACATTGTTACTTTATGACGATAGAAACTAACGCATATTGCAATTACTCACCACAACTTCATCAGGTCCCTGAACTTCAGTCAAGAATTCCCAAGTCAACCAGTTCTCCTTGCCGACCCTCCTCCATATCCTAACCTTTCCATCCATACCTCCAGTAGAGACCAGTTCGCCATCTGAGCTAAATGCGACACTTGAGACGCTATCTGAGTGTCCAGTAAGTTTTACGATTGTTTCTCCGGTCTGTACATTCCACAAATAGCCTAGGTCGTCTTCACCTCCTGAGGCAGCTATTGGTTGCGTTGGATGCATAGAGACAGCGAAGACGGATTTCTCGTGAGAGGGGAAATGTTGGATTGAGTTGTCTTCATACACAGCAGTTTTCCATCCCACCCTCTTCTCCACCTTCCTCAACATATTGATTATCACCTTCATCTTCGTCCATTGGAAAATCCCCTTCATCAGCATATTCGACAAGTACATCATCTTCATCTAAGAAAGCCTCTTCGGCATCATTTTCTTGATCTTCAACTTCGCGCTTTTCTGCCATTTAATCCTGCAGACTATGACAGTAAATAGATATAGGGTATAATACAAAGGTTTTAGAGGAGACTTTTGGGATGCGGATTTAAATTCATAAATTCATAATTTAAATTTAAAATTGGATGAGTAATTCACAGTCAGGGTTCTGCTTACGGACCAGGACCCTGAGTCTTTAGTAAGAATCTGCCCTCACATGTAATATGCGACGCGCTCACGGTCGCGAGAAATGACACGTCAGTTACTCATCAGTGCATATTAGTTTGCAGGCACTCAAGGCAGCCGGACAAAGTCCAAACCGCCACTCATTCATTGACTATCATCATGTTCGCTCGCCTCTCAGTGTTGGCGACGCTCTTTGTCGCGGCAGTGTCCGCTTCAAATGTTCTTGAATTAACTCCCGATAACTTCGATAGTATCATCGGTCAGGGAAAGCCCGCTCTTGTTGAATTGTGAGTGTCTAAAGTTGGATCATAAATCATTCAAGTACCTGGCTGAAGCTCTTCGTAGTTTTGCACCTTGGTGGTAAGATTTATAGCATACAATCACTCTTTAGATACTTATTTTGGCGTTTTTTATCGAATAAAGTGGCCACTGCAAGGTATATTTTTTACACTGTTGTTGATCGACTTGTGTTAACGAGGTTATATAGAATCTTGCACCCGTATATGAGGAACTAGCCGATGTATTTGCGCATGCAAAAGATAAGGTCATCATTGCCAAGGTTGATGCTGATGGAGTAGGCAAGCCACTTGGCCAAAAATATGGCGTCAAGGGATATCCAAGTATGTGTTGTGATAGATATAAAGTATCCGATCTAATAGAGGCACTGTAGCACTCCAATGGTTTAATGCTGACGGTGGCGAACCAGAAAAATACGAAGGAGCTCGTGATCTTGAGACTCTTGCTGCTCAGTAAGTGGTCGTTTTATATCCCAGATTCCCAGACTTTCTGAATACAGTGTTTAGTATAACGTCGAAGTCTGGTGTTAAGTCCAAAATCAAGCAACCTCCTCCCCCTAACTATCTTATTCTTGATGTGCATACCTTCGATGATGTTGTCATGGTAGGTCAGAGGTATTTAAGAATCAGAAACACAGCTAAGACTTCCTATTTCATAGGATGACACAAAGGACGTCCTAGTTGCCTTCACTGTGAGTGGTTATAGCTCACCTACCATTACTAGAGAAGCCTAAAGCACAGTTTAAGGCGCCTTGGTGTGGCCACTGTAAGCGTATGAAGCCTATATACGATGACGTTGCAAAGACATTCCTTCCAGAGAGCAATGTATGTGATTCATAATATCTTTGATATAGTGTATGTATAGCTCTGACAAAACGGGCTAATGATAGTGTGTTATTGCCAACGTCGACGCTGATGCCAAGGCAAATGCCCCTCTTGCAACCAGATATGACATCAGCTCCTTCCCTACCATCAAATTCTTTGCCAAGGACAACAAGGAACCCGAGTCATACGAAGGCGGACGTAATGAGGCTGACTTTGTTGAGTTCTTGAACAAGAAGTGTGGTACCAACCGAGCTGTAGGTGGCGGTCTTAATGATCAGGTCAGTAATTTACAAGAACTTTTTGGGAGAATCGCAGTACATGAATTAAACATTAATACCAGGCTGGGCGCCTTGAGGCTTTTGACGAACTTGCAAGCAAGTTTCTCAGCGCCACTGCTGATGTCCGGAAAGAAGTCCTTGCCGATGCAACTAACCTCGCAAAAGACGTTGGCATAGCTGCGGCTCACTATGTGAGAGTTATGAACAAGATCATTGAAAAGACGGAGGCATATCTTGAAAAGGAATCTGCTCGTCTTGCTTCTATCCTTAAAAAGCGTACCCTTAGTGACCAGAAGCTCGATGAGATCAAGGTGAAAGCAAATGTCCTTTCTGCATTCGTTGCCCAAAAATCAGAAGAGGCCAATGAGGAGTTAAAGGAGAAAAAGGCCCACGAGGAACTTTAGATCTTGTTTTGATATGTACTTTATATATATCTTTTCTAAATCTACATGACTGATAAACGAGATCCATCAACCCTGAGCAAGATATCGCATATGGGCTCTGATATGAAAGTTATGTCTGACAGACATACACAGTATGCAAAATCAGAGTTATGAATGAATGCCGCCATCAGTTATTCTGCTACTGCACTGCTCCTATACTGAATGTCGTCCATGATTACGGTTTATTGAGAGTCCGATCACTCCAGAAATTGTTTAACCCGTAACGTATGATACCTCACGTTTATTAGGTTTCGATCCGACTCGTCGCTATACCAAAGCCTGGTAAACATATGGAATAGTTCTCTTCAATCGAAGATAGTGTGCTAATTCTGATTACTGAACTCGTTTTTAATTCGATCTTGAGCTCCCTTCCCTTAAAGCTCGCCGATTCAGATCCTTGCAATCGCAGCAACACTCATTGGATTATATGAATTTCGTCTCTATGTGAAATTATAGGAAATGATCATATAGGCACGAAATCATATTTTCAATGGTGCATCAAAAGCAAGCCGAATCAGTGTACGGGGATCGAATCAGAGCACTTCAGGCTTGTGCAGTTGAATACGATCTTCTCATGTCAAAACAGCTCCTGATAGTAGTGATGTGGATTCTCGTACAGGTAATACTACAACATTACTCGAACGATCAATAATAGCCAGAAACCATCATGCACTGCTAACGACGTTACAGGGTACCAACAGACAGGTTATGCTACTGAGCAGTGAATCTCATTCGTCCATTACTGGACTGTTCATGCTACAACATATGATATCCATAGTAACAAATATTTTGACATAACTAAGGAGCTTGTTGTATGTCTTGTGGCTCTAGTATCAGCTTCAATTTTAGCATGCCAACAGTCCTCTGATTGCACACCTCATGATCGGCACTTCTTGAAGCTTTTACCGGGCATACGTGTATCTATGATTTTGATAATGCGCGTGGCTACTGAGAAGAAGATACGATCATGGGCATACCACTCACAGAGAACTCACCCTTTTTGAGTTTTCAGCGCTAACACAGGTGATAAACCTATGGTTATTGGCCCCTCCCAGGAGGTTATTGAGTCAAATTACCAGCTATCTGCAAGGTACTTGAGAATACACTCACAGCACCGGTGCCCAACCATCTAATATGTACGTAGGTCCTCTATGAAGTCTGAGATCTGCATCAGGAAATCGGCGTATCAGTGGATTCATTACCGAATCGCCCCGATACCGACCCTCCACTTACTCACAGCGATAAGTAGAAGAAAGGTAGCTATACACTATGTTATATGACTTTACCACGAAGATAGAGTGCGAGGAAGCTTTTTATCTATGCAACCTTAAAAAACTTAGACACAGATTTGATCACTTCATCAGAAGAAACACTTAACTACCGAAAATGATACCTTCTGTATTATCTTACTCATTATAGGTATATACGGCTCTTATAGCTATAAATGTATTGGAACTATATTCATATGCTATTGTAGTGTTCGTGTGTTTCGAAGCCACTGTTATTCTTTCTACGTAAACAACAGTAAACAAACATTTACATATATATATCAAAATTGCGACGCTTCTGCTGTGAAAGCTGACCTCTCTGCTTTTATTTTGTCTTTATTACGCTTTTCTCTAGTGAACTATTGAGATAGCTACTATGACTGAAGTAAAGACGTCATAATGCGACATATACTTGAATAAATAACAATGTATGTGGCTAGCCACCCACGAGTTCGTTTGTCTACAGCAGAAACCCAGTTGTTGTGATATTCATTTACATATGTAGTTCTATCTATAGCAGCTCATGCTACTGGCTGTTGCCTAGTAGCGATAGATATATCAGTATCAAGAAAATAAGCTGATGTCTACAGTATTGATTGTTATGGGGCTTCAATTGTTGGTATCACCGATAATGATCACAACCGGACTGTACACTGCTACTGGAGTAGCAACGCTATTATAAGATGATAGTTTAGAGCTATATACTAGTACTGTAAGTGACAGTATATAGCCAGCTATATATATACCACAGTCCTTGAAGTAGGTTGCGCTCCCCCTGCTCCTACTCGAAGTTAGCTCTCAGAAATTTCTAGAGGCATAATCTCTTCCTGCTTATGTAATGGCCTCTAAAACAGCTCCCCCTGTGCCCCTTCTGTCCCAACATGCGAGGGATGTCATAGGCATAAGCTGTATATTAATCTCTGATGAACAGTACAGAAGTGACTTTGAACTATCTATATCTGAAAGGGATAGTAGTCGAGAGGTCTCCCGCCAAAGCCGCGATAGCCTCCGAGACGCTAGCCGTAGTCTGGCACGATTATCCATGACCGATGATAAAGATGTCATAGGTGGGATGGTCACCGAGACGATGACCGATGATAACAATCATATGGGGTGTGCTACAACTACTTCTGGAACTTCCGAGTCAATGAACATGGGAGAAAATACTAGTATGTGAGTAGTGCACGCCACACGTTCTATAGAGGAACATATATCAATAACCTTTTGACTGAAATATCGTTTGTTATCAATATTCTGGTTCCGTTAAACCAACAAAATAATGGGTTTGTGAACTATCGGGATCTAGTGAGCCTCTTCGAATACCTATATCTATTCACACTAAAACATATATATAGACCTAAAAACGTACACAGTCAAAAAACTGAACAGACTTATGCGTCGTCTATCTATAGCTATGATACTCGGATATACTTGTCAGCAACTTCCATGCTACCAGTTGCTTTACCATCAAGTACTATTACCAACAGTATTCTTGCACTTCCATCAAATGCTTCATATCCAACTAAGCATGATCTATCCTCTCCGGAGCACCGTTTGCTAAAAATTCTCCTCCCCAGTCTTCTTGTTCCTCTTTTCTTGGTAATAGCAGCATACTTGTGGTACTTATGGAGAAAAGGCAAACGTAGTCGCCTTATTCGAAGGGGGTTCAGCCCATTTGAGATAGCAGCATGGCAGTCACAGAGAATGAATAATGAGTGGACAGGTTCGGAAAAGGCACAAGTACAAGTAGTTACTGTAAGCCAGCCATATAATGGTACTGAATGGGGCACGAGCTCCGTGGACGCGAGCATAGGACGCCGACAAACAGGTAGATAGTCGAGTTCTTCCTAGGTTGGATTTTTATTGACACATATTGCTAGACAGTAACAACCTTGAAGTAGATAGACCGCTTAGAAGGGACGCAGATACTCCTTCACAGCAAATCTTGGATGAGAAATTAGAAATGGATCAGACACAGCAAGAAGGTAGAACTCAAGGCGAGCCAGAAACAGCTGATTTAGAATCAAGTTTGGACAGTATCTCAGAGTGTTTACCTGTTTATCAAGAATGAACTTATTCGTAACCTTTTCTGATGTCTTCTCCGTTGTATTACAAGACTATCTCCTATACATGGACAATATAACCCCTATTTTACCTTCGCAGTCAATATGATACGGACTTTAAAGGAGTTTTTCTCCGTGTATATGTATTAGTAACTAGAAGCAGTTTGCAATCGTTAATTATTGTCCGTGCTTCTACAGACAATTATCTCGAACGTTGCATGCACAATTAATTGACCAGACTCGTGAGAAGAAGAGAGTAAATCAATCAAAATTTAATGATCGCAGACAGGAGAGTGACTCAGATAGACTCACGGCATGTCAACAAATTTCTACGCGACGTGTAATAGTTAGTCTATAATACATGTCGTCCCATCTATTCCTAGTTTATATAATAAACATGTAAAATATTACCTAGATAACTATATCAACAACATCTAGGTTAACATGTTTGTCTAGGTATTATAGTATGAATCTAGAAAATATGAGCATACCTGAGTATACCTGAATTTTTGTGTAATTTTAACTCTGGACCGACATGTAAATAATATTGTGTTTCGTGTATTTCTATGTAACCTAGGTGCCATGCGTAAACCTAGGCCGGTAATATCTAGGTTGACCTGTAGGCCAAACCTACGTAACTGTCAACCTAGGTTTATCTAGATGTTTTAGGTAGCCTGGAATAACCAAGGCGTATGTAATATCTGCTACATCTAGACTGACTTGTAAATATTTTTTTGGGTGTAATTACAGGTATGCCCATGTTTCCTCAGAGCCGTGGTGAATTGACCTCGCTGACACTCAAAACCCAATTCAGTATCCTTGTTGTAGAGCCACTCTCTACCAGTCACGTACAACATACTGTCCTCGTTGTCCTTGACGCTCTTGATGAATGTGAAACATCCCAGACCAGACACGCTCTCCTCCGCGTCTTGGGAGAAGGGCTCACTGGATTACCTCCCAGCTTCCGTTTCCTTATCACAGGACGTCCCGAGAGTGACATTGTGTCATTCTCGCAGTCACTTAAAGCATACAAAATCAATTTGAATGACGCCACAAACGGCAACAAGAAGGATGTCCGTACTTATATCAATCACGAATTCGGATTGTGGAGAAACAGTGTGAAACTGCCAGGTGACTGGCCATGGGACGACAATGTGGAGAAACTTGGAGAGGCTGCAAATGAATTGTTCATTTGGGCATCTACAGCAGTCAAGTTTGTGTTTGAGGGAAAGATAAGACGCATTGCGCGTCTGAATCGATTGGTGAACAACGCGAGAGCACTGGACTTGAACGAGTTATATGTGACTGTATTAGAGAGTTCGTTCGAGTGGGATGAAGAGACACAGACACTCTTTTCAAGCGTATTTTCGCTCATTTTCTTTGGAAAGTCTCCACTATCGGATGAGGACATCGACGGGATCCTAGACATTGATCCAAGAACAACAAGAGAGCTACTCTCTTGTCTTCGATCGTTGGTATCATACGGATCGGGTCAGCCAGTCAAGATACACCACACGTCATTTTATGATTATTTGGTGTCTTGCGTAGGGAGTCGTTGGCATATTGACTCTGCTTCAATATCTGCAATCTTGAGTCATCCTTCTTATTCAATAAGCAGGTTTCTGATCTCCAGAAACGCATCGAGAGGAACATTCCAAAGCATCTGAGGTACATATGCTGTTACTGGGCTCATCATATTCAGGATACGTCATACTCACCCGAACTGGGTGATTCCTTGAAGACATTTGCATTCAACAAACTTCTATTTTGGTTTGAGGCATTGAGCCTCACGGATACGTTCGATGACCATGTTGGCACTGCATTGACGTATGCAATCTCATGGCTTGGGGTAAGCGTTGCATATCAATTCTCTATTTTTCTAGGCTAACGCACAAAAGAACAATAACCCCGAGTTATCTGCATTCCTCAGAGATGCATATCGACAAGCCAGTACATTCTCATATGTCCAGTGTGGTAAAGAATGGCTTACCACCTCGACCACCAGCCGCATTACCCGTTCGCTATGCTACTGCTGTTAGTGGCGCTTCGGCACCTTCGACTTCGACCCCAACTTCTACGAGTGTATCTGCTTCAATCAGTAATGGGTCAGCGCCTATAGGAACGACAGCATCGACTACCCACTCAAGTGTGCATGATGTCGCATCATCCTCTCCCAGTCTTACGCAAGCATCGGCATCAGGGCCTAGTCCTCTGTTGTCATCTGCATCTGCTTCAGGGATTGCAGCAGATGAGTCGTCTCATTCACAGGTTCAATCTCCTGAAATCTCTGAAGCTGTCCCCCTTCAAATACGGTTCCTCAGCAAACAACTATCCCATCAGGTATACCCCTTGCGATATTCTTCAAGTATTTAACGTTAATACGCACCTATCTTTAGGGTCTACTCCTTCGCCTGTAGCTCCTTCGGCGTCCCTACCAAATGTTTGTAATTTCTCTCTCCTTTGTCTTCTTAAGATCGATTACTCAACGAAAGATATCAGCAACATACAAACGAGCTGCATCCTACGAGTTTGGCTGTAGATTTGCCGTCTCCTTCAACTCAAGCACAGCAGCCATCTGTGCCTTCCCCTTTGCCGCATCAATTACAGCAGGCAAATAGAACTTCTTCCGCACCTTTACCTGTACCACCCATAGCAACATCGCAACCCCCATTCCCTCCAGGCGTCAAAGTATTACAAGCACCGGATCAACAAGGGCCAGGGCTATCCGCCATCGGTGTTCCTCCTCAACGGATGTCTTCCGCATCTCCTTCAGTCCAACAACAAAATCAGCAGGCATATGAGAGTCAAACTCCTTCTCGTGGAGCTTCTTCAACTTTCCCTGGTTCTTTGTCCGACTTAGTTGCATCTTTTGAAAATGTCAAGCAAAAAGGTAAATCTATTTTACTTAAGATTATTATACTCGTCCAATACTTGTCAACTAACCATTTCAAGAAGCACGCCCCATATCTATTGCAGTCTTCTACCCCTCACCAGAGACGAATCTGTGGTATCAATGCACTACAAGAAGTATACCAATCCAATTGCATATCGAGTACATTGGGGATAGGCAACGAAGCGCAGTCATTAAAGTCATCAAAAGCGGAGACGAGGACTTAAGAGGGTTATCATTTTCTCCAGACGGAACCCGTATCGTTTCTATTACATGGGACAATGAAGTCTGCATGTGGGATGCAGCGAGTGGGAAGTTGATCACGGTTTTACATAGAAATACCAGTAAGAATTATATAGATAATGGGTATTTCTGGGCCTACATGTAAGAGTGTACAAAAAAAAAGATAGAAATACATATACACACGTACTAGGAATACCTAGTAATACAAAAGTTTACATGGTAAAACCTGGACAGACATGTAAAACAAAGCAAAAAAAATATAGAAATACTTGTACACACAACTAAGGTTTACCTAGGTAAGTATTATATAACATATAATTACAGCTAAACACACGTAACCTAAGTAATCTAGGTGGAGTCATATAGATGACAAACGCCACACTAACGGACATGTAAGTCTAGCATTCGGTGGTATTATTCCCAGGTTTAATTATATAATCTACATTTACCTACGTAGACACGGCCTATGTTACACAAACACGCAGTGACTCTAGACCCGAAACCATCAAAAAATTAGTCATCTTTACCGATCAGCGGTAAAGAAGCCCAAAATAATTATAATGTACCGATAATGCAGAGACTAGGGATGTAAAAGCCGACCAGACACGCACTTCTCTCCATTGCCAGCCTACCTTCTCCCCTATCGCTATGCAAGTATGCTCGCGTTGAAGCGTTCAACGGCATTGCATACTCTATCAAGGCAGCTCCAGTCAAGTCGTCGCGTTACACAACTTCCAGTTCGATGGATCTCACAGTCTACTCTCAAATTAAGTGGAGATGTTTCACGCAGCAGAGTAGGTCTGACGCACCAGAAATATGTTCTACGGTCAAGGGGATTCCATGCAACTCCTTCGCGTAAACAAGTACCATTTCTTGGTGCGGTTCTTGCAGCTATTTTTAAGGCAAATACAAACTATTGTTCTGTCCCATATTTTTGGTATGCTAACATACCTCATTCAGTCTTCTGTAGCAATTGAAGCTGCACAATTCGTGGGGAGAATCGTTCTCACATTTGTCCCTATATTCATATTCAAAAACCACTTAATGCGTAGAATGGTGAGGCATGTAATTAAGGATGAAGTCCAAAAAGTAAAGATGGAAAAGAAGATTCGTGCGACAACAAAAGTTTATCGCTTCTTAATCGCTGTACCTATAGTCATTTTTGGTCTAACCCTCATTTCAAGTCTGGAACGTACACCTTTGTCGGGAAGATTGCGAGTGATTTTACTTTCGCCTGAAGAAGAAGAAAGCATTTCCCAACAATTACAGGGTTCTGGCTGGTACGAGGCTGTACGAGAGGTTATCAGTCAGGATGGACCGGCTTCTATCGTCCCTGAAACAGACTGGCGTCATCGTCTTGTTGAACACGTCTTGCGGGAGCTTGAAAAAACTATACCGATTCTTGCCAGTGAAAAACACACAGACCTTTCTTGGATTGATCGTGGACCCGATGATATACCTCTTCCTCCCCGTCCAAATTTCCACTAAGGCCCCGACCTTCCGCAAAAGAAGTTTTTCGCTGGTTTGCTGATCAAATGTGCCCCACCACGCGCAAAAATTCATCTCCTATGCCTGGAGCGAACTCACCTCATTTGATACCAGGGCCACCTTATAATATCATTCTGGTTGAGCGTCCAGGTTGTGACAATGCATTCTCATTTGGATTTGGGCCAAATGGAGGTGGGGGAATTGTTGTGTATACCGGTTTCCTTGATCGTGTCTTTGGGCGACCCACGGCCCCTTGCAATAGTGAGGCCCAAAGAAATCCCTCTCGTTCAATATTCTCTTCCCTCGTATCATCTCCACAACTACCTTCGACATCCGACATCTCCATAGCTCATGAGTGTCAACCAACCCAGGAACAATTAACTCAGATTGCTATTTTGTTATCTCATGAGCTTTCTCATCTCATTCTTTCTCATCATCTCGAAACTCTTTCTGCTGGTACTGTTTTCATACCCGGTGCAATGTCTATGTTTGCAGACCTCCTAAGGACTCTCCTCTTCCCTTTTACTATGGCATTTGGACCTTTCGTGAATGACGCTGTCGCAAACTTAGGGAAAGTCGGTACTGGAGAGTTCGCAAAAGTAACGGTGAGTATCTCATTTGAACCTGGATCTATAGCCACCAGGTGCCAGTTGCTTTCCTTTAAGTTCATTGAATTGTTTCAGGCGATGCGACAGTATTCTTGATATTTTCGACTGTATGAAGATTGTACACGGGGCTGTAGATCCAGGGAATATTTTCTCTATTTTAATGCTCTTACTAATACGTTACCTTTATTGAATAGGAATACTGCACGAGTGTCGCACAAGAATTTGAAGCAGATGCCGTCTCCACACACGTCCTCGCTCATGCAGGATTTGATGCTCGCAAAACGATCGACTTCTGGGAAAGTCGTCGGCAAGCTGCGTTCTCTGAATGTTCACCCTCTCGTGCGCAGACGATTGCGGAGCATTCTATATTGGTCTCTGATGATACTGATAAGTCACTAGTGACGGCGGCGCTCCAGCATGGTGCTGATGCTGCAGCTATTGGTGTGAGACTAGCTCGGAAGATTATGGGCGCAACTCACCCTGCCCATGAGGCTCGGCTGCTCCGCCTGAAGAGTGAATTGCAGCGTTGGGAATTGGAGCGCCGCAAAGCCATGAAGAAGCGAGAAAAACACTCAGCGCATAAAACACAGGGATAAATCGAGCATTACTATGGCTTATGTTGACTGATACATGATTGGCAGGACATGTCAGGTAATAATAATTCAGGGGCTCAGTGGATCTACCATCTTTGTAGATGTGAAACCAGGGACTGTAGCTTCAACGAATAACCGGTGGGGTATGGGACGAGGCAGATGATCATCTACTATGCCAGATCGTAAAGGCATTGCCTAGAATATCGATGACTATTGGCTGTGTTTGTGTTTATTGGATATTCTGGTAACATAAATCTTATAACATAAATCTTATTGATGCCAGAATTAGCATCGCAACATTTCTATAGTGACCAGGGTATGATTTTTGGAGTTGTGTACAGTGTATGATGAATATATACATATAGCTTTTACGGGCCTTAATTACATGCTTTCTGCGTACCTATTGTAATAATCGTTGTCGTTCTTGTTCTTGTTCTGAATGTGTTGGATCTATAGTTCTGAGATGACCTTCATTTAATGGCTTGCGGACAAGTTTCGAGAGTCTGGCACCTCCAGGAAGCTCTTCTACTTCTTCTACAATCTTGTACCCGCATAATCGAGGCAATAACACGATCCAGATATAATAGTAAACCCCACATGCCTAATATATCGTATCAAGATATTCCCAAAGGTTATAAGTATCAGGTCTCATCAAACACGTGGGTGGTAGTGTTATATTCATTGATTGACTCACCAATAGAATCATGATACCAACGACACAGTAACTGGAGATATGTTAACATGAAGGGTGTATAGTGTTAACAGTCGTGATGATAGCTTACGTCGCATACCAAAAGGACACATCTGCATGTCCTTGCTCTGGTGGAACCCTAAAAGGATGCTCAGCGCGTGTAAGTATCCGATTTACAAGGCGATTTACCAAGGTAAGATTATTAAGAGGATACAGCTAGCTAGATACAGAACTATAGAGCCATTTGACGCTCTATACTCCATAGGTGCCTTTGGGACTCCCGAGTGATTTTGACGCTTGCGTAACATCCATACCCCTATTGCAGTTGCAGCAGAAAAGAACTGTGAAGTTCAATAGATTTTTATTGGTTATACGGATTTGTAGAAACAATGTGATGAAATTTACCAGATTCGGGTAAGAGAAGAGATCAAGTAGAAAGCTGAATGCATCCGCCGCTGGGACCAAGAGGACTACGGTCACTGTGAGAACATACTTCATCAATATCGGTCCCAGTGGGGTCCCGAAAGGTTCTGTAGAAGCAAAGAACTCTGGCCAGGGAAGAAGTCCCTGTCGAGCAATTTCTCTGATTACTCGAGCTTTCCCGATAGTCTGGATTTTTATTCAAAATACACATGGTTGTTGGGTAGAATATATTGCTTACAACTGCGACCTGATTTGAAAACATATGAAATAATTCAGCTGATTGTATATGACTCGAATGACACTATGTATTTGTCCTATCACGTACAACGTTCCCGAAAGAGCTAAGCATGACCATCATAGGTAAGATCTTAGCTGCCGATGATCCCTTGAATACTCTTTTGAAGAAAAGAGCGCCGATAAGTTGTCCTGAGTTCTTGATGTCTTCTTTAGGGACCGCAGCAATATACGCAACGTTCGTTAATAGAAATAATACGGACACCAAGCAGAGTGATATACGACTAGAGTTGCGAACTATGCGTACAGGGTCCCGTCCTTTGACTTCCGCTATCAGATTGAATGCGTTATTCCAGCCTACAAAAGCGAAATGAGTTTTAACAAAGGCTGTGGCTAAAGAATTCCCGTTCAGGGTGATTTCAGCCCAAGGATCAGAAAAGTTCTTCCATGGATCTTTAATGTGTGTTATTCCCAATAAAACTGCCACACCGGCCGATATCAGTCTATTTTTACGGTGAGTATAGCCAGAAGATGACAAACGAAAGGATGTAAATAACTTGCTGACATCAATTGAGAAATGACTTTTATTGTAGTAATTGTATTGACGACATACAACGACATTTTGGTAGAGAACGCGGGTACTATCAACTATTAGTTAGTATCGCTATAATGCTATTGAAGTTAAATGAACCTGATAATGCAACGGTGACCATTAGAAGAGCTAGTATCGTCTGCTTTGAAGGAGACGGAGTCAACTCGAAAAAGTCCATGAAATATTGTGCAAAGACGATGGAATTTGTCGCACTAAATCTATTGATAATGCAGTATAAGAGAGGCTATACTACGGTTAGATAAGAAGATTTTAAACTGTACGAAAGTAAAACAGTTGTCACTGCAAATGAAACAGGGACCAAGGATCTTGGCCGAGGATATGCTTGTTCAAGATAGACAACTTCAGCCCCAGATCTCTTTGGAAACATGCTCCCAAGTTCAGTGTATAGAGAAAGCCCAGCTAGTAAAAATAGCTTAGAAGCATTGATAATGTATTTTTATATTGACTTGCCTAGTGCAAATATTGGGGCCAAGGCCCAAGCCAGGAAGAAAATTCCGGTTGAATTTACAGAACGCAAGATGACACCAGATACGGAAAATATACCAGAGCCCAACATTTCTCCAAGATTGAGCATTATGCATGATAAAAGGGAGACATTGCTACCAAGTGGGCTTATCTTTAGTAACAGATTAAATTAAACATAAACCCAAGGAGAATAGAGGGCATATTACTCGTTCAATGGGTGCTCCATGCTGAGATGGATAATCGTCTTCACCGACTGGATTCCTCTGGGAAGAATCACATTCTAAGTCTGTATAAGGCATCACTCTATAGATACAGAGCTATTGGTCTTATACCAGTCCTTGAAGCATAAGCACTTTTCTCAGTCTCAGATTCAGGTAACTCTGTCATGATTTCTTATCTATCTGTTTGTGCTTGTTTTGGTAAATCTGCTGGGCCTTTATAAATCACAATCGAGGACGGATTGACCCCGAACTCGCCTTCCCATCCTCCTTGTCCGTTGTAAGTTTGCTTAGGTCTTTCTTACAAAACCATCGATCCCTAATATACTCCAATAGAGTGTATAGTAAAGCGTGGCGGCCGAACGGCTGTCTGGCTGGTGGGAGGGAGACGGTGTGGTCTAAGGGTGCCATCAGCCTCGACCTCGCTTTCTCCAGTCCCCTCTGCGCTCCCCTAGGTTCGCCTGTATCTTCTCCTAGAACTGTCATAATATCCTAACATCTTCTAGTAGGGTGCGGAGTAAAGCGTGACGCCTTCACGGCTGTCTGCGGTACTTCGTACTTGTGGGAAGGAGAAGGAGAAGGAGCGATTCCGGGGGTGCCAATGGCTCCCTCTATTCCAAAAATCAATTAACCCTCAAACTTCAAGGAGGATACGACGTGCGAGCAGTGGTGAAAGCTGTTGGTGGAAAAGGAAGCGTTGAACTGTGTTGGTATCCATCAATCTTGGTGATTCAATATCGTTGGTCACTGATGTTTTTACTAGTGCCCATATGATGCTTCGATCGATCTTCTTTCTCCACGATTGACCTTATGTCTTACTTTAGCCATATCATCTCTGTCTGGATGATTAGATTCTTTTTTACTAGGGGACAATGTCGATACTCGATAGACCCCACGCTTGAGGATATATCTCTCAAATATGAAGTTCACGGCAAGACTCACTCTCGAGGTTGTCTTACGTGGGCCGAGAACGTCTGTTAATAGATCTCATGTTGAGGTCTTAAATTCGCTATGAATTGCACACAGCACCACTGGAATTCCATTTTCGGTGTTTTTGTTGTGTATAGCTGATGAAGCTACCTGATCTATAGGTTCGCCTCCTTAGGCGTCGAAATTTGAATTCCCTTCAAAAGTAGAAGCCACGGAAATGAGGTTTACTTTCCCATTTTACGAAGACCGGTCACGCCATCTAGCACAGGAGTGTTGAATAGGCTGATTTCTTTGTGTTCAAATCAAATACCCCTTAACAGCAGTTGGAGCGAAAGAGCTACCTTGCTAACTCACGGATCCGTGAGAAATTGGTCACGTACGTGACAATCTATAAAAATAAATTACCCCTCAGCGAATAAAAGCTCAATCGAGGCTCGTCTTTCGCTCACTCTCACCATCCTTGTTGGGTTTCTTTGGATCGTCGAGACGCAATATTGAGATAATAACAGATTTCAAGGAACAATGGCACTTTCGGGTATATGGCAAACTAGAGACGTTTACAATACTTTATCAATCGCGATACAGATCTATACGCTTGACGTAGATTCGTTATAGGGCAGACAAATGAACACGGTATCGTGATTGTCAAATTGTAAATGTGTTTTGTAGGTCTTCTGCACTACTCTAGTTGATGATATGTATTGAAATCAACTTTTTTTATCAGGTTTAGATATCATCGTGCAAAGTATGGTATTGAGTCATTGTTTCTACATTAAACTTGACTATCAGTACTTGTGACACTGTACTAGTAGTTGGACTGCCTGCTTGTTCATGGTCGTAGTGCTTGCTTGGCTTAAGTGGATCATCATTAGTTAGGCTAGCGTTAAGGCTGTATGCTGATGTGCAAATTCTGTCAAATATGTCGTCTCCCTACATCACAATCAATTATATGAACTTGCTTGCATCCTGTTAGACTCTTAAGAAACACCTGAGTTACTTGAAATTCGTTAAGTTCGTGTAAAGGCTAGATATGTGTAACACTAGTGTGAATGAAGCTACATGGTTGAAGAGTATGCGCATGATGTCCACACTTGATGGACTGAAAGCAAAGAGGAGCGGTAAAAAGGCAGAGCAGTACTCGAATATTCTTCAAAACAGTTCCGAATAGAAATCAAGGTAGAGCAAAAAGTGTTGAGGAATCAGGATGGAGGGATAATAAGATAGGTGAATTACAGCATTACACAACAAATGTCCTTCAATCAGATTGTTATTAGAAAAGAAACGTCGTCTAGAGAAAAAGTCCCAAAGTTTGATAACTGATGACAAGAAAAAAGACCAACATTAAGGTACCCGCCCGACTAATGTGCCCGTGCCTGCACCCATTCCGTGTACAAAGGTTGAGTCTAAAGGACTTTGATGGTTAGAGGGTGATCTACTCTGACTATTACTCGGTTGCTGGTTACCACCAACTGCACTCATCCTCGCTCTTCGGAATTGTAAAGAGTTTGCAGGTGAGAGGTTAGTAGGTGAGAGTGAACCTGCTAAATAGTCCCCGGCTTCCCGGCGAGGCCGTCGTCGACCTTCTGACGAGACGGAATTGGAGTGTTCAAGCTGTGAGCCGGAAGACCCACTCGTTCCAGTAGGGTGTCCATTCCGTGAAGGGGGACCATGAGATAATCGTGATGATCCAGAGTGCGAGTTTACAGATGAATTGTTAGCTCGTGATGGGGATCGAGAGTTTGGTCCAAATGAACCAACGGGAGAGAGGGGCCCAAGATTATCCGTATTTGAGTGTAGAGATCCCACATCACTTTGGATGTTGTCAGCTTCATGGGGGTATTGAGCTATAATAACAGTAAAATCAAAAACTTATTAGTAAGATTCATGACTGAGAAAAATGATGAAGTAGATTCTTCACCTGTCCAAGTGTCCTCCGAGTTCTGTTGGATTCAGTGGTACTTGCTATGGTGACAGCTCTCAACTGAGTCCAATTAGCTCTTGGTAGAGGCGGTGCATCCTCAAGTGTATCGTCAACAGTAATGTCAACAGATGCACGACCATGGTCGCTACGTGATCCAAACGTCGCAGATGACGGCATATCCGAGCTTGATTCTCTCCATGCCCGAATATTTGCCAAGTCCAGGCCCGGAGGAATAGCCGGACCCCCTCTTGTAGAGGCTGTTGAGAAGGGGGACACAGCCGCAGGTGCCGGTACAGGGGTATCAAGGATATCAATCGGATCATTCATTGGTTGGACTGGTGGAATTCTCGGAGGCTCAGGAAGGGGAGGTGGTATATCTCTGTGTGTTGAGGAATTACCTAGAGCAGACGCAGATGAATCTAATATCAACAGTGCGGGATTTTGGAAGCTACTTCCGGCGTCACTACCATTGTCAAGACGAGGCGCTGGCGTTTGTGGTGCACTATTGCCACCCAAAGCAGCGATAGTAGTCAGTGCTCGCGGAGGTAACGGCGGCATTGAAGAGGGCCTTTGAGGGATACCACGTCCTCGAAGTGATCGGGTCGATAGTGTTGACGGACCTGATGGTGCATCATAAAACGTAGTATTTCCGGTACTTGAGGACGTGAGATCCGACACTGGACGAGTTGGAGGCGGGGCTGCACTAGACCGGGTTGTTACTGAAGGTAATGGTTGAGTCGAGGTACTGGATGTCGTCATCGGTCCTACACTGTGACGATGCGCACGAGAATTCAGACGTTGGAACCAGCTGAAACGGCTAAGACTTCTAAGTGCCTCAAGACTAGACTGCCAACTTGAAGGGCTTGCTTCATTACTATTCGAGCCATCAGGGGTGATAAGCATTCCAGGTCCACCTTGGGATAGATTAAATCTATGGGCGGTAAGAAGAGTCGCTCTCTCATCATCATCTGTTTCTGGGGAATCAGGATGGGATCCTGTTGTACGCAGTGAGGTAAGGAAAGAAGCTTGTCTAGACGGGTTGGTCTCATTGCCCAAGGCTGGGGGAGGTCGAAGAGGTGAACCCACTTGAGCTGCACGCTCCCCCATTTCTGTTGTCCCTTTACGAGAACCTACACCACCAAATTTACTCCCATTGGATTCTCTGTTCCATTGGTCGTCCATTTGCATGAGTTGTCGAGTCGGGATGATATTGCCTATGATGTGACGAGAGCCGGAGGAAGATGTTTGGGTACTTCCGCTATCTCTCTTTGCTGCCGCCCCATTGGATTTTCCAGCGAGGGAACGATCAGGCCCACGACTCGGATTAAAAAATAGTGAAGAAGCTGATGCATGAAAGAACGGACTTGGTAGTTTGGGACCAGAAGGACGAGGTGGGGAGCTTGGTGGTGTCTTATATGCAAAAGGAACCATACCTTCAGGAGCGCTAACTGTCCCTGTCTCAGTCCCAGTGGGACTAGGATTGGAAACCAAACGTGCAGTGTTAGAGATTTCACGCATTTCATCATTCTCCTCTCCACTTCCTCTCAAAAATGAGTCTTCTTCCCCACCATCAGGACGAGGGCTCCCTTCTCCAGGCTCTCGGGCCTCACCACCAGTTTCAATGAAAACAAAATCGCTGATATCGGGTTGGAAGTAGATAGAACGTCTACGTCGTCGCCTACAGCACCATAATATAAGTAGTAGAATAATTACTATTAAGACCACAGCGGCCGCAATGATTATTCCTGCAAGTTGACCGGCGGAGAGATGGTTTTTATGAGTAGAACTTTGTATGGCGCTAGAAGATGTTGCTGCCGAAGAAGTTTCTATCGTTGATGGATTAGATGTGATTGATGACGAGGGATTTGTGATGGTTGAAGCTGAGTTGGATACGGAAGATGATTGAAGGGTTGCAGTAGAGCTAGTTGATGGTGTCGCAGTAGAGGAAGATTGTTGTGTGATGGAAGCAGGTGTTGTTGAACCTAGATTGGTCCAAACATCATCAGGCCCGAGAGGAATCTATGAACACAACTACATTAGAACGATCTGAGAAAACAGATCGACATACGTACACTAGGACCTATGTACGTTAGAGGAACACCAACGGTTGTTACTCCTGTAAGCTGTTCACTCCCGATCACAGTAGTAAAAGTTGACGCAGAGAGATACGGTGGTAGTTGTTGAGTAGGTAGCGCTGGTAAGTTTTTACAGTTGAAAAACCTTCAGGTTATGATTTAGAAGTTGGAGGGGCGGTATAACATACCTGAGGTGACGAGAACTGTTTCTACTTGAGTCTGAGTTATACCATTGATAGTCACAATAGCAGTTGTAGCAGTCAAGTAAGAAGGGAGAACCTGTGTCGCCATAAGAAACAAGAAGGGAAAATATGCTTAAAGATGAAGAGTATTAAAATAAAGAGTGTGCCGGTTTATTTGCTTGTTGAAGAATTAGACATGAGCTTGCGATGGACACTGTCCTGCGTGTGATAATTGTTCACCTTGTGTATTTTCTTTATAAGAGCACTAACGTGCTGATTTTCACTTTTATATAAGAGCCGGTGGCCACCTCGTGAGCTTCGTTAAGAAATCGTCAAGACAATCGCGTGGAACAAGCAAAAAAGAGAAATAGGGGGGGAGGATGAAGAAAATGGACTCCTCAACAGTGACCCTTGCGGTGGGCATCTACACACAATTGCTCTTCCCGGTTTCCACGAGTTCAACATCATGTGATCCCGTATTCCCCTTTTCGCCTGTCTACGGATCTATTTTTGTAGTAATTACAAAAGTTATAGGTATAGTTGCCTATGGGATATTTCTTCTGAGCAAGTGTTCATTTGAGTAGTGGTAAGCTCTTCATTCACCTTTGAATGCATCCCCATGATACTTGTAATTAAATAGAGCGAAATGAGGAACAGACATACTTGATACTAAATGGAGTAAAAGTAGGTTATTATGCCTTGTTTGGCTCACATCGGATTCGTGAGTATGTTCACTTGCTCTGCTGACAGACGATAGATAAATGAAGTTTTTTAATTTTGAAAAAAAGGATTCGTGAGCATGACTTTTCAGAGACGTTAAAAAGCCTAGTAATATACTCAGCATATATGTACGTGTATGCCCAGAACAACTCGATGAGTTTCAATGAGCAATTATAACGGCTAGCTCAGTCAAGAAGAAAGGGGAAAATGTAGGAACACTATATTGCTTTTTAGAGCTCTGAGCCTCTTCACCCATGACTTCCGTTGTATTTTATGCCGACGATGATCATGTAATTATTGAAGAATTGCGTTGCGATACGTTAAAGTTACTTCACCATAGTTTCTAACACTAATGACGTAATCCTTGTCATATGTAAAATTATGTAATCAAAGAAGTGTCCAATTCGTTCTGAGTATACTTCGTCTCTGAAACTGACGATGAGTGCTCGCACTCGTTTCAATCCGTCTGGCAAACAGATAAACGATACCAATACTGCTGCTGATAACTCTGCTTCCGTAAATCCGAGTCAAATTTCCTCTTCTGGTGCGCTCCAAGATGCGTCGAATTCTCCCCGACCTGGTTGTAAAAATGTAGACGAAGGAGTTACATTCCAGAAAAGTAATGAAATAAAAGAAAGTGACACTATCCCAATTAATTCAAAAAATAGCTCTGGAAATTTGATGGGTACCGACAAACCGCTTAATATTGGGTCTTTGGTCCGGCCAAGGTCTAAGAAAAATGACGCTACAAGTTCTCCGATTCAAAACAGAAGGCCTCGCAACTCTACTGTAACCAAACTGAAGGAGAACGGATTGCCTTTGATTTCTCGCTCTTCTTCCCATCTTCCACACTCTCCTACTCGTCTTCCCGAGAACTCAGCTTCATCATTCAGCCTATTTGCTTCATCAAATACCCATCTTCTTTCGGACAGCCTACCAACCTCACCGAATTCATACCAAAGACTGGATTCTTACAAGTCAGAAACAGGTATGCCTTCTGTTAAGCAGAACTCTAGTCGTATTCCTGTTCCCCGAACCACAGCAAATGGGAATTCCACATTTAATGGTCAGCATTTGGTGTCTACTTATAAATAGCCGCGATCTAAACGAAGCATTAGATCCTTCTTCATGTGAGGTTTTCCCTTTGGGCAAACAGCATAGAGAGTCAGTAGAACCGGATCACTCTCATGAATGTTTATCATCCCCCCTCTCATCTCACCGACGATATAAAGAGGAACAACGTAGCTATGATACATTGGTAGCTATTCATGATGACGATAATGGAAATGAGCTTCATAGTCAACAACATGAATATCGCCTTCGACGTACAACTAAGCGAATAAGCTCGAAGATGTAAATGAAGAAGAGATTAATTATGTTCGAGAAAAGAAACGCACTAAGATAAACCCGAAAACAAGACAGGTTAGTATAGTGATACCTAATACAAATTTGATTAGACCTGAAGTCGGGAATATATAGACTATATTAGAAGGCAATCCTGAATCGTTCTATGAAAATCAACGTTCTGATCCTATGACACCTGTACCATACTATCAAAATATCGATCATGTCTATGATTCTCCTCGACCACGGGATCCCCGTAATCAGACTCCCTGTAATCAGACTCCTCCTGCTCATCTTGTAGCTCAGACATATAGCACCTCACAATCGATGCCTCCAGCTCGAATGAATGAGGAAGCACAGCTTATATATCGTTTACTCGGCGTAGATATGGAAAAGTACTTGGATGATCATATCGAACAATACGATACTGCGAAAGTGCGATGGAAAAGTTGTACGATTGAGGAATGGAAAGAAGGCGCTAGTGGTAAATATAACTTGATATAAACATTATAGTACTTTTGTTTGATTTAATAACGTCTGTAATCTTTCGGTTACAGAAATCACTGATAAATTTAACAGGCTTATTGACTTTGTAAGCAGCATATTTCTTTCACAACCTTTCTAACCAGCTGAACATGAACGATCTCAGGTCAAAGATCACATGACGTACGCTTTTTCAAATCTATTGAAATTCCAACTTCCTTCTGGTTACTTTGTAAGACTCTACTAACAACTACCCTCCAGAACGAAGCTATCCCTTTTTGCTAATCTACATGAAACTGTTGCAAAACATAAAGTAGTCCTCAAGGAACGCGAGAACTTGCTCAAAGATATTCGGGAACAACTTGTCAAAGACTCCGGAAATGTGCTTGGTAGTGCTCTAGGAAAATAATCATCATATTGTCAAATGAGATTCTTGTTACTTATGTATCCTGTCCTTCTACTCATACTTGTGGAGTGCTACTCGATCGAACTTGGTGACTGCTACTTCTCTCAAGATATATCTGCAGCGATTGTCCTCTCAACGAAACTTTCTTCCTAATCATGTCTTTGTGCCTTCACGGATTTCTTAAATTCTCACTTTTCTTTCCGTACTATGGTTTCGTCTTAATACTAGTCTATTAAACTAGCCATTCACTATGTATTACTTACCCATTTATCCTGCGCTTACAAAATGCATTCAATCAACAAGAATATCTCTAGAACTTCTGTAGTTGAGTTTTGGATTCTATCCAACCAATGCGATGGTTTATTACCTGACGAGTAAAGAAGACTAAAACATACACACTATATACACTAAACAAGACAGGTAATTGGATATGTGATTAACGACACTAGCGGGGCAAGCATCGAGGCGAGGGAATACTATTACAGGAGTTTTTTTGAAGGCGCCCAGGTGGGAGGAAGAGATGCGAGAGATTTGAGTGCGATAGCACGTAGTTAGTTAGTTCGAAAGCAAAGGGGAGAAAGATAGAAAAAACAATGAGCACGATAGCAGTTTTGATAGCGATAGCGACAGCAAAGCAATAGACTAGAATACAACGAGAAAAGCACGGAGAGCGACCAATGAAAATATAGTTAAGAGAGATAAAAAATAGTGTGGTAGGATAGCAAGTAGAAAGCAAAGCGATAGCAAGGAAAGCACGATAACACGATAGCAAAGGGGAAAGAAAAAACACAGCACGATGAAAAGAAAAAAGATGTGAGAGATGCAGAATGTGAGTAGAACTCATAAACAGGACGTGAAAAAATGCACGAGAAAAAGAGGGGGGATAGCCAGAGTGAGTTTCCCAAAGAAAGTAAGAAAGAGACGTATATGCAGAACAGAAAATGGATTAGAAACTAATCACAAGGAAGAAAGGGAGTAAGACAAAAATAACGAGATAGCAATGTAGGACAGCAATGTGGACAGCAAAAACGGATAGCAAGATGAATAACGAGTAACGATAGCAATTCGATAGCGAGATAGCTCCATGGCTATGATTATAATAAAAATGCTCGTGAAAAGAAAAAAAGGCACAAAAAGGTGGACTATAAGAAGGGAGAAGAGGATTACCACAACATTGTTAGACAATGAGGTAGGTTTGGAATAGTAAAAATAGAAGAGGGAGATATATAAAAGGAGATAGATTGACTTGAAGGTTGAACAATGAAAAACCGAAAACTAATGTATGAAAATCCAAGGAAAATGTGCTTTAGGAGTAGTAGCGAGCTAAGGGGGAAACGCAAGTAGGACGTAAGGGGATAGATACAAAGGGTACAGATAGGATAGGGAGAAATGGAGCAATTTGTCGGGGCTCGATGCAGATCATAAAAAGTCCGTCAAATGATTTGTGAAGGGAACACAACGACGCTATAATCAGCATCCCGAAACAATCGCATGCGAGGCCAGCCCGAGACCTTGAGAATATAGAGTGTACATAAATCAAGGTACCAGCTATGAGAGTCCAAGACACGAAATTAGCGACGTCTCGTCCTAGGCGTCCTAGGTGACCTTCTGATGGCTTGTTGTATAACAGTTGGTATCTCGGAGGTAGCGGGAGTTTCCCCCACGTGTTCTTTCCTATTCGTTTGAAATGTGGGGTGTCTAGTGTACGGCTCACCGGCATGTCCTCGTCGCGTAGTTCTCTGAGGACCTCCCTGTACAACTGTTCGGGGGTCACCTAGGATAGGTCCGGGGGTAGAGGCGATGGAAAGCAAAGCATCAATGGAGTCTGTACGATCTGTATCTTCTGGAATCTCATATGACTGAGTCGACTCGGCTCTTGGTAACGCCATTATATTACTCTCTGGAGTGAACACAGAAGAGTAATTAATGGTAGTGTGGAGCAATGATGTACTAGAGCTTGAGTCAGAGAGAACCTGTCCAAGATTTGAAGTAGGCTGTACGTAAGTAGGGAGAGATTGGGCCATAGAAAACTCGTAGGGTGTGGATACTTCAGAGGACTCGCTTGTAGGTCTAGAGCCACTACCATGAGCGTGTGCAGCAAGCGAATTCTGGTGTCCAAATGGCGAGTGGGCTTCGGTTAAGGCGTACCCATTCATTGCAAGTGAGCCTGCCTCACTCCGAGGAGACCTATAAAGCGAGTGACTCTGTTCACGATGTTCTCTCACACCTTGATCAACCTCAAGCTGATACAGATTCGGCGAGTGAGTCGACGCCCTACCACAGCTACCACCTACGGATACTGATTCCCCGCGAGGATATGATGCATTCCTCGCTATCCCGACTCGATCTCGTTGTGGTCCTACAGAAGTGGGACGCTGATAACAGAGGTCCTCAGAGCTTGGTGGGGGCTGAGCTGAAGCACTAGAGCCCTGCCACGATCCAGTAGATACCAAAGCAGGGTCTAGACGTGAGTAGAAGTCGTCTTCACCGTGTGCATTAGAAATTGTAGCTGTGCTCGTACTTGAACCCTGTCTCGAGTGAGATAAACCCCTCTCAATCACGGAGCTCTCCCGGGAGGTGCACTGGGTCGGGGGCGAGAGGCTGCCTATGTTAGCTGAAGATGGACTCCGACCAGGGTGAAATCTAGACATAGCACCTCTCAGTGTTTTCCTGGAACTCTTTTCTTGAGTATCTCCTGGTTTTTTCTTACTCTGAGACTTTTTATTACGTTTTCGCTCCCTCTTGTTCCCTTCGCCCCTCGAAAAATCAACCCTCCAGTAGGCACCTTTTCCAGGTTCGGTGACCGGTTTAGGCTCCCGGACAAAGGCAGCCAATAGAGATAGCAGATGCCGAATTGAGTTCTAAGGAAAGGTAACAAATAGGAAAAACGAATGTTCAACGACGACAAATTAGATAGTGTATTCGTTTACTCACATTGAAAGCGATCGCCTCCGAGTGTCCCAGATCCCGGTAATATGGAAAGCGATCACGGATAGCTTTTAATATCTCTTGTAGAGTTGCCCTTTGTCCTTTATTCCCGAGTATTGCAAGTTTCACCAGTATGTGATAGTTGTATTGGGGTTTATCTCCCTCCTCTTCCGGGTCCAGCAGGCTCCAGAGGTTCAATGGAGCGTTGGGTGGCAACCCAAGAACTTCATGGGGCGTACGGCCTAAAGGAGGCGCTCCCCCAAACAAAATCCCATTTGTCGCAGTCGATGGACCTGCAACAGGCTGGGTCGAAGATTCACTATGCACCTGCTCGGCCACTCCAGAATCCCTTATAGGTGGTGCATACGAAGCAGGGGCAGGGGAGAGTGGGTTTTGAGAGGGAATTGGAAGAGGCGCTCCTCTGACATTGTCATACTCGTGCACATGCTTACGATAATGTCCGTGCACTTCTGGTTGCAGCTGAGAACGAATGTGTTCGAGACCAATGCGCCTCCCCGTAGCATCAAAGGCCGGATATATATCCCGGCGTAAAAAAGCATGGCTGAGAGTAGAAGGTGCATGAGGTTCTGATAGAAAGGGGTTGCCTAATTGCTCCGCGATGATGTCCTTCTGTCGCAAATTCGGTCGAAAAAGCGGTGCCGGAGAGGCTGATGTCAAAGGTAAACTAGCGGGCCCAAAAGACAGTGAAGTCGACGCGCTGGATGATGTCGTAGAGGTATTAATAACATCATTCTCTAATCCGTTAACCGGCAACGAAGAGGAGCTAGACGTAGAATCAGAAGCGTTGCTCGTCCGATTTCGAGCGCGACGAGAAGAGCCAGGACGCGTCGAAGACGCGTCTCTTAGATGCATATTGGCATCTCCATCTACATTATTCCCTTCATTCGCAAATTCTGCAGACCTTAGCGTAAAGGGAGCGCGTTCCGACGAAGAGGATGCATCTTGCCCAGCAGGCGGTTTCATAGCTTTCTTTGGCGGCATAGAGAAAGAAATTTAAAATTATATATACGAGTAGCCAAGCCAAATAACAGCAAGCCACCGAGCTTAGCGGAAGCAAAAAGAGAGGAGAGGAGGAGGAGGGAGGAAGAGGAGGAGAGGGGGAGAGGGAAGGTGGACGTCGATAACGAATAGTGTAGCGTGTTATGGAGTCAAATTTCGTGTATGACTAGCTGTGAAATATAGGTCCACGAATAAATAGAAACTGTTGAAATACTGGTCATTTACGGTCGTTATTCAACTTATCACTCACCTAGGCGATGATCGACGTAAATGAAGAGGTCAAAATTTTTCTCGACAATGATGTCGACAGCCGAGGGACAAGAAAGAGAATGAGAGGGAGAAAGAAATCACCAGTGGTTTGGTCTCCCAGAGTCTTGAAGGGGGCAAGAACGTGAAGACGATTATCGGTAGAGCTTATATGGGTACCTCGAGCGGAACACGAGGCAGATGCTGAAGAGAATGCAGCAGACGTTCAGCTCACTCTTTTATACCCCATCGATCACTCTTTCGTCCAAAGACTAGTTGAACCGATTTCGAGGACGTGATTGCTTGTCTGCGTGTTTGTACACAAGTACAAACACATAACACTTGCTTGATCAGGCAGCCTTTTTTTTTCCTTGCGCTCGTCCACTGCAGATCCATTTCTTTCTTTTCTTAGCCCTGATTATTTTAAATACTAAACAGGCATTTTTTCACTAGTACTAGTTCGGATAAGCATTCCACTACTTCATTATCAGTCATTTTGTTATCGACATTTTGTCTAAAGAAACCCTCGAAGCACAAATTCCTGAACTATAAGATCTTTCTGTCTGCGTTCGAGGATTTTTCGAAGCCTGCTTTCCATATCTGCGATCGTCCCACAATCACTGATCTGTAGGTTTTTCTTCGCATGAGCAGCCAGGTTAGTCTTCAGAATCAGCGAACTTAGTCCAAAACATAAAGCTGGGTCCCGGACTAGGGGAGACTTGCATTGAGTATCATACTCCATCTCTAGGTCTGTAGGTATAATCGCCTCAGATCTGAGCCTCAGTGGACGAGATAACTTACTGTCAAGATACAGTTCACATGACGATGGAACAATAATGCTCATACGACGACCTCTTTCTTTCGTGGTGTTTGCTAATTTCCTGAGCCCTTTCATCGAGACCGAAGTTCCCTTTAGAGAAAGAAAGCTCAAAGCCGAAAAGGTGTAGAGGGTCGGAATCGAATCATCGGTAATTCGTTCGTTCCACGACAATTCGAGATGGCTCAACGAACCCTTCAGAGCAATAAGGTTCATGACACTATGTTTTGTTGAGCAGACTCTACATCATTGAGATCAGAAACCTTACCCTGCATCCCCAATTTGAGTATCATCGAGATACAGTGTTTCGAGGCATTTTATGTCACTAAGATTTACTAGATCTTCATCAGAAAGTTGGACGTTGGAAAGGACAAGTCGACGAAGGTATGGGAAACTGCTTGGAGTTTTGAAGGCTATCACTATTCTGAGTTTTGATTTACTCTACGATCGATTCTTGTGACCTGCCTTTTAGAACCTCGTTTCTTGACAAGTTAAGACCACCCGCTTCTGTCATAGTCTCACTCAGATTCACATGTTGAATGTCTGTATCACTAAAAAGGGTTAAAACTTGGGGGATGAGAAGTCCTATTGTAACATGTTTTCATATTTTCCTTAGCACGCAAGCCCGGCGACTACACTACCTTTGATCCCTAAATTATTGATGAGATCCTGATATGTTACCGTTGCTAAGTCAAGTTGCTTTTCTAGTCTCAAGGAAGGCAGTATCTTTTCGATCTTTTTAACAATGACAAGCACTGTATGAGGGGGCTCGTATCCATTCACGGAATTTTCCGAGATATCTCTGAAATCAGTTTCTGGCCAGAAAACAAGTCCACTGTGTTTGTTTGCAGTCACCGTTATAGGTTGGAGAGGTATACCGGATTCAGAGCTTTGAATTTGTTCACCAGAAAAACGTAATTGATCGACTTTGGAGGAGAGAACAAAAGAAGACTCTATTTGACTCGAAGAACGTTTTACTCTTTTCGAAGGCTGGTTAAAGAAGTCACTAGAAAGATTAGACGATGGATCCGAGTGTCGTTTCCGTAGACGACAGTGTAAAGAAGTTGATTTTGGTGAGATACTCCCAGGATAAGCCGTAACGTCCATACCGGTATCTGCAGGAGGCTCATCATTCTTGATATCAAGTTGGTCATTTGAGACGGTTAACGGATCAGATAGTGAGAAACTATTGGTAGGAGAAGCACATCTAGATTGGCAGGTAGGCTTGATTTGAAGAGCAAGTGACTCAGGGGAATCGCGAAGATCGTTATTATCGAAAGCATTACATAGCTTGTGGATGTAAGGAAAACGAGAGATATCTTCTACAGAGGCTTGAAAAATTCTGATACTAGACATGTACTGAGTATGCATTCAGTATGACTTGTTTTCTGAACGCTGAATATTCCGAAGCCACATTGATGGAGACACACCTGATAAGCTGTTATTTCGGGACAATAGAACGGATTTTCATTATCAACGAGAGGTTCATTAGTATGTGGCGGCATAACGAAGAAAGGGCACCCAGAGCACCCAAGAAAATTAAAACCAGCTCCCTTTATGTTTGAAAGTACCGTTCAATGTATGAACTGTGCATATAAGTGTAACTGCTATGTGTAAGTAGCTTGAGCTGGAAACAAGCGCCAGCAAGTATCAGTGCCAGTGGCTCTAATGTGGGTCAAAGTCTAAGGATGTTGAGCCCATTCGGGTAACTCAGTTATTAAGCGCTCGTTAGACTCAGTCTTGAGACTCTTTTATACTGCTTTTGTTCTTATTACGCATGAACCTCCTTTGGCAACTTGGACCTGAGAAATACAACTATCTCCAAGGATTATAAAGCAACACAAAGCTTCTTAACCAATAGTAAACATTGATATCGTGGTGATAAATCCAACTTTGTATTCCAGGATCCGAAAGTGGCACCCGCACCCAGATCGACATATCCACAGCTTCCGACAAACATCGCGTTGGTAGTATAAAGTGTGAGCTATTTGATTGCCTGTATGGACCTTTCACAAGTCATAATTTGAGCTGAAAGGTTTCTTGACTCAAGCACAACAATGCCGACAAAGTACTCGCATGTGCAGAAACGGATCAAAACAAAAAACGTTTCGGGTTCGCTTAATGACAGAAAAGGCCATGCTCACCGACACTCAAATATGCATATTGACAGGACATTCACGCAAGCAATAAATGATGTGAGTGACCAATCAAATCTAAAACTGTGTTTAAGCAACTAAAATGCAATTTAATACTCCTGGTGGTATATACAACCATGCAAATTCATATACTGCGCTCCGATATAGACAATGACTGCAATTTCTGATTTGGAACGAGCCATATCGTCGATTCTACTTCTGCGCTATGAGCAAGACATTAGTCGCCTGTATTCAGCGCGTCTCCAGAACATCGCACTTACTCACCTACCACACTTTATAATGAAATGTATCAAACTCACATCACCGGGATGGGTCGCTGTTAACGCGAGTTCCGAAGAAGTCAAGGACCTTTTCCGAGGGGCTATCGCAATGGACTTACGTCAAGCGGGAGAGCGTGTTGCGACTAAAAGCGTGCTGTGGTCTTATACAGCTTTACGGCATTTCGTATGTCCAAAATACTATGATTATAAAATTTTGACAGCCGTGAACTAACTGACAATATAACTAGGCCTTATCCAATAACGTCCATATATGCCAGAAACGGGGTCTAAAATCCTTTGATCTACTTCCACACTTTCAATCCTTGTCGTCTCATCTAGATATGTTGAAAGCAATGCCTAAATCAGCTTTCTCGAAACCCACACATCTTCCTCCTCTCGAATATAGTATCCAACTACTTGAAGATGATCTTGCTAAGGAAAATCATGTTGGCTCTGCTTGGGCAGATTGGCGAAGAAAAGTACAAATAGGATATAAACGGCTTGCTGATACACTCTGGCAAGTTGCACGAGAATTTGATGTGAGGGGTTATGGAATTGTACTGAGAGAAAAGCTTACGACAAAATGGTGTCATTGTGGTTGCTCGACTGACCATCTTGGAGAGGTTTGTGAAAAATCGGTTCGGGAAGAAGAGGAAGAGTCTGGAATACGTTCCGGGAAAGAGAAGGAATGGGACGGAAGAGGTATGGTTATAGTATTCGTTACATTCGTTATAATGTAAGTTTGTTCATATAATGACATAATCTTAGGAAGCGGGGTTTTTGGTTGGGAAACCTATGAAGAGGAGGATATTTGGGAAGTAGATCCAGGTTATGGGAGTCTCCGATCCGATGAATGTGATAGTGGGACTGATATGACAGTCGAGGAGCTGATGACTTGGAGATATATCAGGGCAGAAAAAGCTAAAGAGAAGGTTGGCATCATATATTTTGGGATTATTTTGATTTTATTCCAACATTTTGTTATCACACTGAAAAATTAGGGAAATAAATCATTTCGAGAGGATGACTACAAGGCAGCTATCAAACAGTATACCACTGCCTATGAAATAGAACCAGAACTTCCTTATTACCAATTGAATATTGCTGCAGCTTATCTGAAGTTATCAAAGTTCGTCTTTATGTCTACTTTCTTACCCTCCACTTCTCATGGTAAATTCTATAGTTGGATTGAAGCGGAGAAAGCATGTAGTATTGCCCTCTCTCAACACAGAAGCTGTAAAGGCTACTGGAGAAGAGCTAGGGCGCGCCGTATGCAGGGTAGAATTGTTGACGCGGTGAAAGGTATCTATCATTTTATTACTACGTATATATCCCGTTACTCACGGTAGAAATTAGATTTGAGAATGGTACTCAAGATACAACCGAACAATGTGGAGGCTTTGACCATGCTAACATCGTTATTGCCTACTGCTACAGCAGACTTGTCTCCGCAATCAGGATCCCTAGATGAAATCATCTCGGGACAAGATGATCCACAAGATACTTATTCACCGGACCATTCTTCTAGCTCTTCTAGCCAAAATGATGCGCATATACCTTCTGGTTCAGCTTCAGCTTCATCTAAACATGAATCAGCAGAGACATTGCCTTGGATACCCTCTAATGCCGATAAACGAAAACTAAAATTTTTGCCATTGGCAGTACAATATGAAGCTGGCAAACTGAAGACAGAAACTATCTACAAAGGTCGGTCTGATGCACAACCGGATTCATGCGTATACCCGAGTTGGAGACAGTTTAAGATCCAGTATTACAAGTGAAGTGAAGAATCTAGCGCAAGGCTGTTTGGGAAATCTTTATCTTTGATATTCCCTTCTATCACTTCTACATTGTAATGAGTGCTCTGCGACCTCTATTTTGCATCCTTTGTCGATCGCCATGAAAGATGCATCAAATTTGTTTCAGCACTCCAAGCTTCTTCATTACCTTTATTATTATTAACTCCCTTTATTCTAATTGCATATATGATTTGCCTGTTTACTCATTTATACCGCTTTATACTTATTCATACTTGTTCTGAACTTGTCTCTGCCCCTACATGCGAATACGGTAGTTATATGGGCCCCGCGCATATCTTCATTATACTTCTCTTTAAAAGATGATACGACAACTTCATAGGCCCAAATATCTCTGACTCTTGCCCCTGGTACTGAAAATCAAGACCTACGTTTGATATACAAACCTTTAATGAGAGGATTCATAAAACCAGGTAGAAAAAGACGGTTCACAGCAGAGAGGTTATGGCATCACCCTACAGTGTCGCTATCAAATCGCGAAGGAATATATAGTGTGAATCCGGCATTTCTGATCTCAAACCCAAGTGTTCCCCACATTTACCAGGAAGACGATAATTGACAATTCTCCCAAGAGCATGACAAAGCTTCTGTCCGCTCTCGTACCGTCCTTCTACTGGCAGTCTTTCGGGAGGTATCGTGTCTAGTGAAACAGGGCTAAGCTGTAACAGCAGTGAAAGTTTGTCAGAGAATGTACATTTACCCATATTACACGTATATAGTTTCGGCATTGAGCAAAATGAGAGCGTCGCTCTGGTAGAAAATTACAAGATCAAGTACTACATTCACACATAATTTCCAACTCTCTCTCTCTCTCTCTCTCTCTCTTCCAACTCTTAAGAAGCAAAACATAATTTCCACTAATCCTAATTAGTAACGTAGAAGTAGATTACTTGTTTTTTGCCTTATGAATACATACAAATAGTAAAGTACCAAAATAATAGTATACCTATCATACTTCCCCCTCATTTTTCTACCCGATATCATATAACACCATTGATAAAAGCTTAGCTCAGTGTGTATCATTCTACTATCCAAATGTTTTTATAAGTAAGAAAAACAAACTCAATAGTAAATAGCTTACACAGAAGGTGTTTCCCAGCCTTTTGTGAAGGTAAGGGAGGCAACTCAGCAGTTAGAGCGATACGGTATATTACTAGAATACTGGATAATAGACACATTTTATCAGGATTTGCTATGTCTGTTGTCGGGCGGCAGCTTCCTCAAATCGGTTTTGTCAATGGACATAGGCAATTGTTCAACTTCGATGGCAAGACCATTTTTCGTCATACATCACAAACTATGACTGTAGTTGTCGAGGCGAGCTACGGAGCAGGTTACTAGCTTCTGTTGTACTTACTATCGGGGAGAAGTAGTTGAGATAGGCAGGGATCATCGTTAACGGATCATATGTTATTTGATGCCGGAAATCTCTGTAGATAGACACTTACATATTGAGCAGCATATTCTCTAGCATAGACAATACGTGCAGGTATCATGATAGGTTTTACCGATATTATTCACACTCAGTAACAAACATATTATGTACGCATACATACGGGTGTATAAGATACTTTGAAATAATAATAAATGTGATAGTGATACTTACAATTACCCACCCTCCTTTCTTAAATAAAATATCGAGAAACAGTTATATGGTGTAACTAAGTTTCTAAACACATCCGTTCTGTGATGTACATGTACGTATCTTAGAAGATCTCTAGAACTTGACGTTACCACGATCTTTGAGTTATTTACATGGGTATTACGCATTGGATATATGCGTGTTTGTCAAGAGCTGGCTAAGAACAATGTTGCTACAAACGGAATTTCTTACAGGGATCGTACATGTACATGTACAAACGATTATCGATTGATTCATACACACGAAAGTACATCATAGGTCTTCTACCGGTTCTCAGTTCCTCCAGACCCTAAGACGGCTGCGTAAACAGATCATTATCGGAAAAAGTGGAAAAAAACAAAACTCACAAGAGCATGTAATCCCTTAGATACCGTTCCTCCCCACCAAACGGTATATTCGCGCCACTCTATGCGTTCACATTAAAGATGAGAAACATACTAGGATAAATAACCGAGATGATTTAATCACACGCACCAAGTGCTCCCCGCATTTGCCAGGAACGGAGACGTCATCTATCTTCCCAACGGCGTGATACAATTTCATGCCATTTTCGTAGCCTCCTTCTACCGGACGTCTTCCGGTAGGTATCGTGCCTAGTGATGCAGGGATCAACTCCATATCATTAGTGAAGGCTGAGATATGCAATGAAAAGAAAGGAGTATATGTATTAGTTGTACGCTCAACTTTCAGTCTGTGGATGGCCACTTACGGAGAAGGTCGTAACGTCCCTGATGTTCATATTCCTTGCCCGCATATGGAACACGAGCGGTGGGATAAAGGTGTGGACACACCTTACACGGGTGTACAGAGTTTTCGAATATTGCCGACCTATAGAGAACCAAAGGGTTATGCATGTTGGTGAGAGCCGTTAATGGTGTTAGTCAAGTATTACAAGATACGAACCCAAAATAAACAGGAGATCCATTCAAATCATACTAACGTTTAGGTTAGATATAGCGCTTTCAATAATATGCTACAAACGCAACCATTAAGTGTAGCAAGAAGAGATCGACTCACACATGGTGGTTCACCAGCTTGTTGTGAAGGAGGGAATGGTTTCTCAGTTGTCAGAGGGATTCGATATCCCGAAGGCGGAGCACGAGGAGGCTGGAATGGTTGAGGTTGGGGGTGAGCTGATGTTCCTCCTAACCTGGGCATGGGCATGGGCATCTGCCCAGCATTATCGATGTGATCATGGCTAAACATAGCTGTTGTCGCGGCGACTTGTGGCATAGGAAAAAACGCTGTGCCGGACTGCTTCATTTTCAGCAGCCGTTAAATATCAGTGACGTTGTTTGAAGTTGGTATCGATATAATAGTATAAGCGAACAAAGGACTTAGACTAATATCTTTGGTAGACACAGATATAAAGGAGAGGGAGGTCAAAGGAATATCTGTAAACATACATGTACGTGCTCGGCGCTGCCATGTGAGTGATGGTCTTGATTGTGACGCTCTTTCTTGCTGGCACTATGATTCTTGGATTTGTGCTTGTTTTTCTCCGAGCCACTGGACGAAGATGAGCTCGATGAGCTCGATGATCTAGAGCTTGAAGAACGTCTGCTTCTGTGACCCATTATGATGTAAGGTGGCGAGTTGAAAGGATAAAAAGGACAGAAAGGACGATAACAAACGGCTAATTGGGAATGCTATGCAAATCTGGTATATATAGACTAATACTGCATGGAGAATATGTAGTGCTAGGAACTAATTGATATATTATGATAAGATGCTTGCATGTGCTAGCCTACAATGGCGTGAGGTAAGTATAATCACAGGTAATTGTACATTTACACCGGCAAATACAAATGTAATTACTACTTCGCAACTAAGATACAGAGCTGTATATGAGTACATGAGAACATTATGCAAACCACTATCACTGCTATCTCTTCTTTCGAGGAGAAGGGAGGGCAACCTCCCATTCGTCGGAGTCTGGTGGAGGCAATTCAATAGCAACACCAAGCGCTTTCCTTGATTCTGGTTTTGTGGTATCGGACTTATCAGGACTCAGGGGCCGTAGAGGACCATTAGAGACCTTTGGAGTTGGTAGGTCGTCCTCGTCAATATGAAGGGCATCAAGACTCTGAGACAACCAGCTGTGGGAATAAGGGTAAGAGAACAGATCAGGGTTAAGGTAGTAGTCCACATACCGCATTTCGTCTCGGCGTGATCTCACCCAGTCCTTACACACATCTCTGAATTGAACAAGAATATTTGAAAGACCATTATAGAACTTAGGTTTTTTCATGTGTTTTAGTGTATCAATATAAAAAAGAATTTGCGAATTGAACTTACTTCAATTCCTTCATCTAGATTACGTATAATCTCCCGATATTTATGGTATGCAAGGTCAAGAGACTGTAGTGCACGTTCCCTGTCCTGTATAGATGGATCCTGCCGTCTGGACTCGATGAATTTCCCGTGACAGTTCTTTTGAAGCAATCATCAAAAAAATCAAAGTATACCATTATCCTCATATTTACTCACCCTGATCAAGTCCAGCAGATCCACTTGCTTATCTGCCCCAACTTCAACACCATCCTTAAACTTTTCATACTTTTGCATCTCGGCGTCAAGGGTATCTTCAAACATCGCTGGTTCTACTTTTGTCCATAGCTCGAAGGCTGCTGCTTCATTCATTATTCGAGGAGTGATGTCATCGACATCAACAAGCCGTTTAGCTCGCAAGGCTAACTCAGCTCGTGCCGAGCGTAAATCAGCGAGCGCCTCGAGATGCAAGCGCAACGCACGAGCATGTGCCTGAGTCTGTGCCTGGGATGGATCTTTACGATTTGGGGGCTTGGCCGTAGATGAAGGTACCCATTTCTGAAGTTCTTTCTAATGACACCTTTCAATGACCTGAGGGATTCTACTTTAAGAAGAAAAACATACATCATCCCAAGTGAGTCGAATGATTGGTTCCTCCCATTGTTCCCATTTAGACCGAACTGTTTCATTAGCATTGGATGCATCAGTTAGCATCTTTCGGTATCGCTTCTCTTTATTTGTAAGATCAACATTAGCCTCATAAGAGGGCATTCGGTCCCAATTTTTCCCATCTTTTCTAGCATTCTTGCGTATACCTTCGTCCTCGGAAGCTTCCTGATCTAATATATCCATTGCCTTTGTGATGCTTTTAGCTAGAAATTTGGAAAATTCCTAACTAAAGGTTTGAAATTCTGACCTGATCAAGTATTTCTCTGCACCGTTGCGACATATATTCTGCCGTTTCTAGCGTTGTATCGATGCGTATGGGACCATCATCTAATTTGATTTCTTCTGCCTTACGTAGTAAACTGGGGGGTAAGCCAACAGGCTTGTCCAACGCTTCAAGACAAGCTGGTAAATTAAGTTCCTTAAGTGTACTGGTTATCAAACGTTAGCAGTAATATTTAATTATCCAAGAAGCATGTACCTGTCCGCCAAGAAATCGAGCTCAGTCACCCGATTAATCACCTCTTCTTTTACCCAATTTCGAACCCTATCCCGATATATTTCTGAAGAAAGAGTTGTGTTTATGCAATATTCCACGATTATATATGTGGACTTACCTATAGCAACTTTCGCACCCCACCCGATAAGACTACCAAATATGACGCCGTCGCTACCTACAGCAGTCTTTGGGTCTTGTAAGCTCGAGGGTATTATACTTTGTACCATGGATATATCTTGAATCGCTGGTAGGGCTGATGGTGGCGGTACGTCGTGGTGATATATTAGATCATTATCCCTCTCTGCTCGAGATATATTGTTTTCCAGAGTATCCAGTAGGGACTGTGTGACCAAGGTCAATATCTTCGTTTGCTACTTTTGAGTAGAGATGGTTATCACTTACCTTTATGTCGTTCAGGACTGGTTTGGAGACAAGAGCACGACGAGCAATATCAAAACCTTTCTTTGCAAGACTTTTTGCCTCTAAAAGACGAGAAACCTCTAAACCGTATTTATTAACCTCTACATCATCCATACTCTTACGAAACTGGGCAGCTGCTTCAAAATGAAGTTGTTTCGTGTTTATGTGAGCTATCCACTCCTATCTTGATAATTCATTTCAGACCAAAAAGGAAAAAGATGGAATTGTCTAACCGGGGGAAGTGCTTGACTCGCCGTTAATTCTTGACTGCAGTTATAAGCAAGGCGATAATATGAGGCAACCTAATTTCCTGCTTGTAATCCAAAAGAGAGACGTATATAAATAACACATCATTACCTTTGCTGATAGTTTAGCAACTAATCCATTTTTATAGTGGTCTATAACATTGTTAGTGCACATGATTAGATCAAACAAACAGAATTGAAACTACCCTACCTATAACAGCTCTTTGCCAAGCACATTCTTGCGCTTGAGCTAACATGAGAAATTCCAAACTACGTAAAGGGGATTCTGATAGCTCTTCGATGCGGGTATTAACTTCTAAGGTTTGTGTTAATGCAGGTAAGGCCGATGCGATCAGATAGGACAATGTCCCAGCAGCATTCTATAGTTTATAACTTATGAGGGCCAATGATCATAATTTATTCTAGTAATTACCTGATAGTATGCACTCGCGCGTTTAATCCCGTCGGGATGGGTGCGATCTTCGACAAGAGCAAGCTGAGAGTAGAGAGCAGCTAAGTTAAATAGCGTAGCGGCACGTTCATATGCAAGATTACGCAAGGTCACTGGAGCGTCGGAAGGTAAGAAAGCGGAGTGGTATGATATATCTAAACCGATCTTAGTGGAAAACATGAGTATAGTAAGTTGTAAGCCTTGGGTCCAAGTTTGAAAGTACATACATCAACCGGAAGTTTCGTGAGTATGAATGTCAGCTGTACAATATACCTATTAGAGATTATAAGCGGAATTCACGAGAGAAATGGAAGCACAGACTTGATTAGAGCTTGGGTCCTTGAAATGTGCACTGTTTCAATATAAGCTTCATTCCTGAGTTGTTCCCAACGCTCAATATCCCATCTGAACGCTTCTGGGTGGGTATCTGGTATATTTTCACGAATATAAGACTGTAAGCTTTGATGGATAGGTATTGGCAGAGTGGGCTTCAGGGGGATAGCCAACTGGTTCGACATTATTCATGAAGTGACTAGACTGGGTTCAGCTAGACAGGATACAAGCGAGTTTTCCGTGCTATCCTAGTTGGTGGCAGTCAAATCAGAAAAGCGAAATCCCAGGATGTACAGCTTGTCTTAGACGCGTTGGTCAATGTACTATTAAAGATGCAAGTTTCTTGGCAGGTTTATAGAGTAAATTCTAGCACGTGCACAGAAGGGTACAAACTTTGTTCTAAAAATAATTAGAGATGCTATGAGAGCGGAACGAGAGATATGTTTAATTTATGAGACCAAGAGTGCTTGAGATAACAAAGGAGATACTAAAGAAATATTTTAGTGACGAGTCATGGTCATGGATTCAGGAAAAGATCATTTTAACAAAGATTGACTCGTCTTGAATTGTGTATAGGCATAGATCGTGACGCGCGCATAAAGTCAAGGTGAACTCTGAACTACCACCACTCTTTTGAAACGCACGCGACGTGCCCTGTGCCTTGATCTCTCATTGAAATTGTGCGAGGATATATACTTGTCCTTTGAATTTTGAGGGCTTTGACGATCTACTTTTGTAAAGATGGACGATATCAATCGGATCGCTCAGGCAATTCTTGTAGCCTCGGATCCGTCACAAGCTTCATTACACCAAGAAGCTCTTAACTTCGTACAAACCACTCTTAGCAATGTATCTGAACCTTGGAAGGTCGGAATTACTTTGTTTACTGATTTGAATCCTGATGGGTCCCGAAAGTATCAACCTCAAGTGCGGTTTTATGGATTACGCATCTTAGAAGATTTCCTGGACAGTCGATACGACCCCCTTCCTCCGGAGACCTTTCGGACATTACAGCAAACCTTGGTAGACTATATACAATCAGAATATGTTCATGGCCATGCAGAACCGGGCGCATCCTGTATGTGCAATTTCCTCTTTCCTTTTATTGGAAATCACCCTAGCTAAAGACAGTGTTCATACATCCTTTGTTTTAAAGATATTCGGAACAAGTTTTCTCATACTTTGACACTTTTCTTTTTATGTACATATCTCGGACAATGGCCCAGCTTTTTCTCAGATTTCTTCACCCTTATCCGATCGTCATCTGATTCTGGTTCTTCTGGATTTAACCCTCACGTTTCTTTGTTATTTTTTCACTTGGTTTTAGAAATTTCTGGGGAAGTCGCGGATCAACTTCTAAAAGCAGCTAGACACCATACCTCTCAAAGGCATGCTAGAGATGCAAAGGTACGGGATGCCGTGCGCGAGGGGGATGCAATCAAAATTAATGAAGCAGTCTTGACAATTGTATCGGACTCAGCACAAAATCTTTCAAGACTTAGAGAAGGAGAAACATCAGGGAATGCTGATAAGTTAGAAGAGGTTGTAGACTGGGGTGTTAGAACCTTTGGGTCGTATGTTGGTTCGTATTCCGTTTCTTCCATTTAATATCATGTTTTACTCATAGTAGTCAAAAGGTTGGATCGACATCAACCTTACTGTGACACCGACTACAATTCCTTTACTTTTTTCTCTCCTTTCTGATCCATCTCTAGCAATTCGCCTTGCAACTGCAAATGCTATACTTAGAATGGTCAGCAAAGGACTCAAAGAGCCTGGAGATAAACTACAATTATTCAAAGTTCTTTCACTTGGCCAAGTTCTTGAAGCATTAGAAGAGAAGACTAGGCAAGAACAGACAATTCGGGGTAACGACGTCGATGAGGGGGAAGAGTCTTATCGGGAGGCATTGGGTCGCCTACTCAACGGTCTCGGCACCGAACTTGTAAAACTTGTTGAAGATGTAAGTCCATTTTGGCAACTAGAGCTTGGAAAACTGACGCCGTACTCCATAACTTAGAACAACGCCTCTCCAGAAGTAAAGTTGGAGGCATCTTCGATGATATCGGAACTACGTCCCACCATAATTCGGTTCCTTGCTGATCCATATGACGACACAACTTCAACAATATTTCCTCTGCTTTCTAGCATCTTAGGAACCGTATGTGGAATTTGAAATTTTGCTGATATTTCCCTTCTGATGAAGTATACAGCTTAAAAAAATTAAACGTTCGGCTCCCCAGGAAATAACCGATAACACACGCGAATTCCTCTCTTCAACTACAGCAGCATTGCTCCAAAAAATGAAATGGGATGACGAAGAAGACTATGATGATATCGATGAAGATGACAAACATGCATTTGAAAATCTTCGTAAGGTAAGTAACAATTTATAATTATGCTACACAATCGTGATAAATCTTAATTCAAAATCACAGGGAGACCTTCGAGTTCATCTAGATTCCATTCTCGTCATAGATCAAGACATGGTCGTTGGTGCTGTACAAAATCTAGTGCTTAATACACTAAAAGCTTATGAATCTGGGACGCCACTAAAGTGGAACGATGTAGAACTGGCCCTCCATCTCGTCTTCATCTTTGGTGAAATCAATAAATGTAATTTTCTCAAACTCAAATTACAAATTGTGATTACTCATCTAATCTCTCTTTAGCCGGGGGAAAAGGTAGAGCCGCTTTTTGTCAGGCCCCTGCAGTGGCAAAGGAGCTTAGGAAAGGGACAGATTACTCTGAGTACCCTCTGACTGCTCACGGAGAGATGTTGATGTCTCTTGTCCGCTCTGGAATATCCTCTTATCCCAACAATGCCGTTTCTTTGATATTTTTTGAAACTTGTTCACGATATTCGGATTTCTTCAAGGTTAGGAAGGAATGTATCATCCCAGTTCTAGAAGCTATGGTTGGTCCACGGTACGTTGATTGCATTATCTAGAGAGTTATCGTTAATTTCTGGTGCTTTTTAGGGGTATTCATCATCCAAGCGAAGATTTCCGTTCGCGATGCTTTTATTTATTCTACAAATTCATCAAAGACGACAGAAGTGATATATCGTATGAACTTGTTGGTACTCTTTTAAATGGGATTCGGGACCTTTTAGCCTTCGATATTCAGCTACCAGAGCTAGAAAACCCAACAGAACAAGATCTTCTCACAGAGACCATCAATAATCCAGGACCATTCGACTCTCAGCTTTATCTGTATGAAGTCGTCGGTCTCTTGGTTTCAATCTGTTACAAAAATGTTGAAGAGACCTCAGCTCTTTTATCAAGTTTTGTCCAGCCACTTCTCGAGGATCTAGAGAGGAACTTGCAGTTCATTAAGAGTGCTCAAGACGTTGTTCAAATTGTAACAGTGCATCATATCATGATGGCTCTGGGTAACATAGCGAAAGGTTTCCCCGATACTCCTCAGCCCATCCCTGAAGGATATATACCTCCGCCCATCCCGGTTTTCCGTCAAATGACACAGGCTATCGTCGTTTCACTTGCTGCAATGAATGTTTTCAAGCCTGTACGGGATGCAGCTCGATTTGCCTTCTCTCGTATCGTTGCAACCACAGGCTCCTCAGTCACAGACTTCATTCCGACATTGATGACGAACCTTCTTTCTCACTTTGAACCGACGGAGCTTGTAGACTTCATGAGCTTTATAGGCCTTCTTATGCATAGGTTGAATACGGAAATGGCAGACGTTCTTAATCAACTTGTAAACCCATTGAATGCAAGGATTTCTGAGTTGCTCTCTAGCGCGATCACGGGTACAGATGACAGACTCACACACCTTGAGACTAAGCGAGCATATCTCGCATTACTCAATGGTATCATGTCCAACAAACTCCATGGTGTTCTTATATCGGATGGTATGTTATACTCAATTCAGTGATGGACACGGGTTAATTATTCTATTAATATGCAGCTAATAACGCTCAATTTGGTCCACTTATGGAATCAATATTACAATTTGCAGAGGATTATAGTGATCCCGCCTCCCAACGACTAGCATTCTCATTCCTCGGGCGCTGTGTCAATGTTTGGGGGAAGAATACTCCCGAGAATATTGATGCCAGTTCAGAACCGAGATCGGAGTCCCTTCCTGGGTTCGAAGCGTTTATCTATGATCGCATGGCCCCCCTTGCATTTAGGGTACCTCTGAATTCTTCTTTTAATATCAAGGATGGGCAAGTGCTAGTAGTAGGTCCTATCGTTATTGTGTCCACAAGATCTGAGCTAACTCCCATCAGGTGGCCCACGAAATAGCTAATTTCTTGCAAATCCTGACTAAGGCTCGAGGGGAAGAGGGTTTCCAGTTCTTGATCTCGGTTTTCCTTCCCTCACAAGGTTGTCCACCCGAAACGGCCGCTGATTTTGCTACAAAGCTGCGGGATCTTGATACGAAAAACTTTCGAAAATATTTTACTGATTTCATTCGTGCTCTGAAAACTGATAACGCGTAGGAGAAGCATGACACCGACGATTTGTACATTTTCTGTACAGTATAGTTTGATTAACCCTTTAGAACACCACGATACTCAAGTTTCAGCTCCCAACTATTTTTGTGTTGCTAGTTATCCCCCTGCATTACCTTTGTTGCATATCATCATCAAGCTCATTCTCTCGTATTTCTCCATTTTTAAACATTATACTGTTTTGCTTCACAGAATGTTTTCTTAACGCTTATGTTATCATCATTTTTTATGATTTTGTAACCTTCATTAATCAGTAGTAATCTTCTAACCGGGGGCATTTGATAAAAAGTTGAATAGAAGAATAAGAATAATTGTGGACAATAATCATAGAGTGTACGCGTAATTAGACGCTTGTGACGCGCCGCGCCGTTTACTCGCGTCAAATATAGGCACCGTGACTCGCTCTGAACCTCGCTTTCCACATCTTCAGACAGCCAACTACAGTGAAGTAGATGCGCGATGGCTACTAGTAAGCCAAAAATACGCCTTAGCAATTTTTTTCTGACGGACTTACTTATTTCTCATAGTACCGCGAAAAGCAAAAACAAAAATTGTGAGTAAGGTACTATTGACTGTTAGTATGCTCAACACTCACCATGACTTCTTGAAAGAGGCCCCCCGAAAGGTTCGTTCGATATCTCTATGGATATATAGATATGTTGACACTCTCAATAACACGTCAAGCATGGGCCGGATACCTCGCTATCAGACACATGGACAGCTCTGAGCAAGGCAATAAAGGAGATACATAATCATAATGCCTCAAATCTGTCATTCGAAGAGAATTACAGATACGCATACAACATGGTTTTGCATAAACAAGGAAAGCAGCTCTACGATGGAGTGAAGGACCTGATTACTGAGAATATCGACAAACTATCGGAAACAAAAGTGAAACCCGCCTTTCCTTCATCTGTCAGTGGTGACCCCACTCAAAAAGGCCAGGAAGTGGAGAGGTTCTTGAAGGCAGTCAGGGAAAGCTGGGATGATCATGTATCTAGTATGTCAAAGCTGCGCGATATTCTTAAGTATATGGTTTGTGATTCAGACCCAAATTCTTATTACTGTAAACCTTACTGTATGCGATTGCCAAGGATCGAGTGTATTGCCCTAGTGCCAACGTTCCTGTCATTTGGGATGCAGGTATGGATCTATATCTAAAACGGATGATAAAGCCCCCAATTCAGGACCACATCATCCATGCCATCCTCAATCAAATTGAAATCGAGCGTGGAGGATTCGCTATCAACAGATCTGCTGTTAAAAGCTGCGTGGACGTACTTCTTTCCCTTCGTGATGAGAAGGATGGTAAATCTATCTCAGTCTACAAACGGGATATAGAAGACATTGTTCTGGCGAGAAGCAGGATGTTCTATGAGGAAGAAGCCGAACGATTACTACAAACATGTACTGCACCAGAATACTTGCGTCGGGTACGTGCGCCCGATCCTGGTTACCATTTGGAAGCTCAACTGCATAATACTTCAGACAGAGGAACGCTTCTCTCAAGAGGAGGCTCGGGCATTGCACTACCTATCCGCACAAACCAGTACACCTCTGCGACACATACTGGAAGGAACCTTATTAACCCCTCATCTGTCTTCTATCATTTGCAAGCCCAAGTCTGGACTAGATAATATGATTGATCTAGATGACGAAAGCAATCTCGGATTGCTGTACCAACTATTTGTTGTAGTTCCTGAAGGGCTTTCAACCTTGAAACGCCATCTGAAAGAGTCAATCCTCCGCAGAGGCACTGATATCAATTCATTGTACTGTGAGGATAGTATCAATGGCCCCACAGAAGAGCCCGAACAAGCAGATAATGATACAAAGGGTAAAGGAAGGGGACGGAGTGTAGCAAATGTTGATGTTGCTTCAAAATGGGTTGAAGATGTGTTAAACCTTAAAGATAAAATTTTCACAATATGGAGCCGTAGCTTCGCTAGCAATCGTGACATAGAGACGACTCTCAACGAGGTGAGTACATGAGATGCTTATCGTATATCAACAATTAATATTCTTCAGGCTTTTGAAACTTTCATTAATCGAAACACAAGGAGTCCGGAGTATATATCACTTTTCATCGATGAGAATCTCAAAAAAGGACTTAAAGGAGTGTGTATCCCCCTTATTTTTTGTTAGTTTCACTTTTCTAAGACTAAAATTGGACTACAAAGAAAACCGATCAAGAGGTGGACGCCATTTTGGAAAAGACTGTCACCATTTTCAGATATGTTACTGACAAGGATGTATTTGAACGATACTACAAAATGCATCTTGCGAAACGGTTGCTTAACAACCGATCTGTGTCTGATGACGCCGAACGCGGAATGATTGCTAAACTCAAGGTTGAATGTGGTTTCCATTTCACGCAGAAGCTCGAAGGAATGTTTAATGATATGAGAATATCAGCGGATACAATGGAGGCTTATAAAAAACATATTACCAAGACTTCTGTAAGTCCGTCGTAAGTCCAAAGATAGGATGAGATATTAATGCCGCTCAAAGAATCCAGCTATTGAAATCTCGGTTATTGTCATGACTTCGAACAGTTGGCCCAACAATCTTACCCATAAGCCACCCACATGTAACCTTCCGGATGGCATGCTAAGATCAGCTAAATCCTTTGAGGGATTTTACTTATCGCGTCATTCTGGTAGGAAGTTGACTTGGCAGCTTGCACTTGGTAATGCAGATGTCAAAGTTGCTTTCAAGAGCCGAAAACATGATTTGAACGTAGCAACTTTCTCCCTTGTTATTCTTTTACTATTCGAGAACGTGGATGAAGGAGAGACACTTAGTTATGCGGTTCGTTTATCACTTGTAATGAACTGATACTCGAACTGACATATCACGATAGGAAATTAGAGATGCAACGGGAATTATCGAACTGGAGTTAAAACGCCATCTTCAATCGCTTGCATGCGCAAAATTCAAAGTACTCAAAAAGCATCCTCCATCTCGCGATATCAATCCTGAGGACAAATTCTCATTCAACTCAGATTTCTCAGCTCCTATGCAACGTATCAAAATCAACACAATCTCATCCGCCTCGAGGGTTGAGAATGCGGAAGAACGGAAGGAGACCCGTGATCGGATTGATGAAGAGAGAAAACATCAAACTGATGTGAGTTGATACCAAGTCTCTGTTCACCTCCTTCTCTGATCATATAACCTCACCAGGCTTGTATCGTGAGGATCATGAAGGATAGGAAACATATGAAACATAATGATCTAATAAATGAGGCGACGCGACAACTAGCGAGTCGATTTCAGCCTCAACCCTTTGACATCAAGAAGCGTATCGAGAATCTCATTGAGGTAGGTTATATCCTCGTTTTTCGATGTTGACTTGTAAAGTTCATATGTCGAATGTCAGAGGGAATATCTCGAAAGGTGTGATGACAAAAAATCATATAATTATCTGGTTAGTCTGCCAAAGGGCTAAAGAAAGGATAACATTACTGATAAGAGGATTTTTCGTAGGCTTAGCGTCATACACCACTGTTCGTATATCATAACGTCCCTTTTTGCATCTGTAACAACACACACTACTTCCCTTTATTCAATTTAATGAGTGAGCATTGTCGAAGCTACCACATGTCTAAATCATATTGATGGTTCGCTGAATCTATTCACTTTTCCAGCATGATGACATTACGATCGTAACCCAGTAATACACTACCCAAATAAGATAACCCTAAGAAAAATGACTCCTAACCATCAACTATATACAAGAAATAGTCCGTAAACAAAAGGTAACTAAACGTCCATCAAAACAAGAACTGTCCGTAGAACAAAGGGGAAATATGTTTAAAGAACAGAGCATCCTAAAACCCTGACATTTTAAGAACTAGACGTAGAGTTGGATGCAGAGCTAGACGTAGAGTTCTAAATAACAGGGTTGCAATGGTCAATGACTTTCTTAACTATATGATATAGTATCAACTTACGGAAGCTTGGTTAGCGAGGTCTTTTGCCTTCTGAACAGACGCGGGGGAGGAAGTGTCGTTCCAGTTGCTTCCAGATACAACAACGGAGTTGTTGCCGATGTTTGATCCACTGAATCCGAGGTTGTTGTTGCTCAAGTTGCCGTTGGAATCTACGATCTGACCGAGCAATCCTGCAATGTTTTGGTCGTAGGAGATCGACCTTCCTGATATGCGACCAATATCGTTACCAAAGGATGAGATGATGCTGGATGCCTGTTGAAGAACAATTGTCTGGACCTCAACCTCACAGACTTGCTCAAGGATGACTCTAAAGATAAGATGCGTCACATGAAACGACTATTTTTACATCCAAACTTGAGTACGAACTGTTTCATAACCTCCGCAAGGATAGAAAGCCTCTGTTGCACAATCTCAATTTCTTGAGATGAGCAGACAAGCTGCTGTTCCTGGACAATGACTGTTTGAACATTCTCGGAGGAATCAAAGTTATCGAGCCCGAAGAAGTTATCAAAGTTGCTCATTGAAGAGAAACCAAGATAGTTGTTGAATGAGATCGGAGAGGACTGAATAATGTCAGTGCGGCGCTCTATACGCTTCTTCAGTAACTCGTCTAACATCTATGACCCCCGCTCAACTCACCAATAGGCTTTGCGAAAGCTCCGGAAGCAGCGAAAGCAAAAGCAGCAGCAGAAGCGAAGATGGTCTTGGAGAACATTTTTGGTGATAAAATCTCTATATGCAGATCAGACATATGCTCCACGGCTGGTCAAATGCTTGAACACTTACTAGAAGGGCTCAACCCGGTGAAAGAAAGTGAACAAAAGGGATAGGTTAATGGAGAACGAACGAAATCGAAAGGAAAAGTGTTGGAAAAGTGAAAGAAAAAGCGAAAGGCAACCAGGCCAAAAGACTTCGAAGGAACGAACGGAGAGAAGTGAGTTTACTAGTGCGCTCCTGGCCCACTATTTAAACTCTGGAGACTTAAGCCACCGTATACTACCAGAAGACTAACTCTCTTGGCATTGGCTTTTCCTGTTCCAAATTTGGCACACCGCGGTGACCTAGAGTGAATCAATACATTAATAGACGGGAATGGTTCCCAAGGTAGCGTGGGGAATGGGATTAACTTAGCTATACCGCTGAGTCGGGTTCTGGTGTGGCAGATGATCAGCACGATCGGATGATCATATAATTACTAATTCCATTATCCCCGTCCGAATCTTCACACATCCATACAACAAGTGCAATGCATGATTTGGTCTCAGCGGCCTCCCATAATTTCTGTCATGTTATTCAAGCTTCACTCAACTGATACTTCACACCAGTAGCAGATATCATTTTCTACCGTGCTCCGACCGTTAAGTGAGTTTTGATGAAGATTCTCTATCAACGGTTGCGGTAGCGTCCTTCCGAGAAGCCCGACAAATGCAACATCCTGAGCTTCGGAATGCCCGAATCCTCCTACTCATGTGGTTTTAGTCTACTCACGAATAATATTTAATACTACCTTACCATTACTCTGGCTGCTCTAGGTCGATGGTTGCCAAGAGACTTACTCTATGAGGTTCGCCGTACATAATGGCGGGCCCGGCCAGTGGCTAGAAACGGTCTGTTCTTCCACCGCCAATCACACGCAACTGATGTTAGCAAGTGGTCTTTCTGATGGTCATTTTGATATAAGGCCAGCATTGGTTCATATCACATATAAGATAGTTGGTTACTTCTCTTTACGAGTTGTGTTTGACTCTTATTGCTATTCATGTGTGATTTCTGTTCTCATCTAATCCGGGTTGGTCTAAAAACAACGACGATGTTATAATATCGATGGAAACAAGGCAACACGCGCGGGTTCGAAAGCCCCCATCATCTTCTTGTTCCAGAATGAATCTTTGAATTCTCAAAAGAGATATACCTGTTCAACATAAACCAGTGCCAGTAGTGACATTTGAAAGATCAACAACCTTGCTCTTATTTGATATATGTAATTAGCATGTATCCTGGGATTCAAACGTTTATGGCTTGATTTATGGGATGGATACGCGTCTTCGGGGATCCTGTGATTACCATTGTTTCACACCAAGCGGAAAACACGTTGTAAGAAATAGTATTACAATATCACACATACACTGCAATCCCGGTGTGATGGATTCCTGATTATACCTGAACAGAAGATTTATTCTCAGAGAAATCGGTACTAGTTAGCCTCGAAGGATGGTCAGGCTCAGCCAGGCTAACATCCTCAATTGAAATACATGGAGAGCAGCTACAGCCGGGGGGGGGGGGGGCTTCTTTACGTGTTAGCGGATCAGACACATTGCTCTTGAACTGCTAGCTGAAGTGTTGCGAGCGGTCAATTGATTTACCTGTGTGTGGATGCATTCAATTTACATCTCTAGAATATATCTAAGAGATTGTAGATCCTGAAAAATGCTCTATAAATACGAATATCTATAACCTTCTAGCAAATGCAAGTGAGAATACAGTGAGAGCCAAGAGAATATCATGCCCGAAGCCACCGAAGCCGATGCTATAACTCGTCCTTGCCATGTCCATGAGGATAGAAAACTTCACCCAATCCTAAAATAAAGAAGCATCAGCAAAATTGCCTTTCTATAAAAAAAGCCAAAAGGTAAAGATCGTTACTTTTGCGCATGTCGGGTGAAAGCTCGGTTGGTAGGACGACAATATATTCCACAAAGAGATCACCAAACGTATTTTGTTGGAACACAGGCATGCCTTCCCCCTTGATAGTATGTACAAATCCTGGTTGAGTCACACCGGTTCGTTTCAATGTAACAGTATGTCCATCAAGATGTGTTAAGTTTCGCTCAAAGCCGAGCAGAGCCTTTAGGAGTAGTGATATTAGTCATAGCATTGACCTTCAAGAACATAGTACCATCTACCTCATCTACCCCAATGACTTGCTTCCAGTACAAGCTGCTCTCTTTCCTCCTCCATCCACCTTGTTCACGGCGACTGCGCACACGAAGAATAACGTCACCAGGTTCCCAGTCAGGATTCTCATCGCCTTCTCCTTCAAATACGACTTCATGCCCCTCAGGCATTCCTCTTTCTACTTCGAGTGTGTAGTGAGCAGTATGATCCATGATTTTGTTCCCCCCACAATGAGGGCATTTACGCGCGATTACTTTTCCTCGTCCACCACACTCCGTGCAAGTCTGTTGCGACTGGGCGAACATACCGGGCCAAATTTGTTGGCGTACAACTTTTACACCCGATCCCCCACATGACGAGCAGGTGTGGATATCACTGTCAGAAGCAGCTCCCGAACCCCGACAGTGATCACAGAGAATACGTTTCTTAATAATAAACTTTGATGAGAACATGTCAGTGTTTCCCTTTCTAAAAATGGTATCTCAGCGGATACATACATCTACAGATGCCCCAGAGTAGCTATACAAGATAGTCAGTCGAAGAGATGCCTCAGCGAAACGCTATAAGATGGGAGCTTACATATCTGCAAGAGATACTTCAAAGTCTGTCATTGACGTCGGTCCCTTTCGTGTCTGGGCTTGATGACTATCTAATGAAAGATTGGTAAGTACAGAATAATTGAGAGTAATAGCTATCATTATTTACGGCCGCCACCAAAGAAGTGAGAGAACATATCGAAAGGGTTTGCATGTTGCTGACCCCCTTCGTGGGCCTTCAGACCTTCCTTTTAAATTATGTCAGTTATCTACGGATTATAGTAATATAATTGGAGTAGTACTTCTCCATGTCTATCATATATTTGCCTTTTCTATAAACTTATCAGGTTTTAGTTCGTGATTACACTTAAAGTACTATACCGTTGCATCAGAAAGCGCCTCATACGCTAATCACTATCAGAATAAATTAACACGCATTTCAAGAAAAAGTAACTTACCATAAGCTATCTCAACAAATCTCTCTTCTGCCCCCTCCTCTTTGTTCTTGTCCGGATGAAATTTTTTACTAAGTTTCTTGTAGGCCCTTCTTATGTCTGCTTCGGAGGCTTCCCGGTGCACTAAAGCGATAATTGAGCATAGTTACTAAATCTAGAAATATAAGATGTCAGTCTAACCTCCGAGTACTTTATACAAGTCTGCAGCCGCGCAGTAGGATATACACGCTAATGCTACACAAAGAGAGAGGAAGCTCAGACGCATTGAGCTCTATAAAAGTTATTAAGACTGAGAAACACGTCTCTTTAACAAAGTCATATACGTGTCCCGTCCCGTTGGTACGTTCGCCGATCCGTGAGACCAGTCACATGACCATAGCCGTTCTTTAGCCGTTTTACAGCCGAGCGCAGCAAACGAAACGGCCAAGTACACTTTCAAGGTCATCAGCGCCCGCTAAACTGGTATTACTTCTTTCTGCACTTCTGTTATTTATACGCAGATGCTCTAGCTTCTTGCCTCTGGTCTCCATCCTCCTCCAAAAAAATCTTCAATTTTTGGATGCGTTCGTGATGTTTGCCACTGTTTGTTCTTTCTTGTGTCTCAGCCTAGTTACAACGAATGTTGTAAATGCGAATGTGCTCTCCAGGTCTACTGCGGAATTTGCAGCTCAAGCCCCCAAATATCTTCATCACTATTTGGAACATAGGTTGTTAAGCCCGAGAGGTGACAACTCGACGAACTCAACTTCATCAGCGAGTGTAGTCTCGCTCGTCCTGAGTGAAGGAGGCGGGTGTGTTTCATTACTCTGGTTCTATCAATACGATATTCCATATCAGGGTTATCTAATCCCATTTTATTGTATCTCAGCTCTTACTACACATTAATTCAGGCAGGGGATATAAATTTTCGAGTTTCTGTGGACACGGGTTCCTCAGACTTGTGGCTATTCTCTTCCGAATGCTCAGATTCGGCTTGTAAATCCTCTCCAACCTTTCCACTCACTTATCACAGCCTATCCTTTGGTGTTATTAATAATAATGAAACCACTTTTGATATTTCTTTCGCTGATGGGACTGGTAAGTATCCGTAAATTGAGTGATATGAGTTTCATAGACTCACCTTATAGTCCATAAAAGCTTCTTCTGGTTTCCTTGCCTCAGAAACAATACAACTAGGTAACTTTAGCGTTTCTGAACAGACTTTTGGTGGGTTTATAATATTTTAAAAAGGACTCGGAGAAAAAATCTCAACTCAGAATAGGTCTTGCTACTCACTCGAATGTGTCGTTGGACAGTAAAATAAGTGGTGTATTGGGGATGGGTTTCCCTCGTCTTTCTACCTTTACTTCATCGGTGACAAACTGTATACTTTATCATTCTACTCGGAAATCAATAATATTGATTTTATGTTGTCAGCCACACCTCTTGTGATAGGACTCGCCCAAAACGGTCTCCTTGAATATCCCATGTTTGGTCTCAGTCTTACAAGAGATGACGATGGAACTCTTGCACTCGGTTTGTCCTAATTGTTAGTATAACTCAGAATATACTAATTGGTGCTATCAGGAGCGATTGATGTAAACGTTGTTCAAAACGTTAGCGCCATTGAATGGCATAAGGTGATGCCCTTCTCTCCATTTGGTTCAGAGAGTAATTCCTCGAGCTATCTGGTCTGGGCTGTTCGCATCACTGAAGTCGGGGTACGCTTTAAGTATTGATAGCTCTTACATACCCTAACAACCTTGTACTTCCTAGGTGAATGGGACGAGTATTACGACGCAGCCAACTTATCCAAATATTACAACTGAATCACTTGCGTTAATTGATATGTGAGTTGGCTTTCCTTTTTTTTTCAAACTCATCAATTCATAATCTCTAACATCATCTGATTTAAGTGGCACTAATGGAATTTACGGTCCATATCAGGATGTTTCACGGATGTTTGCTCTTATTGAGGGGTCGCGCTTGGTTGATGAAAGCTGTACGTATAATACTTTTCTCTTTTTTGCATCACACTCATGTACTATAGTGGGTCAATGGGCTGTGCCTTGTGACACTGAGAACGTTATGACCTTCAACTTTGGGCAAGTCCATAGAAGTTCACTACTTATAATTGCTCACGTTTTTTCTAGTCAGGGAAACCTTACACTACAACCTACAGACTATCTGATTGGACCCGTTTCAGGGAATCCTTCTACTTGTCTTGCGTGGCCAAGAGGTTCTCAAAACAATGGTGATGGTATCGATTGGCAATTAGGAACGCCTTTCCTGCGCACAGTGTACTCTATCTTCAGGTATCTGACTCTTGCGAAACGACCTTCCATCTGCATACTGAACAATGTTAAATAGCTTTGGTATCAACGACAAGGAGACTCCAATGATTGGCTTCTATCCAATAAGTAATGCATCAACACTTACCGAGGATTTAGGAAAAGTTTCTTCTTTCTTCTCCTCTGCGTCAGTAACAATTGATACTACATTACCTAACTCCCTTCTTTCGACTCCATCTGTCACCACAACGGGATACATTTTTAATACGTCCGTACCTGCATCTATCGGTTTACTCGCTCATACTGCCCTTGGAACGAATACCTATGACGCTATCTTAACGGCTAGTAACATCAACGAAAGTGCTATTCCTTTAATCACCCCTGCTCCGAGTGTAGTGACACTACTAGTTACGGATGGCTCTGGCGATGTACTGACCTCTACCGAACATGTCTCTACAAGTTCAGTTGCCCTCGGGGTCCCTCCTGGTGAAAGCTCATCAACAGTTCTTTCACCATCAATACTATTCGCATTTCTTGCCCTTGGACTACTTCAAGGATCTCATATCCTGACAAGTTTTTAATTTATGATAATCTATCATGTGGACACTTATATTTATACATCATTATCACATTACATGAATCATCCTAATCACCCTCTGCTCGGAGTTTGGTCATACAATATACTGCATCGTGTCACAGTTTTCGTTTGTTTAGTTACTCTTTGTATTGAATCTTGGTTTCAATCTCAAGGAGTGTACTTTGTGTTATGTTATGTACTGCTCGCGTCCATGATATTGAAATAAAAAAATTTACTGGCACAATTAACTGTGGGGACTAACTGAAAGAAGTACATCTACCTCTAACGTTATTGTAATAAGGCAAGTATCTATTAGAAATTAACCATCTTTCTGATCCCAAACGTCAGTAAGAAAATGAAAAATTCACAACAGAGATTATTTTATTATTTTGTAACTATATATTTCCATAGAATATTTTGAGTATATTACTTGCTTCAAACATAATCTAAGATATACACAGAACCATTATAAAGTCCTGCACAGATCCTTCCTGTGGCTTCATCAAATGCTAATGATCGTACGGAGCTCGGCTTAAAAGGGAGTTGTGGCTCAGGGGGAGAAGTACGCTAACTGAAGGAGGGCTATTTCTATGGTTAACATGGTCGAAGTCAAAACGTTGAATCTGAACGTAATCAGATTTAAGGGACTGTTCAACCCAGACAGCTCGTCTTCCTGTTGTGCCTAGTTCTGGATGCTCCGGATACGAACCAACAGGGAGATCGAATGGAGTGGTTACATCTAGCTCAATGGATGACATGAGTATCTTCGGAGAAGAACGAGAACGGGACCTGTTAAGAAGTGAGCTGAAATCATAGTCTGATAATTTTGAGGAAGAAGAAGAGTAAGAAGATGATGGTGAGACGGGAGAAGGAGTAGCCGGGATAGAACTCTGAGGGGACGTAGAAGTGCTGTGGATCGCGAAGCGGATGTAAAGTGCCTTTTTGCTTTGTCGGACATCAAGACGTGATAGAGTAGGGAAGACGATCAACGATAGAGAGGTCGGGGGTACATAGGGTCCAAATCCCGTATTACTCGAAATAGCAATATCATAGAAGTCCATAATGGGTGCTTCGGAATAAGGAAATTGCGGCAGAGACTCCTGCTTAGAGCGACTCGTAAATGGCTGCTCATTAATCCCCCAAAGGTTATGACGGAGAGAGGGACAAGGATTACTCGTACAGCCGATTCTGATGTCACAATTATAGCGACATCGGGTTGAAGAACTTTTATATTCACTGTTTCAATGGGCTATAGTTGTTTTGCATCTTAGAACTCATAGAAGACTCGTATTCCCAATTGCATTATAGCTCACCTTGTCGAATTGAGGGACAACGGTGATTTGCTGTCTAGTCTTCCAATTTGCGATTAAAACTTGAGGTATATGTCTGCCCTCAGAATCAATGTGGGTTGGAATAGATGATGCAATAAAGTCTCCATGAAGAGATACTTTATGAAAGAAGTCCCCCTCATCAAGCTGGCAGCTATACGCTGTACCATATGACCCCGTGCAGATAGTGGATGCATTAACAGGAATTTGTATAGCATAAACCTCAAGACATCTACACTTATGGTTAGAATAGTTGTTAGATAGATAATTAGCAAGGTAGCTTACTCCGAGCCCATTTTCGTCACTGATGCTGCTAGTATGAGCGTCGTCCCTTCGTCTTCGACGCATGCATCAAAATCCTTCATGATGACGGGTATGGATAATTGTACAATTAGGCGAGGTTTCTTAACATCAAGCAAGGTAAATGCAGATATTATCATAGAAGGCCGTTGTGAGTGCCTGTCTCGCCGAACCCCAAGAAGGATTGACGCATTGCTCAAGATTTTCAGTTCATCAAATGTGCCTTCATATGATGGAGGCTTCGCTATGCTCCAATTCCGTACTTGCGGGTGCTTTTTGACCCAATTCCTGCGTAGTTTCAAGGCTCGAAGGGCAGATTCTCGAAGTTCTAATGCAGTGAACCCTCTGAAATCGTTGAACGGTGATAGATCGAGAGGAAGCTCAGCACGGGGTAGTACCTGATGCCACAGATAATCTGAGTCTGTCATCCGGTTTAGGCTGCGACATGTCTTCAAAAGTGTTCAATACGCAAAGGTTACGATAATAGTGGTGCCAGCTCACCTGTTTAAGAGCAAAGACATCTGCAATTGATGCGTACGCTGCTATTTGAATGATAATATCCTCTGGAAGCTGACTTATGAGTTCTCGAGACATAATTGAGCCAAAGAAGCAAGAACACGCGACCTCTTGTTAATAGGAGATAGCGTGCGGAATAAATCGAATTATCGGTGAGGGGCTATCTTATCTGATAAAAAATAGGGCACGTGACTCGTGGGTATTTCTTTGTCATACGGGAAGTGGTAAAGGGAGCAATCATGTCCCGATGTGCAATGTATGTTCCCTTTCTTCACAGTGATAACATTCAACTTATCTATAATTACGAATGAGTTCGCCTACGTATCGCATCGATGACGAGGACACATCCAGTCTATCTGATTATGACTCTGAGTGGACGCAGGTATCAGGAATGGAGGATGACGACTTCCCTCCACTTTCTGCCGCTTCGGACCGTTCTTCATCACACACTGACATTGTCGATGGCAATCTCAACGGAGATGTCTGGGAGGGCCTTGCAGACGGTTTGCATCGCATCTCCAGTCGCTTGAGTGAGATCCCGAGCTCAGTGGATGACGACGCCACTCGTGAATTGACGTCCGAAGACGCGCGGTCCCTGGGCGCCAGTGTTGCCACTAAAGTCAATGAAGATGATGATAGAGTTAGCGTGGCTTTAAATAGTAGTGTTGTTGGGACACTTAGGGCCTCTCGAACACGCTCTGCGAGCTCTTCACTTCATGCGTCGTTAACTGAATCTCAGTCTAAGCTTAGATTATCTTTTCCTGACCCATTAACCAGTTCAAAGGATGAAATCGTCGACGAGAGTGATCCGCGGCCACTTCTGAAGGACCAGAACAATATTGATGACCCATATACTTCTTCTGTTTCTTCATCTTTCACTGATATTGAGGGACCCGCCACTCTTGAAGCTTCGGAGAAGTCTGATAAGAGTGCTGTTTCAACAAATTACCAACCCATCCCAATATATGCATCATGTATACTATCAATTATTATCTATGGATCTGCTTCTTCATCCAGATGGCAGATAGTTGACAAGGTCTTGTCTTTAGTACTTCAGTACAGGGGTCCAGTGCCCGCATTCGTAGAAGATGGCTGCAGTCGTCGATATTACTATGAAGCATCTGTTCTCAGAATCCCAGGTGCCTCGCAAGGTGAACAATTGTTTGTTCGGATCATCGATCGAACCGCTTGCCCTTCTGGAACGGTCAGTGACTGTTACTAAATTTTTCTATTATTCTAATTTTCTACAGGAGTTCACTGATACCGATGATGGTGTACCTTCTCTTGCCATTGTTCTTCTTCCTTCAAGTCTTCCTTCGTGTCTTCCAAAGCATGATTATTATCTTCCACTTATTAACCCACCATCTTTGAATTTCGGTTTCTCCACTTTATCTAACGAATCCGCATTCTCTGAATCGGTTGTATCTGATTCTGCGCAATATGCCTGGGAATGTTTAGAGGTACCTCATGAGAAATTAATCGTGTTGGACCCTCGACGCCCAAACACTATTTGGGATGTGACTTTCTTTAACGATCAAGAAGAAGAAGTTTTAGTCACTGCTTTTTCTGTCATATTTAGCGGAGGTAGAACGAGGACAAATATATCTAATAATCAAGAGAAGCAACACGCTTTTGTCAATAAATGGTTAAATTCTCCTATTTTCAGATGCTTCTTAAGTATTAACATTGATTAATTTTCGTTAGGTACACATTAGCTATTGTCGCGGCTACTGCTTTGGCTGTGGCTTTCGGAGGTATCCGAGTAAACAAGCTTTCGGCTGAAACTACAATTTCCAGCGATATGTCTAACATAAATCTGTCAACAACAAACTCTATTGCTGTCGGCTCTTCGAGTAATATTGACTTATTACCAATTTCACCTATTGACTCAGGTATCACTAGTGCAAATTCAGCACTTCGATCGCTTGCTACTGTTGCTGTTAAATCACTAACCACTCAGTCTTCTTATACCAAATCGCTTATACGTGATCCTCCTCCGGTATCAACCTCCGATATTGGACGTAGTAACTCTGACCATGTTTTGGGACAAAAGAGTCGGAAAGAAGCATATGTGACTGCCTTCGTCGACCTAAGGCCTGGCTCGATAGGTTGGATATCGGATTTGGAGATTATGTCCGTAAAGACTTAATAGACAGACCTACTACAGCTTTATCCCTAATCGGAAAGTCTCCTGTGGATAATTTGAAGGCGCCAAAGCAGGTAGCTAGAGATGATGCTAAAAAGTCTCCCATGGAGTCCACGGCTCTTAGTCTACGCGCTGTGCATAATTCCATAGCACAATTTTCGTCAAAGAGCAAGTCTTTGTTGAAATCAAGCAGGGCAGACATACATACTATCAACGAGGCTCTTGATGATTTACTGCTAGCCCTTGGGCGACAAGTTGACAGGGCAAAGGCCGGCATGGATAAAGCAAGGGCAGGAGCTTTGGATGTAAATTATCACATGCGACACACACTAGTCTCTCGTAACGCGCGCGCAAGAGAAAACGCAAGACGAATCCGTAGAGTTGGCGAAAGGTTTTTCAAGGCTGCAGGTGAAGGAGCATTGAGAATAGCCAGCCAAGTACGCGACCGTAAGCGTACTAACAATGAAGAAGCCTTCGGTCCGTATCAATCAAAACAGTCGTGCCGAGAACCGGATGGACATGTAAGTAGCAGAAATGGAGTTCCGTATCAAGGGACGGATAAAATCCCTGAGGAGAAACAGCAAGAGACGGAATATAGCAGACATTTACACCGGCGCATAGTACACCGTGAACGCATGAATGGATAATGAGGTTGTCGGCTCGGCTATGAGAAGGAAGCAGGGATGAGAATTGTCATATATACAGCTTCTCGTGAAAGAAAAAGATGTTTGATTGCAGTTCCCTATCTAGTCCGTAGTTGCTTTGCTACTTGTTTCAGGATGAACTCTACGAGTTTTGTGCCCACTTCTGTAATATTATGACTGTTTAGTAAAGTGAAATTACATCGAGGTCGATCTAGCACAATCTTGATATACCAGAGCCACATCCGATATGGATCGTTTATACATCTCGGGAAAGCCTTTCACGTGACGCTGTGAGATCTTCTCCCGCGTGTGTCAAGGATAAACCTAGACTTATCTCCACTGACCATCGTCATCAAGTACAACAACCAGCGATGATCTATAAAGTTTCACAGAAGAATCAATGAGTTGATGTTTGAAATTTTTATGCCTCGATGCCATGAATTGGGTTTCTCGCCCTGAGGTATTCGCGTGTACAGGCACATCGAACGAAGGAACCTTACTCATGACAAGTTGCAACTTTATTACTGGCTGAAAAGCAACCGAGGAAAGATGAGCCGTAAGAGGACGTCGGAGAGTCCCGCAGGATAAATTGAACTTCTTTTGTGCTATCGATTGACGAGGGAGAACAGGATCGTATATGCAAATGAGATCGAAGCTGGTGAGGAATTAAAGTTGATGCTCAGGTTTACAACAAATGCACAGATTCGGAATCTCGCGTCGATGACGGCAGCAGACTAGTGCGCATGCGTCTGGTCGTGTTTAGCAAGGGCGTCTTCTCGCGGGATTGGAGACAATCAACGCCCCTCTCTTTCCGTTTTCGCGTGGTAAATGTTAATTGAATCCAGCTCTCAGAACGGCAGATATTGTCTTGGAACAGCGGGATGCATCAAGAGACCGTTGGTCCGTTTCAGGCGGGTCCTTATGACATTCCGTCGTGATCAGGACCCCGTTATACTCAAAATTTCAGTATTTTTATCGTAAAGTACTTTTACTTCCTCAGCATGGTCCCTTTATATACTTCGGCCCAGCTACCCTCCTTTGCCGTATTGTCCGTCCATCTTAGCCACTCTGTCCATCCATCCTCTACTCCTTGTCTGTGGCTCTATATAAGTTGCCGCGCCCCCATCAAGTTCACAAAGTCTGTCCTCTACCCCCCGTAGTTAGCGTACTAAGCAAGCTAGAATACGATACCCCACTTCTTACCCAACTCTTTCCCATTCACATACGAAGAACATCCTCAACGTCTTCTCTGAAGGCTCAATATATATTCATTGACCTTCTCCGACATGTTCCCTCAATCTCAGGTCAGTATTCTGGGATTTACATATCTATTTATTCTGAGTTTATTTTAAATTTCTCTCTCCATAACATGGCTAAATGCTTGTCCGTTGGCTACTACCTACATCACAGCAGCACAGTGAGTATCGACTTTTCTGCACGTGTAGTATTTGCAATGACATCTTTCAATCTCAGACAGCCAACCATTTGAGTTTCGGCCTTCACAATCGGAACTTCCACGCATTAGACAGTTGTGCCGTAACCCTCCGCCTATCGTCGTTCCCAACAATATTACAAATATGACCATGCCTTCGGCTCGCTCTTCCAACCCATCTTCCGCATCTACCTCCATGTCATTTCGCTACTACCAACCTCCGAAGACCAAACAAGAGGAAACCGAAAGTGAAGATGAATCGAGTGAAGAGGAGAGAAGAAAGTCTTCACGAAAGTCTTCAACGCCAAATCAACAACCGGCTAAACGGTAAGATCTGCATATCTGATCCAAATTGAGGAACTACGTATTGATACTTCACTTCAGTGGCGCCTGTACACACTGTAAGACACTGAAAGTTCGGTGCCATTTTGCGAATGGACACAGTCACTGCCAACGATGTATATTAAACAAGCTCCAATGTACCGTCGTTGGTCGTAAGAAACGACGGGCGGTAGCGTACGTTCTCACTATGATTATCCGCATTTTTTCCATCTGATAGGAGTCTTACTAAAAATAGAACACACGAAGAATTACTCTTGAAATCTCACAAACAAGACCTCGAAATCGTTAATTTACTCCATCAATTTGACGAGATCACTGCGTCTTGCAGGATTCAAAGTTGGATCGAGAAAGCTAACTACAAGAGATATGCACGGTCCAGTCGTTCTCCTGGTTCACCTCAGTCCGGCAAAAGCTCAGACTCGTCAAGTTTTGACAGAGATCATACGAGTTGGACGTCAAGCATGGGGTACGGCGAGTTTAAATCACCCTGTAGTCCAATAATGGATATGAACGCGGCTTACTTGACGTCGCTAAGTTATCCCACCTTGTCTCCTCACTGCCGAAAGTACAGCACTCAGGAACTACTAATGTACTTCCCGAATAGTAGGTTATGTCCACACTTTCATCTCTCAACAGTGAATTGAACCTTTCCCGTGATCAGAAAACCCTATCCCATACCTGAAAGCTCCAGAGATCGTTGCCAGGGGCATAATTCAGCCCGACGATGTTGGCAAGCTTTTCGAATTGTGAGCCTATTTGTCAGTTTAATATCAAATGTGCCACCCTAATGTTACTTATTCCTTGATAGATACTTTAAGCATATCAATGTAAGTTTCTAGTCTTCGGAATTAAGCGGCAAGATGATTTCTAAAGAGAGTCTTAAGCCATATTTTGCGATCTTGGATCCGCAGCTACATACGCCGAAAAGACTTTTCTGGAACTCCCACTTCTTATTCACATTGAGTGAGTGAAATATCTACATATGGTACTATTTTGACTAGCCCTAACAGTATCTTGACCAATCTTAGTCTGTTGTATATCTACAAAGTATGCAGAACCTAAACTATCCTCTATGTGTCCTCTTTTCGTGGAATTCGCTCGTGATATGGCGGGAAAAACTCTTGTTGAGGGGAGGAAAACCATCGATGAATGTCAAGCCTTCTTAATCCAGTCTGCTTATCAACTACCACGAAAGCGTTTTGAAGATCAGCGCACTTGGCTTACTATGGGTCTTGCTTTTTCTCTTGCCCAAGAGTTAAAATTGAATGAGCCGCCCGCTGAAGAAGATCTAGCTGTATATTCTCCGGGAGGTGCCGACTCAAGAGATCCAATTCGAGGTGAAATGGCAGAAAGGATAAAATTAAACCGCACCCGAACTTGGCTTCTTTGTTACTGTTTAGATGCTAACTTTGCAACTCAATTCGGCAAGCCCGCCATCCTTGACGCTGAAGACTGCATTGCCAGACACTGTAGGGACTGGTACTTGTCATCACCTTACAGTCTCCCTAATGACATCCATCTGGTTTCATCCGTCGAATCTGCGAGAGTAATGCGTCGATTTCGATTAGAAGTCGAGCAGCTCGAAGCCAAGGAAAAGGAGGACCCACCAAAGCGGGTAAAAATCGCGGAAGTGATAAATATTGTAGTAGATTACCACAGGCAATTACAGAACCTCCACCTTGTATGGAACGAAAGGTTCGAAATATACACACGTCCTGACGGTAAGTGATTGGAACCGATTGACATCTGTGCACATGTGACTTAAAAGAACTCCTTTTTTTAGATTATATGTGGACTTTTCGCGCCGATACAGCCCGCATGTGAGCTTCTTTAGATTGATAATGATTAATGAATAAGGCTTTCTGATACATTACTGATGATTGAATTAGGATGAATGCATTTAATCGTCTTGTTGTACTTTTTTATGGATTACAACGGATCATTTCTGTAAAAACTAGTGATGAAGGCGCTGGATCATCAAAAGAAGAAGTTGTTCGCAACGTGAGTCATAACAGAAATTTGTGTTAATTTTTCTTCTTAGTGAAGACTCGTTTTGTATCATAGTGCATAGCAACAGCAAAAGAAGTTATTGCTTTTGTTGTAGACAAATTGCATCCGACAAGGATGCTTCGCTACTGTTTGGAGGTAAGTACATAATGCAACTGTCAGTCTATTTTGACAAATCTTAAGTCGCACTATTACAGACAACTTTTCTCGTCGTCTCTTTCGCCGCGGCTGGTCTTCTTTCTGTGAGTTTCGATTCTCATTTGTCATTAAAACAACCTCTGATCCGAAAGACTAACTCCGCTTAGTTTTTGAGGCCAGGAATGTCTACTCTCCTGCAGGACGGTGACACGGTTGAAATTATTATTTTAGTTCGCAGACTAACAGAAGCTCTTCGTGATGATCAAGTTTCAAAGGACGAGCATGGAGAACATGCACCATCTTACTATGCACGCTACCTTTCAAAACAGCTTAGAGGCTTTCTGCTACTTTACCACACCAAAGTGCGATCTTGGATCAAGACTTCTCTTCTCAGACACATTATGATGAAACAGCTCGTGGCTACTCTGCGAATCGGCCCGATTCCATCTCTATGGACTCGTCCGTTTGGATGGAGCGTAATTCCGGAGCGATGTACACAAACACTTCCCCAGTATTGGAATCCGATTCTCCAGTTCAATCGCTGCCTTCAAATATGCATTATCCACATGCGGGGGCGGATGTAGAATCGTTCCCTCTTCCTGGATATAGTATTGACTATTCGATGGAGACTTTCCTACAGACTGTCAGTGAACCTCAGTTCACGGAGAAAACTCCGCCTCCAGAGGATTCAAAGGAGACTGTTCATTGGTGGCAGCAGATGTATCCAGTCAGCAGTCAAACAATACACGAAGCCCAAGAATGGCCCATGGTCGTAGATGTACAATCTTCTGTTGGTGCTTCCATACGGGGCCATCATTTCCATCCAAACTTCTAAGCCCTTGTGGGTTTCTTCAAACCTTACTCTGTATGTGAAAGTTATACTTTATGGAAAATGGCACGGAACTAACAGCTCGTATAGATCTTGGTAGTGATCCATATTCTTGTCTTTATGTTTTAGGCTCTTTTCTTTTACTGGTTCCTGTTTGTTCATCGATAAAGTGTATGTATTCTAACTACTGATTTCTTGAGGACTTTTGTGTATTATAATTATACCTGTATCGTAAGAGCGTACTAGTTCGGCTTCGATGACGTGGATGTGGACCCAAGTGTTGTATACAATCGGTGTTATCGGGGCGAGTAGTTATGAATGATAATAAAAGGCAACGTTGTGCTTACAACGGAAGTGATATGAATATGGTGCAGAACAGAAGCCAGAGAGTGATGCCGACTCGGGGAATGAACCGGAGTTTGTATGTTTTGAACGATATTAGGATGATCTGCATGATCTCGTTTTACAAACCTTGCCAAGTTTATCAAATTGGAACGGATAAGGGACGACGGTGGACTAATGCACGTAGCACACCGTCCGCGGGTTCTCAAACTTAATCCGGCGTATGGCGTATGACACACAGTCCATCCGACTCCGAGTCCATCAGGATCAATACCGTTTCCCACATCTCACAAACTTAGAATGAGCACGTTGCAGCCTTGCCTCACTTCGGCCTGGGCGCTCTCTGTGGGGAAAAAAAAGAAAAAGACAATGTTCTTCTTTCTCCTCTGACCGTATAGTACTGCTCCATGTCGCCTAACGTTCCCTTCGCTCGGGTATTGATCCTGATCCTGATTCTGCTCCTTATCGTTTCGCCATCTCTTCACGTATCCGCACAGTTCAATCACCAGTGTAGACTTCAAGCTCCTCAATCTCTTCTGGGCTCTCTTGACAATCCGTTACCCAGCCCAAGCCAGTCAGGATCAAACGGAACCGGCGATGGAACGAGTTCGAACAACGCGTCTTCAACGCCCGTCATCACACCTTTTTTGTACGGAACGGATAAAATTCGAGGCGTTAATCTGTAAGTAAGTTTGCACGTGATGTGATTGATAATCTTCTGAGTTTAAACTTTTCGGAAAGCGGAGGCTGGTTCGTATTGGAGGTTCGAATGTTCCCTGGTCCATCATTTCCTTGTGATCGCTGTCTCTGACCCGGATAACTCTAGCCCTGGATCACTCCGAGTATCTTTGAGGAAACAGGGATTGATGATGTTATTGATGAATATACATTTGGACAACTCGTGAATTCATCTTATGCAAATGATACTCTTCATACACATTGGGCAACTTGGATTACTGAAGATGACTTCCAAGCAATAAAAGCGGCCGGGCTCAATCACGTACGGTACGCGACTTCTGCGAAGGCTCAGCCTTTTCCTGTCTTAGGTCGAAATTTTTATTGACTTGTTTCTTCTTTCCTCCTTCCTCTTTCTTCTCTTCTTCTCAATCAGTATTCCACTTGGGTATTGGTCCGTACCGACGAACGATTTATTTCCCGTTTCGCCATACATCCTGGAGCGTGGCCCTATCTTCTTCAGGCACTTAATTGGGCAAAAAGCTACGGCCTGCATGTAGTTGTAGATCTTCACGGAGCACCGGGATCCCAGAATGGGTACGACAATTCTGGACAAAGGACAAACAATCCACAATGGGCTACAAATGATGCAAATGTAAATCAAACTTTGGAGATTCTGAGAGTAATAGCAGATAATATCGGTGGAATGATTGATGTCCTTGAGCTTCTAAATGAAGCAGCTGGTTTTACTAATACTCAATGGGCCTCGGTTATCCGTCAATTCTGGTTAGACGGATATGATATTGTCCGAAACGCAACGGGGCCAGGTATGAAAATTATGATTGGAGATGCTTTTCTCGGGGTCCAAAGCTGGGAGAACTTCCTTCAGTATCCGTCGGCGCAGGGTGTTATGATGGATATTGTATGAATGATTCTTATTCACGTTCCTACAAGTATGTATTGAAACAAAATTTTCTAGCATGAGTATCAGATATTTAGTGTCGAAGAACTGTCGAGATCTAATGACGAACATATTAGTGTATGTCTTCCTATCTTCGCGACAATCTATCCCATAGAGTTCTCAACTTCTCCTTCAAGTTTGCTTGCTCATCCATTCCAGATCTGGTAGACTACGATCAAAGCAATCTCTGGACAATCGCTGGCGAGTGGTCCACTGCGACTACCGATTGTGCAAAATGGTTGAATGGTAGAGGCATAGGGGCTCGCTGGGATGGTACTTGGTTTCCAAACTCAGACACGGTCGTTTTGGGCTCTTGCGAAGGTCTTACGGGAGATTCCGCCAATTTCTCGAGCTCATACCAAAACTTTCTCCGCAAGTATGTGCCGATGTTCCCATAAAACCCATTACGCAGGAGCTACATATGGTCTCCTGACCTTTGTTACTAAATTTTTGTCACAGATACTGGGAAGTTCAGGTCGATATTGGTGAAGCCATCCAAGGTTGGATTTATTGGGCTTGGAAAGTGAGTAAAATTTCTTAACGCTACTAACATGCCAAGCATCGCACTCGATGCTCCCCTTGCCTCATGTTCATAATGACTCTCTTCTGCCGGTTGAGTAAATAAATTGCTAACCCGCGGATACCGCCTCTTCAGACTGAAAGTGCTGATGAATGGAGTTATCAGAAGGGCCTTGAAAAAGGCTGGATCCCTCATGATCCGACTGAAAGACTTTATCCAGGATTGTGCAATAATTCAACCAATTAGTCGCGCATAACCGAAAGCATGCTGTCTGTCAAGCTCAAAGCTGGAATAGAAGCACTTTGTAACATTTACCGGTTGAACTCTGACCTCTCTGTGCGTATGCTAACGTTACTAACCATGTATACTATCATGATACCGGACCACCGGCATAAATCACACTTTGCCCATCTTTTGACATTTTCCCAAGGCCACAGTTTTACTTTGTGACATATGTTGCTATAATTGACAATCGGTTTTCTATGGTGTTCATATACAACAATGCTGTGATATCTCAAGATCTGCCTCTCTGAGATCTTAATTAGAAACCATATCTACAATCAAGCAAAGAAATGAAATGCAATCTTGTAAGAGTCTTCAAAATTTACCCGGAACGAAGAACTTTAAAGAGGGAGGGGGATGCCGGCATCGAGTCAATTTACCTAAATTCCGTACTCCTTTTTTAGTCTTCTTTTCGATTATTACTGACTAGTACATGAACCTTTGATATGTTGCTATCGTAAAGAAAAAAAAAGGGGGGTGGGGATGGGTGGGGATCAATGTCATCACACAGCAAAACATAAACAAACTCGCAATAGAAAGTATCTATCTAAAAAAAATATAAACAAAGCTCAGATGTGGAAGAACTTGGTGGGAGGAAGAATCGTGCCGCGGATAATCTTTTTGAATTAAGATTATGATTATGATTATGAATCAAACTTTCTTTTTTTCTTTTTTTCTCTCTCTCGCCCTTTCTATATATATAGAATAAGGAGAAAGGGGGAGAAAGGGTTCATTAGAACTGATAACGCGGGGAATTAAAAATGAAAGAGGAGGTTCATGTCTATGATCTCCCGCAGTTTTAACATGGATTATCGGTGTCTTTGGGGGCGTATCAAAAAAGCGAATATTGAATTAGATTTTTATCCCATATGGTTTTGGATTTTGAATAGCAGATGGGCGGGGGGGGGTGGTAAGGGATGAAGTGAGGTAATTTCAACTTTTTTTTTGCATTTTCATTGAAATCATTCGGGTTCCACCACCACCGTGAACCCCCCCCCTCTCCTTACCCCCTCTCTTATCCGATCTCTTTGCCCCCCTTTGCGTATCAGTATATATGCTTGGTTATTAATACTTCTCTTCTTTATTTAATATTTTTTGAATGCTATTGCTATTGCTATTTCTACACGGTATATTGCTGCATCAACGGACCTGAGGGACAAGAGATCCGAGACCGCACCCCCTTATAACTTCCTTTTTTCTAGTAGTGCCTACTAAATAATGTTCACGAGAAGACGGGAGTAAGATAGAAGGAAAGAAGGAGAAGGGGGAGAGAGGAAAAACTCATTCAATTTGGTCATAGGGAATTTCGGAGAAGATTTACAGAAGTTTTTTTGTTCATCAGCAGCTCTTTTCTCTTATATTTTAAAGTTCTCGGAGTTCGGGTTGATGATGATGATGATTAGTGATAGACGCGCGCGGTGACTCGCTTGAACTATTACAGAGTTTCTGAAGTCATGATGTATGCGTCTACAGTCATCCCCACGAATCACGGCATCTTTTTTTGTGTCTAAGTTTAGTTTTTATGCTTGCTTGCTCTGAGAAACCAAACCAAACCAAAAAAAAACGACTAGAAACAACCTGTGAACCGTTTCCTTATCCCGTAAATGAGTTTTATATGAGTCAATCAAAGAGAGCGACAGAGCGGCCAACTTGAGCTTTTTGTCATGCATAAGTAATATTGTGGTGTTAGATTCTCTGGACGTCTTATCCCGATACGGATACGGATGGGTAATATGTGAATTCTTAAAACTTCCTCTCTGATAAATGAAAGTGTTGGGTTGAATGCAAGGTTCTTCATAGCCCTGGGTTCAAGTTATATATCCAACCAGAAGCCTTTGCCTGCTCTTTTTTTTTATCTTCTTCAAAAAGTCTAACCGTTTTAAGGAAGATACTCGCATTTAACACATTTCAACACATTTCATTCACAATTTGCAAACACTAACAAGGTGAGATAGGCAAGTGGAGCCACCATCTCTGTTCACTCTCCTTCACCTTTCCACTTACTAAGTGACTTTCATCTCAGGGGGAGACCCTTACTTGATACATTATCATTATGTGTATATGCATAGACCATGACTCCCCTACCCCTCTCCGCTCCGCTCTCCTAAAAATCCAAAAAAAAAATGACGGATCATCCGGTTACATAAACTCTCTTTCAATTCAATTCCTCGTTTATAACTTGTAAAACACAAAGGGGGCCTAGAGCTCATATAATATGCATGCATTGCAAGGGACCCCCATGATTAGCGCATTATCACCGAGGACACGAGATTTTCTTTATAAACCAAGATAGACCCTTAAGCTCGATCAAAAAAGACACAAGAAGGAGAGCGGACCGGGAAGTTCCATCTTTGCGGCTGTGGCTCCTCCCCAATGTTGCCTGTGGCTTTTGCGGGAACTTGTATTTGTTGCTAGGTGTGCCGCTTAGATTACATTTATAAATGTGTGTGCTATCTTCGAGAAGAAAGAAAGTCCGTTCGAGATTTTCGTCTAACGTATCATCTGTCTTCCGCGAATGAAAAATACCAGCTGACAATTGGAATTCACTCAATCAGAGAAGAAAGGGAGAGAAAGACAGAGCTAAGGAAGCGATCTCAGTTTCTTGCACAGATCCAAACAAAGCAAATGACATCGACGTTTCAAGAATACACGGCGCCGTACAATTGAACCGTATACATCTAACTAGAAGAAAAATAGTAATAGAAGAAGAAAAGAAAGATAGTGACAACCAGAGTTTACATTTCCGTCTTCTGCTGAAAGGGTATATAAGTTTGGCCAAATAAGGAAGTTTGTAAGGTGGCCGAGTTGGAATACGTTACGATCGAAGGATGAGAATATATAGTCACGTTTTCGCAGTTGTCCGAGGACAGCAACAAGAGAGGGAAAAGCAAAAAAAAATAGGGATAAGAAGATAAATCCAGAAATTAAAATATACGGGAGAACGAAAAGTTATACAAGTATCATTGGGATATCGTCGACGGGAGGAAATATTAAGCAAACAAGAAGTAAAGGAACGTAGTTTCCAGAGAACAAATAAAAAATTGAATAATAGACACAAGGGAAAGCGTGATCGTTCATGACATTTCGTCTGTTCATCGCTTAGCGAACACCTTTTTCAGGAGGCCCAGAACCTTCGGTACGTTGAGTTGTACGTACTCGAGATCCAATAGATGCTGATTGTCTTTTTGCTATTTAATTGAACAGAATAGAGCTCGTTAGCAATAGAGCAATAGAAATCCATGGTATACATTGGGAACTTCCGATACATACCTTCTCAAGTAAGTCATCTATCTTAAGATCCATCTCGAGGATAGCTTTATCACGGCCTTTGTAGTGCAGTGCAATGATAAAAGTGCCAGGTGTTGGAGAAGTGAGGTTGAAATAAATATTCGGCCGTCTGGGAAGCGAATTGTAAGTTTAATTAAGCTGTTCTCACTTTCGGTTTGAAATATAAGACCATATACCTGTTATCTGGAACGTTGCTCACTACAATAATCCCTTCTTTCTCTAGCTGAGCATGAGTAAAGCGGTAGGGTCCTAGTGCAGCAACTTTCGTGGGTTTCTTCTCTTTCCCACCAACGGTAACAACACCGACCCCTGTCGAGGAACCCTTTTCCTTCGTCGCCGTTAGGCGTACATTTTGCAAATAGGCTTTGTATTGTTCAAGTTGTGCACGCATGTAGTTATTGTGATCACAGATCGTCTTGAATACTGCTTCTAGCGAACGCATTTCTAGCATGACCTTTTCACGCATGTTGCCGAGATGCACAAGTTCCGCAGCCACCTCTTCTTCCATTAACTTGTAACCATCTGATTTCTCAAGAATATGCTGCTCTTCCAATTCACGAAGCATCTCCTTCACTTTGATACCGCGCCGAACTAGAGTCGCGTCCTTGGACGTCGCCGCTCGCTCAGCAATACTTGCTAAATTATAAGGCCTTTTGTCTGCATATTGCGGCATTGATCGAATAAGTTGGACAAATATAGACTTCGCTTCCATATAAAGCATATCGCTTGAAGAAACGCTATCAAGAAGAGCACTCTGAATGTCTTGGATCGGAGTCTCCCAGCGGCTAAACAGAGGAAGCTCTATTGTACGATTCTCTTTTCGAGGTACCTGGGGTGGGGCGGGGCCTAATTCATCAGTCAAAATACGAAGATGTTGCTTGTCATTGGGAGACTGGTGATTGCATTAATAAAATCAGTAATTTGATCTAGGTATGACTTACGAGTGTGTCAATGTGTTGAAGTAGTAGTGAATGAGTATTATATAGTTCATTCAACGTGATGTGAATCATTAGATCCTTCTTTGATAATGCCATGTATTGATCCATCTATGACGGTATTAATACATACTAGTTCTAGTGATCATGATATTGGGAATACATACCTCCAAAGTATCATAAAAATCTCCAACTTCACATAGATTGTTTAAAAACTGATTTATGCGTGCCTTGTTATTTTCAACAAACGGGTTTAGTTGACTCATATAAGCTTCCTTGGCATAGGAAGGCTTATTTGCCAAGTTTTGCAACATTTTGGCGATCTGATATAAAGATGACTAAGGCCCCATTCACTAAGTGGACATGATTGAAAGACATACCAAAGTTAGTGTTCTCCTTGGGTGTTTTGCTGGGACACCTTCTACAAGCATATATGCCTGTGGAGTAACAATAGCAGGATTAATGAAACGTAAGAAGAAAAACCCGCCGATTAAGGAACAGATAGCATAATCTGTGGCTTCAGGATATTTTCGCTATTTCAACACTGAGTTAGTAACTTCTTTATCCAGAAAAACTAAAAACCATTCACTCTAGTGAGGCTACGAATCTGTTTGCAGATCCAACGGATACCATAAGGTACCGTTTCTAAGCTATCGATAATCGTTAAAAGAAAGCTATTCGCAATTTCCATTAGCATGGTTAAACGAGGTGCAATTATAGCCTCGACATCTGCGTTCGCTGTAGCGACCTCCGGTGGCACTCCACGAGGAAGATTATCAGGAAGGCTTCCGGTTTCTTCTTCAATTTGGTTTATCATCTGTTCATAGACCTTTAGAGGATTGATCTCGAGGTTAAGGTCTTTGTGCTCGATGAGACTATTGATACGTTCAGCGAGAACACTTTTCAAATAACTTTGACCTGGACCTCTGCGGGTATACGTAGTCATCATTCGGCTTACTGGGGTGTTCGCCCGAAGTAGAGAACCGAATTCAGTGGCAGTTTCAAATTGAGCACTCAGCACAGATTGGAACATTGTAAGCAACAAGTGCTCTTCACGGCTCTCATACTGGTTACCATACAATGTAAACATGACTGTTTGCAAGAGAGTGTCGATTTCCGATAGTGAAACAAGCCTGCATAGAGACGCTATATGGCGAGGTTCGGATTGCAATAGAAAGAAGAGGTTGGAGTACTGTTGAAGCTTGCGGTCGTCTGGATACTGTCCCTCTGTTGGGTCGACTTCTTCCAAGTGGCGTTCCACTTCGTTTTGCTGTATAAATGCGTATTTATATGAAGTAAAAATAGAAAACCAGCACGGATCATACCTCGTCTAATGCCATTCTATTCTGAATCAACAAGGCAATACGCGAATCAAGGTATCGGACATCTCGTTCAAGCACGAAGTTGCGTTTGGACTGAGCCGAAATACGGCCTTTGAGGTCGCGTAACCGTTTCTGGGCTGAATACAGGAGACAGAGGATAAGTACCGAAAGAACGCCACGCGAGTGGATTGAACCAAAAAGACTAAAAGAAGAACAGACCTCTTGCAAGCTCGTCTTGAACCTCCATGTCCTGCTCAGCCGCCATACTGAACAGATGGGTAACGCTGTATCGGTTTGTGTTCCTGTTGGTGAGGCGCCGGGAAATGCTTCCCGGCGAAGTGGATTGGTCTAGGTATCCAGACATGGCGAGCGCGGATGTTTCTTGTATGTACTGGTGTTACAGGTGTATATTGACTGGTGTATTTTACGCTAACGAGAGTCGTATTGAAAGTCGTGAGTTGGAAGGGTAATGATGTTGTTGTTGCTGGTAAAGAGACAGACGACTAATAAATCGGTTAAAAAAAAGCAAACCAGCGCTGCTAAGATAGAGCAACGGAAGAAAAGAAAGAAAGGGTAATTGGTGATGGTGGTCGTGAAGAGAAAGATGTGTCTGGGCGGAGCTAGTGCACCGATTTGGACGTTGAGCGAGATGTTGAGCGAGATGCGGTCAGATGTAGAGTCGCACAGCTGCTCATCGCCCGTGTTGCTACGGTCCACTCCGTTTAGGTAACTCTCTCTCGCGTCAGTATCCCTCCCAGCAACGACTACGACACTCTTTGTCTCTCTCTTTTCGAAAACATATAAAAATCTGTTCTCTCTTCGCCCACCGGAAATTAATTGTATCGTGTGCTCGTTATTTCTACTAATTTCGACGATCCCTTAAACCACGTTGTAGAAGCAGGCTTGTTCAGTTATGGAAGCTAGGAGTGAAACATCAACTACACAGTCTGTTCGTCGTATTATCAATTGATAAATGACGGACCATCTATTATTCTTTGACAAGGCTAATTTCTTCCACTGGATCAGGGCTTTTAAGGCTGTGTGCTAAAAGGCACAAAAACCACCCTTTTTCCCCTCATGCTTCAATGATTTCGAAGGAAATTTTGTATAATAAAGTAAACAAAATATAATAATATTAAAAAAGCTGTCAATATAATTATGTTAATCACTTTGTCTGTCTGCTTCAACTGAAGCTCATTTCAATGTGTTTCTGGCATAAGGATTACATTAACAAATGAGGCAAAATAGTCAATCAGCCACAGTTCATTTTTTTAGACTGGTACCAATAATCCGCCAGTCTCGGTCACGTGGCGAGGAGGTTCGCGACTCCGCCTGACCACTGCAACAAAGACGCACACTTTGTGACTTTCAACTTACTTACTCCTGTACATTGGATGATGAGCTCTTCGTCTTCAAGCGCAGAACAAGAACTTATTGCTGAAAGAGAAAACTTCAAGAAGCAGATCTCTTCTGAAGATGAGGACCCACTCGGACCATATGAGAGACATGTTAAATGGTTAATGGGCTACGAGCTAGATCATCCACGTTCTGGTGTCTCTCTTGAGATCTTAGTCATCCTTGAAGAAACACTGCGTAAATTCAAGGATGATGCTGGCTATCGTGGTGACTTACGTTACCTGAAGCTATGGCTCACTTATGCCCAACGTATAGAGAACCCTGACTACATTTACGTTTACCTTTTGAAGCACAAGATTGGCACCATCTATGCGCAACTATACGAAGATTACGCGATCTCACTTGAAAGTAGAAAAAGGTTTGTATGGAGCACTACTCTAAGAACGTATCTGAACTTCGTTTCAGATATAGTGAAGTAGAGAAAACTTACCAACTTGGATTTGCTCAAGCTAAACGCGGTATTGAGCGACTCAAAACTCGCCACCAAGAATACAAGGAACGTCTTGCCGCCAAGATTCCCATGAGATTGAAAAGGCCAACACCACACATATCTCCCAGTGAAGTGTGTCTGTTACTATCCAGCTTGATGAAAGGTCTGACATCCATCAGAGTACATCTCTTGGGGCCAAACTATATCGCAACCCACTACGACAGATTGATATCAAAGGCTCCAAGCCCAAAGTGGCTTCTCCAGAGGCAGCACCGGTATTAAACACACCAACGCCATCAACTCAAACAATTTCCACAGGTGACAAGACTATAATAGCCCACACATCAAATCTAACAGATCCGTATCTTTATGTTCGGGCTGCGGCAAAGAACATGCCGATCGAACCAGGAAGACGTCTTGAAAAGTATAGATTCAACTTCTCTCTTCTCTTCAAAGATGATAAGGAATATTGTGTTCAAGAGGCACGCGCGAGATCTATGGGTCTATACGAAAAAAAATGGGGCCCTCCCCCTCAAGATGAGCCTGGTCCTCATCAAGTGCATGTCGAGGCTCCAGTTGACTTCGGTGATAATGGAGATAGACCTTCAACACGCACAAATCTCATAAAACTTAACATGAATATGACAGCACAATTGGCAAATGAACCAACAGTGACAATAAACACGAAAGAAGCACTGAGAGACGTTTTTGGGATGTATAATTCACCGGAAAGAACTATCAAATCAGCAAATTTACTCATTGGTACCAAGCACGCTCCAATAAGGAAGATTGATCTTCCTTTGGTACAACCAAAGCCACGGGAGACACTTCGTAAGATCACTGAGTTAGGTGATGGTGAGGTTGAAAATGCACAGGGGTCGTCAAAACCACAATGTAATTCAAAATACTTATTGTTAGCTTGAAAATTTTGTCTAATTAAACTTCTAGCTTTCAGGCCTTACGTCGATGAACAGAATAGAAAAGAGAATGCGGTACCAGCGCCGGCTAAGGTTAGTGATTTTTCTCGATCGGAAGTTTTTAAAAGTGAAAATTCATGCTTTCTTGATAGTTTAAGCCTTACGTTGATGAGAACGCGAATAGCAGACCTCGCCCCGCTGCTGGTCAAAGGAAGGGACTGGCTCTGAAAGAGATTCCGGTTGCTCCTCCAATAAAAGAGGATGAAGAAGAGGTCTCATCTCCTTCAGAGGATACGCCTGCTCCTGAACCGAGTAGACCAGTCTTCCAGGACACTCAACCGAGGCCTGTATTCAAGGTATTCACTCCTGCGGGTGCAGAGAATCATAGACTGCCACTTCAATCGAAAGGTGGCGTTCTCCAAGACAGGCCAACTGTCTTCCGCGACGCCAAACCATCAGGTGGAGGTGGCATCTTCAGCTCCAAGGTATTCAGTCGTCCTCCGGGTGTAGACAGCCCCTTCAACAGCAACAAGCCAAGAGAGGTGTTCAGTTCAAGGCCAGTGTTCTCTGCCAAACCACTCCCAAGCCAGAATGAAAATGCTGGAAGAGAACCTGTATTCCGTCGAGCCGATAATGCGGGACCGTCTCAGAGGGCGGTTTTCGCACCACTTTCTCGTGATCGTGAAAGACAGCCATTCGCACCTATTCGCCAGCCTTTTAGACTTATTAATCCAGAGCCGTTGCCGGATCCAGAACCAGACAAATATTCTGAACCTGAGCCCGAACCCGAAGTGAAACTTAAGCCAGTTACCAGACGACTGAGAGAAGAGTCTGCTGTAGAGCCGGAATCCGAACCCGAACCTGAGCTAGGCCCAAAATCAGAAGAAGAATTTGAAGAAGATCCTGGAGAAGAAGGTGAAGAAGTTCAGGAATATGATGAAGCTGTCCAAGAAGATGGTTATTATGAAAGCGAAACGCCATATCGCAAGGGAGGGCGCTATGGAGGAGGGTTTATGACTCCAATTGCTGAGCGTACATTTGAATGTACTATGACCACGCGAACAATGCTCAACATAGATCCCAGTTCTCAAGTTCAACAAAACCGAGAGGCAGCCACAGCCGCATTACAGGCGGCTCATGAATCGGAAGAAGAAGATGGCACTCAAGAAGCCATCGTCGGAGATGTGTCTGGCGAAACCGATGACATTGACTTTGAGGATGACGATTTTAGTTTAGCAGAACAGGATGATGATATGATTGAAAGGACAGGGACACTTTCTCTTGCAGATGCAATCGAAGTTGCCTCCGCCTTTAAGCCCCCGAATCCATGTAACCCATCGGACCCTCATATTGTCAATACCCTGCTTTCCTTGTCTACGGAGGCTCCGGGATTTTATGACCTGAAGAACGAAGTATCAGACCGCTTCGACAAATTACAGAAATTTGCGAACAAAAAGTCAAGAAGTGGTCGATCTAACAGAGCATATAACGAAAGCGATTCTTTCCGCGTTCACCTAACTGACAAGACATTCGTAGTGACTGAGAAACTCGGTGAAGGGGGCTTCGGGCTGTATACAAGGCGAAGGCCAGCCCACTTGGAGCCGAAAGTGATGATGAATTCTCTGAGGGGGAAGATAGCGATGATGATTTCGACGACGAGAATAAATACTACTTTGCTCTAAAAGTCGTTAAGCCAAGGAACCTCTGGGAATACCACATCCTCAGACGGATACATAGTAGTATCCCGGATGAATGCAAACGTTCAGTCGTTAGTCCGCATGCTTTATATGCCTATCGTGATGAAAGCTATCTCGTTCTCGATCTTTGCACGCAAGGCACGCTTTTAGATGTCGTGAACCACGCATCGGAATCAGGAGTTTCCCAGCATGGTGCATGCCTTGATGAAGTGCTCGTCATGTTCTTCTCCATCGAACTCATCAAGTTCCTCGAAGCCATACATAGTGCATCCATAATTCAAGGAGACTTCAAAATTGATAACTGTCTTCTCCGACTCGAAGATGTACCAGGAGGGGTGAACGCATGGTCTGGTATGTACCAACCTTCTGGAGATGGAGGGTGGCGCTACAAAGGTATCAAGATGATAGACTTTGGACGAACGATTGATACACGTGTATATCCCTCTGGTCAGAAATTCATAGCAGATTGGAAGACGGATGTGTACGATTGTCCCGAGATGCGTGAGAATAGACCATGGAGTTACGAACCTGATTACTTTGGTCTTGCCGGGATTTGCTATTGTATGCTTTTTGGAAAATACTTCGATGAAGGAACAATTGTTCGTGTTGAAGGAGAAGAGGGATCGCGTTATAAATTCACGCCTCAGTTCAAGAGATACTGGCAAGGTGATATCTGGGGACGACTGTTTGACCTTCTCCTGAACCCAACCCTTGTCAGACCGGATGGTTCTCTTCCGTTAGTCCCAGAACTTGCGTCAATAAGAGAAGAAATGGAAACTTGGTTATCAAGTAACTGTAATCGAAGTACAAACACACTCAAGGGTCTATTGAAGAAAATAGAAAGATCCGTCTTAACGAAGTAGAGAAATAAACTTTATGTATACATATCATACATGTATTTGCATTTTTTTGTCCCGATTATTATTGTATTTGTTTTGCCTGCTATATTGTTACATGTGTGCAACTTATTTCTGTTTCTTTCTTGACCAATAACAACAATAATGATAATTGCCTGATTAATTTCCCTCTCCTATGTGCTGAAACGTGGAAAGTTGAAAATCCCCTAGCTTCTTCATATTGTTTGCTTGTAAGCGATAACCTAGTGCCTCCATACTTACAATCAATTTTTCGCCTCTCTTCGTTTTCCGAGCAAGTACCTTCTCTCTGTTCCTCCTGATACGAGACAACCAACTCCCCTGGTTCGTGAAAGAAAAAGTGCTACAGAGAAAAGAAAAATGCATTGCAACAAAGCAAAGTAACAACAACCCGACTTTGACGGGAAGACAACACAGGTAAAAACGAACAAATCCCTTGGGGCAACGCATCTTCTGCAACTCCATAAAAAATTCTCCGGTCCCCTCACCTTGGAAATGTCAAATATGACTCCGATCATCTCATACAACATCTTCTCCCTCAACATAGCTCGACAACGTCATCGCCATCAAAAAAGTGACATAAACTACCTTCCACAACCCTCAATCCGCTCCATCAAATCGCATCGTCCGTACGTGTGTGACCAAGAATGCTGCGTACATGAATCAAAGGACATGGTAAGTCACAAAATTCAAACTCATGCATGCCCGACGCCACCCATAGGTACAGGTGGAGGTGGCCCTGCTTCATAGGGGTGTGGGGGCGCATTTGGCCCAGGTGGAGGCATCATCATCGGATAAGGCATTGCATGTTGCACTGTGTGTATTGTGAACATCTTCCCATTGTACGAATCAAAAGGCATCATACGTTGTGGACTTTGTTGATAATATGGATGGGCATGCGCCGGGATTGGCGTAGGGGCATCGAAGGGCGCGGTCCACCACTTTGTGGAGGAGGAGGATAAGCGCCTGGGGGTGGTGGAGGCATATAGTGCTGGGGAGCTGAAAGAAAAGGGTCAATCTCTAGACTGCACCAGAGCCATTATAACTATGAACTTACGTGGCATCTGTCCCATAGGGGGAGGTGCATACATAGCTATGGGTTCAAGATGAATAAGTAATCTGCTAGTATTTGCAGTATACTCACGCTGACCATTTGGAGGTGGCATATTTGGAGGATATGGCATAGGCGGCATATAGGGCGATGGAATAAAAGCAGCACCAGGGGGACACCTGCCATCCCAGCCATCATAGGCTGTGGTGGCTAACATTTAAACGTCAAGGTCACGTTGAAAAATTAGATGTAAAAACGTACTTGTCCAGGATAGTAAGGGGCATAATATAGAGCATAACCTCCACCACGGCTAGCTGCGGCGGCGGCCTGAGCTTGAGCTTGAGCTTGGGCAGCTGCGTCTTCATCGTATGAGGGGGGAGGCGGGGGTGGATGAGGAACCATATGTGGTGACGCTTGGGGAGGTGGAGCGTTAACAGTCGGGGCCGGGAACATATGCATGTACCTCTTCCCATTGTACGGCCAGTTGTGACCTAGAAGAAGTTGAGTTTTCATTTTAACTAGACATTACAAGGGTAAGAGTAATTACCGATGGCTTTTGCTTCCGTGACTTTCCCATGTTTGAACGGATTGAAATCCTCCTTCACGTTGACAGGTCCCTTTTTGATCACTTGGTTGCCAAAGAAGGGATTGGGGGTAGGAGGGACGTTTGCAATCTATGCAATTCATTGTTATTAGGGGAGTATATCAACATACGCGATGACTCACAGTTTCTTGCTTTGGCTTCGGAGAGACGGCCTGGGTTTGTGGGCTAGATGAACCCGTCTACAGATAATTAATAATAAAGATCCGCAATAACAAGGCACAAGTCTTCATATTGTAAACTCACTGGTGTGAAAGCAGCTGCCTTGGGGTTAGGCCGGAACGAAGTAGCATTAACATTGAGTCTTTGCTGTGCTGTCGGACTTAATGGTTGCTGGTTCACGGAAGATTGCTTTCCATCACCAGAGGACTGCTTCTTTGCACCCCGGAACGGTGGAATTTGTTGAATTACCATGCTGATCCTTGGCATCGTCTTGGAAGATTCAATTTTCCCGTTTGACGTATTTGATTTAGAACCGCTCGGACTTGCAGCACTGGGGGCTATCGAAGTGGCGCTCTTGCTTGGCGGAACACGTTCAGTAGGCTTCAATGCAGAGGCCGATGGTGCAGATGGTTTGCGGACTGGTTCTGCAGGTTTTGAGGTGCTAGAACCGAGCTGTGTCTGTGTCTTTGGCTGGGCGATGGCAGAAACCGAAACGCCTATAGCGCGCGCCTTTGTGGACTGAGCATCAAGGCTTGACTTCTCGCGAATCTGACGCTGTTTATCCTCATCTTTAGCCAAGATAGGGACAAGATCTTCAGGGATGGGCTTGTTGAGCTTAAAGTATAATTGTTTATTTTTATCAGAAGTCAACTGAGATGAGCAAATAAGCATACCTTGAAGGTCTGACTAAACTTGACTAGATCCGCAACGCGTTTCTCCATATCATTTTTGACTAAAGCCTGCTTCTTTTGAGTAAGTCGCTGCCTTTCAATTGTTACGAAGTCACGGAAAGCCGGTAATGCATCAGCGGGTTGCTATACGAGTTTAAATCAGTGATGATGTTTGTAAATTTGGTATTTGAACTACCTTTGCAGCTCCGCCACCTGCCGGACTCGGGGATGTACGAGGAACCGGTTTTTCTGAGCCATCAGGCGCATTCAGTGAAACCTTGGGCACAGGAATATTAGCGTTACTTTTATTCTGAGCGTCTTTTTCAGAAGCTTTTGAAACGGAATCGTTGATCGCAGTGACATTATTATTGGAGTTCTGACGCCGAGCTCCAGGAGGCACATATGCATTAGCACCTCGAACAACAGCACCATATCTATAATGATTATTGGAAATCACAGTTAATTAAAGTACAATAGTGAGATCATCAGGTCACTTACTTATCTTCCTCATTGATACCACTATCATCCACGATGATTCCACGTTCTTCAGCTATATGAGGGTTGGTTGTCACGGTCTGAAGGTACTCGTTTAGCATGGGTAATTGTTACACCTTTTTAATTAACCTACACCAGTAATTTCAGCAGCGATAATTTCCGCTCGACGTTCTCGCTCTTTGAAATCTTTTGCACTGCGGTCCAGCCTTGTTGTATACTCATCTTCATCGAAGTGAGTGCGAACTCCAAAGAGTCGTTCATTTGCAGCAAATTGGTCCCATTGTCCACCAGTTGAGGCACCAGGCCCGAAAGTAACATCATCACCACCACTTTGGTGATCGAAGCCACCTGTCACTGGAAGGACTGGAGGCTCGGTTGCATCAGGCTTCCACGCTTGTAGCTCTCGTTCTCGTTTTGAAGGGGCGGCCCGCGAAATCTCAGTGTCTGTGCGGAAGGCTAGATAATCATTCTGTTAGCAATTTTAGGTTACTCAAGACTTGACCGGACAGTTGATCGTTGATTGAAATTTGAGCACATTACTTCTCCGGACAAAGCGAAGCTTCCAATGTGACTACAGATATCGCCACAGCCGAAGCTTAGAAATAGTCTTTATAAATTATATATACCAAAGAGCCTTGTATATACTTCGTAGGGAGGCACGGAGTTTGTGCGAGATTGGATTGAAATGGCATCATGGACGCAAGCTACTCACAATCGTTAACTTTTGACATTGTTCCCGAACCTGCAGTTCCGGGAGTAAACGATAAGACATTTGATGCGGCAATCTTCATCGACTCCTTTATAGGAGCATTTGGCAACGACAGGTCCTTTGCATTTTTTAATGTTAAGCCTGATTTGGGTCCACGACGGAACCATTCCATATGCGACATTATATCCAGATTTAAGATAAAAATAATGAGCAAAGGATTAGAACAACACAGCTTGACTACTTCAAAATGTGAGGTTTATGACATACTGGCGTCGTCTGAAGCTGTTGGTGAGACGAAGGTAAGTGTCCCTTCGAAGCGAGTGTTTGACCGCAAAGAGACCGTGATCACTTGATTCTGAATGAACGAACGTTACAATAACGATTTATATATTGAAGTTGGTTAGAAATAATAGCATCCTTGATATTAAGAAAGGAGAAACTAACAATGCTTCCAGCTAACCCAGCCAACAGTTGTTGTTTATCTTCAGCAGAGCCCCACGCATTTTGGGACGACTTTCCATTAGTTTGAGCCCCAAGTGGTGGAAAACCATTAGCAGTGCTTCTGTTCCCAGCAGCATTTGCATTGTAAGCTGGACCTGGTGAAGGAGAAGCTCGCCAGGCAGGGGTACGCCTGTAACCAGATTCATGGAGCATGGATTAACATTGACACTTTATGAAATAAAAACCAACATAAATAAGTAACTGACCTTGCAGGCGACTGACTACCTTGATTCGCATCTGGACCCTTCTTGAGAGGGGTAGCTTTAGATGTCCGGACAGAAGCCATATTTAAAAAAATCCGTCAAATTCAACTTGACGTCTGGCGCGAAAGTTTGGAGTGACGATAAATGGGGGCAAGAGGTGGGAGTACTATGTACGTTCGCCGTCAGCGTCTGGGCGTGAATGTTGCGCAGAGTATATTTGTATGTACGAGCGAAGAGTAAAAAGAAGAAAAGAAAACAAAGGAAGTGCTTAAAGTTGTCGTTGTCAAGTTAACGAACAAGAGTGGGCACAGGATAACAGAAACGGAAGAAGAGGGAGTCGAAATGGGCCGGGTGGGTTGCGCGGTGATAAAAAGCGTGTTGAGAGCACCGGCTATAGAATTGGGGAGATGGAAGACTCAGAGCAGTCTTTGCTCGCTGTCGGCGGCGGCGACGTATGCAGCAACGTTGGCGGGCGATTGTAGACACTGTACACAGCGTTGATGCTAATTGCGCCTAGACGTCGTTACATCCAAATACAACCAAACACATTGCCATTTGCGGTATTCGGTGATTCGTCACCTCTCGATCATTTATAGCATCCATCGTACATGTACATTGATATAGCACTTTATCACTCGGATTTATCGAATATGACTAGAATTCCACTCAAAGTCGCCTTGTTTGGATACATTGATATAACTACACTCAACTATACTTAGAGCTGGATGAAAACTTATGCCAAGTGTATCAGATTGATATGATATCATCACAACATTTACTGCCTTTTACGGAACCACTTGTACGCTAGCTAAATAGTAACATTGCCTGATCCTCCTCAGACTCATATTTCACGGAATACATAGCCTGAGATTGAAACATCCGGTGGGATAGGGTATAGGAATTGAGCATTCAGCCACAGCAAGTACACTGAAATAAACATGCGTTTCAAAAGAACGTCACGCAACTACCTGCAGGCAAGTCTCACATCAGAAGCATAAAAAGCACCATTTATAAGTATCCTATTTCCTGCCTAGATAGGATATCTAGATGCTTACTCAGCAACTTTACAAGACTAGATAAGAAAGACGCCCTTCAAAATTACTATATTACACAATACATGGATCTAGACTTCAATAGAAGTTCAGTGAGATTGTCAGATGCCCTTGTATGATAAGTTCTTGAGTTCTATCTCCCTCAGTATGAGAGCTAAGAGGTTTGTGATAAGCGCTGAAGGCAGCTATAGTTGTAAAGGATTAAGAATAGCTTGCTATTCTCAGATCAAGACATGACCTCGTAGCAAGGCATGTGAAGGCCGTCTGCACGCGTCCTTGTCCATAAAAGTGCCGAGTAGTTCCTGGAGCAACAATGGAAAGAGTACAGATATTCCTCAATACGATGACATAGGAGATTAAGAAGGGAATCTGAGATAATAGTGGAACACTCGGATAAAAGAGTCCGCCAAATTTTTTTTGGATTCGATACTGTCTCATCACAACAATATGTATGAGTGATACGTTAGGAGCTCGTACGATGAGGATGCAAAGAGAAATCATACAAGTTTCCTAGTCAGTTCTTGGCGAGGTCTTAAATAAGTTGAAGAACCCCTGAAAGAAGTAGAACAGATAATCGGGCATCTTACAGGGTTGCTGTCGCGGGCCCATTCATGGTTACTATTCATGAAAGTCTCCATACTTACAATTCTACGTTTCATCCTCTCTTGATGTATAGATAGATGCTCTTGATAAAAACGATAATTTTCGTCTGCGAAGCAAGACTCCAGGACTGTTTGAAATCTGATACAATGTTCCGTACTGAAAGATATTCTCAACGTTTGTTCGTATTGTGAGAGATTTCTGCCTCTGACGACCCGTCTATAGGATAGCATGGTATGATAGAAAGTACCGGAAATTGATATTGATAGACTGATACCAAGAACCTTCAGGAGATAAGGAGCTTGTTTACCGATATTGAACCCAAAATAGTTCGTGGGAAGATGTCTGGGGGTCACGCTCTTTTCTAAAATGCTAACTAATCCTCATGATCACAGTCTGTCAAAAACGTCCTGGGAAAGATTAAAATCAATTTCTCAAACACCCAAAAAGAGGTTCAGATGAAATTTCTATCATCCATGCTTTTACAGATAACACATATTAAACGTGATCTGCTATCAAAGAGGAGAAAGAAACGCGCGCTTCGGAAAGGATTTGAGAGACACGTTAGCTGGTCAGGATGCAATATAAACTGTACCACGAGACCAAATTTAGCTCGTGTTCAAAATCATCACATCCTGGCGAATGACCTTTTCTCCATAATATCCCCATAATAATGGATAACCACATCGGCGGCCAGCCTATCCGGTGAACCATTTTTACGAAGTTCCTTCCTTCCTTGGCATTGCCCTAGGTGTCATTCACTCGAGCCTATTTCTTAAACTATGATCCATGCAATTCAACCCATCTCATCTGGTTTTGATATGAATGATTTAACTTTTCATGCGAAATATCTTAATTCCTTGTCCCTGGATCTAGTACTTATTGAGGAAGGGGTCTTAGAATCGCATCCCTACAAATGGACGCCCTTCCCGCTCTTGCCCCCACTCCGGAGAATACTATATAAGCTCCATACAACTTCTATAATTACCCCCTCCTTCTCCCAAGGCTCTCACCTCCAGCTTGATAGCCTGATACGAAACCAAACTCATTCTTAGCACAGGCTCATATTTATCCGATGCATGCAGAGGAACCAAAGTTTATACACGTTGGGGAACTCGTTCCCCGTCCAGGTTTCATGCGAGCTTGGGAAAAACTGCGCCATACCCAAGCTCATTGGCTTGTAGAATGTGTTGCTGAATTCGTGAGTGATAAGTACGCCGCCTGAGTCTCGGTATGATCGCTTATATTTGTGTCAGATGGGCGTATTCCTGTATTGTTACGCTGGTAATATCATTTTCTCCGTGCAATCTTTACTTTCTTTTGAGCTCAAATATGTTATGAAGGTATCGGTTCTCAAGCGTCAATGGTAATTGGAAATCTTGCGGGCGAATCATATCTAGGATGTAACGAATACCCTACCTACCATGCCTAGACTGCGACTGAATAATATCCTAGCTTTACTTCAAGTCGGTTTTGCATACGGAGTCGGTATCGTACTCGCACTCACCATCTGCTCGAGTACCTCCAGTGGGCACTTCAATCCCTGTGTCACCATTACATTCGCTCTCTTCAAGGGCTTCCCATGGAAAAAGGTACCAAGGTATGTATCAGAATGGATCTCCAGTCCCAAATGGTGTTCATAGAACTGATGACCCCCCTCGGCGCTATCAGATACATCATTTCACAAATACTGGGAGGTTACGTGGCTTGTCTAATAGTATACCTTCAATGGAGGAATAACATACTGGTAAACACTCTTTTTTCCCTCTCTATTTCTCTTTGCAACTACCAGTGCTGAGTAATATGTATAAATCCTTCAACATTGATATAACAGGCAGTAGAAGAAGCATTAGAAGCAGCCGGGACTTTGAGCACGATTCAATTCACACCTGCTGGTCCTGCAGGCATCTTTGGAATGTACACACAACCAGGGGCAAACCTGGGCGTCGTCTTCGCAAATGAATTCTTCGTTGTAAGCGCGCATATCTTTCTCCATCTTTTTCTCTTTTTTCTAGTCATTTGATTTAGTCTATAAATATCATCATAACCAATCTTCTAACATCCTACATAAAACGTCCATATCAAATACTGCTCAATTCGGAAATCGCCTTTTGTCTAGTTTAGCCATTGGTTAGCTTCTTGTTTCACATCCTTATTCCAAAAGACCATCAAGCTATTCCTTTCGTGTCTTTCCCGTCTCATCTTATCTATCCCATCTAATTTCAATTCAAACTCATCATCCTAAGTTAACCTCATCTGACCACATCTCATCTTCTCAGGACTTTATCCTTGCACTCTCAATTTGGGCATGCATCGATCCCTCCAACTTCTTCTGTCCTCCTTCAATGGCTCCCTATACAATCGGCCTAGCCTACTCCATGGCAGTATGGAGTTACGCCCCTAACGGTTTAGCAGCCAACACGGCTCGAGACGTTGGCGGGCGTTTAGCAGCTTTAACTCTATGGGGAAAAGAAGCATCTGGGGGTAGGTATGCTGCCATCGCTGCTTTGACGAATATACTGTCGACGATCTTGGCTGCTGTTTTCTATGAGTTTGTGTTTTACGATTCAAGTCGAGGTAAGCATTGTGGTTCTATCTGCTTTTCTTGTGGAACTTTACTTCACAATCATGGGTCTCCTTATCTCGTATTCCTCTCCCCATTTTTGAGGATAGAAGTACCCATTCCTTATATACCCCCGTCGTTTGATCCTCCCTCTCCACCTTACCTCCATCTTCTACCCTACTTCCATCCTTCCTTCGTTTTCTTTTATTTCTTAAATTTTATCCTTTATCTATTCTTAGCTCTTACGACAAGCAAAACTCTAACTTAATCTCTTCTTTTCCTTTTTTGCACATACGCACTCCCTTTGGGCGGATTTGTCGGTCCTGCTGCATGCAACTCACAAATCCACAACACACACACACTTATTTCGTGCACGTCAACGGGACACACTCACGCGAAATGCCAACGCTCCTCCATATCACGCCCGCTTCTCCATAATAAAACGGGCTCTTCAATGACACACGACTCCACCCACGCGCAACCTCCACCCATATACAACCTTATAACAACTAAACCACATTACCACAACCGCCCCCTCTCCCATCTCATTTTATCCTCCTAACACATGTCACGACACATCATCTCCTCCCCCTCTCTACTTCCCATTCCCTATCTCCTATCTCCTATTCCCACTATAGTCTTACCCCCAGCTCAAAGGGACTACCTATTCGGGCACAAAGCCCACGCGGAACACGTCGACGAAGCCTATGGAACTAATAACGCTGCTAGTGCCCCAGTTAGACAATTACGACACACTGAATCGAGTTCGTCAAATTATAAAGCCCAGTTTGAACATCATGCGGTAGCTTAAAAGTCTGGAGAAGGAGGGATGTAGGGTGTATTTCCGGGAACGTGGAATTAATGTCCTGCCCCCCCCCCCCTTTTTTTTTTTAATTCACGTAGTTGTTTTTTGTCTTTGTTTTGATTTTTACTTTTACTTTTGATCCTTTTTTTATATTGTATTTGTATCTGTATTTGTTATATACTTTCAAACATCATAACGTTTTATCCTCTACGCTTCTTGATTTTTCTCGAATGGGTTTTCACATCTTTCCTTGGTCTGATCTTTTACTTTTCTTCTTCTTCTTTGGGTTTGGTAGTTTGGGGTAAGGAACACAAATCAAATGGGTATACACGTATAAGTACACATACACAATATACTTTTGACATTCACACTTACACTCAGCCTGAAGTCGTTCCATCACGATACTGATGTATACGGGTAGGAAACTGAAAGATTTAAGAAGTACCGATTTAATCCTGAAATTCGAGATATTGATCGAAGAGTCAAGATAGAAGAAAGTAAAAATTCCTATGCGTCTATACAAAACACAAACACATGAGTTATTAGACATGTGGAGACATAGATCCATTGGTTGCATGAGGGTAACTGTACATGTACATGTACATCAAGAAAGCCCGGAGAAGAGACCTCTTCTTCTGAGAACAATTTTCACGAAAGTTCAAGTTAAAGATCCCTAATAATTTAATATTAGACGGCCCGATGTCAAAGGGACCCACAGAACCACCATCGTACAACAGACACATTCTTCCTTCTTCCTTACTCCTTCTTCCCCCGAGTCTCCGAGTCTCCGATACAGTCTTTTCTTCCCTTTTATTGGCTTTCTTCATCCTTCTTTTTTCTCTTTTTTTTCTAAATCTTTTTTGAGGTTATCCGATAACTGGTACTAATGATCTTTCTTACGTCCCTTGATCTTTTGAACTGTTTTAGGAAGTACTTATTGCTTACTGGTTCTTCCTCTTCCAACTTCTTCTTCCTGTTCTTCTTCTATATAATTTTCATGCGGATGTCTAGACAGACTTTCAATTCTAGTACCTTCCTTAGTGTTATCGTCATCATAATCGTTCCCCACCCCTCTCGGAACACCGGTGAAGTCTACTTTAGAAAGGAGGCTGTACTTTAACGAGAAAACAAGACCAATTCATACATGCCGCGATAGTTTCAGAGATAACTGTTATTCATACCCATATCCAAAGTTCAATAAACCAAGAAAAGTAATCGAAGAAAAGAATACAGACTTGTAAGAATATAAAGTTATAATAAGTAACTGATACATATGCACGTCAAGACACGTTTTTAACGTCCCCGATGCTAGTTTCTTTACTTCATAAATTTCAGTTTTCCGGTGCTCCGATGCTAATATACTCCAAATTTTTAAAAGCTCTTAGCTTCCTAAACCCCGAACTCCGAGAGGACAGGGACGTTTATTGACCTTGAATTAGATTCTTTTCAATAAGAAAGTTATCGTCCCTTCCCTGTCCCTTCCTTCCATCCTTTCACCCTTTATAGTCGACTCGCTTCCGCATTCGACGTCACTTTCACAACCCTAAGTTTTTTAAAAAACAGAATATCAGTAAAACACATCCACATCCTACATCCACAATTATCTCATCGCACATTTTCCAGTGCAATAATTTCTCTTTATAAAAATATTCAAGGAAAGATTACTTACGTCTTACCCGTATTTCCACCAGTAAACAACATGTTCAAAGCATCGTAGGCTTTATCAAGACCTTCAACGACCGTGAACCGTCTCTTCAGTTTACCTTCTTCGATCCACTTGGCCATTTCGGCTATTGCTTTGGGATACTGAGCTCTGTAGTCAAAGCTGTAGTTGACCAAAGGGATGAAACCAAAGTTGAGAAAGAGGAAGATAATCATTAATTCTCATAATCTTGTAGGCTATGTTATATGGGAGAAATGATAGCTTACACAATAAATCCTTGCAAAGTGGCTCGCATACTGATGAGTGAGAGGTAATTTGTTAAGCCAGCTGGTGTTTTCTTGTCTATGATAGAATAACAACATATGTTATGAGCTATCAAGAGAAGAAACTCTTAGAAACCAAAAAGTCTTACTATAATCCGAAATAGCACCTGAAAGATTCACAAGAATCACATCAGTTATCCACCTCCCTCTTATCCAGAATATATGACATACCACAAAGTGCAATTCTAGCACCCTCCTTCATCCTCGTTAACGCCAAGTCCAATATTTCACCTCCAACATTATCAAAGTACACATCAAAATACCCAACCTTGTCCTTAAATTCCTGCTTGAATCCTTCTTCCTTGTAATTCAATGCCTCATCAACGCCCAACTCCTCTTTCAGCCATTTACATTTCTCTGGTGAACCGGCGATAGCGACGACTTTGGGGCATCCGAACATTTTAGCTAGTTGGCAGACGATGGAGCCAACGGCGCCTGCTGCTCCTGAGACTACGACTGTATCAGTTGGTTTGAGTTTGCCGACGTCGAAGAGACCGAAGTAGGCAGTTAATCCTGTGAAATATTGCAAATGACAATGATAACAATGATGCATATTTGAGATTTGTAGCGGTAATTCAGGTCTGGAGAGGGCTCGTACCTGAGCTTCCCAAAACACCAAGGAAATCTAATAATTCAGCTTTGGGCGGGACACTGAAGAGAGAGTGAATAGATTGGTAATTTAATTCAGAACTGGACTGGTGATTACGTACACAATCTTCTTCAAGCTCTGGTCGTCATCACTAACGATAGCATATTCTCTCCAGCCTGAGACAGAGGTAAGCAGTGAACAAGTAAGGATCACAACATTACATCATTGCAGTCGATAGCACATCAACGCCGCAAGTAGAGATGCAGCTCTCTCTGCATTACTTACCAAACAATCCGTACACAACATCTCCAACAGAGAATTGAGAGCCTGGTCCGGTTTCGACGACAGTTCCTAAACCAGCGGCTCGCATGACCTCTCCGATCTTCACTATTTGCACATAAAATATTGATATATAAGTAAGTTAGATAGCATATACACAGCATATACATGTATACGCTACACGCCGTTGCCTCTCCCCCTACTCCCCCTCTCTAAAGTCTGAGGATATGTAGGGAGCGAGAACGGTAACAATAACGAGAATAATATGACTTACCCGGGGGAACATAACTCCGTGTATCCCCTACAATTCCAAAAAAACAAAAGTAAAGTGGTATGTAAGAAAACCGCAAGTTCACATATTTATATATCTATTTGGAGTTTCAACGTACTTAACCAACCACGCATAGCAGGGTCAATACTAAGGTATTGAACCTGTACGAGGATCTGTTTCTCTCCAGGCTTCTCGATTGGGACGTCCAATCTTGCGAAAGTTGTAGGGGTTATATGCGTTTCCGGACGTTCTTGGAGGACATATTGAGTGGAGTAGCCAGGTGCCATCTTTTATATCTTAGTTATAGTTTTACTTCCTCACGTTCAAAGGTAACAGGGTGGCAAGAGATGAGGAGTAGAATAGTGGATGAAGAAGGGACTGGGAGTCTTACTTTATAGAGGCCCAACCGGACAAGTGCTAACCGGTAACTTCTCGCCTCGACCTCGGCGATGACAAATCATTGGCATAACGCACATCGGTCACTCGTCGCTTTTAACATGTGATTCTCTTCGTTTTTGAGCAGCTGAGCTCAAGGGAGACTAGGACTAGAGTGATTTCAAGTCGAGAAAAGAAGAGCGAGAATCAGTTGAAGTGTCAGAGTTGGAAAGTTGGAATCGAATAACACATACATCTGGCCATCTCGACGGCAACACGACGCCAACGTCAGCTTTATTTGTTTATATCATCACCGACGACGAGATCAACGACAACACAGAACTCTTTTCTTTAACTCACTCGCCCCTATTATCGCTGTATCACCGTTATTACCATAACCATCAATACCATTAACGACCAATGCCTCCATCTCCACCAAAGCATTCAACGTCCTCCAGTTCAAGCTCCACATCCAAATCGATCACCAGCCCATCTGTCCGTTTCTCCTCAGGTCACATATTCGTCAATCTTTCCAAACACACTCTCAAACAACTCAAGTTCGTGTTGCCGGAGGTGTTGTCACATACTTACTCGGTACTATCGCTAAACTCGGTCAGCTACTTGAAGATGAGTCGAGATGGGCTCGGTAAGTCCATGTTTGTTCTCGCTTTGTTGACATTCGCTGCTTCTTGTATTTTCACGAGAGGTACTTTTACTTACCTGGCGTTTATATTTGCTGCTCCCATTGACGACGACAACAACAACAATATTGTTTATACTCACAAAAAATGACACTCCACAACAATACACTATTATCAATAACGGATAGAATATATGCCCAGTCTTCGGTCGGGTGTGGGGTCATCACCGTCGGTCTGTTCTGTATATCCTACTTGTTCCATGGTTAAGGGGCGTTCGTCCAAACGTACGTATATCAGTTGATTTTATCAACCCTATCAACCTATCATTACATTTTCTCGAATTCATACCCTTGTGATCCATCTGATTACCTTCATATCACTAGATCGAAATAATTTTTGTTATATCAGAACTTTATATACTCTCATACTAATTTTATATACTTTCACTCACTCCTTTACAGTACTCTCAATGGAGACAGTCCGGGGAGTTATCAACTGTTGTGCCAGTACGTTATCCTATTTTCTCTTCCATTTTCACTATTTTTCCCTAGTTACCATACCCACCCCCCCCCTTTTAACTCATTTACACGCATTTACTCAATTCCTCATATCTCATTCTCTGCTAACTTCTCGTGCCGTAATATGTCATGTCATATCAAGCCCCTCTCCTAACCGGTATCTAAAATGTGAAAAGACCCCAAGAAAATAAACTGAATATCCCATTGGTTACACAGATATTAACAGCTCTTATGGCCCTTGGTTGGCCCCTCTTGTCTTATACACTTAGTCATTGGACGGATCTTGGGTTCTTGAAAGGAGTTATGGCCTGTTAGTACCTTCCTCTCCTTCTAGTGACTTCATTTCCTTCCATATGTCAACGTAATCTTGTCTTCAACCTTCCCCCTTTCTCTGTATTTCCGTTTTTGTACCCTCCTCTCAATTTCATATTCAAAACTTACTGACATTTTGCAAATCAACCTTTCTTCGCTACATCTTTAACTTTGCTTGCGGGCTGTTTTTAACGGCATCGTCAATACGTATGAATAACGACTCAATAACAAAATCACACACAAAAAAAACAAACAAATTTGTGTGTTCGGGGTATCGTTTGTCGTCCGTTCCTCCGTTTTCCTTCCTTCTCTATCATCATCAACACTGTCAACATCATCACCGTCATCAACCGCCACTAGCTTCAGCTTTGTACGCCCTCGGATTCGGACTACTCGGACTTGTGCCAGTGCCTATGCTCAAACGACAATGATACACAATATCTAGAGATCTCGATGACGTCCAAATTCACTCCCTACTCTATGTTACTAATACATCTCTCTCCGGACTTCTCTAAACCCATATATCATCACTGTCTTTGTGTCTTTGTGTGTACCAAAAAGAAAAGTGGTGTACTCTACTACTTTTTTTTTCTACTCCCTCATTTTCTTTATGTTCCTCTATGTTTGCTTGTTTTCTATTTAATATGATTCTATCAACGATGAACAACTCTATTAATGGGGGAGGCTGGGTGATGAAGTACGATCGGGTGTTTAAAGGGGCTAGATAAACTATGTTCAATAGGGGGAAACGAGTTGAAAGGCGAAGAAAACGATAGCCTAGTGGGACTGAGGAAAAGGCGACTTGACTTGCTTTGCAATGTTATATGCGATCAAGCTTCCTAACATCAAAGATGACAAGAGAAAAAAGAAGTGACGAAAATAAGTTTCTACTTTGGTCTTTGGTTTTCTTGTTTGATTTTTTTAACCTTCGAATATTTTCAAATTTGATATTTGATATTCTAACGTTTATTTATTTACTTTTTACCTCACTCCGTGACCCGTCTCTCCAGGCGGAGATGCTGGTTCCCTTGGGTGGTTGCTGTTTTTATTTTTGTTTGATGATGTGGTCTAAATAAAGAAGCAAACAAAATCATAGCGGTGTTCCCTCTTTTGCAATCCTTCTTGATTTTTATATTCAAATCCGTGCTTTAATCTTCTCCTTTTCTTTCCGCAAATTTCGTCGCAGCCTTTGGCATCCTTGGTGTCACTTTCCTTTCAGCCACCTTCGCCTCTTGTCTCACCCCAAACTTGTTGTCCAACGACTATCCAGTTTTCTCGGTATTTTCACTACACCGATATATCGTTCACCATCCAATATCCGACTTTCAACACATATCTACCCTCACCCATCCCATCACCACATATACACAAACTCTTATGAGAGACGAGACGAGAACACGAGAGCACGGAGCAAATCTTTTTCCAATTGCTTTGGTCCTGGTTCTTTATTTAGTTTCTTTTCATACAAAACCTAGAGTCTTTCTTTATATTGGATATCTCTAATTGTCACTCGCGATGTCACTACACCGCTACACTCTCATAATACTACACTTTAAACAAACCTTACAATTTTCTATACACACGTCATGTATCATATATCTTTTCCCTAGCTGTATACTCTCAAACTGTCTCCTCTCTCTCTCTCCCCCATCCATCTTCGACCTTTTGACACTTTGGGTGTAGTGGGGAGCCATCGGCTAGATAGAACGGTATCAGACAGTCCTTCCAATCCTTTCCTTCTTTGCGTTCTTTTGAACTCTTTTGAACTCAAGTAACAGTAATTATCAAGTAGACGACAAAAGCATCAACCCCCCCCTCCCAGACATATACATATCTAACCATGTATTTTGAGTAACAAAACATTGAGATTTGTTAGCTCAAGAGTATGCTATAAACTGAAAGTATCCTAAGTCACAAATGCCTGCGTACAATTGGTGATCAATGCTGATACTACTAGTTACAGATAGATGTAGATAGAACATTACTGACTAATGGCTAATAACGTATTAAGTAACTGACTATCAATTTATTGACAAGTGGTTGGATGGATTGCACACTTAAAGCATTCAATCAGAGGAGTTGTGAACCTCTGATTTCTCTTTTCTAGGGGTCATGTGTGGGTGGCCCATTTACTATCATAGGAATAGACACAGGGAATCGGGAGAGGGGGGGTTTAGTAAAGTCATGTTTGGGATAACAAGATTGATAGCCAGTGAGATAGAGTACACATCCTTTCTATGCCGCTTGACACCTCGAATTCTGATGTCGATTCATCCTATCCCTCCAGATGAAGTTAAGAATTCCATTAAAAGAGTTGGGCCGTTCGCTCCGTTATGAGGATACGTAAATTGGGTTTATGATATTAGACATTAGAATTAGGTCTATTGTGTGTATATGTACATGCGGGGGTGTCAGTAAGAAATGGGATTGAAAGGGTAGAGTGCGACCCCTCAGGGTTCCTGATTCTTGGTTTTGGTTAAATCGGGGTTTGAGCCCAGGGAGTCGGTGGGACCAGGGATTGAGATTGGGTTTGTCTGTGTAGGGGTGGTGGAAGGTTTAACGTCTAGTCTAGTAAGTCGAATAGGAGTAAAAAATAAGTTTATCTATCGTTATTAAAGTGTGAGTTGTGTGTTGAATTGAGCTACTGAGGGTGAGAGAATTGCAATTAACAAGAAGAAAGAGCCCGACGCTCTTCAAGAATTGAGATTACAGTATAAGTCAAAGCAAAAATAAGATAACAAGCTCCTTAAAAGTCTTGAAGAGGCTTTTTTTTCTTCCCCATGTTATTGCCGTTGTTACTTTTGATGTTTTTCTACTGAGGGTTCGTGTTCCCTTCGCGTTTGTAAGTATACTTCGGGAAGCACCGCTTTTATTGCAGCTCCGTTTTACTTTTATCCGACTCATCCTTCTTTCCGAAAAGCAGCTCCCAGAGTTCAGGTCCATCACGAATAAGACACTAAAAGAAAAAGGGGAAGAAGAAAAGGGATATTTAAGTAATTGATATGATAGATAATGGTAGACGGTTGAGCACTTACGATAACAACCTCAACGGAAATTAGGAGGATAATGATTAGTTCCATTCTGTGGGCAGAGGACTGACAAACGTATTAAGTATATTTAGAGAGTAAAATCATGATATAGATATTATGAGTTGATGATAGATCATATGTATGAATATTGAAGTGCTTACCTCTGTTAGGAGTTCACGAAGAACTGATTGGACCTACAGATGATGTAAAGTTAGTATTGGGCGATATGATAGTCATGCATGCAATGCATAAAGTCATTGGGAAGGATAACTAACCTCTGCAGCGTAAGTGATCTTATCGTTTAGTGAATGTGTCCGGGGTTTGATGTCAAGAGCATCTGCCATCGTCTTGAAGTATGCTACAAAGAAGAAAAAATAGTCGGGTCAGAACCATCAATCACATAGATAATACAGCTCAAAGTTAGTAGTAGAGAAAGTGGTGCATAACAATACGTGGTCGAGAAAGATAACAACATACACTCAAGCTGCGGCTCCGCCCAGTAAAAATCTGGCATATCCAAGAAATTCTCATGATTCAAGTTCAGACCCTGCCTAAAAATCATAAGTTCCCCCAACTTCATGATCACTTCCTTCCTCTTTAAACCTACTTTCCCGTCTTGGACAACGTAACTGGAAGAGCAGAGACGCTTGAGAGGAATAGATCCAATTTCTCTTCTAAAGCAGAGAGAGCAGAGGAACGGGCTAGGGCTTGGGAGAAGGAGTAGCGGGCGAGAAGTGTGTCTGTTGGTAGAGCCATTTCTGGGAGGGAGGCAGGTAGAGAGGTAGGTTCGGAGGGGGGCTGAGTCGTTCCGAGGATGATTAAATCTCCTGTAAACGGGTCTTCCTATAGCAGATAAATACGTTAGATGAGTAAAAGAAGATATGAGAGGGAACATAGATTTAAAACTCACTCATTGGGATCTGTCACAAACTCTACATCTTCAGTCTCCATCTCCTCAAGTCTTCCAACTTCTGCATCGGACCTAGATACGAAATCCTTTACAAACTTTTTAGCATCACCTTCTTCCAAACCCCAGCAAACAACTGTCCCGTTCCCAAACACAAACACTTCACCCTCTCTGCCGTCCCTTCCACCCCATTTAGGGACCCACCAAGCACTTTGTATAGGTATAGCAGAAGCTGGGAGGCGAGATCGGAGCTGAGGGAGTAGGTATCGTTCAGCGGTTGTGAGTACACTGACGGGACGGATGTCCGACCGTGTTGGGGTCGGATTTGAACGAATTGGGAGAGAAGCAGCGGCTGTTCTGCGTAGTTGGGTCGCAGACTTTGGTTTAGTTTTTGTTTGATTGGAGTCGGGTCTTGAGGTTGAAAATGATCGGGCATTGATAGAGTTGGTTGTGGCACTGAAGTTAGAGCTAGAGCTAGATCCAAATTGTCTAAGGGTCAACCTTTGAGGAGTCCGAGAGAGAGAATGTGAAGGAGTGAAGGATGATTGTTGATGATAGAGGTTGCGTCTAGAAGCTGAGCGGAGATTTCTCCAAACGGATGGTCTTGCACGATTCATCTACTTATATTAAAAGAATCCTTGATGGTCTCCAATAAGATACAGACACATACCTTTTATTTAACTTATTTGTACAAGATGAATCAAGAGAAAATACGTTTTTCAATATACGAGTTCGGAGAGAAGAAATACTAAGCGCACAAAAATAACTGATTTCGACGCGGCTCACGCTTTCACGGGGTTGCCGCCCGAGGCTCGTCACTCCCTCTTGCCTACTAACCACAACCACACCGTACCTACGAAACTGGGATTCGTCCCATTCATCTCTTTATTGTATAGCTTCGTTGTACCATAGCATCAGATTCACTAATAACTCGTGGCGTATTTCCTTCTCTGGTAAAAGTGAAAACAATGGACGAAAGCATTAGTCTTGAAGAGACCAACAAGATTCGTATTTCTCTTGGTCTAAAGCCTTTAGCACCAAAGAAAGCTCCTGCGAATGGTCAAGAGAAGCAAGCTGAGGATAACTTTTCTAAAAAGAAGGAACAGGAGGAGAAAGAGAAGGAGACAAAGTAAGTACTTCTCTCCACATAATCTCTTCTCATATACACATTCTTATACCTTGTCTCTCTCTTCACACTTGTTCATATGAATCTAATCACCCTTTCCTCCCATCTTCTTTTCTACAGACGAATTCAGGATAAAATAGCAAAGTGAGTTGAATATTTCATCGTATATTATACAGCCTTTGCTTCTACTTTCCCCTTTATCCGCAGTTGAGAGAGTTCTTGGTCCGACTTACGGTGCTCTGCTTTTTTTTTGTTCGTTTCCAGGGTAAAGAACAAACGTGAACTCAATGCATCACTGAAAGGTGCGACTTTGGGTGATCCAGACGCAGATGGCGACGATACGATCAACTGGATTAAGAGAGTAAGAAACGAGAGAAGATGTTGGCGAAGAAGAGGATGCAGGAGCTGGAGAATATGGATAAGCAGTTCCAAGAGGAGTATACTGAGAGTATGTGTTTTTTGATAATCTTTATCTATCTGTCTAGTTATTATATGTTTGCTGGGGTATTGATGGAATTTTTGTTTTATAGAGGATCTTGAGGGTTAAAGGTCAGCCACAACTTTGAGGAGCTTGGTGATGGGGAGGACCGAATATTGACCCTTAAAGATAGTCGAATATTGGATAATGAAGGTACGAAATCTGTTAACACTGTTTATTCGCATGTATGTTATATTCATGTTTTCTACAGAGGACATACTCCAGAATGTTGAAATGGCAGAAGAAGAGCTCAATAAGAAGAACAACGAGCTCAAGCTCAAGAAACGGACTATAAAGGATATGACGATGAAGAGTTTGGAAATGGGCAGGCAGGCATGAGAAAGTCGATTCTAGCCAAATATGACGAAGATCTTGAAGGGTCCTCGGAAACGGTAAAGTTAATTTTTTACCATAATAATAGCTTAACGAATACTGAATGAATACTGAAACGTCATCTTAGGGATTCGGCTAGGAAGTAGCGCGCCAAAGAAGGCTGAAAAGTTAAAAGAGGAGCAACAGCTAGCCGCAGCTGCTGTAAATAAATCTCTGTTATCAATAGACTACACAAGTACGCATTGGTGCTACCGATTTCATTGTATCAAGGTTTTACTAATTTTAAATAATAGAGAATCTGGAGGTTGCGGATTACTTGCAAGAAGGCGATATAGGGTTCAAGAAACCCAAGACTAAGAAGAAACGACATACACGTAGGGTTGCCGAAGATTCCGGTATTGAGCCCATCAATGGTGAAGACAAGATGGATCTAGATGAAAAGCCTATGGTACCTAGAAGTCGAGACCTAGACATAAATTTTGTGGATGACGACGAGCTTCAAGCCTCACTTGCACGCGCTCGTAGAGCTAAAATGATGAAGAAACCTAAAGTATTAACCCAAGAAGAGATCGCAAAAAAACGTGAGTTCTTATCTTCTACTATGTAAGCAAATACTCATTATCTCTATCTACTCATCTGTAGTTGTTGAGGAACGTGTGAAGAGTGAAGTCCCCGAAGACGTAGTCAAGTTGGAGGACGAGGAAGATACAGGGCTAGTTTTCGATGATACCTCAGAATTCATCCGCTCTGTCAATATAATCCTGAAGTGAAACAAGAGCCAAAGGAGCCACGAATAAAGTCTGAACCTGTGCAGAATGATGTACAGATGAAAGAGGCGGAGGATAGTGACGAGGAGATGGAGGCTGGTGAGATCCCATTGAAAGAAGAGGAAGATGAAGAGGCTATGTTACATGCCCTACAACAGGCCATCGACAACGCCGAGGCTACCGTTAAGCAAGAGCCAGGCGAACAAGGAGTAGCTGATGTTGGGACATCATCTGAACTGTCATATGGTACTGGTATCGGCTCAACATTAAATATCCTTCGTCAACAAGGTATCCTCGCTGCTCCAAGTTCTGATCAGAAAGAACGCGAAAGAATACAAAGACAACGAGACGTCTGGCTCGCCGAGTATCGAACCCGACTTGCCCTCCGCGAACTCGAAAAAGCTCGTGCAAAGGGAGAAAAGAAGGACCAGGCCCAACGAGAGTACGAGAATCGGTTACGAGAGCAGCAAGAGGCGAGAGAAAGTTTGGAATTATTCAAGGATTACAAGCCTGATGTGAATATTGTCTATCATGATGAGTTTGGAAGGGAGTTGACGCCAAAGGAAGCTTGGAAGGCACTCTCACATCGATTCCATGGTAAAGGGTCAGGAAGGATGAAAACAGAGAAGAGGTTGAAGAAGATTGCAGAGGAGAGGAAGAAGGAAGCTATGGCTAGTGGGGATACTCCTCTTAGTATGAGTAGAGCATTTCAGCAACGGCAGGAAAAGACTGGACAGGCGCATTTCGTACTGTCTGTTGGTAATAGAGGGTGAGTTCTAACTCTCTCACATATACAACCTTAGTATCTAAAACCTCTTTAGTGCTGTCCCGCAGGTAGCCGATTACCTTGAGCCTCCAACCCTCTCAAAGGGTAAAACAGAGAAGACGAAGAAGAAGAAAGATACGGTTAAAGACAAGTCCCACTCTCAGTTCCAGTCAAACGTCGACATTACGGGTTTCACGTCGTTACCTTCCGGCCCATCTAGTATGAGCCCAGGGCCGGGAACGGGTCGTTCGACTGTTTCTCCTGCTCCGGCTATGATGAAGCCAAGTTTCTCGCAAGTCTCAGAGCCGACTTCTGGAGCTGGTACACCTGTAAATGGGAACTCTGATAGGGCGAAGGTTGCATTTGGGTTTGGTACGAAGAGGAAAGCCAGTGAAGAGGGACCTGGGACTCCGCCTCAGAAAAGGCGATGATGATGCCCATAAGAATTCCTTTTTTCTAGTATCCTGTTTTTTGTCTTCTTCATATAAATTGTAGTATCCTTGTTCATATTCTGCATGTCATATACAATGAAAATGTCATGTTGGTATTGATATAACACTTATAATGATAATCAATATAATAAGATGATCACGTGTCCCGACGTCAAGAGGAGCACTTACAACGACTTTACTCAACTAATTCGTAACCGTTCTCCTTCCTCATTTAGTCCTGTTTGAGCTGAGGTTGAATAGAATGGCACCTTGCAAGCCAGCCAAATCTATAAAAGTACGCGTTCCGAGACAAAATGCCCAGCGTTTAGGACCATCCTTGAATGCTACCGTGCGTTCTGTTGGGAAGAAAGAAGGATTTATTGTACAAATACTTCCACCTGTGCAAGAACAACCTGGTGCTGCTGGAGCTTCTAGCTCTGCTGTAAGTCTCTACTCGCATTATTATGCTTATTTTACTTTCATTAACTGGTTTATATGATAATTGGATTGATGTGTTGCAACATATGTTTTCGTACCGATATATTCTTGTGTCTTGTGTTAATGGCTTGTTCACTTCCATGAATGTTGATTTGATTATGAATAACAGGAAAATGCATCTGAATGGAACTCTCTATTAATTAATGCTAGGGCAACTAGAGGACCTTACTGGGACGTTAGCACACAACAGTATGTACCTAACTTCTTTCTTCTACTTCAGTTTTATCAATTGTAATGTTCAACTTCTCGTACTTAATCATTTGTTTACACCATAAACTTTCTTTCGTCATCTTTAGATTCCTAGTGGAGAAAGATTCGAAACTTTACTATGATCCAACCGAACTTCTCGAAGCTGCTCGTTCTGTCCTCCCACCCCCGCCTCCATCTCTACACTCGCAAACTCAAGCTCAAATACACTTCCAACACCACCATCAACAGCAACAACACCAATCTGGCTCAATAAGTATCTCTGGATCGGGGTCTGGCTCAGGTTCAATCTCTAGCGTTTCTGGTATCTCTCGATCTGGTCCCGGTCAAGTGATGGGTTCGGTACCAGGATCAGGAGCGTCAGCGTCAGCTGTAATGGCATCTATGACACCCCAAAGAGCTCAACCACAAAGAGGACCAATAACACCTTATACGCCTCAACAGCAGTATGGACAGTATAGTCCTCATCATCACCATCACCCAAATAGTATACCGCCGAACGCTGTTGGGATGACTGGAGCAGGGCCAGGTGTAGGTGTTGGTGGTGTGGGAGGGATGCCTGTGCATGGTACACCGACTAGGAGTAATAGTATGAGTGGTGGGTATCCTGGAACGCCTGGTGGTTCTCCCGGAGGTCCGTTTTACGGACATGCTCCTAGCGGAGGGCCTGGAGGACCAGTTGGAGATGGTTCGATGGTTCCGGGCGCAATGGGTGGTATACCTGGGATGAGTGGAATGGGCGGGATGGGTGGGATGAATGTTGGTGGTATGAGCTCACCTGTTCGTCCTGGTATGATGGATGGAGGTAGCGCTACTCCTGAAATGTACGCTCGAAGAATGACTAGAGGAATGTCGGACGGGTTCCAGGGATATCCTGGTTAATAACTCCTTTCTCCTCCTCTCATTCTCTCGTTCGTCTGTTTCTTTGTTGAGGCTGGTTGCCACACTCTTCCTCCTCCATTGGGGTTGAAAAGAATCTATCAATGCCTAATACTTCTTTTTATATATCGTGTTCATGTCTTTATTCTCTTGTTGTACTCCTTTCTCATATTTGCTTTGAATAAATTATAATACTTACTCCTCGAAATTTATCTAAATGACTGACTGACTATTATCTATCCATTGACCGTTGAGGGCGATTTACAGCCGTCCCCTTCATATCTGTTTTTCGAAAGAAAGAAGGTATTTTTACTAGTAATGATATCCCCTGTCAATTTGGAACACTGGTACACTAAAGATCGTGATGATATCAAGTAAACAGGGTACAAATGGTTTTTCTATGAGTGAGAAACTGTAGGCAGGGGGGTATAATTATATTAATTATAGACAAGGGGGGGGGGGGGTAGAAAGTGTATAATGAGTAAAAAAGAAGAAGAACTGTCAAAGTCCCAGGTTCCTGTGTAATGCTATGTGACTCTCTAAAATGATGATAACAGAGATGTCGCGATTGATAAAAACTATTAAAAAATCACAGGTAGAAAATTTGAAGTCCGAAAGTGTGTGCAAAAGAGTGAGTGTGAGTGAATGAGAGTAATTCTATCACGGTTCCCTACGACTAATCCAAAGAGAGAACTCTATGCACCGGGAGCTTTCAACTGGTGCCATTTCCAATTTGTCGCCATAACCCATCTGTGTACAGAGTTCCATACGTTTCAAACGACTGTTTCCCTGCTCAAGCTGATGTTAACTAGTCTATTGATTTTGGTCACGGTCTATAGGAGAAGATGCAGTGTCACGATATGATGGAGGTGTATCCCAACTTGACTGAGTATTATACGTGTCTCGGTAGTTAGGCAAGGTAGTCGCAGTGGAGCCACTGGCAAGAGTGGACGTTATACTCCTTCTGACCTGAGCCTGCGTTTGAATCTGTGTCTCGCCGGAAGGATGTGTCTGTTCTTGTACGCTGCTTCTTGATACTCTGCTCCCTCTTGTTGCTCTAGTACTGGAGATCTGTGACGGTGTAAAGCTCAGCCGCTTGGGAAGCGGTGTACTAGACTCAGATATTGAGCTAGTAGCTGTTGCAGAGCCATTGGTAGTGGAAAGGGCATTGTTGACATTGATGCTGCTATTGTTATGATGAACCTATAAATAATCCATGCTAAATGGTCAGCAGGAGCAAAGATATCACCAATGATAGATTGATCATGAAGCTCAATACTGATGCTTACGTATGTATCTTCCACATTTGCTAGCGAAATTGAGACTACTCTAGAGCCTGTGCCAGATGTACTAGCGGTAGACCCCATCTGAGCGATAGATGACGCACCATCTGAGTGCTCATCCACTCTTGGTAGCAGTGGTAGCGGTACTGTTAACCCTCTGTTCCCCAAAGCCGCATCAATATTCGCGAGTTTAATGGACCCATAACTCTCTTCCCTAACCTCAATCTGACTCGAACCCAGAGACTGAGGCTGACTCCTCGAAAGGGGCAGCACATCGATCTCCTGCTCGCGCTTATTCAACTTCTGAGCGGCATATCTACCTTTTCGCCGTTTAATCCATAGAGTCGCCGAAGATATAAGAAGTATCGACAAAACTACTACCGCGGCCGTGACAATGAGGAATATAATGAAAGGCGACGGCACTCGAGAAGAGATTGTCGGGAAGGAACGTTTATCCAGAATCTTCGAGGTTGGGTCATCATCAAAATCAAATTCGGAGTTGGAGTGTTCCACACTAGGTATGTCACCGCCCTTCCGGAGGGCAGAGAAATCTGTCATGGTGTTTCTAGTGAAGATTGTCTGGTACGAAGAACCTGAAATAGTGCATGCTCTGGGCGGCATACACTGGTTTATCATGAATTTGTCTTCCAAGTTCCAAAACAAACAGCGAACATAGGAGAAGGTACTGGAGCAGAGCAGGAAGGGGTGGAAACAGAAACAAACATGCTGCCTTTATGCCATAATTACTAAAATATCTGATATCAGATTCTTCCATGCATTGTTCATCATGATCCCTGTTGTGGCACCTAACGTTGATCATATGGACAGTCGTTGTGATCCGAACATGTCGTAAAAGACAACAAGTATCTTTGATAGAAGCAATCAAGCGACCCAGGACGGTGATGATGAGAACTTCGCTCTAGCCTTCATATAAAAGCATACTTTCTTAGCAACTATCAGAGCAAAACCTAGTCAGGTGCATAAGTTGGATTGATCAAGATCTGTAATCGTGGATATTACTTCGATATCGATCATGATGGATCGTGATGAGATATATGATCAAAAAAACAAATACATTCAAGTTCCTAAAAACTCATAAGTTATCCAATTTGTAATATACAAAGAAGGATGGGAAAGCACTGGCTACAAATCTCCGACGCTTTGCAGACATAAGTCCTTGGCAAGTATACATCTACCCTTATCTCTTCCCTTTGCACTTTCAAATGCCTTTACAAGTGACGCTTGGCCTTCATCGGTCCTAAAGACAAATGAATGGACCTGTATTTATATCCAATATCTAAAAATACTCACCATCTAACGGCATGTCCAAATTTGTCAAGTGCTACTTTCACAGTTGCCCAGGAGAACCTAACAAGAGACGGGAATCCAAAAGTAGGTTCTATTGAGTCACGTAACCAAGCCTGCGTTTTTGGATCTTTTTACGTGGAACACGCAAGTTAGATGTAAGCCATCACACCGAAAACAGAGCTATGTTACCTGAAGGGTATCCACTTCCTCGTTCTTCAGGCCAATTATAACTTGGATTTGATTGATGTTCTTCGAAAGCCCATCCAGTAATCCATGCATCTCGAGTTACTTTCGCAGCTACACTAGCCGCACCAACTATTTTAAACTTGGAATCGGCTTTTGTGGTGACGGTAAACTCGATATTCGGAAAGAGACTTGAAAGATATTTTTCGTATGTTGTCGTGTTTCCTAATGCGTCGACATAAACCTGTTTGATGTAATATATACTTATAGTTCTAGTCTACTGGGCTTATGATTTCATCTCACTGACCTCCGTTAATTCGATACCTTGCTTAATTACTTCCTGAATCAGTGTGATGGTTGCGTTTTCAGCTTGTTTGTTCAAGTTAGTAGGAGGCCGACGCAGCATCCCGCTTGATATGTCTTGTGGACTGTAGATGAATCATATGTAAACTGACCCTTAATGATCGAGCTTGATTCAGAAGTATGTTTTTACCTGATAACTCTGACTGACCACCCGAGGTTTGCAGGATCCGAACTAAGAGTTTCTAGTAAACTTGACCTATTATCATGAGAAAGTGTTTTTGAGTCTATTATGTGGGAAAATAAGAGAAAAGGCATGAACAACTTGGCTGACTCGGGCATTACATGAAATCAATCAAGCGTACCAGCGAAACCCAGTTCCTCAAGCTGTTCCTTGTAAGCCAGTGGACAGTATGCTACTCCATAAACCATCGGACCCAGTGCAGGACCCCTTCCAGCCTCGTCGACACCCATCATGTACGGCCCTTCAGCAGTTGGTTTTGGGGAATGGTATGAGTATGTATCCTTTAAGGGAGTAAGTGGTGAGGGTAAGGACGGGATCGAGCCTGAGACGGCAGTCGTAGCATCAACAGTAATACGATCAGCATCCTGTGTCTCCTCCAGCTGTTCTGTTCCTTGAGATTCAGTCGGTTCTCCTAGCAGAGCTTGATCCTCTAAGTTTGCCATGAAAGTGAGATAACGCGATCACGGTACAAAGTAACAAAAGTAGCGCAAGTGACAATACACGTGACGAGAAGGTATCAAACCTGAAACACTGTGACAATATCATTGACGTGATATCTAGCTTATATGCAAGCAAATACGAAGATACATACAATGGGGAGCATTGATTTCGATATAGTACTTATGATTATAATGACTCACTAGCTTTATCAGCAAGAAAATAAACCTGTAACACCCCTGTCTTCGGATCATACTAATACTCTACCTGTGTTACTGTGACAGTTCGCGTCGAGAACGGGGCAAATTAATTGTGGCTTAGTTGGATATCAATCTTTGGGACGAAGCCGAGTTCTACCAATGCACATTTGTCCCTTTGTTTTGAAAGCTGTCATCTTGTACAAAGTAAGACTTCTATATACCGGCAATAAGGCAAAATTTGCTTTCACCTAGATCCATAATAGGCAAGTAAAGCAAACTTTGCACAGATTCAGGTTTTTGCCATCAAACTTACATGAATACTCAATAATAGCATCATAGGTATCCAAGCCTACAGCCCATCCATAGGATATACACAGCAATGTATAGCCCCAGAATAGGAACAAACTGAACAGTTTGCACATTATTATGACATATATAACAGACTCTAGCTGGATGTAAGCTGATAACATATTCTCACCAGACAAGCATATTCTCATCATGTGCCAGCCTTATGCTATCTCTTTTGCCTGCACTGATCTTGGCTCACGAGTAGAGGAATGTAAAAAGCCTAAACCAGGCTGTAGAAAGCCGGTGAAGATGGAGGTTTCGGACAAGTTTTGTGGACGGAACGACTGCGCAAAGGCTGGACAGGTGAATGATTCCAGCTCATTAGTAACAAAACCTCAGAGAAAGTAAGAAGGAGGGCCAGAATTCCTCTGTACTAATCTACAGTACAAATACATGTATGCGTAAATATGCAGGTGAATTTATATATTATGCAATTTTTTTAAACTCTGAAGGAAAGTGAAGGCTATGACAAGAAAGTTTATAAAAAGTACTATATAGCATATCTCGAGCGTCTCACGCAGTGTATTGTAGCTCAAAGGTAGTGTTGTTTTGGAAGAAATACGATTGCAACAGATTAACATGTGCTCGCATAGTAACATGCATATCGAGTTACTGTGGCGTGTGAACACAATAAGCACACCTCATTATTATGTAATTATCTGTAGCAACTGACTATATTTTGCAAACCTAAAATGCTCATTTATTGTGTTGGTAACAGTAGACGATGGACTTATGCGAAAACTAGAAGAGCTGTAACTGAAAATTGATTAAAGTTGCAAACCTGTCGTCACGGCGATGTTCTCTTGAAGCCGACAGACGTAGCAAACATTGGGAAAATATATTTAATATGTAAAGAAACCTTTTAATCCAGACAATGTTAGGCTAGTAGTTGCGTATACTCTTTCTAATGAGATAATGCACAGTAGAAGTATATTTGACTATTTGAAGTGCTTATAAGCTACATTCATGCGGGCGTATATTCAACAACATATATAAATTCAAGTATGGACGCCGCGGCACATCAAGTTTCATTCTTATTTCTCTCACTGTTTTGATGCTATTGCAAAGCAATATATAGAGGCGAGCCCATCATTGAAGTCTATATGGCTACAGATATACTCGGCTAAAGCAGTCTACGCCATCAACAAGTATCTGCATAATAACCATCACATGCAAATTTTTGTCTGTGTAGGTATAAATAGTTTGATATTTCCGGTCCCAAAGGAATCCAAACATTCATTCTCTTCCATTCCTTAGTTCATCCCCTTACTATACCCGTCCGATGTGTGTACCTGTCGTAATCTCATATGCTTGTAGTGATAAGGGTTCACGAGTCGACAAGTGTCCGAAGCCATCAGAAAATTGCAGAAAGCCAGTGAAAATAGAATTCTCACATGACGAATGTAGGAGAAGCAACTGCAGAAGATATCAAAAGAAAGTAGTTGATCCTGGGCAACAGACTAGAAGGGTGTAAAAATGGGGAACGTAACAATGACTGTAGGCCGCATTCTCATGAAATAGGATCAAAGTAGGATAGAATCAGTGCAAATACTATATAGCTCCTAACACGTTATCTCCTAAAAAACGCCTGCTAGAAAACAAAAGCATTTTAAAGTTCTAGTCAAGAAGCGCAAGATAAGAGGAAACGAATTTCAACTTTGCAAGAAGCTATATCGGAACCTATAAGTATAATTTATTGGAGGTTCTGAAAACTCGATTCTAACTTCCTTTCACACTCATACCGCCAGACACCAAACACCATTATATATGAAGGGCAGTCTCAAGCAAAGATTGATTCTCTAGAGTCATGTGTGATATTTTTGAATTCAGTTACAAGCATCCTATTCATTCGGGATACGGATTACGAGGAAAGGCTACAGCGCCATACTGTACATGTACACAAGATTGCGATTCCGGCTCTTAGCATTCGTTTTCAGTTAAGGTTCTGCGGAGTATGTAGAGGTCAGCTGCCGTAGATATTTAAGCTCAGATGACTAAGGACGAACGCACCCGAAACTTCCTATACTAAATTCAAACATCCTTCTTCACTTTTAGCGTTTCTTTCACAGCTGAAGCACCTTTGAGTGGACCCTCGACTTCGTCGCGTTCATATCTTGCCTCGACTGTCCCTGATGTAACATCATCCTCATGGTGCCGCGCCAATATGTGTTCTACACTACGCTTCTGAAGTACTTCTGGACTAACATCAGCATCACCTTTGTCCGCTTTTACTGCAGCTTCCGAATTTGTGGCAAGGTATTCATTCCATCCAGGAGCGTGTTCTTGGGTGGATGAAGTCTTGTGCTGCTTTCCAGAGAGATTCTTCATTTTCTCTCTCTCAATTATATTCGGATCATTGCCATGAACAGAACTACAGGTAATTCAGACAAACATGTACCAGCAACGATTCATTACAAACCTTGAAAATCTTCTGTAAATTTATATGCGAATGAGCTTAGTTTTAGTGCTCTTGGACATCAACTTACTTCGTCTGAATGCTGGAAGAAACTACTCTTGAAGTAGTTGGGACAGCGTACGTTGCTCGACGAACAGAATGAATTAGGATTGATGAAGACATAGTGATGGTGCGAGTTGAAAAGGTCAGGAGATGCTTGTGCCTTTTAGATAAATGTCACTAATGATACATGGATGCGGTAATCTGTGGTTCTTTTCAATTCTCTCTCCTAGGTCCTCTTACCGGAGTATAAATGACGTCAATCGTTGACGTCTGTCTTCTTCTAGTTAAAAAGGCGTGGGAACTACTTATGAATCCGTGTTATTTAATTGGGAACACGGAGCTGAGTAAAGACGATTTGTATATAATTGAATTAAAATTCATCTTCGATCAATCTAGTTAAGAATTATAATAAACAAAATATACGAGATAATCATTTTATATCAACTTATAATATTCTACTATAGTCCATAAGTTACTTCATAATTTGATAGAAGTATGAAGTATGAGATTGTATCTTCATATAGAATGGATGACACAAATTGGAAAACACGATAGAAAACCTCGTTGCACTTACACAGCGAACCTCTTCTGAAGGTGTTCGACTGTAGAGGACATCAAAACATCGGTTTTCACAAGAAGTTCAGCATTGTTTACAGCTTCGGCATCATCGTTTACGATAGGACCTGTGGTATTCGTGCGTAAGTGAGGATTTCTTGGCCTTTCAGGGTAGTGTTGGCGTTCCGTCTCTGTTGAGCTAGACGTTTGCGAAGAGAGGCTCTGCGATACTGAATATGACGTAGATCGTACAGTTTCGACCTCAGCTTTCGTACTACGCCGACGCTCCTTTTGCAACTCTTCTATATCTGATACCCGTCTTTTCACTAAGGACGGACGGGCACGTTTTTCTGACTTGAGGATGCGTCTAAGGCCGAAACCTAGTGCACAAACAACAGATGCATGCTTATGATACCGTTCTCATTCCCTTCTTCAAACTCATCTTCCTCCACTTCAGAATCGAGCTCATATTCTTCGTCACTGTCATCTCGATCCCATTGACGTATATTTGTGTCGGCCCAAGTAGTAGCGGTCCGGCCGCGGCTTGTTCTACTTCTACTTCTTATCGTTCCAGTGCGTGTCCCAGCATGCGTGCCGCGTCTACTGGTTAGTTTCCTACCAACCCATCTTCTACATTCTTCATCAACATTTTCCATGCATCCACACAACATCAGTCCTTGGTTGGTCCTCTCAGCATCTTCGTCATTGGAAGAGTCATCATTAGCAACGGCAGCAGTAAATACCTCGCAGCCTGACGGCGCACGTTCCGCCAGATCTGTTGCAAGGTTAGCAGTCCGTCTCACAGCAAGAGATATACGCTGGCCGAAGTCATGACTAAGTTCTTCAAGAAGAACACCCGGGGTGAATGAGCACCAGCGAATCGTAGCAGAGATTCAAATCCGACTAAAATATCCATTTCCAGTAGATTTACTGCATGGTCGAGAGATTTGTCGAAATCGGCAGTTGTTTCTGAACTTTGGGAACCTGAAGAAACGAGAACTTCGCATGTCTCCGAGTCAAACGGCGCCAACGAGAGGCAACTTGTAATGGTTCTAGTTTATAGTGATCATTGTCTCAGCTATCGTTATATTATATTAGGATAAATTAAGAAATACCATTTGTCTGTACTTTCTCGAATAGCACCTTCAGAGAAACATCCTCGGTGTCATCGAGACCAAACAGAAAATGATCAAAAACTCGTTGTAAGCATATCACCAACCAAGCCTGGAGTGCCAAACGAACAAGAGTCGGGTCCTCCGCAAAGTCAGCACCTTTGACCCCTGCGAGAAGCCGCAAACATCTCTCCAAAGCTGGGTCCGCTGCTTCGAGTGCCCAGGCTTGAGCTGCCTCCCATGGTCGTCCCAGAGGGACGGAGTTCGCCACCGAAGCTGATAAAGCGCCAATCTCAGCGTTTAGGGTCTTCACCGACATCGAAAGCTCTTCTAATGACATTTGGGGTACTTCTTCGTAGAATAGCTTCAGTGCAGAGAGCTCTGCTTCTCGTTGCTCGAGTTGGGTTTTCAATGCAACGACTTCCTTCGTAACAACATTTACAGGAGCTGATTGAGATTGTAAGGAAGTGGAACGGTGATGAGAGAGTTGGGCTAGTACTGGATCGGTTTGAATGGACAATTCATGCACTGAATGTTTCCCATCTTTAACCGTCTGAGGAGAAGGGGCACGGATCGAAGGCTCGTGGACGGATGCGTGTCGTTGCGATTCTCGAACAGATGGCGGAGCTCTCACAGACGGAGCTCGGATAGATGGTTCTCGTACAGATGCACCTCGCACAGAAGGTGCATGATGTTCATACTCTCTCTCGATATCTTGTTGTGCATGGGACGTTACAGAACGTGCAACAGCTACAGCACTCGCCTGTATCCTTTCCGCCTCCTTCACCTTTTCCGCTGCATCAGCAGCACACTTCGCTAGTTGCTCTCGTACATCGTCAAGTTCTTGTTCGTAGCTTTCTCGCATGTTGTCTACAACAGTTTCCAGCTCACGACAACGTTCTTCTGCACGCGTACGCTCTCGATCCCGTTTCTCTCTGTAGTGTTCTGCGAGTTTGCGATTTGTCAGAACATCCTTCTCCAGACGTTCAACGCGCTTGCGGAGGGCCCGGTTTTCCTTGAGCAACTCCTCGGTATTCACGCCGTTGTCGGCAACAAGTATACTCCTATCCACCTTGGTCTCAGCTTCTGAACGACTCGCATGAAGCTTCTCTTGAGATTTCCCTTCTTTCGCGGTATGGCTAGTAGCAGCTCCAGCATTGTTATGTCTGCTTGTGCTGGCTTTAGCAGGGGTAGCAGTAATAGATGGTTGAGTTTCCTTCACCCTTTCCGGCTTCTCCTTTTTATCTTCCCTGGAACTCTCTTTCTTTACCACTTTTGAACTCTCTCTCCTCTCGCCACTCAAATCAGTCTTCTTCCTCTCCACGATTTCACTGCTTGTGGTCTTTGGGCGTCGATGTATTTCCCTCGCTGGTGCAGCGGGGGCCGTAACAGTTGACCTGTGCGCCAATGTTTCGTTTGCGATGGACCGTCCTACGTCCAACTTTCCGTTGACTGTGTGTGTATTGACGGAGGTTTCGTTAGCAGTAGACCGTCTTCCATCTATCGTAAAAGAGCTATTCAGGAGGGTATCCGCAACGGTATTTGCGGCCTCCGTTCGACTAACAGTCCGACCGGTGTTTGTTGTAGTATTTGTAGTACGATTTGTACGAGTATGTGACGTAGAACGTTTTGTAGGTTCGCGTGACTGGGATATAGACCCCTTCGACTGCGAAGTACTTGGTTCTGGACGGCGAGTTGAGCGCTCGACGTAAGTTTCTGTGGCAGAACTGCACTCATCAAGGTCATCGTTGATGTAGAGACCGAGAGATCGTACGAGCGAGTCCATCATGACCATCTGCTTCCGGTTGAAATCTCCTTACCGCGAACAGTAGATTTGAAAAAAAAAGTGTGTGTTGGAGGAAAATTAAGGTGAGAGATTTTGATTTAATATATTATTGTCACAGAAATTGCTAGGCGTCAAGAATAGATCTGGAACCTAGCGGTGAAAGACAACCCCGATGCTATGCACCGACTTCTCAAGCGTTGGACTGGGAGATATGTCAATTACTCTGATAAGGTGGCTTAATGACAAGAAAGAAATTACAAAGTTTCTGAACTTGTGGGGGATTATAAGTCTGTAGCGGATAGAAGAGAGGGGAGCATGCATATAAGATGAGGAATAAACACCAAGAACACGAGGTCTGTTTGCTCGGCGTATTTGCAACCTTACAACATGTTTGCGCATCCACACAAGCTTAATATTGCTTCACTACATGGAGGCATGCCTTAATGCGCCTTATCCTGCAGCTCGCCATGCTGTAGAACAGACTATGTTTTGTGAGTTCTAAGCTAAAAATAGGGTACTGTATTAAAGCCGACTTCTGTGAACCCTGATATCTGTTAGTCACCGATTCTAGAAGTAGCATTGAAATTTCTAGCCTTTACAAGTCATGAGAATGCGTTTGAAATTCACTATAGGGACAAATTTAATTTGATACCTATTTGTTAGCAGAAGGGCAAGCAAAATATCATCAATTAATCCTGATATGCAGAAGCATAATCACGATCTCTTTTGTACAAACTAATCAAGGATATACAATAGCTCCTATAGTGCTTTTATTCTATACATGTATCTTGTGGTTATAACATGGTAGATACAACAAGCTCTATATTAATTTCCATTCAGGCTCATTTGCGCTAGATATATGATTTTATGATACAGTAGGGGATCGTATCATGTTGTAATTGGAAGGAAGAGTGAATCCTTGATTTGACATTACGTAAACTAACTTATGTAAAGTGATCTCGGTGGCTTAAGTCTCTAACTATTCACGCAAGCCACTATTCTGAAATTGTATGTAAATACCAATCACGATATCGTCACCTTTTGCAGATAGTATAATCTCATCGGGGATATATAAATCTGAAGAGGGAATTAATAAGCCTTTGATCCTTATTCTGACAACCGTACCTTTTACTAGGTCGTGACACAGACATTACTCATCTCAAGGCTTCAATTGAACAAAGAGCCCCCTTTTTTCACTTAAGATAGTGATACTTCTGAGGCCCAAGTAGTGAATATCGTGAGTTGCTAATAAAGTATATAATGCAAACTGAAATACATAAAAAAAGGAAGAAAGCTAACTAACAAAAGGTATCCAGCATTCAGATTCAATCCGATAGTACAATAAGAAAACAAAAGGCGACCAGTGCCCTATACTTAGATATCTACACTCTAGTGACTTAGAAAGGAGGTATGCGATGGGGGGATTTTTAAGCAGCGTTTGCAGCGGTTTGTTGTGCTTGAGCATTACATTGTGTCTGCTGATCTCCACAAGCAGCAACTGTCAAGTCTCCTTGGTTTCCTGAAGCATTCGCAGCGTTCGCACACTGATTATGTTGCACGTCACTACAGAAATAAGTGGTAATACATTAGTATGTAGATCGTGGAAACTTGGGAGAAACATATATATAGCTTTGAGAGAAAAACATACCAAGAGCGGACAAGGGCGTTCTGTAAACTGTTGAAGGCGGAGTTCCCATCAACTTGGAATTGACCATTACCGAGATCGGTAACCGCCGGAGCGGTAACATCTCCAAGAGAGCCAGTGAATGCCTGAAGGTTCCCTGTAGAAGCCGTGTTACCAGAAGCTTGAGTTGTCGCGGCAGCAGCAGCAGATGACGTAGTAACGGCTGCGGCGGCACTAGTGGTAGCAGCTGCAGCAGCGGTGGTTGAAGCAGCGGCATCTGCTGCGACGGTGCCAGTACTACCAGCAATTACATTTCCTTGGTCGTCAACAGCTGGTATAGAGGCAAAGTTGGTAGTGATACCGAAAACTGCATTGAATGCGTCGGCCTGAGCGCCAGTCTTCGCGGTTTGCGCATTAGCAGCATTGGTAGCAGTCGCACATGTATCCTTAGCAGTCTGATCTGCCCCACAGCTGTTTGTCAAAGTGTCACAGATGAACTGGGTAATAATACCGATAGCCTGAGCAGATCCATGGTTGTAGATGCTATATAATTATTATTAGATACCTTCCAAAGATCCAAAACGAGATTTATACATACTCTTGTCAACGGGTTCAAAGCTGGTCTCCTTTCTGTTATCGAATCCAGTACCGAACTCAATTTGTGGGACAGAGCAAGATCCGAAGTTACCGATGCTTGAGCTTGAGCTGGTAGTGGCAGTTGTTGCAGCAGCAGCAGCAGCATCGGAAGTCGTAGTAGCTGCTGCAACCGTCGCATCAGCAGCAGCAGTGGTTGAAGCAGCGGCATTTGCTGCAACAGTACCAGTACTACCAGCAATCACATTACCCTGGTCATCAACGGCAGCCACGGAAGCGAAGTTGGTAGTGATACCGAAGACTGCATTGAAAGCGTCGGCCTGAGCGCCAGTCTTTGCGGTCTGTGCATTAGCAGCATTGGTAGCGGTAGCACATGTATCTTTAGCAGTTTGGTCTGCTCCACAACTGTTTGTTAAAGTATCACAGATAAATTGAGTGATGATGCCGATAGCCTGAGCAGATCCATGGTTATATGATGCTATGCATACCAATTAGATACACCTTAGATTATAATACAGCAATTACTTACTCTTGTCAACGGGCTCGAAGCTAGTCTCCTTTCTGTTATCAAATCCAGTACCGAACTCAATCTGTGGGACAGTACAAGAGCCAAAGTCACCAATGTTCGAGGCTGCCGCTGTGTTAGCTGCAGCGGTTGTAGTAGCCGCAGAATCAGCAGCAGTAGTTGTTGCTGCAGTCGCTGCAGCGTCTGTAGCTGCAACAGTAAGGGTAACAAGTGACTATGAAGAAGGTTAGTAATCTTGTATGTTATCAGGTCTAGAACACGAACACAAGAGCCGGTGGCATCAGCAGTCTCAGTTTCTTGGGGGCTACAGTCACAGTCACTACACTTGTATCCTAAACATACACAACTGTCGGGATGCCATTTTTGAGTCGGAATATAAGTCACTTACACATGATGCAGTTGCATCCACAGCAAGGTTAGCATCCGAGGCCGAAGCTGTCGCTGTGTCATCGGTAGCAGAGTTTGAAGCGGAACCACCAAATGGTTCAGTGTTTGCTTGACTACCCTTCGTAACACTCTTTCCGAGGGCAGGATCAAAGAAAATGTTAGGGTCATTGGATGGATCCTGGGCCTGTACAAGTCCATTAAGTTCAGCATTCTTTGGTGCCGTCTGACAGAAGACAGAGTTCCGTAAAGTAGGCGGGTTTGTCGTAAAGTCCTGCAAACAAATTTAGACGTTATGCTTACCAAGGATGAGGATATATACATACAGGAGGGGTGTTCTTTTCGACCTGACGGAACTCAATCGCAAGATTGATCATGTTCTGCTTCGTAGTGTCATCAAATTGTTGTGCGGCGTCTACGGTTCGAATCAATTAGAAAAATTATCCCAGTGTTCATAAAGGTTTGATAACCCTTACCAATAATCTGATCAGCCATGTCCTGTTGCGTACATTCTCCAGAAGCGGCAAGCAGTGTTGAAATTGCGGATCCAGCAAGGACACCACAAACTTGGCCCTCACAAGCCGAGCTTAGCTTGTCGATAACAGCTGGATGCTCCTGGCCGAAGCGACGAGGATGAAGAAACACTGGTTTATTATCACGTTCCAACCAGCGTTCACGTCCAAGTACCTCCTCAGATACTGACAAAATTGACAACGCAACAAATACAAAGAAGTTTTTAGTAAACATATTGAGTAGCAAGTTCTGAATCGCTTGTACAGCAAGGTCGAATCGAATGAAAGTGAATGCCGGATTGCAGTTAGATGAAATGAATGAATAGAAGGTCGGACACCAGGCCTAAAGCAAGGGGGAAAGGGAAGGAAAGCCGTTCAACGACTGACAAGGAGAAAATGAAAGAAAAAGGTTAGAAAGAAGAAAGAGTTGGGGGCAGACAGGACTGTAGAGAAACCGAAAGCATATTGTTCAATTTATATGTCGAGCTCGGAAGACCGCAAATGACCTTGGGAACCTTCCAGAGGTACCAGTAAAAGAATTAGACGAGATCGGTTGTTGTAAAGCATAGTAAGTAATCATCTCCCTGCACTCGGTCCGTTACTATACAAAAAGCGTGGATTTAGTGCATCGGGCCTCATTTTTGTGAGAGTACCTGGTTTTTCACTAAAAGTGCCGTGGGTCGCCATGGTTGGCGAGGACGACGGCAACTGGTACTTCTAAGTCTTCCGAGTGCGCACATAGAGTTCATGATTTATCTTCTCGGGTGATTATCGCGGAAATTAAGTAGCTATGCTAATAGAATTCTAGAAGCTCAGCAAGGCGACAGAGATCAAAAAGGACTGTGGCTGCCAGGGAACTAGATGCTTATTGGAGGCCATTGAAAACAACAAGACCTCAGTCTTGGTAACGAAGCTCCTGGTTAACATCTCTTTTTAATATTGTTCTGTCCTTGAAGACCGGGAGTATACATTCATAATTGATGCAGAATGGTCAGAAGTAACATGAGTTATGTAGCCAATCATTGAATTATGAAACGTCGGACTCGGATATACCACGTGGGAAGGAAGCAACCCCCCACACGGATATGGTTATTAGCTCGTCTACTTCACTTATTAATTATAACACATCAAAAAATCACAATTTCATGGATAATTAGCATAAATATTCCAGAATCAGAATGATACAAAAATAGATCAATCTAAACAAGGTCGCAAAATAAACAATGAACTGACGACGTGCCTTAACCTTACGTAGGCAACGACAAGTAATAACGGATAAGTAATAAACCAAGCCAAATCAGGGACTCTTTTACTACGTCTCATTAACAAACATCAGACGCATCAGATGTGTTTCGGATCTCCGCGTCCAACGACCTTTCGTGATCCAGGAAACTTTAGCTTCATCAGGGTCTGCGCACGGGTCAACAGAGAGGGCTTGGCAAACACAGTCCCGACACTATTAAATGCATGCTTTGCCTCCCCGCCTCTATAAGCACCAATAGGCTGAGAGAATCGCCTTTCCGATTTCTTAACATCCACAAAGGTCCACTCACATTGCTCTTGTTTCCGACGTCTTTTCATCTTCTTTTCCTCTTTAGAATCAACGTTAACATCTTCTCTTCCTCCGGCCGGACTTAAAGTTGAAGAAGAGATGGGTAATATATCCGTAACATTTGTTTGATCTTTGCATCTACGGTTGCGATGTTTTGAAACTGAGAGATTGTGAGGCATAGAGGCGGACCGAGCCGGAGATTTGAGAAGAGTGCCATTACGTTCTACATCCACCCCATTTCGTAGTCGCTGACATAAAGGAACAACGCGGACCTGGGAGATAGGTTCAAGGGCCGATGTATCCCGCAAAACACCTCCCGTGCGAATAAGTTTCATTTCATCTACTAGAGTCCATACTGTTTTGACGCGTGCCTTTGAGAGACATGGTGAAGCAGATGAATAAGCACTTGAAGATGCGTGGTTAACAGGTGTATGCTTGAGAATCTGAGAAGGAAGAGATAGAAGACTGTTAATTGAGGTTACAGAACGAGCAGCGCCAGGCTCCGGGGCGACTAAGAATTGTCGAGGTGTTGTCTCATTAAGAGAGTTTGATGGCTTTTCTAGGGCTTCGACAATAGACTTATCTTCATTGCTTTCAATGGGACTTTGATATTTGTCTGGTCTGATTACGGGAGGTTTCGGCGTGTGATTTAGGATTTGAGTTGGCAAGGCAGGAAAGTAATCCTCCTCCTCTGTTTGTAACCTCTTCTTGGGAACTACAGGCGTAACGAAGTATGACGAGGGAGTAGCACAGGTACGTTCGCCTTGGGTTCCTTGATTTTAGGGACGAGAAAAGTTCTAGTTGGAGGACAGAAAACCGTTGACTGGCTACCTGGGCTCAATGAAGAACGCTTCGCAGATTTTAGACCATTGGGAGAAGTATTAGTCTTACTCACAGGAAGAGGAGACAGATTTTCTTTGTCATATGTCTGAGATAGTGCCTTTTTCTTCATTCGAGATTGATGTTTGCTCCTAAGCACTTCCTCAGTTTCAGAGTTCGAAAATCAGACTCAGAATCACTCTTCATTAGATATTCCCGTGTCATATTTTGATATTGATTAAGATGTTGAGAGCGGTAAGATGCTGACTCATTCGCTGAGTTCAATACTGCTGTACGGCGCAAAGATAAGGAACGACGTGAAACCTGCTTTACACGATTATTTTGTCTTGCAGAGGATTGTCCTCGGGGTTGACCGTTGGTAGATGTTGAAAATGACTTTAGCTGCCAATCATTATACTCTGGGATCCTTTTAGGTTTGAGAAGAGCCGCGGTGGAGTTGACTGAGCAATCGTTGAACTAGGCATTAGAGGAGAACCAAAGCCAACGTTCATCTCGTGAAGATGGCGGGATGCGTTGTCCGCTAGTTCACGACAAGTTGGAGTGTGAAAACGGTTCTTAGAGTGTTTATTCATAGTTTAAAACTGAGTGTCATAAGGATAGATATTAAAAAAAGAGCGTTTGGTCGCTTTTGAAGCTGAGTTTAGTAGATGAGGATGTGAGATAGATAGAATCTGAGTGGAGGGCTGGCTGACCTGCCGCGCACAATTAAAAGCAGCCCTTCCTTTTTGGCCTGGTCCCGCATATATGCTATGTCAGAAAATATATTTTATAATAACAAAACATCAATAGAAAACTGAACAAAGCATTGATAAGCTCAATTTGTGCTAACTTGTCGACATTATTAGTTTAGAAATGCAAAAAATGATTAGCCACAGCTGCGTCACAATTAAGTTAAGTAGCGACGCGCAAGACGGAATCTAATCTTATATGAGCTTGGTTTCCCCCGTGACGGTTATGACCATCCTTCTTCTTGTTTCTACTACTATCTCATTTCATTGGCTTGACAAATACTTGAAAGAAATCTTAGTGCTCACAATCAACTATGACAACTCCTGTGTTCCAAATCGTACCAACGACTCAGAAATATGACTGGGGGAAAGTGGGTTCCCGATCAAAGGTGGCCCAATTTGCTAGTGCTGCGCAAGTATCAGGATTCACTCTAGATGAGGATAGTCCATATGCAGAGGTTCATATAGCCCTGTTCTGATATATGTGCTAATACGTGTACTGATGAAATACCTTACAAAGCTTTGGATGGGAACACATCCATCTTCGCCATCTCGCTACTGGATGGTACAACACTAGCTCAATATTTAGCAGACAACCCTTCTTTGATCGGTGATGAAATCGTAACTACTTTTCATGCTGAGGACGGGAATATACCTTTTCTTTTTAAAATCTTGGCCATTGAGAAGGCGTTGAGCATACAGACTCATCCTGACAAGCAGACTGCGGAAAAGCTACATGCAGAACAACCAAATGTATACAAAGGCACGTTTTTAGTACACTTCAACGATTCTCATCGCCTAACGGTATCGTATCATAAAGATCCTAATCATAAGCCAGAGATGGCTATTGCTATCACGCCTTTTGAAGCATTATGTGGTTTCATGCCTCTTCCCAAAATCGCCACATATATTCAATCTACTCCCGAGTTCTCTTCTCTAATCCCTGCGACGGTTCTCTCAAACTTCATATCTTTATCTTCCTCAAGAACCCCAGCTGGACCTGATGAGAAAGCTGCCTTACGTGAATTATTCTCTTCACTTATGACAGCAAGAGAGGATAAATTTAAAGAAGAATTAACAAAGCTCGTCACGCGGTATAAATCTGGAGAAGTAAAGCCTGCAGAAGCTGATGTCAAGACTTAGTACTACGCCTTGAAAGTCAATTTCCTGGGGATATTGGTGTATTCTGCTCCTTCGTGTTGAATCATGTCAAGCTTCAACCAGGAGAGGCTATTTTCCTTGGTGCTGGAGAACCACATGCATACGTGTCAGGAGGTCAGTACAAACCATTGTAGTCAGTATATTGATATAACTCAATAATCCCTGTCAATAGATATTGTTGAAACGATGGCTACATCCGACAATGTCATTCGAGCGGGTTTGACTCCAAAACTACGTGACGTTCCAAACCTTGTCGCAGGTTTAACTTACACTGCTTCTGAACCGATAAAACACTATGTGCAGCCAAAGGCCTTTGGAGTATCGGATCCCTTCTCTGGCTCACGATCTGAATCTACTTTATATGATCCCCCGGTCCCCGAATTCTCGGTATCCCGCGTTGTAGCAGAAAAGGGTGCAACGGTGAAACACGATGCTCTTAGAGGCCCAAGTATTCTCATAGTCACCAAAGGCAAAGGACACTTGCATTGGGAAGGACCAGGAAATGAAAGTGGGGAGACTTTAAGTGAAGGGAAAGTACTTTTCATAGGCGCAAATACGCCCGTAACATTTTTGGCTGGAGGTAATCTAGAGCTTTACAGAGCATTCACTGAACCACCAAAATCACCCATATTTTGACCTTGAGGTATACTGTGATTGGTTGTTGATGATTAGACAGAAGTTTTCGGGACATGTATAATAACTTGTAGCTTTGAACATAGTAATACTTTTTTCTCCTTTCGCTACGAAACCACCCAGGTTAAGTTCTATTAAAAAGCTGCATTGAAAAATGGATGGCATTTTGCACATTAATGGATCTTATTAGAGCGTATCATGTCTATTACAAACTTTACGCAACGGTCCACATAAAAATAATTCTTTGTTCATGCCAGAAATCTTTTAGTGTGCATGGGCGGCCTCTTCAGCACCTTGGTAGTCAAGAGTGTATACTAGGGAGAGGTAGTATTAGAGCTTAGTTATGGACGAACGCTAAGATGTTGAAGGCATTTTCACATACCAGAGCCACATTCACTGCAGCGGTGCCTTGGCTTTGCGGTTGTTGCAGAAATCCAAATCACTTCATGAGAGTCAGCGGGTGAGCCAGTGCATCCGATGAGACGCTCCGGGAACTATTCATTTGACAATCTTCTATTTATTCACAAAGTATAAGATGGTAGGAAAAAAACATACGTAAGTTGGAACCTTGATGGGATCCGCCATAGTCCCAAGACGACTGGAATCAAGTTCCTTCATGTCAAACACATCAATACCCTCCATACGTCCCAAAAGCTGGAAACGCTCAAGACCAGTCGCCTGTTCCTCGTCCGTTGGGAGGGTGTTCTCGTCTTTATGACCTGGACCATAAAGTTGAGGAGCAGTCGGTCCGTGATGGTCGCCAGAAAGAGCGCGAGAGGTCGATGCGAAGGTGCGCAACGATGAAGGGGCGGCGCGAGCGCGCAAGACAGGCCGGAGAGCTGCGAGAGCGTTCTTGCGGAACATTTGTGGTTGGCGTTGAAATGTGTTTGAGGAAGGGGGAGAGGCAAATGTGCGTTTGCGTTGTTAGAGCTCAGGCAAAGTTGGTGCGTATTAGAGCGACTCGGATTCGTCCGGACTTCCTTCTACGGGCCTCGCCGGCTCGCTTCGATTCCCGATGATGCAGCTGGTGTCGTAAAGTATCATTTTATTCAATTCCCTTTTATTATTTATGGTATTTAGTGATTCAGTCAAACATTGAAAATATACAATCATATACAGGCTTAGATAGTACATGTATCCGTATTACTACAATATAGTTCACAGCAAATAATCAAAGCTTTGAAAAAGATTTACCAAGAGCCCCAGACTTTTCGTAATACTGAATTTCCTCTTTGGAGAGCCCCAGCCCCCTCAGGATCTCACTTGTGTGTTCTCCATTACCTAAGAGTTTAGAATCCTTCACTTCTATAGGCTTTGCTGGAGCTGCAGATAAGGAAGGATGAGGAGTAGGAATAGGCGATCCAGCTACTTCCGCTGCCTCAGATGGTGTGAGAACGGGTACCGTACATGAATCCGATCCTATAATTTAGTATGTTGGTATGAGCATTATATAAAAACCAAGATATAAAGGGAAACAAGACGATTACCATGAAAAACTCTAGTCCATTCATCTCTAGTCTTCATTAGAAAACCTTCTTCAAAAAATCGACGCATGACAGGCCACGTCCCTTCATCGGTCCGCATCACTGGACTTGGCTTCCACCCACCTCTTTTTTGGAGGAACGAAGCTGGAAGTTGCTCGATAAACTTGTCGACGAAAATTTGGAAAAACTGAGGTTCTATACAGCCGACAGACATGAATCCCCCGTCTTTGCATTTGTATACAGAATAGAAAGGTGCTCCTCCGTCTAACATTTTTGTTCCTCTCCCGTTTCTGATATCTTTTCCATTCCCGAAATTAGGGCTGTTCGGGATGAGATAGTGTAGCAATGGAAATGATGAGACATAACGAGTTCCTGAAACCATATCTGTCTCAACCACTTGTCCTTTTCCACTTATATTTCGGGAAAGTAAGGCCAGAAGGATGCCCACAGAACATGTCAGTCCGCCACCAGCGAAATCTGCTAACAGATTCAGGGAAAGGAAGGCGTTTCCTGACCCGGAAGCATCTTCAATAGAGATGAATAGAAGTTTCATTTTCAAAACTAATATCCAATATAAAGCTAGTCGGATAATTTCTTACTGCAAGAACTCCACTCAAGGCCAGATAGTTGATATCATGTCCTGGGACATTGATTATCAGACTCAGGCCCAGACAACTGATTAACAAGAAACTGTTGCTTACCTGCCATATCCTTATGATCACCTATTTGTACAATAAGTTAAGAGGTGTTATACAGTAATAGAGATTAATATATGATGTTCACCTGTCCGAGAATATCTGTGTGTGCGTTTTGTAGTCGAATTAGTATACTTCTACATGCATTATCAATCTACATACCCAGAGAGCCGAGCATAAATCAGACGTTTGTTTATTCCGGTCTTTTCATTGAGAAAAACATCAGGCCCTAATCCAAGGGATTCAAGTACTCCCGGTCGGTAAGGATCTATCAGGACGTCCGCTCGAGATAAGAGCTTCAATGCTAGTTCCTTCCCTGGTAATGTCTTTAGGTTGATAGCAATCGATCGTTTTCCACGACAAAGTACGTCCTTCGGGACAAGATCAGCTGGGGCCAGGTGTGCACGATCAATTCGAATCACATCTGCACCAAAGTCTGCTAGAAGCTGCCCGGCGAAAGGCCCCGGTGCTAATCCTGCAAACTGAGTTTTTGTATCAGATATCGTTTTTGGTCGCGGTTAGTAACTACTACGGGACAGATAGCTACCTCTACGACGCTGACTCCCTCCAGTGCCCTCGCCATTACTAGGGATAAGGAAGAACAGGAGGCCTTGAGGATATCATGGTCATGAGCTTCATTAATATGGCTTAGGTTGAGTGAGCATGAAACCGATTGCCGATCTTACAACACTCGGCTGCTTCGCGTCGCGTAATGAACAGGGTGTAATGAATCAAATGATACTAGTAGTAGTCACAGTACTGATACTGGTTCCTTCCTCATTCATATACCATATTTTTTTATTCATGGCCAATAGAATCCAATAACAGCACAGCTATAAACAACATCAAATAATGTAATACTCTCATATCTTATAACTTGACGCGTATACGTCTCATCACTACCATCATCCAGGACTTTGAGGTACCGGTTACCAAGAAAATGTCTGAAAAATATCCAATCTCAGCGTTACCGCTTCCCCAAGATCACAGAGGCTTACTCAAAATCTCATATCAGATCCAGAGACTGGTACATCTCCCCAGTCATTTATCAATATTTTGCAGAACAGTCCAAGTGTACAGAGGAAGGCTCGAATTATTGATGCTGCAGTTCACTTTTCTCGCCTTACACCTTTGACCCTACCCTTTCCATATCGCATACAACCGCCTAAAGGGGAAGACCTGAGGAGCAGAGATGCTTATGTTGAAAATTGGTTGAGTGCATACGAGCCACTAGATAAATGTGATGTTATCCCTATATCCACATCGGGAAGTGGACAACGTCTGGACAAATTTAGTCGCGACAAGAGGGAAATGCGTAGAGATCTGATCGCACTCTCTGTTTCATGCTTGAGTGACTGTATCCCGCATCTGGCTATTGGTGATGCTCTTGCCCAAATTGGTGCACCAAGCTTGAGTAAAGTAATAGTACAAGGAGGCATAGATTCTGCTACTTGTTCTAAATCTGAATTGGTACCTGATGAGGACAAGGCCATCAGAGAGGAACTATTGGATATTCTAAGTGGACAGTCTGTTCTTATGTCTTTAAATGAGAACAAACCGGAATTGTTCTATACCCCTTGGTCCCTGCGTTTTGGTAGCCAACGGTAAGTCTGTATCCTTTGATATACTCATAACCTCATTCTTTTGTCCTTGAGACTTACTAAGTGGATTGACCAACTTGGTGATGGGAGAGTTATATCAATATGCAAGTTTCACTAACTCTATCATAGCTCTATGTGTATATGGTTCTAATATACTCATATATTACACATACACAGTGGAGACTCCTCACCCATCTGACCCAGAGCTTATATACGAACTTCAACTGAAGGGTGCGGGCCGCACCCCTTATTCCCGATCCGGTGATGGTCTTGCAACCTTTCGGGATTCTATAAAAGAATTTTTACTTAGTGAAGGTACGTACATCAAATAATACATCTTTCAGATCGTCCATTTTGTAACTCAGTACTTCCAGCTATTCATGCACTGCATATCCCTACTATTCGCACTCTTGCTCTAATTCATCTTCCGGATCTACCTGTCAATCGTGATACTATAACTGCGGAGTCGGCATGCATACTAACCCGAATTGCGCCCTCATTTATCCGTGTCAGCTCTTTTGAGGCACTCAACCCTCCCGATAACTATGGTGATAGTATTGACAATGACAGTGATTACGATAAGTTTGAAGACTACCTTGCTTATGCAAAACGACGGGCTCGCCTCGAAGAAATGCGAATCTTGGGGAATGGGTAACTAGCAATGTGCTCAGACTAAAGTTGGATGATAATGCACCATGGGGAAGGGCCCTCATTATGGAATCTGTTCGAAGGACCTCAAAGATGGCAGCTGCTTGGCATGTTTATGGATTCTCGCATGGTGTGACTAGTTCAGACGAGTTCAGCTCTTCTTGCTTTTTATTTCATCTAATTACCGGGGCTGATTATTGAATGAAGTCTCTCAATAATGGGTTTAACACTTGGCTATGAGTCTTGTTCATTCATAGATGAATACAAGTTCGATCGTTCAGACGTGCATTGTGAGAATGCATTCATGGTGAGTAGTATTCGGCTTGCTTAATGTACATGTATTGATGTAGTCTCTTTGAACTTTACCAGCATCAGACAAGTCTTGTGTATGTTGATGTTGATTGGATACTCATAGTACTTTGCTAACATACAGTATCTGATAGACCATTAGTGGATTCTTTTTTACTGTCCTCACTAGCTCCTCTGGTTGGGGCTGAACTTGAATCTGGTACTCGGGTCAAGCCTGGCTGGGCTGATGATATCTCAAAAGAAAAACTTGAAGAACTGAGAAGGAAAGGCATGAGGATAAGGATAGAATTATACAAGGAGTGCATGAATACGTACGATAAGGAACTTATTTCTTTAAATCAAAAGGTGATTTTACTATATATACCTACGCATACGGCTTTTAATTGTCAAAAAAAGCGTCTAGGACTCCGGACGGAAGAAGTAGATCCAAAAAGCTCATCAATCCTCTTCGTGACTTGATGCAAAAATACAAACTTGACCCCAACTTGACTTTTCGTCAATTGTGCTCGTTCCGCCCTTCTCTCCTTTCACCCGATGAAGATGAGTCAACAGAGAAGTTATGAGTTTCATATTAAAGTTAGCTGCAAATTCGCATCACCCGAAGAATAATGACACAGAGCAAATGGACGAGTGGTGCTCTTGGCTTTCGACTTATGCAGAACATATAGATAATGAAGTGGATATGGGAATTTGGTGTTCTACAACTATGTCTGATGAAAAGGATGAAAGTAGCATAAATGCCTCCAAGGACGCTTTTGAGATTAGGGAAAACGAAATGCGTCGTGCGAATCCTCGGTTTGTTCTGCGACAATGGGTACTTGAAGAATCTATACAACGAGTAGAAGAGGATCCCGCATCTGGTAAACGAGCCCTTGCCAAAATACATGAGGTCAGTTACTCCTCACTATACTTACATCCAGATTTCAGAGTGTTTAAAATATACTACACTCTTTAGATGGCCGCAAACCCGTACGAGTTGTGGGGTGCAGAGGGAGATGAACGTGCACTAAAAGAGCTGAGTGCAGAGGAGAAGGAAGAACGGCGAATCTGTGGACTGGGCCCGAAGAAGTAGGGCAGTCCCGTATGTAGCTCTATCAGCTATATTGAAGGGTGGATTTAAAGAAATCCTTGAAAGTATTGATTGTATATAGATGTCCGTCTGTTATAGCTTTGATATCTGATATGATTTTATGACGTTGCATATGTAAGCTAGAAATATTACGTGAATATACAACTGAACACTTGGCTCGCTAAATCGCATTTTCAAATGATTTTGTCGCGTAATAGCCATTAGCAATTACATGAACTATCATAATCATCCATGGCGTATTGGATCTACCGACAACTTAATCATGAATTAGTCGCAATTCGCTTCTCTCTGACAAATACACTCAGTGGCTCCTTTTATCAACCATCTTAAGACTTGTTACTTTTATGTCATTGAAGGCTGGTGCACCCAGCATCAAGAAAATGTCCATGAAATTCCCTATTTCAGCGTTACCTCTCCCCCTTAAATCACAAAGGCTTACTCAGAATCTCTCACCGGATCAAGAGACTGGCACATCGCCTCAATCGTTTCTCAATGTTTTGCAAAATAAACCAAGTGTACAGAGAAAGGCTCGAATTGTAGACTCTGCGGCTCACTTTTCTCGTCTTACACCTTTGACCTTGCCCTTCCCATATCGCATACAACCACCTGAAGGGCAAGAGGTGAAGGATAGAGGAACTTATGTGGAAAGTTGGCTGAGTGAATACGAGCCATTAGATAAATGTGATGTTGCTCCTGCATCTATATCGGAAAGCGGACAACGTCTGGACAAGTTTAGTCGAGACAAGAGGGAAAGACCTAGAAATTTGATCGCACTCTCTGACTCAGGACTGAGAGACTGTGTTCCCCATCTGGCCGTTGGAGATGCTTTCACCCAAATTGGTACTCCAAGTTTAAGCAGCGTAGACCCAGATACGACCTCCAGTCCTAGTTCCTCGCCTGAAAAGGATAAGGCCATAAGAGAGGAGTTGATCGATGTTCTGAGTGGACAGTCTGTTCTTATGTCACTGAATGAGAACGATCCGGAATCATTCTATACTCCTTGGTCTCTGCGATATAGTGGCCATCAGTATGTCTTCGTGTCCTTGAAAACCTCGTATCCTAAGTTTTATTTAAAGATTTGGTAATTGGGCAGGCCAACTTGGAGATGGGCGAGCAATTTCCATATGTTTGTAGTTTTATCGTGCAACTACTCATGCATTTGTGACTAAACGCACTCTGTACTTAGTGGAAACACCTCATCCATCAAACCATGGACTTGTATACGAACTTCAGCTTAAGGGAGCAGGACGTACACCGTATGCTAGATTCGCTGATGGTCTTGCCGTTCTTCGTTCATCCATCAGGGAGTTTCTGTGTAGCGAAGGTAGATCCTTGACTGAGTCGTCCATAAATCAGCTCCCTCGTTAGCTAACACACTGTTCCTAGCTATGTATGCATTACATATCCCTACTACTCGCTCTCTTGCTTTAATTCATTTCCCGGACCTCCCTGTCATGCGTGAGACTGTAGAGTCAGCATGTATACTTACTCGTCTTGCTCCTTCCTTCATCCGGGTGGGTTCCTTTGAGGCACTCAACCCACCACCGGATGTATTCTTCCTAGGTGGAGGACAACAGCCACCAAACCTGGACGCATTGCGAATTTTAGGGGAGTGGGTATCTCGAAGTGTTCTTAAACTCGACTTACAAGTAGATGCACCATGGGGAAAGGCTCTCATCATGGAGTGTGCTCGTAGGAATGGTAAGATGGTTGCTGCTTGGCAGGTCTATGGATTCATGCATGGTGTAATCAACACAGACAAGTTCAGTTCTCCATACCTCTATCATACGCCATGGAAACTAACTTCGATTGAATAAAGCATCTCTATAATGGGTCTTACGATTGACTATGGTCCTTATGCATTTATGGATATATACCATTCTAATCATATCTGTAACCACTCGGATGAGGAAGGTCGTTATGCATACCAGGTAAGACGATAGTATAAATTTTAATTGATTAGGCTCAAATGTTCTGTTACATGATCCCATAGTTTCAGCCAACAATGATGTATGTTGACTTCGACATACTAAATGATCGATTATTCTGCTAACACACTGTGATCAACAGAACATTCGCCATGCGTGCTTTACATAATGCATTGGCTCCTATAGTTGGAGCCGAGATTGAACTAGGTACAAGAGTCAAGTCCGGTTGGGCTGATAACGTTTCAAAGGAAAAACTTGATGAATGGATAAAGAAGGGCAGAGAAACTTGGGACGAGGTAGACAAGGAATTGGAAATTATCTCCACTAAGGAATATGTGTCCTTATTCCTTAAGGTAATCGATAATCTCATATAAATTCGTATGGCTTATGGTAATGAGAAATTTCTAGCGACTCGGACTTCAGACTGAAGAAAAAGATGATCCAACTAGACTCATTGAACCCCTTCTGAGCTTGATGCAAACTTACAAACTTGATTTCCACTCTACTTTCCGCCAACTGTGCTCGTTTCGTCCCACTCTTCTTTTATCTGATGAGGACTTGTCTACTGAGAGGCTAAAAAGCTTTATATCAGCACTAGCCGCAAACTCGCATGAGGCTAAAGCTGACAATGTGGATCTGACGAAAGACTGGTGCTCCTGGCTCTCTAATTATGCAAAACGCATCGAGAAAGAGGTGGACGCAGGGGCTTGGAGCGCTACAGCTCCGACCAATGAGAAGTTGACATTAGACATAAACGTTGATGAAGACGTTTTAAGGAAGAGAGAAAATGAGATGCGACGCGCGAACCCTCGCTTTGTTCTTCGTCAATGGGTGCTTGAAGAAATAATCAAACGAGTTGAAGAAGATCCTTCATCTGGTAAAAGGGCCCTCGCAAAAGTTCATGAGGTTAGTCAGCCCACAGTTACGTACTGCGGTATATACTGATATACTCAATAACTTCATAGATGGCTACAAATCCATATGAATTATGGGGTGCAGAGGGGGATGAACGTGCCGTGGACGAGCTGAGTATAGAAGAGAAAGAGGAAAGACGGTATTGTGGATTGGGTCCGACAAAGTATATCGGTTTTCAATGCAGCTGCTCTAGTTGATAAACTATAGACCTAAGTCAGATATGAAGTTTTTCTGAAACGCTGATGGATAGTTGTTTGCCACAAGTAGTTTTTAATATTGATATGATGCGTATTGATTTCGAGAGACAAACTTTAAATTTATCACTAAGTTGATGTTTCTGGTGTTCTATTTCTATATTAATCACTTTATATGTGTATATCCCACTAATGATCTAACCGACAACCGTCGATCTGACACGCCATCACCGCCTCTCTCCCGCTGCAAGCTTTATGAGCTCAACGGGGCCACCGTCCAAGAAGCCATCTGGTGCAAGACCTAATGTCCGAAGGCTTATATCAAAAGACTCCCTACCATCACTTGCTTTAATTACTAAACATGCCGAGAACCATCACAAACGGATAAGTCTGGCGAGCCATCAACCTCTAAAAGCCGGTTCCATACCAATTTACCACCCGTCGGAGAGATCAAGAGAGCAGAGTCTGAACCTCAAACGTGGGTGAACGAAGAATTTGTAACGTCCCCTGTACAGACTAAGGAGGACCATAACCCATTTGAGGATGTGCTTGGGAAGACTGTAAGGCTGAACGTCTCCAAACCGACACTGAACTCCGATTCTTCCTCTAGTTTACCTTTTTCAAAGGAAGGGAGTACACCAACAACTCATGAACTTAATAATAAATCTGGTTATACACCTCCACCCCACTCTCCTCACTCTCCTTCGAAGGTCCGTTGGGACCAAATTCGACAACATATCCTCACACCTTCTGAAGCTGCTTCCCCAGATCCTAGCTTTACATCCTTCTCACAATTGAACTTATCAGCACCTAGTCAAGTGGGGTATGCACCACCAAAGATACAGCCTTCCAGGCTTGCTGCTAGATTTGGGTTCCGTCAAGTTGTTGTTGAGGCACGCGAAGCTAATGATTTGACACGTCAATACTCAGAGGATATACATAAGGCTTGTTGGGCGGTTCGGTTTGGCGACAACAAAGCGCCTAAACTCGAGCGCGAAGGGACTCAACAATCCTTAGGATCAACTTTGCATCTACCTTTCATGTCGTCTGGTTCCCTTCCGCTCTCTGCAAATGCAAGCTCTAGTACTTTATCTGGGGCCGGAAGCTCTTTCTCAAAACATGTGCGCGGAGCTACTTCAGTATCAAATCTTGTTTCTCAGACAACTTCCCGTACGAATGCGCTTTCAAATCTTCGAGAGGTTATTATGAGATATGGAGTGTATGTATCTCAAGAAAAGACAATGACTAAGTTTTTACCTTCAGAAAAAGAGATTCTGTCCGTTCTACTCTTAGCATTTCTGAATTCCAAAACAGATCAGTCTAGTGAGGATGAGAGGCGGATATCTTTGGATATCTTCGAAATGATTATTCAGTCATGGAAAACTGCAGACTCTAGTGTGAGTCATGTTACATCTTTAGTAATATACCTTAGATTTTGATATCATGATTGTTAATTGTAGGGTGAACTAGAGAGATGTTTATGGTGTTGCAAAGCAGCTCACGTACCCATACCTTCTTTACGATCTCGGCTTTTATACCTTCTTAGCGCATTACTTTCATCCTCTGATTCCCCCATTTCATCCCCTATGACCCTTCCTTCCGTCCTTTCCAGCCTCATCCTACTAGTTGTCGACTACAATGATATACATAACTCACGCTCCGGTACTTTATCTGGAGACTCCCAAAATCTGAAATTTACTCACGAGTTGATAAGTAAAATTATCAGTGGTGAAGGTTATAATAAATTTGATCCGGAGGAACTTGAGCCAAGATATAGAGCAATAACAGTGAACTCGGATAACGAGAAAGACTTGAGACAGGGTGTTTGTTTGGAGGTCATCGTTCGGTGCTTAGAAACTGGCACCTACAAGCACAAGAGCTCGGTCCTTCGTGTAGTGGAGGTATGTCTTTCAGGTCTCTAGTAGTATACAAAAATTAAAGCTATCAGATAGAAATACTGGGAAATACCAGATTTGTCATTCACTTCTACTCCTTTGCGTTCAAAAATACACCTCACAAAGATCGTCGTATTTTTGCGAACTACTCTTCATCTGCTAAGGACGGAAATACAATTAGCGGATAAATCTTCCCTGGTGGCTTCGGATCTCAAGCTTATCGGTCAATTAGTGACTAATAGAATCATCCCAGAAGTCAATCACTTCACATCCTCCGAGGAGCTAGCTAATGAAGCCCGATCACTTACTTCTCAACTGGTTCTTTCGTCCATCTGTTGTGAAAAGGATGAAGAAGTAGAAGATACGTTCGCGGACCCGGAGTCAACATTGATGCAAAAGATCCTGCTTAATTGGTTAAATGCGAAATCATCACCTTGGAAAGATGCCCTCTTGAAGGAGCTCAAAGAATCTGTATGTATACACTATATAGTACACAACTTTATTTGTTTTGTTAAATTGAAATTAGGCAATGAGAGCCGACTGGGTTGTGGTCGTTGAAGTTGCTAAGGAACTTCTTTCGGTATTGCCAGATACTAGTAAGAGGCTCGTGGCGGGTCTAATCACTCCACAATTTCAAGAGGTAAGTATGTTTCGACTGTTGTAGGTCTATATTACTTACATATCTCTGTTCACCCTGCTTGGTTAAGCGCCTTATTGATGATCCTCCAATTTCTTATCATGAACCACTTGCCTCACTTTTTACTATGCTTGCATCAATTTTTCCTCAAGCATTCTATAAACCTCTTTTCGTCTGCGCAGCCTCGATAAAAGAAGAGACAATCGCCCATCAACTCTCCATAGTGATCGCTGTAGCCGCTTATATGCCAAGTTTTTGGATAGGAGATGCAGAGATGATGAGCGTGGCGTTGATGAGCGATCCCACTGAACTCAGGAAAGGGAAAACAAGGGAGAACGAGTTTTTGACTTGGGGAAAGCCACGCTTAGGACAAATAATCATTTTGCTGGAGTTGATTGGTCGGTTGAGAAGTATTAGGATTAGCCACGATGGGAAACGAGGAGTCTCTGCCGTGAGTACACGTTACATAGTACGAGGAAGCCATATCTAATGACACTCCCCAATTAATCAGGTTGGGGATGTTGGATTTTCAAGAGCTGTTAAGTTTGCCACAGCACTTGAGAATCGGTTGGCTGTTTTGATAGACGCTAGGGTTTGTTGTTTTGATTTATATCATCCTTGTTATACCCTCAAAAGTATCAATCTTTTTAGGAACAAACATCGCTCATGGTTCTATCCCAACGAACTCTCTTTGCTTCTTTGCTTCTCGAAACGCGCCTTATCACAGGAAGTTTGAAATCGTGAGTATATCTACTTTCTTTGCCTTTTCATGATTAGCTCACACTCGATTTGGTAAGGACAGCATTCCTCTCCCGAGTCGTTGCGTGGACTGTGCATCATAATGACGAGTTAAAAGGCAGTAATACGTCTCTTCCTATCATCTCTGAAGATAACTATCATGAAGTGGAGATTACCTGGGAAAAAATAAGGATGGTTTATTCACTCACAAAGGCTGGTTTCCAGCCAAAAAATCAGGTATAATAAGTTCTTTCAGGAGTCAGCTATACAATGATCTTAATTATATCTTAGAGACGAAGCACCGTTTTGTTTGTTCCCAAAAAGGAGAAGCAAGATGAAAATACCCGAGAAGAGACAGTCGAGAAACGGCTTAAGCTGTTGGATTCGTTGTCGACAAACCCATTAAGTGCCTACCTTGAGGTTACGGTGGCCTTGTATAGTGCCTTGGTAAACGAAGAGCTCATACAACTAGGTACTTTTGTATGGGAAAAGTGTCTTTTACTAAACGACACTAAAGCCGTTGTCCATGTAAGCGGTCCCGATACCAAACATACCACCGGCTAACGGCTTATTGTGAATACAGGCATGTTTTGTATGTATGCTATGTGCCGATAGAATTCCGGATAAGTTTATGAGCATAGTCACTACCGATCTACGAAGGTGAGTTAAGGCTTTTTATCCCTACATACTGGAAACTCAGATACAATATTGGAAGTCCAAACGCACTGACCCGAAGGGAGAGTGTTCAAAAGATCAGCATAATATCAAATTGGCGATTCCAGTTACTATCTCTCACATACTTAACTGATCGCACTCGTCGACATCCATTCAAGTTGGCTAGACCTCCTTTCAGCTTTGTAGCCACTGATGTCGGTGAAACTAATTATGTGCCCGTTGAAGATGATGAAACAGCTGGGGGCCAAACACATGCTTTACCACTAGACATCAGGCGCAGGTTGCACGAGATCGGTTGGGATGACGAAGAAAAGCAGACAGATCAGCTTTTTGAATGGCGAAGGACTCCGATGTCTTTACTTGGAATAAATCAGTTAGACCAAATATCTACTTCGGAAAGAGATGATGGACACTTGTCTGATCAAAGCCATAGTCCTACTGCTAGTCCAAATGGCTCACCTTCAAGATCTTCTGACAGTTCTAATGAATTGCTCCGCAGAAACTCGTCAAACCACGGACGCTCCGGGAAACGAAGGCCAGTGTTTGTGCTACCAATGACAGTTGTGTTCAAATATCTGGTGTACTTGACGATGGACTCAGATTTCGAAGTTTAAGCCCGAGATATACTTATTGATTATATGCGAGATGATCCAGCTATCCTATGTAGACCAGCCATGGAGTCCCTATCTAAGGACTCCGAAGTAACGGAGAGGGCTACTTCTATATTGAATGTTTTACTTCATCTCAATAGGGTTTTGCCGCCTCGACTTACCCACTATGTATTCAATCATCTAGCTGGATTTCTTAAAACTCTAGCGAAGGACGCTTCACTACCTAATACCCTTCACGATTTCGCTGTCATCGCCCCTGTATTATCAAAGCTCACGCCTCAAGTTAGTGATATGTCTATCAGAGCTATCAGACGTGCCAAGATAGAGATATTTCTTTTCCCCTCGGCTAACTTATACTTCTCAGATGCTGCTCCATCTGGTGCGATGTTTCCGAGAGGACCAGATCGTTCTATGAATCCTTTTGATGATTGTCCAAAGAACTTGGTTGATGTCATTATGATCCGTATGGCACAGAACCTTCTTTTTGTGGAGATGCTAAAGCGCAAGCCCCAAGACGTTCATATCATTCGCAAAAGCTGGACACCTCTAGTACTTCCGGATATAGACGAAGGCTACTACCAACATGAAATGATACCTCGTCGTTCACTACGAAGGTATATTTCAGACGTCAATAAGGCTAAGCTTCGGCTTTCTCTGTCTTTCTCAAGAAGCCACTTGCTCTTCATAGCGCAGGTTTTCCGCTGTCTTACTAGGCACCTCAATGATCGATTAGAATTGTCCATGTTTCTAGACGGAGTAAATCGTATTCTTACTCGCCACGGGGATGATATCGGAATTGTGGCCCATTCACTTATAGGTAAGTGATCTACTTATTTTAACTTCCAGCACTTATCACTGAATCGCTACACTCTACACCCCTTAAGTCTATATGATAGCGAGTACTCGTTTCCGTAGGTTGATGTCCTCGGGCAATGGGTTTACTCTTTTTTTGCCAGCATTGATCAAGGTGTACTGCGAATCGGAGTCCGACACTGCTATCCGAGAAGCTATCGAATATGCTACTCATCGTTTCTTTGCTCTGCATGAAGAAACTTTTGTATACCAAACTCTGCATGTTGTCTCGACTCTTGTTTCACAGGCTTCGGAAGATGCAGACTGGATAGCTGGCCATGCATACCATCTTTTGTCCACTTTGAAGGCAAACAATGTCACCAACGATGCTGCAGGTATCCGGGATGCAAATAAGGCTCAAGAAGAAGAGGCTGCTCTAACTATCACTGCAGACGAAAGGCCTCAGATGTTCTTAGCTTCGTTCAGGAAGGAAGGCAAAGCAGGAGCGGAAAAGCTGCAAAGCTCATTATCGACAGAGATTTTTGACAAGAAGCGTTTCCAGCCAGACAATATTGTTCGGATGTTATTGACTGTCATAGCTCACGATCCCACATCTCAGAGGGCGGAGTATTTCTTGAGACTATTTCGATATTTCGTTTCGCCTCTGTATGATGCATCAAAAACGGCACGGACGGTTCTTGGAGATGGAGTTGAGGCTCTTGGAAATATCATCATTCAGAAAGTGAAGACCAAGAGCACAGATCCAGTGCATAATAAAGCAAAGACACGGGAAGGCAACAACACGGACGGGCGTTCTATGACCAGTGTTATGGCCGGTAATATGCAAGCTATGCGATCTGACTACCTATTACTTTTTGCAGCTTTTGTAAAGGCAGGAGGTGCCCATAAAGCCTCTTCATTACAAAGAGCTCTAGATCTCGTAAAGCTCATGTTGAGAGAGGATTCCGCATCATCGGAGGTCATTGATTCTGTCCGCCAATTCTTTGACATGATCTCACAGACGTTCGCGCTTCGGCAAGATTCAAAATACGCAACTACGCTTCTCAAAGAGTTCGCTCCCATCATCAGTGTTCATGGTAGTATAGTAGATCTTTCTGGGCTACTGAAAAATATCACTAGTTTGGCTTCAATTCCTGTATTTGCCAATGATCTTTCTTTCTCAAAGGCTGTTGTCGAAGATGTGTGTCGCGCTGCACTCGAGGTATGCGAAATGGCTTCACAAGAGGGGATCCTTTCATCTTTGAAGTTTCGGCCTCATCTCGTGAAACTCTTGGTTGACTCAGTCTGTCTCTTGGGGACGAACGTTGTTGCTGAACTCGAAAGGCGTGATCCCTCCCCAGCTTTTGTCTGTGGGATTGTGATACCCTTTGTTATCCAATTGCGTACCACTACTGAGTTGGCTACCAAGACGTCATGGACTGATAGCCAGAGGCAAGAAGCCCACCAACTAGCTTGGGTTCAATTACTATCGTATACACTCAATATCATACAGAATAAGCAAGGTACAAGTATGAAACGACAAAATTCACTAAGTCGGTCCAATTCTACTAGTAGCTTAGTGCCAGACGAGCCGACAGATGCGGATATTGAATTTCCACGCCAACTGCAGAAGAAAGCGAAGCGACGGCCATCTGGAAGAACTAGCGTTGAGACATCCATACGTCTTGCACTCGTTTTTGTAGCTCTAAAGGCTGTTGTTCTACGTGGTGAGGCGGATATCTCATCAATCTTTCCTGGGGCTTGGTTACGTATCAGCGCCGTCTTGAGGGTACTACTACGAGATGGAGGTGCAATGTTTGCATTACGTAACCAACTTTCGTCAGTGCCGCCTTCACCTATCATCTCTCCGTTTGGCAGTACATCTTTCACGGATCTTATGGATAAGGCCCATGAGAAGCAGCAGGAGCGGTTCTCTTCCTCATCTCTGCATGTGAACCCTTCTACATATCCCTCTGGTCCACCGTCACCTGCCAGATCGCCTTCCAGGCGTAATAGCTCGCAGACATTCCCCTCTCCACGAGTCGTGGACTACTTGACATGGTCGTTGCTAGAGTTTTTATGTTTGCGGAAATCACCGCTTATGATACAGTTCCGTACTTATATGCTTGAGAAGACGCTCTACCTTAGTGAAGCCCTCCAGCCTTTTGACCCTATAGGGGGTCACATCAGCTTCGCTGGGCCAGCACAGTACAGATCAAGGAGAAGCACGAGGCCCATCAGTTCGTTATATTCCAAGCCTCGTCCTAGGATTAGTTCTGCAAACACTACACCTGACGGTTCGCCTCACTTCGGGCCCATTGATCCTAGTTTATCAGTCCGGGTAATCTTTCAAGCTTACCGAGTGATCCTGGCCTGGGTCCTAAAGATATGGGTACTCCTCTAGGACAAAAGGGAAAGCGTCCTATAATCCACTTAGGGGTATCTCCTCCTCCAGCAAACATGTTTCTTTCCCCCACCTTTGTTCCATCAAATTCCATGAGTTCAAACCTATCACAATCCCCATCTATGGATGAAGTGGCCAAAAATGACATTGTTTTAGATGCTAGGCAAGCTATCACAGTCACAGCTCTACAATCCCCGTTACTAGTAAGGAAAACCTACAACAGAATCCGGGCTGTTCAGAAGTTCCTCGGTTATAGTACATTTTTACCTGTTCCTAATACTTTGACGAGCGAGATGGACGTTTTCCTAAGATCACCTGCGGGAGACAATCGTTCTAGGAGCCCACACATGAGTCTAGTTTCGGGACCGGATCAGGATGCTGAGCCTGAAATTCGGGTTTGGACGAGACGTCAAGCGGGCGATTTCATTCTGAAAGAGGCACAAGATCTCTTATACGCGTGGCAGGTCGAATCTGCTTTCACGGCTTCGATAGGGGATGGTGGGTATCTGATGGTGTGAGCTTAGCGCAAAACAATGAAGGGATAGATATCACTTTTGTTGCATCAACAGAGGACATGCCATAACTTTAATGACTTCAAATGTTCACTTGCGTTCTATAGATCAAGATGCATCATTATATGTAAAATTAGTTATCACATGTGCTTAGACTTGTATTTTAATTATGCATATACATCATTTTCGGGTGTTACAGAGCTGTAGGTGTCTAGAAAATGAAGTTTTCAAGAAACTTCAGAGGTCCGCACGAATACAATAGTATCCAAACTGGCATGCAGAGTACGCAACTACGAGAACATGCCAATAAATGGTACTGACCTACAGCGAGCTGGATCTCATCGTAATACCAGATATCCCTGTTTTTCATATATACAATCGAATTGATTGTGAGCATTGAACGTAAGTATTATTCTCTGTAACTGGAGGGGCATCTGATACATCTTCTATAACACTTGCAATAGTAACATCTTTAAATAAGGATTTCCTAGTCGGTGATACGTAATTGTCGAATCTCAGTGTCTGAACTTCGTACTTCGCTATGTTGCTGTATCATAATTCCATTTTTTCATTGAGACAACTCGGATCATTATGATAGCTCTCATACCGGGCCCTTTTGTTTGCGGTGTTTTGGATAGAGTAGGATCAATTCACCTCTTGGAAGCAATGATAGTCGTCTACTCAGCAATGCACGTTTTCACTCATCATTGTCCCATCCTCCGGACTCAAGGAGAAAGTATCAATACTTTGACAATCGGAGAAAAAGGTTTTACTTGTCCCGGAGTATATAAGTCCACCTGCTGAAAGATCGACTTAAAGAGATAAAGTCTTTCCTGCTGAAACAAAGAGTATGTTATATCCCTGAAGAGGGACTAGGGAATGCCAAACAACCATTTGATATATTGAAAGTTTACTCAGAAGAAGTATTATTAATAGGTGGTTGTGAAAAGTATATGTAGAAATCACAGTCCCCGCTACATAAAGCTTGTCCTTTTTGGAGACATACTTACCACACTATCAAATCAGGTATCAAGGGCATTACCACGCCAAGTAGATCCGCATTCTTGTATTTTGGTTTAGTATGGCTCATAACTGAAAGGAAACTATATACTGTCAAAGAAGTATCGATATTCTGGACATGATCAAGAGCAGATGCCTCCTGGCATCAGAGTTTACCCAGAAATTATCGTTTTATTCTTTAAAGCAGATAATTTTTTCTTCTTCTTAGCCACCTTGTCTGAGGCAATTGATGAAGAACAGTGATCAGTGTAGCCATAATAGTTGAACAATGAGCGTATTGCGTTTTTCCATGGCTTCCTGGAAGTGCAAGATAACTTGATTTGATTGGGTAATGACAGCACCCTTGAAGTTTGTTAACCACAGACAAGAAGTAGACTTTGCGAATCATAACGTTTATATATGATCTTATGCCATTACCAATTAATCTCACGTTTTCTTTTCCCTTTTTTGTACCAAGTTTGTGTACAATGGGAGCAATGCGGATATTGAACATGTGAATCTCACTTTCGGACCGAACGCATTTCTTTCGCAAGTGTTGTAACCAAACCAAGTCTCGGTGGGAAAACATCTAAACTTAATGGAACCCCCCCCTTGTAACTTGATCGACCATACAATTGATTTCTCTGAGTACCCTTTTCTATGAATATGTGTATATATATACCCTCTTCTGAAGGAGGCCACGCTCTCATTCAAACCTCAAAGCTCTGCTATCTCAATTCGCTCTAATGTCCGGAAGTCAGATCTGTGCTTAGGCGTCATATCCTTCGTGCGTCTAACAACAGATAGTTATTTTCATAGTTACTGGTTTAGTTCCTTCTATTGCTTATATTATAACCACCACCATTGTCCCATTAACGGTTTTCACACATTTGTAATCTTGAACATGGGATTCATTAACTCTCCATACCCTCCCGTACCTCCGCTTCCTGATATGAACTACCATACTATGGTGTTTGACATGCCTCCAGGAAATGTCTATCCAAGAAATTATACCGTACACATTGATGGACTGACAGGCGAACGTCGTAGTTATCATGAATTTTATCAACGTCTGAGGGACTGTGCAACCGCTCTCTCTGCATCACGGAATCAGGGTGGACTTAATCTGCTTCATAATAGCAGGACTAAGGACATCGTAGTGATATTTTCTCCAAATAGTCTGGTATCCTTCTTTTGCGGATTAATGTTACATAAAAAGCTCTCAAACTTACGCTTATATCTTACAGGATTACATAGTTTTAGTACATGCATCACTGTTCTGTGCAATTCCATTCGCCCTTATTCCCGCAAAGCCTACACAAACAGAGCTTGCGCATATGCTTTCAAAAATCCAGAATGGTGGTCCAGGCATCAGGCTCCATATATTTGTACATCCAACTTTACTCGAAAAGGCAATTTTAGGAGCAAAACAGGCTGGTTTGTCTTTAAGCCCTGAAGCCTTCATCTTGCTCGGAAGTGGGGGAAGCAACCGGGCTATAGAGATATCTCATCCTTAATACTGAATGTGATAAACCGAAAAATACCTCATCAGTCTGTTGTATCGGCATCAAAAAATACGTTAGCATACTTATTGTTCTCGAGTGGTACAAGTGGATTACCGAAAGGTGATTACTTGTTTATCCTACAAAACAACTGACTCCTAAGAAATCGAAATCAAGCCGTTATGATCTCACACGGAAACTTGTGTTTCTCCCTTATGCAACAAATGATACAGCGAATGGAAGATGCTAAATTTAACCCAGTAATGCCATGCTCAACGGATCTCAGGTGAAATACTGAAACTTAATTGTATAGGTATACAAAAATGGTCTGCCGCCTCCAATGACATGGCTGTGTTTCTTGCCCTTCTACCATACGTTTGCCCTACATTATACAATATTAAAGTATTTATCAAATATATGAAAACTATGGGAAGAGCTGATTCTGATTACCGATACTGATAGATCTCTAATGATTCCAAGTACTATGGTCATTCTTCCGCAGTGGGACTTAGATCAAGCTCTTGAAGCAATTCCGAAGTTCGTATTATGTTTTGCTTGGTGGCGACAATCAACCTCAATACTATATTCTTTCAGGTACAAGATAACGTCAATAACCATGGTTCCATCAATCATCCATCAATTTGTACATTCCTCGAAAGCAGCAAAAACCGATTTATCTAGTGTTTACCTAATAGGATGTGGGGCAGCGTACCTTTCAACAGAGCTCGCTGAAAAATTGCGAAGCATGCTCGGCCACCTTCCCGACGGCCAGGTAGCGTCGATTCCAGAGGGGTATGGACTTTCTGAAGCGGTAGATATTCTTTCATACTCTATTTATTTCGGTTACTTCTCTGCACGATCAAACAATCTTTCTTTTATATCAGACCGTATCATGTATGCATAGAACACAGCCTGGTCAATTTGGTATGGATCCAGACCCGAAAAGTACGGGTAGTCTTATTCCTGGTCAAGTAGCGCGCATAGTAAGAGAGGACGGATCAGACGCAGATCTCAACGAACCTGGAGAATTATTATTGAAAGGTAAGGTTCATTCTTATTTAACTACACATATATAAACGGATATCATAACGGAAATTTACTCAAAAGGTGATCATATCGCGCTTGGATATTGGGGAGATGAGAAGGCGACAGAAGAAACTTTCTTGCCCGGTGGCTGGCTCCGTACAGGCGATGAATTTCATGTCGACGAAAAAGGAAGATTTTAGTATGTATTACGTCGTTTATTCACTTCGAAAAGTGTCTATTCTTCTAATTATAATCACAACCATTGCTTAGTTTTGAGGATCGCCTTAAAGACATACTGAAAGTGTCAGGTGCACAGGTCTCACCAGCAGAGATTGAAAAGGTTCTCATGGAGCATCCAAAGGGTCTCGTAGAGGATGTTGCTGTCGCGGGTATTCCGGGAAAGAACACTCGGGACGAGCGTATCCCACGGGCCTGGGTTGTACTTAGCCCGAGGGCAAGAAAATCGGTGAACAAGATTCAGTGAGGTTGCTTGATGCATGGGTACGCGGTCAATTGAGCAGGTATAAGTGGCTGACGGGAGGGATCAGTATTGTGAATGAGATCCCGAAGAACCCAACCGGCAAGGTCTTGAGGCGAGTGCTTGTGGACAACCATACGAACCAAGAACAAGAGATTAGAGTAAAGCTGTGACAAGTTTTCAACCAGCCGGGGTGAAATATATTTGTCACCGTGCTGGTAACCTTTACTTTGTTGTATGTACTTCTAGATAAATATAATGAATATAAAGGAGTTGCGCAGTTAACTTCACCGATTCGTTTGTTGTTTGATTGGTAATTGTTAATTTTCGTTTGTCTATCCACGGACAGAAGTTGCGTCATGGATCAGTACATGATACAGCTAACATCACGTACTTATATAAGGGTCCAGATTAATGGATGAAGTGAGGAAAGGACTAAATAAAAAACGAAAAAAGCAGAATGCGTTGTGTACAATATACAGATGGACAGGATATCATGCCTACGCTAACCGAATGTATATTACTGGAAATGATATGATTAGCAAACGAAGATGAAACTCAATTCTTTTCGACATACCAGGAAGTAATCCGGAACACGGCGAGAAACTAAGGGTTCCCCTGCTCGAGGTGCAGGGTCAAATTGTAAACTACGATAAAGATTCAATACGAGTTTGTACTCTTAGTTTATTGAAATTCGGATAACTTACAAGCTATAAGCTAGTTTTTCATCAATTTCCATAATCGCAGCTTGATTTCCACATCTATAGCAGTAGTTAGGTGCACTAAAGATGGTCACTACATTCCGATCTTGACTCCAGTTATAGCCTTCCATTACCAGCTGATGGGCTCGGGCGACGAGTGTTAACCCGTTATTATGGTTGAACGCCTCTGATATATCTTGCCCAAAGGTATAGCCTGCACCACGCGGTGAAATTCCCCATCCACAGCGGTCGTCTGGATCTGACCACAAGAGGTCACACATAGGTCCCTCATGTGGTACTTCTTGTACACGGTCAATCGATCGAACATGATCAAGGGTATCGATGGAAGGTGACAACCCTCCGTGAAGACAGAAAATCTACATGGAGGTTAATATCTGCCTACTTGACTAGGAAAGACGGCGTATGCGAGTCGTGAAAAAGAGCTACATACTTGATTTTCGATGAGAGCAGTCAAGGGAAGGAAGTCGAAGAGATCAGTGAAATAGCGCCAAACATTGGCATTTCCATATTTTCTTAAGCATTCATCGTAAAACCCATATACTTGAGTGATCTGGCGCGACTCGTGGTTCCCTCGGAGGATAGTGACGCGGTCTCGATAACGGAGTTTTAGAGCGACAAGGAGTGTGACAGTCTCGACCGAATAGTACCCCCGATCAACATAGTCACCCATGAATAGGTAGTTCGTATCTGGTGAGTTACCACCAATGCGAAAAAGTTCTGAGAGGTCATGCTGTGAAGTGGATATTAGTCTGAATGCATGATTGCGGCGAGGGTCGAGGGTACATACGAACTGGCCATGTATGTCACCACATACAGTGACTGGACAGCGTACGGGCTGCACGTTTGATTCCTCCATAAGTACTTCCCTAGTCTAATCAAGGAGGAAGTAGGAGGTGCATATATATCAGTATATGGTTTTATACAACTGGTGCACAAGACAAGACCTTATCGCAAAGTTTCTTCACGTTGTCTTCGGATAGTTGCTTACATTGGGCAAGTTGTTCGATCCATGAGTCCACTTCTTGCTCCATGTTGTAGTCTATGAGGTTTGTCGTTGAAATGAGGTAGAAGAAGAATGAATGAATGTGTTTGTAACAAGCTAGGCGAGACACCTACGAGGAAAGGGCGTGCTTATGTGACTTCGTGACACTCTCCACGCGTCGGCCTACTTGTCCAAGATCACATACTCGGCCTTACAACACTTACTCGACAGTCATGGCACAACAACAAGCCGTATATGCTACTGACGAAGTAAGAAAAGACCATTTGACCCTTCTTGGCTCTTAGCTGACATATGGGTATAGTATGGGCGGCCTTTTATCATTGTCAAGGAACAAGCAAAGAAAGTTAGAAGTCATGGCATAGACGCAATAAAAGTATGCTTAAAACAATTGCATTTCTTCCACATAAAAACTAAAGGTTCCTTATGCACATCATAGTCACATATTCTAGCTGCTAGAACCGTTGCTAATATTATCAAAACATCCCTTGGTCCGAGAGGTCAGTTCCATTATCAGAAATCGTTTAAAATACAGTTTATGAAACATGCATATAGGCCTCGATAAAATACTGATCTCCCCAGACGGAGACATAACTGTAACTAATGATGGTGCTACTATATTAAGTCAAATGGAAGTCGACCATCAAATAGCAAAACTTCTCGTTCAACTCTCAAAAAGTCAGGACGATGAAATCGGTGATGGGACAACTGGTGTAGTTGGTTTGTCCTTCTTTTTTTGGTTTGAGATCCTTCTTTTAATTACTTGTGATTAGTGCTTGCTGGATCTCTACTAGAACAGAGTGAAGCCCTTCTTGATCGAGGTATCCATCCAACACGGATAGCGGATGGCTTTGAACGTGCTTGTGCCTTAGCTGTTAAACATCTGGATAGCATCTCAGATGAGATCGAGTTCTCGAAGACCAATACCTCTAATCTTCTAAAGACTGCTATGACTAGCTTAGGAAGCAAGATGTATGCGTATCATTTTCTATTTTCACGTTTCTAATCATTGCTAATGCAATATGATTGTCAGTGTATCAAAAGCACACGAACAGTTCGCTCAAATCGCAGTTGACTCTGTCTTATCTGTTGCAGATCTAAAACGGAAGGACGTATTGTTCGATCTCATTAAAGTAGACGGCAAAGTTGGTGGTTCTTTGGAAGATACGACGCTCATCAAAGGTGTCTTAATCGACAAGGACATGTCCCACCCAGGGATGCCAAGCACAGTCAAAGATGCCCGAATTGCAATTCTTACTTGTCCATTTGAACCTCCTCGCCCAAAAACGAAACATAAACTTGACATCACCAGTGTAGAAGAATACAAAAAACTTCGCGAATACGAAAAGGCGAAATTCGCGGATATGATCAAGAGAGTCAAAGACACCGGCGCAAACCTAGTCATCTGTCAATGGGGTTTCGATGATGAAGCTAACCACTTGTTACTGCAAAATGACTTACCCGCGGTAAGATGGGTTGGTGGGCCAGAGATAGAAGTAATTATTTTTTTTTCTGTACCTTCAAAAAATGAAATTGAACAAACAATCATACTTGCTAAATCTTTGCAGCTCATCGCGATTGCAACAAACGGTCGTATCGTCCCTCGATTCGAGGATCTCACCACAGATAAGCTTGGTAAAGCTGGTATTGTGCGGGAAGTTGCCTTCGGGACGACTAAAGATAGGATGCTCGTCATCGAGGAGTGCGCCAATACTCGCGCAGTTACCGTATTTGTCCGTGGTTCTAACAAGATGGTAGTATCTAATTTCATTAATTTGGTTTTTACGCAATTTAACCCTCTTAACTCTTTTCTCTATGCTTGACTTTCGGATAGATAATTGACGAAGCGAAGCGTGCCCTGCATGACGCGATCTGCGTGGTAAGGAATCTTGTTGTAGATAACCGAGTCGTGTACGGTGGAGGTGCGGCAGACATAAGCTGTTCAATTGCTGTATCGAAAGCTGCGGATGAGGTATGATACATAAACATGATCCTTTTGACAGTTTCTGACTCGATCTGTGTACCCTGTAACAATCGATCCCTTCGCCCCGAAATGATAATTTTACTCAAAACTCTATTATGACGCTGGGCACATCAAATTCTGGCACTACAATTTCCATGTCTTCGTACCCTTCATCTTCTCATTCTATCAAACATGTACCATGTGGACATAACATCCATCTAAAATGCTCGTCTCTAACGCCCATAATCCTATTTCCAAAAAAAACTGACTTTTGACGCCCACCTAAATTTATCCAAACATCCATTCCGGAACCTATACCATTACTTCTCTTCCGACAATACTGATAAAACACGATTACCACCATCATCGACAACGCTTCTTTGTCATGGACAACCTCATTTAATAACAAACATCCTATTATACTCCCACACCAAAAACATGCACATCCATCAAACCTAATTCATCATATCTCTCGTCATCTTATCCTTGTTCCCTATGTCATGCACCATACAATCATTCACCCCAATCAATCGATCACAATCACCCTTTACTCTGATTCTTGATTCTCGATCTTTGATCTCTTTCAGATTCCTTCAATCGAGCAATACGCTATGCGCGCATTCGCCTCAGCGCTTGACGCCGTCCCTCTCGCACTCGCAGAGAACTCCGGATTAGCGCCAATCGAGACTCTCGCAGAGGTCCGCAGCCGACAAGTTGCTCTCATCTCCGAGGTAAACAAGGATAGCAAACATAGCAGCGACGGTGGTGATAACGAAGGGTATGCTTCGGCTTTGAAGCAGTCTGCCAGACTCGGGATTGATTGTATGGGTCGGGGCGAAATCGACATGAAGCGTCAGTTTGTGTATGATCCGTTGATTTCGAAGAGGCAGCAGTATTTGCTTGCTACGCAGGTATGTTCTAGTCCTAGAGGGTGATGATTTCTATTCCTTTTTTTCTCTCATTGTTCTATACATTTTTTTCAATCTGGTCTCCTGGTCATGAGATTAATGCTGATTGTAATATTTTATTTTCTTCAAAACTTAGTTGGTACGGGCAATACTCAAAATCGGTATGTTAAATTCAGTACTGTCATATTACACGAATAACTTGCAGTGTACTGACTCCAACCCCTCCCCTTCCCTCTTACCCCTACAACTGTATTTGACTTCATAGACGACGTAATCATTGCCGGCCAAGACGATATGTAACTTTCTAAATCAAATCAAAGGTGGTCCGACAAGAAGTTCAAGGAGAAAGAAAGTCAGGTTTAATCAAAACGACAATCTAGAAGAAAGAAATGTTTAAAAAAATCAAAGTTCCTCATGTCGAAACCTTTACTTCTTTTCTTTCTTGCAAAACTTTTTTTTACATAAACATAAATAAATATACGAACAATAATCATTTCATCTCTCTCTCCTATTCCGACGCTTGTCTGTTTATTTGTTTGTTGTTATATGAATGTACTTTTTTCTCCTACTACTTACCACCACCCACTACCCACTACCCACCGCTTATTACTTACTACTTACTACCTCACTTGTAGCTCAGTAGTTTAGTTTCTAGAAGCAACGCAAACTAAGTCGTTGAACCAAACCAAAAAAAAAAAGCAAGAAATAACAGTCTAGTACGCATATATGAGTAATGAGTAAGTACGAACTAGGAGAAACAAGCAGAGGTTATTCGTAAACTAAGATCTCTCAAACCATAATTATGGAAAAGATATGTCAGAACAACCTTCCAGTATACTCACTCACCTCTTCCCCCGGCCTAGCTCTTAGCCCACGAGAACTCTTTAGTAGGCGCTCGTTGCTCTTTCTTTCTCTCTCATTCGTGTACAAGGAGAACGAAATCTCACTCAAAGTATAGTAGAAATGGACTAGAGGATGTTAAGAAAACAGAAACCAGAAAATACACTCTCGTCAAAAAAGCCAGTTAGAGACTTGTAAGAAATATCAGTAACACTTATACCAAACCAAATCCAATTCCTTATATTCCTTATATCCTAATATTCCTCATATTCCACAATACCATAGTAGAAAAAAAATCAAAATCAAAATCGAAACAAAGACAAACATTGAAACAAAACATCAAGAAAGACACAAATAAACACAAACAGTACTAAATAAGGATCAATATAAAGAAGTAAAAAAGAGAACAAAAAAAAACTTTTAAAAATGGTTTGATGATGTAGGAACAAGAGTATCAGTAGTTTGTTAGTTTAAGTTTAGGTCAGGATCGTATATATATATATATATATATTTTCTCCCTTCCCCTTCATATGTTTTCGTGAGTGGTTCGTTAGGTACTTTGGTGGAGGGGGACGAAGGGAGGAAGGTAGTGCGTGGTGATGTAGGAAGGCTGGAGAGGCGCGGAGTAGTAAAAGGTAGGAAGAAGTTGAAAGAAATAAGATTACAATACAAGTGTAAGGCAGTAGAAGAATAATGTGAAAGGTGGAAACAGGTTGAGATCCAACGACTATCCGTAGGAAGCAGAAGAAAGAAGAAAGGGGGTGAGGGGGTGAGGAAGAGAAATTCCTGAACAAATGGAGACTCGAGAAGATGAGTTAGTGAGCGTGAGTGATTGTGTGAGTGACTGATGACTGGAAGAAAGGGGTGATACAATGGTGTTGATGAAGACGAAGGAGACCTACAGAAGAATAATTGAAGAAAGAAGTTACTGTATGTTTGTGTATGTGGGTACGAAGGTGTATGTGACGAAGGAGGGAAGTGGGACAGGGAGAATGAGAAGGATGGACGAAAGTGTAATGAATAACGAGATAAAAAAGGGGGAGGGTTAATGCAATTCGTGATATCGATCCTAAAGCCAAAGAAGTAAGAATCAGAAAGAAAGAGAGAGACAAATTTAAAAAGAAAAGCAAAAAGCAAATTATAACACACACATAGAAAAAAGAAAGAAGGAACACTATCGATCAAGAACTTGAACGATAGACTCGAGCACGACTCGAGGTTTAAGTACCACCCGTCTTTCAACAGTCTGTAACGAGAATTCCTTTCCGTCTTTTCCTTTGTTCGTCAGACACTGAAGCCCAATCTCAGTCGTACATAACACCCTCCCTCTACTCGTCCCTCCTCCTCCCCCATTCGTTACGCCACCACCACCTCCAGTAGCAGTAGTACCATTACCAAACCCGCTGACCCCTCCAAACCCATTACTACCAATACTATTATACATAGCCGCATTCGTCCCATTTCCATTTCCATTCATCACCCCCTCATACCCCTCATACACATTCTCCATCGTAACCGGACTAAACTCCCTAACACTCTCCACAAACATCGGCTGAAAATCCGTCGACATCGTCCCCTCTCTGATGATATACGCAAATCGATTCGCGAGCTCCGCTATCCGCTTCAGCTGCGCTCGGTACTTGATGGACGCGCGATGGAGGAGATCTTCGACGTCTCCGAAGCCGGCGGCGGAGAGGACGTTGGCGACGCCTCGGAGACAGGTGTCTGTTACTTCTGATGTCGCTAGGTGGTCGATGTTGGGTGAGAGAGCGCGGATGTGCGAGTGCGTGAGGGCTCGCCACCTACTTGAGGTCGGTTGGGGCTCTATGGAATATTTTCGGGGGGAGGGGGGTTATAGAGATTTAGAGTTAGTTCCGTTGATCTTCAATTAAAAAAATAGAATAATAAAGAAGTAGAGTAAAAAAAGTAAGAGTTAAGAGATGTAGATGAGTTATCCCCCATCAAGGGACTTTGATGAGAATAGAGAGTTGTTTACGAGGGAACAATAAACCAAAGAGACAGCGCTAGTAACGAAAATCCTCATAAAAAAGGGGTAACATACCAGTAGCATGCATATGTGAATAAATCTTTGACAGATGTGATTCCAATTTTCCAGTAGACCCAAAACAAAACGAAGACATAGCATGACTGATACACTGGCACACACACGCCTGTAAAGCGTATTGTAGCAATGTAGGATCTTGCATATGATCTCTCTTTTCTAGACATTGACGCATTTTGCTTCCGAAGCGCGCTGCGACGCGTTCGAGAGCTTTTCGTCTACCGAGGGAGGGAGTTGGGGAAGTTGTTCGACCTACTCCTCGGCCTCCAGGTGGACTCTTACTCCCCGCTCGACCCCCGACTCCGACTCCGTTGACGCCAGCGCCAGATGGAGAACCAGACGTCCCAGCAACCCCAAGCCCACCAGCACCAGCACCAGATCCGGATCCACCAGCAGCACCATTGACAACGACGACAGCCATCCCCTCACTAGCTGCAGCCGCAAACTGCAAAATCTCGTTATTAATGTCCTTCACGGCCTGTACCAAATCACTCCCCGCCCACCTATCCGTCTTGTTCAAGAACCTCTCCATACTCCTGACCTCCAACCTCCTCTCATCAGCCAACCGTCTGAGATCGATCGCTTCGGCGTCTAGCTGTCTGTTGCGTTCTCTGAGTTGGTCGAGGAGGATGTCTTTGGTACGGGATTGGGTGGAGGATTCGCGTAGGGCCGCTTGGAGGGCGTAGTGTTTTTCGCGGAGGAGTTTGAGTTCTCCGCGGAGGCGGGAGATTTCCTTCGTTGAAGGACTTGAGGAAGAGGAATCCAGGGTGGTGGAGCGGTGTAAGGGTCGATGGTGTTGGATTGAGATTGAGATTGAGACTGAGACTGGATTGGGGCTTTGGTGGAGGTTCCTGTTGTTGATGCTGTTGTTGCTGTTGTTGACCGTAACGTTCTTCCTGTTCTTGTAGTAGATAATGCTGCTGCTGTTGTTGCTGGTGGTAAGCCCTTTGGCCTTGCCTTGGCTGTGGGCGTTTACCGATGCAGTATTTGATGAATTATTGAATGACCTACTCGGAGGGGATGGCCTGGGTTTTTTGGGGGGCGGGGGCGGAGGCAGATTCTGAGATCGGGTTTGGAACGGAATGATTGGATCAGACAAGGGGGGAAAGAGAGGGGAGAGAGTAGCCAAAAGGGAACCGCTTCTTTCTTGCCTTACTTGTGGTACGGACCGGAGAAGAGGAGTTCCAGAGAGAGAAGCTGCTGGAGATGGAGAGAGGGGAGGGGAGGATAGCAGGACGAGGACTAGGATCAGGAGTAGGATCAGGACTAGGGGTAAGGGACTCGGTCTTGGGACTCGAGTAGATTAAGAACGTCACTCTGAGAGCGATTGATGCTGTCCACTCAAGGGCACTGCGCTCTTTTTCTTATCCTTATTATTCTGCCAAAACGGTAGATGCAACAGAGGCGAGTCGAGAGTCGAAATGGCTCGTCGTCCTATTGTGATCTGAGCTCTAAGTAGCCCTCAGCCGTCCTCCCTTGCGCTTCCCTCGTTTTTCACGCCGACTCAGCTCACACACGCGCGCCCCTCGTAATCGTCTGCTTAGTTTGTTGCTAATAGTAATGTATTGTGACCAAAAAGGAATCTGAACACGTTCCGGACACGAGGTGCATCCAGTGTTTGGGAGCCCCGGGACTGGACCCAAGGACCGAGCCCGTTGTCAGTTTTGAGAAGCTCTGAAGGAGATCAATTGACTTGGTCCCCTTCGTGTGCCCATCTCCCACTTCCCTTTTATCTACCTGCCCCCAACTCCACTTCCTTCTCGTCATCCTCTTCCTCCCCCCGTCTTTATTCCCCCCTTTCAATATCTATTTTGCTTCCATTGTCCAGTTCATCTCATTCCCTTCCCCCCTCCCCATCCCCCATTTTTCTGTAACAAATGATGGCTGGCGGAAGCACAAAGACAAACAACAGAAAGCCATACAATGGTGACAGGCGAGCCCTCGTCCTCGCCTTTGACGTCGGTACCACCTTCTCAGGCGTCTCCTATGCTTTCCTCGAACCAGGCGAGGTCCCAAAGATCCTCGGTGTAACAAGGTATGTGATGACGGTCATCAATGCCAACTCATCCTGCTTCTCCTCATTCAGTCTTTACTTTCTACACTTATCATCACTTATCTTACATCTTCTTTGTCTGTCGTCAATGATCTATCTATCAATGCTAATCACACACACTTCCTTGCATATACGCGCATAAACGCATAAACACACACACAACAGATACCCAGGCCAAGAACATGTAACAGGCAACACTAAAATCCCTTCTCTCCTCTACTACGATCGTACCGGTTCCGTCGTCGCTGCAGGCGCAGAAGCTGAATCAGGTCAAATCGCCGACATGGCCGAAGACGAAGGCTGGTCCAAAGTAGAACTCTTCAAACTCCGTCTCCGCCCCCGTCGCATGTCTCTCGAAATGAACGGAATGCGTTTATCTCCTCTACCCCCGGAAAGACAGCAGAAGATGTGTTTGGTGATTTTTTGAGATATCTGTTTCAGTGTACGAAAAAGTTTATTGAAGATACACATGCGAATGGGAAGAAACTCTGGAGAGCTGTCGAGAGGGATATCCATTTTGTACTCAGTCATCCTAATGGCTGGGAGGGTGCTCAGCAGAGTAGGATGAGACGATCCGCTATCGCAGGTGGCTTGATATCTAATACGGATGAAGGCAAAGCAAGGATCAGGTTTGTTACGGAAGGTGAAGCTAGTATGCACGCTTGTATACTCAGCGGTCTTGCACATGATGTACTTGCTGTCAGTCTTTACTTTTTTTGTCAATGTCCTCGTATTGGATCAGGCAGCTAACTTTGCCTTTCCATCTCAGAGTGGTAACGGGTTTATTGTCGCCGATGCAGGAGGAGGGACGTTGGACGTCAGTAGTTACATTCTCCGCGGCACTCATCCGCTCCAAATCGAGGAAGTGGCCCCTCCAGACTGTGTTTTCTCAGGAGCCGTATTCGTCAGTAGAAGATGCCGCGTTTTCCTTCAAGGTAATTGTCCCAAAAAGAAAAAAATAAACAGACAATAATTCAGAATAAAGAATTAAAAATAAAAATAAAAAAAACCAAAAATAGCCCCTTCCCCCATCAGACTTCCCCCAACCCCTATTCATATTCCTCTTGATGCGTTATCGATACGTATAACTTACTCTTTTGTTTTATACAGAGAAACTAAGGAATTCAAAATACGGCACTCCGGATACCTTGGATCACATCACAAAGCGCTTCGACGAGACGACCAAGCGCCTATTTCGAGATAAGCATGATGCCCAATATATCCCTTTTGGATCACCTTTGGATAAAGACCTCAAGGCTGGCATCCGTGGAGGTCAACTAAAACTTACCGGGTACGTATCCCTGTATATTCTTCCTTTCTTCCCCTAGTATCCACTTATTCCTTCCTTCTACATTTCTTACTTATCTAACCCCCATATTTCTATGAGTGCTTCCTGACCCATACAAACTTCGAGTACGAGTACTTCGCGAAAACTGTCCTGTTTTTCTTTATTAATCAAAGCAGATATAGACTAATTTTCTTTTGTCCACAATTTGGACTAACCCCTTTTATGTTGTTGTCTCCACTCTTCCCGGAAGCATCTCCTTACATTTTATATATCTTATTATTACTATTTTGCCTCCGTCTCCCTTCTTTTCTTTCCGTGTACTCCGAAATTAATCAACGCATGACTAATTATTTCTCCCCTACTGTCTTCTTTCTTTGATTTCGTCCTTTTCCATCTCTCACTCATACAGGGCCGAGGTTGCCGACCTCTTCGAACCTTCAATACAAGCTGCGGTAGATTCTATCAGGAAGCAAGTGACTTTGTCACGTGGTGCTGTGAAAGCTGTTTGGCTCGTCGGTGGCTTCGCAGCTAGCCCGTGGCTGTTCTCACAGCTTCAACAACGCTTGGCACCAATGGGTGTCACCGTAAATCGTCCTGATTCTCAAACGTAAGTGCCTAATTTTTTTTCAGATATTTCCCACAAAATCACCCCCCTCCCCTGAGAAAATAACTAAAACGTTTATTTTTATGGGAACTTGTATCTAATCTTATCTTATCACTTTCTCCCTCCTCTCTTTCTTCTCGGTATATAGGTCTAAAGCTGTAGCGGACGGTGCGATAGGTTTCTTCTGCGATCACCACGTGTCTGCACGCATGTCTCGGTATATGTATGGTGTTGAGTACCTCCGAGAAATCGATGAGTCAGATGCAGAACACGTTACCCGTGCAGGGCGCCAATTACAACTACCTTCCGGTCCCAGATACCTCCCAGACGCCTTCGACTGTATCCTAGCCAAAAACGTGCGCGTCAAAGAGTCCTCCGTCTTCTCCAGAAAGTATTACACGGAAGTGACCAAGTTGAGTACGCTTAGCGTGTTTGAGATTGAGATTTGGTGTTATAGAGGTGGAGAGTCAATCCCGAAGTGGATCGATAGGAACTCGGATACGTTTGGAAGTCTTTGTTTCGTCCGTGCGGACCTCAGTCGGTTGAGTAATAGTGCGGAACCGAAGAGAGGGGCGAATGGACAGACTTATTGGACTGTTGTGTTTAGTATTGAGATTCACTTTGGACTGACGGAGTTTAAGGCTAGGATGAAGTGGAATGAAGATGTAAGTTGGCACTTATTTTTATGCTCATATTCCAGGTTGATTCATGTTTTTGAACGATGGATTAGGGAAAGACGCGATATGGACCGGCTACCATCGTTTTCAACGAGAAAGGTGTACGTAGTGATGAAGATGATGCCTACTCTGTAATGGGAGATGACGGTACAGTCTCTATTCCTCCAAGCCCACGTAAACCATACGGCTCTCTTCTTAGCCATAATATCTCTCGTGAACCATCCACTCGTGGATCAGCTTCGATCTCAAGTAGACATCGCTCGGAGCGTTCAGAGAGAGAGCACGTTCATAACCCGCCAGCTCCACCACAGATTAATAGAAGCATAAGTGCAGAGTCGGATGATACTGTCGAAGCGGACTCGGCGCATCAACATGTCCCATCTGTGAGTGGGGGTGGAAGTCTTCGAGGAAGTATTAAAGGCAAATCTCGTGCTATGGATCTTGGAGATGGACCTGCACTCGATCCTGTCCCTCCTTCTCCATCTACTCACCATGCCCCATCTGTTCATTCTCGAACACCGAGCGTTGCAACGGCACAACCCCTCCTTCCGTTCACATTTCACGAGCACCTTCGTTAGCTTCTTCAAGGGCTCCCTCAGTAGCTCCTGCTCCATCTATCCATTCTCGTACACCCTCAGTCGCGCATTCGCCTTCACTTCATTCGCGTTCTGGCTCAGTAGCACAAGCTCCCTCAGTTCACTCGCGAGCTCCGTCTATCTCTCAGACGGTTTCTCATCATTCTCGTGCCCCATCTCTTTCGCAAGGTCCGTAGGCTCACCGGTACCTTCTCGTGTACCCTCAACTGCGGCGGGAGGAGCTGTAGGTTCTCCCGTCCCATCTCGTACCCCATCGGCAAATCCATATTCATCTCCTGTACCCTCCCGTACCCCATCTCCGCCCTCGGTCGCTCTTCAGGACTCAGTCGAGCCCGTCAAGTACGAGTACTGGCTTAGGTGGGGGTAGAGTACCGACCGTGACTCGTCAAAACTCGTCTAGGAGCGGTTACGCACCTTCTCATATGTCCCGCGTAGAAGAGGATAATCTTTCCGGACATGATCATGGCCATGGATCAGCAGCAGAGTATTACGCTTCTGCACCACCTCCTGAGATTGAGGTTGTCGGACCTGAACAGGAGGAAACACATGAGCCTCCTGAAATGGCGTCTATTCCTGAATTTGTACCTCGTGCGCCGTCGTCTCATCACTCCCATCACTCCAATCCCAGTCCCAGTCTCGATCCCGCTCTCCTGCTGTTATCCCTCGCTCGATCTCCCCAGCTCCTGCTCCTGGGGCGGTTGAAATGGAGAAATCAGATAGTTGGGAGATACCTACCGAACCTGAAGCTCCACCTCCGTCGAGAAAAAAGCCTCAGGTTGGGGATGGGGATTAGGTTGGGGTAGTGGTGGTGGTGGTAGTAACAAAGGGTCGAACATTCATACACCTGAAGAGATACCTGATCTTGGTGGTGAGAGTGTACCGTTATCGAATATGGGTATTCCGGGTGGTATGGATCCCGAACCTGAACCTTTTATTCCTCCTCCAGCTTCTGAACACTTACCAGAGCCTGAACCAGAAGTACAACAACCGGAAGCGGAGCCTGAGCCACCGGTTATAGTCTCGCAGGCGGTTAGCAAGGCGGCCTCTTCGAGGTCTGCGGCTAGTAAAGCTGGGGGAAGAAAGGGAAAGGGATATTGAAGAATGGAAGTGCGAGTTCTAGGGCTACGGCTGCTGCTGAGGCTGCGGAAGCTCAAGCTAGGGCACGCGAAGCTGAGGAACAACAAGAGAGAGAACGACAGCTTCAGGCGCGGCTTGAACGTGAACGAGAGCTTGCAGAAGCTGAGGCTCGGATGAGACGTGAAGAGGAAGAAGAACGTGCCCGACAAGAAGCAGAGGCGATTGAGAGAGCGCGTGTTGAGCAAGAGGAGAGAGAGTACCAGGCGCAGATCCAGGCTGAGAGAGAGGAAGCTGAACGTGTTGCTTTTGAACAGCAGGAGCAGATGCGTATCCAGAAGGAGGCTGAAGAGGCTCAGGCTAGAGCTGAAGCTGCGGAGCAAGAACGATTGAGGGTCGAGGCTGAAGAAGCAGAGATGAGAGCGAGAGAGGAGGCTGCGGCGAGAGCGAGAGAAGAAGCTGAAGCTGAAGCTTAGAAGCGGAGGCGAAGAGAGTCGCTCAAGCTGAAGCTGATGCTAAAGAGGCGGCTGAAGTTGCTAGAGCGCAAGTACAGATGCAAGCTGAGGCGGATGCTGCTGCTGCCGCAGCCGCCGCCGAATCGCAAGTAGACGAAGAGAAAGAGAAGCTGGAGAATGCTGTAGTTAAAGCTAGAGATAACGTCATCAAAGCCGAGGATGAACTTCAACAAAGCCGAAGTAGCGGTGTCCAAGGCACCAAAGCCAAAAGCAAAAGGGCAAGAAAGCACCACTCCTAGTGCTGCGATGCAGGCTGCTGAGAGGAAAGTAACTGAAGCGGAGAAGCATTGACAAACGCAAAGGATAAATTAGAAAAAGCTGAGGAAGCACTTGCAGCGTACGTTCCACCAGCACCTCCTATACCTGTTGCAGCTCCTGAACCTGTAGCGCCACCGTCGCCTCAACTATCACATCACTCTTTTTGTTCCACACGCTCACATCACTCCAATTCAAACCCTCCTTTACCCATGAAGTCACCTCACTTGAAAGCGGATGACTTGCCCGCTGTCGGTGGAGGAGGATTGAAGATACTCAGTCACCTCCTCCTAAACCAGTGTTCGGCGGTGGGGACTTTGGAATGAAACCGATGAATATGAACAATTCTGGTATGTTCGACTTTGGTGTCCCTTCTGGGAAGGCGCAGAATGATTATGGGGAAGATGAGGATGAGGATGAAGAGGAGAAAGGTGGAGTTAGCGGAGGTTTGTTTGGAGGAGGGGGTAGTCGCTGGGGAAGTAGTTGGGGATTCGGTGGGGAGGTGGAGGAGGAGGCGGAAAGTCAAAATCGGGTAGCGGATGGGGAATTTTGGATAACCTCTAAGAGTGAGGAGGTTCGGTAAGGGAGAACGCTTTGAGCCGAAAGTGGAGAGAATGATTCTTTCTTTTTCTTTATCCTTTCTTGGTACGGTGCACGAATACCCCGTAGTCTGTTTTGATTTTCTAGCTCTTTGAGATCGGATATACCTGTCACTTTTTTCAACCCTTCTGGCTCTCATCTCTTCTTTCGTCCTAGAGATTTTGACTATGTTTTCGTTTACTCTTTTTGTTCTTTTCCTTTCTGATCCATCTTGGGTTTTATGGTTCTATGTCTGCTTTTCTTCTTTCTTGCCAAGGATACATATTATCGTGTCAACTCTAAATTCAAATTTTCATCCCCCCCCCTTTGACACCTCCCATTCTTCCCTTGACCACCTTCTGGCAATCTATCAGCCCATTAATCGATTGTCTACAACGACAAATACCCACCCACGACCTTATGCGACATACTAAAGAAAGTTATGCTTACCATCCTATGCCCATCCACCCCTTGTTTATGCTCTCCCTTTTCCTTAAAATTTCAACATTACCGTAAAAAATCTCTCTCCTCTCAAGGAGTATCTTATGCATCAACATTATATGATTTATGCTTTCCGACACAATCGCCTTTTTTTGTCTTTTGTAACACATGTACCCAATGTACCCAATGTACTCGTGTACTAATTCAATAAACACCCCCTCTCCTCTTTTGTTACCAATCTCATCTTGCTTTTTTTCTTTCTTGCTATTTGTTTTACTCCTTTCTTTCTTTCCTTCAATTTCTTTCTTAATTTTCCTTTCTTTATCTACCTATCTACCATACCTCCTTTGTATCGTTGTATCGACAAACACACACACACACACACACACTTCACTATTTCATATCTCACTATTGTTGTTGTAGTTATCATTGTTAACTTGTTTGTCCGCTTGTTTGTTTGCTCATTTAATAAAACTACGTTTGTAATAACTTGGGTGACACATATAATTACTTTGTGTGCTATAGTTATCTTGCATGTCTAATGCTTTTGTTCACTTTTTTTTAGTAGTTTATCTTCGGAATGAGATGTAAGTAGATGTTCCCTCATGGAAATAGAGAACTTAGGAAGTCTCGGTATCTCTAACAACCCTTCACCAAAGTCAAAGTCAAAGTGGGGTGTTAGTTGTCAATCAGAATCTAAAACTAGTTGTATTCGAATATTAGTAACACAATTCAGCTTAACATGTGCTAAATTTCCATTATACATGTATATAATGAAGTTACTCAACATCTACAAAGCTCGGTTGAACCCATGCTTTTCCAAATTGTTATATTATAAAACGTCAACCAAGAACGTTTTTATCCGAATCATCATTTACAATATGTAATCATGTTAGCCTAGATACAATTGTAGCGCTATTCAAAAGAATGTACAGGGAAGGGAAGGAAGGAGAAGAGGAGGGGAGGGGAGAGGAGGGGGAAGGGTACAAAAAGAAAGAAGTGATAGAGTGAGAGTAAAATAGTAAAAAAAGAAAAGACAGAAAGAAGTGAAAGCGGAATGGGTAAGAATAAGGGAAAGGTTTGGTATATTTGAATGAATGAATGAAAATGACAAGAAAGAGGAAAGAGGAAAGAAAAAGTTGTGCGCTCATAGAGTGATCTAGATAGAATGATGTAAAAACAAACAAACAAACAAACAAACAAACATGAGAGTGAAATAAAGAGCAAGAAAGAATAGACCGATGATTGTCTCCTGAAAGGTTTAAAGGTTGAAGTATAGAATATGTGATACGTAAAATTATGCAACATGAAGAGAAAGGTTTCATTATGGAAAAATGAGTGAATGTGATGAAATCATATGAAGTAGAATCAGTAAAAGCAGTAATAGTGCAACAGTGGGGATTATATACTATGTGGGATTACTAGCTGGCTAGCAAAAAGTAAAGAGATCAAGATGTATAGACAATTAACGATCCTCAGCCACTTTGCCCCATTTTTCAAAATCTTTTTCGCATAAGAAATACTTATTCGCATCTCAGATGCTTTTTTTCATTGTACAATTCCAAAATCCACGTCTAGTCCAGTATTTTCTCCAAAGTGATCCTCTAGACTTGGAGAGTGAGCGGCATTTTTACCGCCTCGTATGTATATCAACCTACAAGCATCGATTATAAGATTCATCCATCGTCTTTTAGCTCCTAGTCGGATACCACAGATAGACAGACACTCACCTAAGATATAGTTTACCATTCCCGCACTTCTCGCGCACTATCTCGACTACAGCCTCTCTCTTCTCATATCCCTTATCCTTATCCTTATCGTCCTCGTTTCTATCTTTACTATCAGACGTCCCAAAAACAGCTTCTTCCAATCTTGCTCTTCCCTCAGGTGTACCCTCACTTTGGATCACCCACTCTCCTGCCCAACCAGATCCCATATTTAATGCAGCTGATGGTGTGACTTCGAAGCTAACTAGCCAAGCATACGTTCTTACGCTCACATAGCCGTACTTTGTTTTCCCCTGTCCTTGCATCCCGTACCCTGCTCGTGAGCGAACGCGGACGGTAGTTTCCTGCAGCCAGTACTTAACATTATCTTCGCCAGTACCTCTTCTGACTCTCCCATCTACTGCATCCCCATTGAGTTGTTGATTACTGCGGACAGCAAGGAACTTCAACAATGATACAGGCAACCTGAATACTGTATTCAATCCTGCCCCTGAGTTTATTCCAGTGTGCATGGATGCAAGATGTGAGAAATAAAAGGGTGATGGTAATCCTATAACTTCTTCTCCCCTTAACGGTACTATACCTACATCTGGTCTCCGTCCTTCAGATGAACCAGATTCCACAGAGATGGCGGGGTCATATACTATCAGTCGCTGACCAGTGTAGACTAGCCAACGTCTCCCCTCTCTTTCTGAGCCTTGCAAGACCTCCGACTCTGGGTCTCCATTGTAATTACTTGCATCCTCTTCCTCTTGTCCTCGTTCCACTTCACGTTCGAGTGGGACATAACCAAGATTACACACCACGTCTCCCACACTGAGATGCTCCATAGACCTGCATCCACTAACTCATTCTCAATACTTGCTATAGTAACATCATCTACCTCGTCTTCTCCATCTCGCCAGTCCCAAGCCATCCGCATAGGAGAACGAGATCCAAGAGAAGAACAAGGTACGAATACTCTTAGAATGGGGGCCCGGCTGCGTACTGTTGCCAACTTCAGATCATGTAGGTCTCTTTCTTTTCCTCCTCTCACTGTACTCCTTTCGTCACTTCTTCCTGAGCTCATGACGCCACCCATGCCAAGTGGGGAGCCTCGAACTGCAAAACGACTAGGGCTCCTCGACACAGGCCCCTGCCCTACTGATACAGCACTACCAAGTGACGAACTACTTGAGTGCCTAGACGTCCCTGCTGATGATCGCGAAGGGGATGAAGAAGAACCGCGTCTGTCACCGTCGTCAATAACAAATCGCCTCCTTGGGGGTTGCAACTCCTCATCCTCGACATGTAATTCGGACATTATTCCTTGCTCGCATGATTGAGAATTAGAAACACCCGATATGGAATCCGAACGTGTTCTCGAGTATGATGTAAGCTGTGTCGATTCTCTGTTTCGATTTTGCATTTTAAGACCATGACCATTACTTGCAAAACTGTATCTGGAACTCTGTGAGCTGTAGGATGATTTCCCTTTCCTCCAGTTCCCAGAGTAGATACGTAACGACTCTGGCTCCTCCTCCGGTTTTGGTAATGGGGCAGTTGATCGGCCCTTCACAGAAGCAAAAATTGATAATCGATTAGATTTCCGTTGTTTAGAAGCTGAGGGAGATGCTTTCGAGTAATTGACCAAACTGCTGCTGCTTGCGCTGCGCTCGGCCCTACTATTGACACTACTGCTGAGGAAAGCGGAAGACCGGGCCTTGGGCAGTAGGACAGTAGGTGACTCCGGTGCTGATCTGACGTCCTCGGAAGCCCACTTCCTACCGTGCCGCAGTCGCTGCTGCTGTTTAGAGCCTTCTAAAGGGCTATTACCATTCTCGCTTGAGGTTGCTGAAGACGAAGAAGATCCGAACCCATGACCATTCATAGATGATGGGCTACTTTTCCCTGCTGGTGAATCATCCATGGGGGAATTGGGGAAAGATGAGGGAGCATATGAGAGGGGCTTTGGAAAGGTTAACTCCCTCAGCCCCCCCTTCTGAGAATATACTTTATTCGCTTTCTTTGCTACACCATTAACTTTAGACTTCGACTTTGAGAACCACTGCTCTAATTCCTCATTGGAATTGTTGAGTTCGGACGAAATGGGTTCCGTTGTACTGTGAACCAGATTCTGCAGCACGAGAACCATGCGTGAATGCGCGAGAGCAAATTGTTGGAAGCGATATGTTTTTTTACTATGTTCCCAAGACATGAGTGTAGGGAGGAGAGAAAGATCACTTGAAAGGACTGAGAGAGCATGAGTTGGATAATGATGCAACGGTAATTCAAGAGAAGCCACTGTTGTTCAATCAAGATATAACGACAAAAGGTGTCAGTGATTGGAGTAAACTCATGCTATGTTACCCACTGAGTAGTCCTAAATCGTAATAATCAAATTTGATTGAGTCCGACCATATGCGTATATCGCGCTGCCTGAGCGCGGATCCATATTCAGGGATGAAGCGAGAGAGAACGATATCTTTGATTTCTGGGCGGAGAAAGGCAGTGCGGAGGGGATGCGACGTACTCGAAAGGGAGTGTGTATCTGGCCAAGACAGGTGGCGCAAAAGATAACAAAGGATGTGTGTGTTGGAGCAAAGGGTCAATAGGAGGTCAAGTGAGGCATCAGAGCGGGCTGAATCTAGAGGTGAATGAAGGTGAGAAGCCTGTGAATTTGTAGGAGAGATAATGCTTGATGAAGATGACATGAGAGGAGCGGCTGGGAGTGGGCGTTTTGGATACGAAGAAAACATATTCTTCGTTGCTTTCGTAGTATTACTTGTGAGCACGGAAGGAGGCCGAGGCGAAGTTGAGGTTGGAGGGACGGCGGCCGTTGTCGAGAGACGAAACGTCTGCACAGCGACAGACATCTTCTCTTACGGAAGCACAGTTGCGGGCGCGACGCACAAAAGTGGGGGGGGGGGGGAGGGGGAAAGGCGTCGATGGGAGGTTGTCCCCTTGTTTTTGAGTGCAGACGAATAATGAAAAGGCAATAGGGATAATTTAGCGGGGAGGGACGACGCGAGGGAGAGAGCGCGTTCGGGTCGGCAAATACGGATGACGAAATGGCCTCTGTCATCGCATTTAGTTCACTACAAAATTCTAAACTTTTTCTCTTTTAAACTTTCTTTCCTGCCTTGATTGAGTAATCGCAACCGTTGTGCCACCATATTTTGTACATTTCATGGCTTCCTTTGATACTGAAACCACCTAAAAGAAGTAGGAGTGGAATGGAAAATACTCGATGCCCAAATTGAAGATTTAAACTGTCCCAATGATCTGCATCGGCAAAGGAAGAGAAGCGCCTTATTCATCGGCGCTCGGGGTCCAAAGAAGAGATCAAATAACGGTCGGAGTCTATGAATAAATTAAATTGTCGTCGCGGGTCCCTGGGCACGAGTAACGCTCGCAACAGATGAATCAGATACATTAGCTTACCTTTCCATCATCCATCGTATCTCTCTCTATCTCTCTCTAATTTGACCCGAATCATCCAGTATGCATATGTAGAATGGATGCTACAGGAGTATTCACTCTTCCGCCCAGGTACGCATCTAAACGAGCACTAGCACTTCGCCTCGTGCCTGGCTGAATACATGCGTATCGTTAGTTCTCCTCTCTTTTTCCTTACTCCGCTACAATCGGATCCAATCACGCCAGTAAGGACTAACCGTTTGGGTGCTCATCAACCACTCAACAGCCCTCTGCTCCGCAAACTCTCCGATCAAATTTGGTAATTCCCGAGCATGTTTGTTTCCTTATACAACCGATGCCGAGATACATTTCTGTCAGTGTTACTAGTATTACCGTTCACCTCCCCAGAGATCGCACATTCTGGCTGGTATCAACAGATTAATCCTCGGCACCGTCGTAACCACTATCAAATACATAATAAGAGACGGCGTTGAACTCACCTAGGTGAGACCAGTGTTTCAGGTCTCAATTCATCCATTAAATAGACGAACCTAATTTATATCATACCTCGATTCCGTGAGTTATTCTCGTCTCTATCTCTGTTCAGAACACGTAATGAATGCATAAACTTCTCTATAACTTATGTTTTCCACTGGATCCGCCTGATTTACCTCTTCCATGGACGTGAGCACTGAACGGTAAACCACAGCAAGGTGAATGTTTTAGGAGAAAGTTTACTTGTATACGTGCATGCGTCATCACCAGACGTCAGAAGCATGTACCACACATGATCTGGTATCTTTAAACGGAAATTAGCAATCCGAATAAGGTGTTATCGTCCAAACCGAAATCTTTGTGAAGAGGACAGATGTTATCAACATAAAATCAATGTCTAGTAAATTGGGATGCTCATAACTGTGTTGTAGCATTCAATCGGCCGAAGCATCTTGTTTCAGTCCAGATGTTGGATAGCGCCTCAATTAATGTTTGTAATATTGTTGAATAGAGCTTTTCAATCCTTTACTAGAGGTATGTTCAGATTATGAAACAGTTCAAAAATGGTAAAATAATGTAGTATTGCCGAGATCGTCTATTCTCAGTATGTTGCCAGTGTCCAACGTCAGCTGAGTATATGCTTTCACTGATTTGGAACCGTCATGAAGGTTTCCCATAAATACATGTAAAAAATGGTGTGCATCTTTTCAATATACAAGTTACGAATTTGATTCGTCTTATAAACATCTCAATCAAGACCAGATGTATCAAAGCAAAAAATACGAGGATAAACCCAAAAAATTAGTCGTCAAAGGGCAATCTGTAAGTAACTGGCATACCTATACAGAGCAACTGGATCTCTACGACCTTCGTTCCATTGTAAGCTAGATAAGCCACCCAATCTTGACGGCATAAAAACGTCGCCTTCAGTTCGCAACTTTCGGAGTTCGGCCCTCAAACTTCTGAGTTACAAACATCCGATGTATTCTTATTTTCTCGTATTCGGAAATGCGATCAGATTCACGTATTCCCGTTATCTGAGCACTTACAATTCTGTCGGATGTGACGTAGTCTGAGCGAAACAAACAACAAACAAAGAAAAAAAAACTGAAAAGATCTTCATGTTACTATATTTGGTTCCCACATACGCATATATGAACGACCTGAATATTCATTAAATATACGCCATATACTAATTTGTATTCTAATTTACTATACACGATTGACTAGTGAAAAAAGTAGCAATCTGATTTGATAAAAAAAAACGTTAGCATACACTCTTTCAACAGATAGGAAGACAGAATAAAAGAAAGGATCAGACATCCAAGGAAGTACTTGGTAACCCTCATCACGCCGACCCCCACCTCCACGCCCAACGTACACAACGGTAGCCCTACTCGTTCAACACGACTGGGTTCAGTGAGAAGCGAGAGGAAAAATGAACATGCGGTCTGGGGAGTACTCCATAAGGAGGGCGCTAGGGAGGAAACTGCGAATTAACGGTTTCTTTTCATCACGCATGCATAGTGCATATGCATATAAAAAACCATTGTTTAACCAAAAGACGTACTCACAATGATATAGAATTACTCGGCTGGTAGATAATGAATATCGCAGATTGTAAAGAGAGTCTAGAAGAGAAAGAACAACACTGAGAGGATATTAGCCAAGGATTTTTTTGATAACGGGCAGAAGTAGCATAAAGCGGAAATCAGACGAAATGACACTGGCAAGTGTACTGATGCATCTGTTAAGATGCGTGTTCGTTGCGAACGAACGGCTCTTATTCCTCGTCATGGTCGTATAAGACGGGGAAGAGAATAAAGTCATCACATTAGAGAATGATTGTAAAAAATAACTCACTGGTGATGATGTCGCAGGACAAAGAACGAGTGGCAGAAAGGTAAAATTTTTATACGCGACTGGCGCGTGACCGTGAGACCCACTTTCCCAGGAAGAGTTTGTTACCATACAGACGCGTGTGAAGGAAAACACAACATTGTCAAGCGTTGCTAAAGACTCTAAAAGAGTGTGAACGATATTTTTGAAACGTGCTCGCGAACATCATTCATTCAGGAGAACAAAGGGAAGACCTTTTTTGGGAGGTAAGACAAAATTGCTGCTTAAGCTTGTGACTGTGACTTAAGAATGCCCAACAGAACCACCGTGTTTTTCCCTCTATCTACCATCCTTCCAGATACCACATATCGCTCAACCACGACCATATATTAAGAACTGCTTTCGTGCTGTACTCACACATTTAACCTACCGCGTCCGCGTGTTGAACGTTTTCGAGGTGAGAATCTCATCAAATGACGCGTGCTGATACGTGCTTTCAGAACACGACGGACCGTACCACTAACCACGCGTTCAACGCACCTTCGTCTTCAGTTTTTTTCCTAGCCTTGAACGGCTTACATGTCATTCTCGGGTACACCTTTAGGTCAAGACAGACGTCTCGATCATCAAGCATTCCTCAAGGGCGGCTCGGCTACGTCTTACGGGTACAGTGCTAACCACACTCGCGCACCTATAAATCAACTACCTATTCCCAAGTCCTACGCTTACGGGTATGTTTTTCTCTATCTCAATTTCCTATTCTTATGTTTGAGTTTTATAACCCTTACTCAATGCCCGCTCCAACGCGCTTGCGTTCGCGTTCGCGTCACTGTAGGGCCCCAACAAGCACTCGCTCAGCGAATTCAGATTCAACGTCACCCCGACGTACTCAGCAAGGAAACAGACAGCAAGGCGAAGAAGAGGAAGAGCTTTCCCGCTACAACCAACTAAAGCAGCGCAATCAGGCCCTTGCTAATCGTCCAGGTTCGTCTCTTGGTCCAGGGATTATCACTACTCCCCCTCAACCAACTGCGGCATCGGCTAAAGATACCACAGTGAATATTGCTAGTGCATTTCAACAAGCTGCTTCATCGTACACGATGGCACCAAACTCGAATTCATGGAACAATCGTACGAATATGCCTCGTAGCACATCCGTCGAGTACGAGCAACAATCGCAAACTACAAGTCATCGTCGTCTTGCCGCTCCTCCTCGTCGAGTAAATGGGAACAAACCGCTATCTCGAACTTCCACAGTAATTCAAGATACTGATCCTGAAAACGACCATTCGGGAGAATACAAATCCTCGAAGGAACGCGGTAAAAGTCCCTTCGAACAGCTCGCTGATATCACCCAACGTGCCGTGCAAAGTTCAGCAACTTTCCTCATGCGACAACGGTCACAAGAACCTGAGGACTTCCAGACACCTTCACGACAGCCGACAGATACAACACTCGTGGGACAAAATAAAGCAGATAGCTATAGCTACGATGCAGAGGAAGAGCAGTACAAAGAACTTCAAAAATCGAAAAAAGGCACAGCAATACCAAAACGCAATAAGATATCTGAGGACAACAGGGCTTATCAGCCACATATCTCTGATGAGGAATCCACAGGAGAGGATTCAGAAGAAGAGAGGAGAGGACGTAGGCGGAAGAAGAAAAAAGATGCTGGTCCAACGACGAGCTTCCCTGTGCTCCAATATGATAAGAGGAAACGAAAGAAGGGACGTTCTGGGAGACAAGCAGACGAAGATAATAGTATGGAGATCGAGGAACAAGAACGTGCTAGTGAACAAGAACAGGTAATGCATATTTTATCTATAATTAATATGATGCGCTTATCGACTATTTTTTATAAGCGACAACCCTCCGTCTCTCGAGGATCCGTTCCTCCGAGGCGTGGGTCCATCCCCCTGACTCTTCAAGAAGTTTCAACACTTCAGGGCCAATTGATACCTCAGAGGATATAGAATCCGGAGGCTTAGATTCGATACCCGAAGTTGATGAGTCATATATTCAACAATCAGAAGCTCATGAATCGATGCAAGCCTCAGCACGACCTAATGTCAGGCCACGGTCTCGATCCAGATCTCGAGCCCGAAAAGCCAAGTCAAGTTCCATTGGAGCTCGACTGGGTTCACTCGTTTTCATCTTATACAATACTATACTTCGCAACTCCGGTCGCCTTGTGGGATTCATTTTCAGGTTACTGCTCATCGAACCGATTCTGTTTGTTCGTAGGCACTTGGCCTTTTCCCGGTTGGCCCTATTCCTTGCTATCAGTGCATGTTTATATATTGCTTTCCTTGGCTTGAGGAATCAGGACATCATAACATGGAGCTCTTCTTCCCATTCTCGAGTTCCTTACAAAGCTCCTGAATTACCCCCTGAAAGTGTTGACGAGCTTACCTCCCGTTTAATCAAACTTGAAAACATGTTAGCAGGTCTACAGGCTGAGTCCATATCCGATCGCGATAGAATTGACCTTGATCTCCGTCGAGCCCATGAAGTAGCGACACGGGTCAATCACCTCGAGTCACACGTCGACAAAGAACTCATGCGTGTGATGAAGTCTGAGGAAGAAATTCGAACATCAGCATTCAAGGGTCTTGAAAACATCCACAAGGAGATTAATGTTTTACGAAATCAGCAGGCGGAACAAGCATCTCGTATACGAGAGGGACCATCTAGTGATGAGGAGGCCCGCTCGAAGCTAGTAACTCTCGAAGAGCGACTTGGATCTGTTGAGAGCAATGTGAAGCACGCGCTTGAACTTGGTCAACAGGTAGCTAAAGCTGGTACAGTTGCTGCAGGTGGTTCTCATTGGTGGAACAAGGTTGCATCAGGCAAGATGTCTGGCGTCACGATTAAGGCCAGTGATGGCTCAGACGTAACGCCTCTAATCAACGCCCTTGTTGAACAGGCTCTTAGTCACCATACTGCTGATGGAATTGCGAGAGTTGACTACGCTCTGTACTCAGGTGGTGCAAGTGTGATTCCATCATTAACTTCACCTACGTACGATCTTCGTACCTCATACTTCTTCGGACTTGTCTCCGGAAGTTCAACACACGCCCGATCGCCTGTGACTGCATTACATCACGAGCTCGCAATTGGATACTGTTGGCCGTTTGTTGGTTCTCAGGGCCATCTCGGTGTTAAGCTGTCGACACCTGTACGTATAACGGATATCACAATTGATCATGTTGCCCGAGAAGTAGCATTGGATTCTAGACCAGCGCCTCGACGTTTTGAGGTTTGGGGCTTCGTTGAGGGTGATGATAACCTTGAAAAACTACGTGCATATAGGGAGAATAAAGAAAGAGAGCGTCAGGCGGCGAGAACCGAAGGATTGGAAATCCCAGAAGATCCTGTCTATCCAGACTTGCTTTCGAAAGACCTGGAATATCTGCGCTTAGGCACTTTCATGTATGATGTGCATGCACCAGTGAATGTGCAAACGTTCTCTGTTGACGAGGACATAAAGTCCACTGGTATTGATTTCGGTGTGGTGGTACTCTTTATCAACAGCAACTGGGGACACAAAGAATATACTTGCTTATACCGATTCCGGGTGCATGGTGAACGCGCGATTGAAATACCTGGCCCAGATCCCCGAGATCTTGAATCCTAATCTTGCAAATTTAGACTATTGCATTTCTCTTGACAACAAATTACGACTAACTGCAATTTTATCTCATCATGCTATCTTTTATCTGGTATCTGGCTAAACTTGTCTTAACATATATTGTTCTTTCACTCCTCCCTCCTGCGTAACCTGAAAACCCATTCTTCATCCACATTTTTGTCCTTTTAATTTTTTTGAGTTGTGTTTTTTACTCTACTTTTCTTATCTGCGTTCTATTAGCAGTGGGTCTACAGGCTTAATCTCACGTATTATCAACTTTCATCTGTTTTGCCGCGCTATTTAATGCTCTCTTTGTCTTCCTCTTTTTTTTCTCTCCTCTCTCTCTCTGATAAACGACCCGGTCATATCTATTGTCCTTATATATCATTGCTATGTAATGAACACTAGCAACGGGGATGTATTAATAGTGCTGATACAAAAGCAATATTCCTTTCTTATCCTGTTTCTTACTCTGGAACACGATGTGACATGATTTGCATAGATAGTGTCTGAATAATATAAATCCTTTCTGTAACTCTGCTATATCACCATGTCATCGCTAGAAGTTTGAAAATTGTCTGCAGCCTGGTCCCGAAAGAATGTAAGATGTAAGATTGTAGAAAATAAAGAAGAAAAAGAAGAATCCAGTGACGTACCTCTACGAGAAGCTTCGAAATGCCTGGTTCTCGTGCTGAATGCCCAGCATCCGGGACAATGTGTAATTCAAGTTCAGGGAAAACCTACTCATTTGAAATTAATGAGATCACGACATATAGGCGAAAAAGGGGGATTCAACCTTCTTTAGTGTATACGCTGTAGTGATCTAGAGAGCAAGTCAGTTAATCTAATATCACTTAGCTTTTGTTTCTAAAGTGGACCAAACGTACTGGACAGACTACATCATAACGACCCTGAACTACAACAGTAGGAATATGACGACTTGAAAGATAAAGAGGCGAAGGTGAGTCTGCCGAATGTTGGACCTGTGTGTCATGTTCATGGGACATACATCTTATCAACTTCCTTCTTCTCAAGAAGATGACCATCACGCATAAAACCCTGTTTTAATTTAGTATTTAGAGTAGAATTTTTTAACGGCACTGCATTTCGTACGTACTCCGTTCACAAAATAGTGATTTTCAATTCGCGCAAAGGCACTGGAAAAAGTCTGCATCAGATCGACATGTCCCAGTTATTTAGATCTTATAGTTATTAACATATACTCACTTAGCCCAGTCATCTTCTGAAGCACGGGCTATGTAATCGGGATCTACATATAGCTTCGAAGTCCACATTCTTTCAGGGGGAACTAAGAATCAGCAGGGCCCACAAGCAGGTGAGGATACTGAACGAACTCCCAAGTCGACCACGCCTTCGCGGCTCTGATTCTTACTTCATCATCTACGGAGTTTAGTTGCGCATGATAGGCGAGAATCATATCTTTACGTTCCGGTTCAGGGATAGGTGCAATGTATTGCTCCCTAAAAACTCAATCATATCTGTAAGAGGATCTTATACGTAATACCTGCTTTATACTCACCATGCTTCCGGGAAAAGATGTGATGCACCATTTTGATAGAAGAATTCGAGTTCACTGTATTAAACAGATGCATTGGTATCAACAGATGATTACTTCGTTCGTTGCATACCTTCTACGAAGGGTGAATATGCCGCGCAGTGTCAGAGATTTGACACGATCGGGATGACTCTTTTTCATAAAGTCAAAGCTGAAAAAACAGTACTAGACGATATGAACAAAGGTTTACCTGTGCATATGCTAGGGAAAGAGTAGAACCCTATAAATGAAAGAATCAGGAATGCATATCTAAATATAGAGTACTTGACTTACCCAAGATCCTCCAAAGACATGCCATTTCTCAATATTCAGATGTTGCCTTAGAGTTTCGATATCTTTGACAAGGTCCCATGTAGTGTTCTCCTCAAGGCAGGCTGTTCTTCGATCAGAGTGAATAATACTATTGAATAAGTTGATATATCTTTCTTACGGTGTAGACTTTCCGGAGCCGCGTTGGTCAAAGAGAACAATCTTTTTAACTTAGGCTCAGTATGGAGAAAAAAACATGGTAAATGATTCATCCAAATCACCTTGTATTTCTCGGGATTGAAAAAGCATCTATCTTTTTCGTCGCAACCACCTCCTGGTCCCCCATGTAGAAATACGACTGATTCATGATGTTTCAATAGAATTCAAGTGAAAATTGGATAATCGATACGAACCGGGAGTGCCTTGATTGTTTCCGCTCAGCTCATAACTAAATTAAAGGACACCACTCAGATATTTTTCTAATATTTGTCTACTCAAGATACAAAGAACACTGACTAAAGAGTGTGAATGGGAGAGACTTTGAGATAGTCGACTTTAAATGGTGAGATTGGAGGATACAGTGCAGATGTTCCATATTTCGAAGAATTGACGAATGTCTGAGCAGATGATGCAATAGTACTCATCGTTCGCAAGTTACGACTCAGTAAAGTCCGCAGAACCATTGCAATCAACACAAGTGAAGTGCATTGATTTCAAAGTTCGGCACGTGTCGGGCCAAACGCGTCTCTGAGTTTGTCCCGCTCTGCCAATGTCCACCTTGTTTGTGTTGAGTGTAATGATACGTCATACGAGCACAGGTATATTTCCGATGAAATATTTATAGCTGATATCTAGTACATTCTAACCGTTCCGAGATTTGATAGATAAAAAAGCAGTGATGGTAACAATAACAAAGTTAGCTCAGAAAGTTGAAACCTGCCGTGAGAATATTACATAAGCATTGTTTGGATACTTTATACACCTTTCAACTACCTTTCCTATGTTTCAAATCAACGGAAGCATAGTATACCTATTCATCCGTACCCACATTCCGAATAACAATAGAGCACAGCACGGATGACCCGGAATAAATTGAGTATTGCTCCGATAATGGTTTTTCATAAATTATATATGTGGCTTCTGGTCAGGCTTCTCCCGTACAGACTTCCTCCCAGTTTTCACAACTACAAGTTCAATCGTCTCTACAAGAACAATCTATTTTCAAAATAATGAACTCTCTTTCTGACACCATCCCTGACTTTAATGGCCGTGTCATACAGAGTCCTCTTGGAAGGAGCTTCAACTTCAAAGAAACCATTGGCCAGGGCTCTTGGGGAAAAGTATTTCGGGTCCAAAGTACTGATACACCATCTGAAGAATACGCCGTTAAATGTATAAATCGATCCATATTGGATGAAAAACACCGAAGAGCTGTTGAGGCAGAAGTTATCTTACACGACAAAGCATCAAGGAAATCCTCTCGCGTACTCAAGTTAATTGAGGCTTTTATAACTTGCACGGATAATATCTCGATTCTTTTCCTCGTACTCGAATACTGTCCTATGGGCGATGTCATGAGCTTTTTAAACGGAAACAAAGGAAGGGAATATCGCTCACGGTTTGTTTCCGACGACGAGGCAGTCCGCAAAATGTTTTTGGACATGGTTGATGCTGTCGGGGAATGCCACTCCAATGGGGTTTACCATCGGGACATAAAACCAGAAAACTTTCTCGTCAGAAATGATGGTACTATCATAATATCGGATTTCGGACTCGCGACCATAGACCCCTTGACACTAGACTTCAATATTGGTTCCTTGCAATATATGTCTCCTGGTAAGCTTTTATCTTTCACTACTTTACTTTATATTCTTATCTAACTTCCTGTGTGTGCTTGCAGAATTGCGGTCTGTATTCAGATCAACTTGTATTAGATCACCTCACAGTGATGTCTGGGCTCTCGGCATCGTTCTTGTGAACTTACTATTCGCGAGGTACCCTTGGGAACAGGCCACTTACGATGATCGAGACTACTATACGTTCATCCATTCCGAGTCTACCTACTTCACCGAAAAATTTAACGCAAGTATGAGGGCCAACTTTCTCCTCATGGCTTTGTTTGCAAGGAATGCCAAAGACCGATTAACTCTTGAAGAGCTTCGCGAAGAGATCGAGACGATCGAGACGTTTTATGCTCCGAGTCCATCGATGAAGACCGAAGAAGAACTTAAAGCAGTTGAGGCCAGGAAGGATGCTCAAGCTCGGTACTACCAGGAGGAGCCCATGGATGAGGAAGCAAGCCAAGTACTAAATGTTGTAGCTCTGGATGTTTTTCGTTACGAATCCCAAGGCACTCTTGAACAAGATATTCCCGAATGCCGACCTTCCTTGGATGTGTCTCTACTCTCTAGTGATAAGGACTCCGATGGGCCCATCACCCCAGATACCATACCTGCAGACTTAGGAGAAACCAACGTAGATACCCTTTCCGAGCCGGATGAACTCGACATCGCTGAGATGGGCCTTTATACTCATGATTCCATAAAGCCCGCAATTCTTAAAAGCCAATTTTCTAAGGTCATCTTCTCAACAGCTAAGAAAGCGGGCCAAGGAATGGTTAAAGGAGGTCGTATGGCTATCAGGAAGATCGCTACTCGCCACGTAGCGAAGGTATCTTGATAATGGTGTTTGTGAACTTTCTATTAAATTCGGACTGTAAGTACTGTTTCTCTAAATTTTTAGACTTGCTTTAATTTTACTAACTGATAACTTCTGTAACAGTTTTGATTATCATGATGGACCTTTTTTAAAAGGACGCTTTGTATCTTTCTCATGGACAGTTCACTTTTCAAGATCATCGAGACTTTTCTATAACACAATATATTGTATAAAGTTCTGCCTTATTGAATGCGTTTTTGTCTACTCTGATACAGCTTCTCCTCTCTCATTTTCTTACAGTTCTTTTATCACCCCTTTTTCCCTTTGATCTTTGATCTTAAAGAAAGGACTTGTACATAAAAAATAACCGTGAGCATATCAATGTCGTATCCCAGCGATGTATTCCCTCTATTCTCCCTCTTTTACCGTCTATGAATGCAATAAAGTAGATTCGATTACTAAAAAATAAATGTTATTGTTCGAATACATGCTTGTTATTTTATGTGAGTAATGTGAACTTGAGCACCAGCCTCAACAGATCATTACTATACTGGCGCCCCTCTCAAAACCTTTCTTTAATTGCCGTTCAATCAATGCATTGCACTTCAACTCACTCAAGAAAAATACAGCAAGTAGAAGATTAGTGATAGTATATTTCTATTTAAAAAAAAACTAGCTACTTTGTCATGAAAACAAATAAGCACCCTCTCTCAAATTTTGGTCACAAAGTGTCACATAGCCTTATTATTGCCGTTACATTGATCTAACGCGTTGAAATGTTCTATTACAATTATTAACACAAGGTCTCAACACAAAAGGAAAGAAAATCTATAAATGTTACTCTTGTCACAGATACTCTGCTCCTTTTTCTGAATAATTATATAATTTATTTGAAAATTGAAACTGATGAAAAGAAATCTGTATAATATAGCCTTACCTCTGTTAGCAGTTTTTTCTAGTTTTTATTTTTACATGATATGATAAAATTGGGTTTTATTGTTTAGTAACCTCAAAAGAAAGGTATATGCCGATTTTTAATTTATTTTGATTTACAACGTCTAATAAACTTATATATTCTTTAGACTTATGGATTCTACAGATGGGTTTATGAAAGGACGCCAGACATTTGTACACAAGTGAATGTTTCCTTGAATTCAGGCGGGAAGATATCCATATAACGTATGTCGCCTGCGGTTCCTGGCGTCCTTCCGTATACCCTCTTGTACTATAATATATCAAGTTTCTTGCTTACGAGATAGATTGACTTATATCTTGAAAGTTGAGAGAGGGGCACCAGTAAGTATAACCTCTCACTTTATAGTAGTTTGACCCAATTTAGGCTTTTCAAAGCAAGCTACGCACTGGGTTGAGTATTCAGGTATAAGTACGCGTACGCACATAGTTTTTATTCAAAAACTCCTTAAAAGTATGTATATTTTATTCATCCAATGACAGAAATCGAAAAAAGGTAAAATTGCGAAATTGTGAAACAGATTACGTGGTCAATGAAAAATTCAATGTGAAGAAAAGGAAAAGGGTAGGGAGGGGGGTAGGGGGAGAGGCGTCGGAAGAGAAGAAAAGACTAAGAAATATAGTGTACATGTACATTAGATGTAGATGTGTTCATTGGTGAGCCTACCAATTCCGGTCAATTTACATGTACATTCAGGAATCAACGAGAAAGTGGGAAGTAAGGTCAGTTTGAAAGGAAAGGGATAAGACGATGAACTATTTATTGTATTTGTCCGTAAAAACATTTACTCTTGGCCGAAGCCAACGGTTTCCCTAAAGGAGTCAAGTAAGATAACCGGCATAACATGTCACCAGGATAGAAATGACTTACTCGACAGCAAGTGTAAGCTTCTGTTCTAAACTTGCGAAATCCTTATATGGTGGAAGATCCAAACGGTTGAAACAGGTCTACATCAAAGCGGTCAAAGACAAATACACTAATACGATCCTGAAGAATAACTCACATGACTCTTTGGCAACTGAGATGGGTCACCTGATTTCTCAATAGTAAATCTACGAGGACCATCTGATCCTTGGAGATCCTTGAAACCGTTGACTGGAATTCTAGATGTACCCGTCGTAAATTGTAACAGACGTGACTTTCGCTCTGCTGGCCAACTTCGTATACATTTCCAGAACCACTGAATGACTTCATCATTCATTTCGTACCCACGGTAATCGGTGTATTTTGCCCAGTCATCAACATCAATCTCTGACATACCACCAATGAGCAACTCAAGTTCTCGTTCATCAAAGACGTTGATGAGTTCCTGGGGATGAGCTCATTGAACCCAGACATGAAAGCCTCAAATTGTTCTTGGACACGTTTGAAGATACGATATTCGACGACAAGATCCACGTATTCCTTTTTGTTCTCGTCTGTTACAGGAACATCGGCACCTCCAGGCTTGAGATCAATCGTGACCATCTCGCCAAAGCGCTCCTCAGCAGTAGTGAAAGTTTCATCAATAACATCCTCTATGCTGTTATCACTGTTAAAAGAATGAATTAGGTCAGACTAAAGATGGATATGCAGATCATCGGGCTTACAGCATCCAGGATAACCCTCTATACAGTTCAGCATCCACACTTTCCAAATCCGCCAAGGTAACCTTCTTCTTAAGAATCATTTTGTAGAAGGAAACGATGAAGTATGCATCAAGGAATCGCCGATGGAAGATGGCCAAACCAAGACATCGGCCAATAAATTTGAAATAGTTTAAGTGTTCCGGATTTACCCCCGAAGCTGGATTGATTTGTAAAGTGTAGTTGTCGTGTGCGGAGTACTCGAAAAGACAGTAGAAAGGCTGAAGTATACGTGAGTATCAGCAGCAGCAGTAGTGATCCAATCATGGACTTACATTAAACATTTCATGGGATAGAAGGAAAAAGAATTCTCGGGAGACACCTCCATAATCAAGTCCATCTTCCCCATCAAACTTAATCATTAATCGCTTTTTCAAATCACTAGGAGTCTGCCTCATGATTTCGGCGTATGAGTCTTCAAAGATATGGTTTCGACGAATCTTGATTTGACAGTTTCCGGGCTGGGCGCGCATAGCAGGTTGACTACGGAAGTAGATAAGTTTGCGGCGGAAATCACGCTTATACTGCGGTACGTTCTGATCCAACGAAGATGGAAGACGTGGGTCGTCCCAGGTAGTGGTTTTAGTGCTATAAATAATGTGAGAAGCAAGTAATATGAGAGAAATCTTGATACCTACTTATGGTCAACTGGAAAGGCGGAACACAATCAACTTTCTATTTATGATACGAGAAAGATGGATACTCACCGAAGTAAATCCGCGCGGTTGACGTGAGTCGCATTTCCCATCCTGACGGGAGGGGTCCGAGTTGAGAGATAGACTGAGGTTGGGCTTGGGTCGTGGATCCATTAGGCCCCAGCACACGGACGATAGTTTGACGACGAGGGTCAACCCAGGTGGTCGTTCGAGTCCTGGATATATTATCAATAAACGGACCTTGGAGAATCTAATTATATAGGAGGCTTAAGCTGAAATCATGACTTACGTATGGTCAACATAATATGCACGGCCTTCGGGAGTGAATCGTTCTTCCCATCCGGCCGGAAGGGGACCACTACCAGCAGTTGTCTGAGCAGTAGTAGCAACAGGAAGCTGACCACCACCACCAGCAACCGCAGAAGTTGAGCGATTGACGCTAGCTCCACTTGATTCTACCATGTCATCTGCAAGTAATCGCCGATTATGCTGGTCACGAGCCGCATTCGTCTCCCCAGCTTGAGCATTGTTGTTTGCTGCCTCATTAGAAGAAGGTCTATGCCAGGTCGTCGAACGAGTGTTATGATCAACATAGTACGTGCGGCCAAGAGGATCGATACGGCGTTCCCAGCCTGGTGGTAAAGGACCTATCTGGTCAACATGAGGATTAAAGTTGCGTTGAGCTACAGCTGAGGCATTTGCCGCAGCGCTTGCGGGCGTGGATACCGCGGTCGAAGATGCCACGGGAGTTGTAGTCCCAGGACTTGTCGGGGCACCGCTTACAGGCCGTGAAGGACTCGTTGCCTCAGACTCCGTAGTAGGCGCGGCCGTCGTAGTTGGAGAGCGCGTGATTTGAGGAGTGGGCATCTGCATAAGCGCCGGCTGTTCAGGTTGTGAGGTAGCCTGGCCGCCTTGATGACTAGGAGTTCTCGATAAGGAGGACCCAGAGGCAGACGTTGAGGCAGCTGCCGGAGAAAGTGATGAGGCAGAATCTTCCAGACCCATGCTGGAAAGCGCTGCCTGCAGGCCAGAGACAGCAGAGGGACCTGGGTTGGTGATAGGTTGAGACACGTTTGTCGACAGGTAGATTATGAGCTTTCCATGAACAACAAGGTTGTCATTAGACTTTTTCAGGTCCAGAGTAAGCATTTCTGTAATGCGTTCAAAAATTGAATGCTGTGCAGTACGAGTCCGATATCCGCTCACTTACCGTGCCCATCCAGTTCCAAGTCCAATACATCGCTAACACGTATATTTACAACGCCTAAGAATCCTTGGTCCCTCCTCTTGAACTTCCTTTGATCGAAGATTTGTACTGCAATAACTGAAGAGTCCCTTACGATCCTGTAAGTAAGGCATATGCGGGGTTAGTAATCCAAACAAGCAATGCTAAAAAGAAGCCGCCACGTACACATCGAAATTCTCATTCCAGTAAGGATTCAGAGTCTTTTTTATGACGCTGGTCGTGTGCGTCTGCTCCGCATCGACAGTTATTACTGCGAACGGGTCTGGAAGTCTGAAGACATCACGCTTGGACAAGCCATCCGCCGCAACAACTAAACAAGGGTTATTATCATTTAATACAATGTCAGAAGCTATGATAAGTAGTCACCTGTGATCCTGATCTTCCTTGTCCTGTCGTCCATAGGAAAATTGAAGAGTAGACCGGGTTAGAAACTGAAATGATTGATAAGAGACAAGGGTGATTAAACATACAAAGGCCCTGAAGACGGCATTTATGCTAGCAATTTATATCAAGTCAGTGGAAGGATCCGGTCCAACCAGAAGAGATATGATGCAAAGAGGAGCAAGTAGTATGTCTTAGAGTGTAACCGACTATGGATGGATGCAGGGTACAACCAAGTCTCACGGCAGTTCCAGAACACCGATTCGGGTAGAGCTAACAATTACTCACCCGTCTATGGCAACAATAGATAACTGTTCTCACGCCACCACTCCGTCTAATTCAGCTACCAAACTCGTAATTCGGTCTCAGCTCTTTTGTTCAACTTCTTCGTGAACATCATGCCCGAGTTCACTCCCCTTCCTGTCCCTCATATACCCTCGAATGAGGAACACAAAGACGTGAAGCTCTCAGAGGAACAAGAAGCGAAACGAGTCGAGGTATTAGCACATTTCGATCGAGATGACTACAGACTACCTGATGACGAGAAGGGGGAGCTCATGGATGACGAAAAGATTTGGTTGGTGAGAATTGGCATCCAAAAATAGAGGACCTATCTTTTGTGCCACTACTAATTTGGCACCACAGTCCAATGATTGTATACTCAGGTGCTTACTTGCAAACACACTTCAGCTAAAGTGGGCTGATGATTTACTATCAAAATTAGATACCTTCGTGGATCAAAGTGGGTTGTCGATACAGCCAAAAAACGCTTAGAGGACACCCTTAAATGGAGGCGCGAATATGGTTTATACGATGGAACAATCAGTGCTGAACATGTAGAACCGGAAGTAGGCTCAGTTTATCAGAATCATAATGTCAGCACATAATAATGCTATTCAGGCCGTCACGGGCAAGGAAATACTATATGGGTTTGATACCAAGGGGAGACCGGCTTTTTACATGATACCGAGCAGGCAAAACACAGATGAATCTACCAGACAACTCCAATTCGTCGTTTGGATGTTGGAACGAGCTATTGACTTAATGGGGCCTGGCGTGGAGTAAGTCCAAAATTAACCAGTACTCAAAAAAAATGAGGCAATGCTAATTTATCGTACTTTGAACGGACTAATTTTCTAGAACTCTCGACCTACTAATCAATTTCGCCGATAAAGCTAAAAATCCATCTTTGGGTGTTGCACGTCAAACGCTGAACATTATCCAATCTCATTACCCGGAACGCCTCGGACTTGCACTAATTATCAACGTTCCCATGCTTGTTAACGCCTTCTTCAAGCTCATCATGCCTTTTGTTGACCCCATTACTCGTAATAAGATTAAGTTCAATCCACGAGTTGTTGAGGATGGATATTTCACCGCGGATCAGCTGATGGCTTACGGTTGGGGTGGATCCCGAGAGTTTGAGTATTGTCATGAAAAGTACTGGCCCGAGCTGGTCCGGATGAGCGATGAACGTCGTGCACATATAAAAACTCGGTGGAGGGAATTAGGAGGCAGAGTTGGTACAAGTGAATGGGATATGAAAACTGGCTGGACACAGTTATCTTCTGAGACAACAATATCTGAGAAAGTCGACAGTGTACCAGACGTTGAAGTCGAGCCCGTCATAGTGGTAGCCCAATAAGCTATCATATCCCTAATTTCCGTTCTTTTAGTGTTTAGTATAGATATTTATAGACGTAATTAATCTACACCATAATAATAGTACTTTTGGGCTCAAAGTGACATGATACACTACTACAGAACATACGGGATGAAACAGACAAACCTAGAAAAGAAGATACATAACACTAACCATCCTAAGGTCATTTGCTCTGAGTAACTGTGTCAGAGATTGTTATGGTTATCATTTACTTGTAGATATGCTCACGTATGCAGCAGAGCCAAAGTCAAAATCTATTCCTGCAGCTTGTAATTTACGTTTTTTCTCCTCCTGACGCTTTAACAGGCGTCTTGTAACCTTTTCTTTTTCTTCATCAGACCGAGCCTAAAAATAGAAACACGTGTTTAATACTCAGGAAGCCAACAAAAAAAATCTTCACATACCTTATTTTGGTGCAGTCTCTCCAATCTATTCGTAGGTACCCTCCGGAACTTGCGATTCGCACCAATCCAGAGCTCAGGATGAACATCCTCTTTTGGTATGAGTTTACATCTTAGTATATGGCCCATAAGAAGGTAGTTATCCATGGTTTCTGCTACGATCTCTGCCACAGCGCTTGAAGCCATTTCAATGAATGCGTAATGTTTTGAACGTCCTGTCTGTTTGGCATAATTTTATGTAAGAAAGGCGAACACTAAGGGTATATAGACATTTATTCCAACCTTTTTATTCCGTGAAAGACGCAAACGAGTAACTTCCCCAAACTGAGAAAAGTATGCCTTCATTTGGTCCTCGTAGAACCCATGAGGTATCCTTCCAAGATAGATCACCCCTCTATCCTCAACCTAAACCGAAGGGAACTATATAAGACCACTCCACGAGTTGGTGGATGAAAAACATTTATTTACTTACGGCCTTTCTCTTTGCTCTTTCCAGTTTTCTTGCTACACTTGTATCATCCTTGGCTACAGTAGGAAGTTTTGCGACGTCAATTGGGGCACTATCCACGCCGTCATCTTCCTCGTCAGATGAATCAGACTCAGACGAAAACCCATGTAAGAGGACTTCCTCCTCTGATTCACTCTCTTCCTCCTCTTTCTCAGCTTCAGATCCAAGTTTACCAGCCTCCACCTCCTCTTCAGCAACCTCCACTTCAGATGACTCTGGAGACGGGGTGTCCACCTTCTTTAACTTCTGTGAGGACAGTTTTTTCTTCGTTGCAGACTTTTCTTCTTCCGTTTTTGACTCCACCTTCTTTCCTGCGACCCCCTTCCCGTTCTTCTTTTTCCCCACTACTCCCAGCACTTCAGAGTTTCCAACAGAATCAGCTGCCTCAGCAAATTTTACTTTTCCTTTTCCTTTGATCTTCTTCTCCTTTGGTTCTCCTTCATTCTCGTCACGACCGATCGATTCAGTGTTCTTTCTTTTTGCGGGTACAGCAGAAACAGATTTTCCGAGAGCCAAAGGTGACTTTTTAGTTGTCGCTGCTTTTACAGCGGGCTTTGCAGCTACAGGCATGACTGAGTTAGAGTTTGGAAGAGAGTGAGAAGAGTTTGGTTTTTCGGATCGAGGTCCCAGGCCTTTGTATGCCAATCAATCCCTTTCAGTTTGTTTAAAATAAATATTGTATTACGTAACGATGACTTCCAATCCTAATCTGTCCTCGGATGCACTTACAAGTTAGTATAGTAAAATAAAGTAGACTTATTTACGGGGAGTGGCTACGAACGTTTGTACTACAAATAAAACATGCCTTTAACGAGATTTTTCTAATGACTCTATGATATTTGAACATGAAATGCGGAGAAACTAGTTTTACTTGTTTTTCTCAGAGTTTATTCTTTACATTTCACATGGAGAAACTGAGTTCAATGTATTTCATCATGAAAATCTAGTTTAGGGAAGTGGTAGCATTAGTCCCATTTCATATTTGAGAGCTTCCTAACTAGTAGAGATGTATAATTAGCCCACTATTCTGCTGGCCCTTGATGAGAAATAGGATCATGAATCCGCAGCTCATATATGACTGACTCAAGGCACTCCTTTCTGCAAAGTTCTAGCCCAAAATACTTAAAATAAGTCATCAGAAAGGTGATACTGATCAAAGAACTTGATGAACTCACTATAACATTTCAGAAATCCTTTCGGCCGATACACGTGCAGTCTTTTATGTGTGTAAACTGTCTCTATGCTATTTGACGCTTACACGTCTTCAACCACGATTCTTTCTATCACCAATAACAACTTACAGACGAGCAACGTTTATGCCAAGTTGATGAAAGATACTGTTGTACTCCTAAAGATAATGTGAGCTACCTGCATGCGCATCTACGTTGTCTTGACTGTCTGTGAAAGGCCTCGGTAATGCCGGAGACGCCTATGAGAAGCTTAGATGTTTCTCTCGTCGTTTAGCAAGAAGCGGTGGGTGCAATAAAAACAACAGTAAATAAATACTGATAATAGCTCTTGCATTATACAATGGCGTGATTAGTGGGTACGAAGGATGGCATAATAATCTAGCAAACTTACTTTCCTATTATTAGTTCGGATTGGGCGAATGAACACCATTTTTTGTAGAAGATACGACAGCTACTTCGACTTCGTAAAATTCAAGGGGACAGCTAGTAGGGAAGCAAAGCGGTTGGATCATGAAAGGCCAACTTTCCGGTTGACTCAAAATTAGGCACGTATATTTTCGGATCTGCCTTGAGGTGAGTTCACCGTTCAAGAGAACTGGCTTTGATACAGAAGATGTGGAGACTGTGTCAAAAATTTTACGTGGCAGAAGTTAGCAGAGTGAATCCTACCAGGAAGCAGTAATAAAATTGGGGGAGGTGCTGGTACAAAAATAAGAACCCACGTTATCTGATTAATTTCTCGGAAAGCCGTGTAAAAGGAGAACGGGGGAATATGGCGGGAGAATTCTCAAATCGGTGGTCATGTTGCGTGATCTATTAGTTCGTTGCAGTAAATAACTTCGTTATATGTTGTTATTCTTCAAAATTAGGAAGAACATTGGTGTTCACTAGTAAAAGAAATAGAGGCGAGATTCACTAGAATGTACTATAGGCGACAAGCATGTGTATGCTCACCTGTTCACAACTCAGACATTGATACAGCGGCCAGGAGCATGGTCTATGGGTTCTTGCCGAAATGAGTCCTGAAGATGTGGAAAGGAAAAAATATAAACGCACCAAAATAGCATAACACTGAGCTATATTTAACGTCCCTATTAGTGGACCGATGTTGGGCCCATATATTTTAAGCAATGTAAGAGTGGCTTTCAGAAGAGCCTACATCCTTCTATTTTAACACACGAAGCATATGCTTACAGGGTATTATTCGTTTCATGGGATTTTTTTCTTTCCGTACACATGCGGGAAGCATAGAGCCGTGAGTGTACAAAAGTTTGTAGATCCGGATTGTGCAGTGTACGCCACTATTAAGACATTGGTGGTTTTATGGTGTTGCACGGATCTCTGGCCTTTGAAGTGAAGTCTTGGAAATGTCTTAGGAAGTCGACTTCAAGACAAGGCGCCCAAAGTCTTCGCCACAAACCCGAAGTGGGTGATATATGTTCATGGACCAAGACGTTACCATGCTATCCACATCAATTTGGAATACGAACTTCCTTGATTGCGGCCGTATGGCTAGGGAAGTATGCAACTCGTACCGGTTTATGTAATTCAGTTTTCTTGATTTTTTGAGATTGAGTAGACCATGGGACCTGAGCAATACATGGCTTATGATGTATTAGACCTTCGCCGACGGGGAGACGGGGCCCACTTGAAACTTATTAGGAGTACAGGTTGTATTCATATGAATAGAAGAACATTTCGACAATATATCCGTCAGTGATGAAGTACATATAAAAAGACAGGTCAGCATCCTTCATCAAAGGGTAAAGTTCGCCAAGAGGAGTAACTTGTTCCGAGAAGCTTCGGGCTATGCGTCTCACACTATGAACTTTCCTAGGGAAGATCACGATGGACTCATATTTGAGGGTGATGACGCGCTCTGTGTTGCAACTAATACCTGTATACTTGCTCGAAAGACAATTGGATAGAGCAAAGATCAAAGTAAATTAATGGATGTTCTTAGAGTTGTATGGACTGGGGTGATCCGAGATCTGTTGGCACATGATCAAGGAGGAAAGTGCCTCAAATATGGATGGTAGCATACGTTTTGTTCGCATAAGATCTGGCTGGGGTAAGAAAGATGGTCTGGCCAACTACGCTATACGGGTCTTGTGAAGGGGGGAAGGAGACGTAAGCGCCTAAGCGACAGGGAAATTATGTGGGGGAATACATGTAACAAGAGATCGCTACAAGAAATCCGGGGATTGTGCCAGATGATGCAAAAACAACGGGAGAATGTGTTCCCCGCTGAAATTGGAAGCAGATCGAAGCAAGCCGTTCTTATATAGACACGAATGCGCCCTTGCCTCGGAGAGTGTACTTTTCTGATACTATACGATATAAAAAGACTATTCTTGGAAAATAGCCATAAAAGTCAATGTTGACCTTTAAAAAGATGAGAGGACCTGAGAGAAGAGCATCGGCCGAAAGAGTTCTGGTCGGCAAGGACCGAGTGGGATCTGCATTACACAATCCAGATTTCATCGAGAGCAACTCAGCTCGTGACTCTCGCATTCATATAAAACCTAGGTCCACTATGAACCACCACCATCCTCATCGCACGCACAAGTCATGTCAAACAGCTCCGTTGCTTTATCCTTCCCATCTGAACTCTTGGATCAAATCTGCGCTGCTGTCTACTACTTTGGCCAGCTTCCTACTACACCCTCACTTGATCCGTTTGTGATTGATTCTCAGCTGGTCCCTACCTCCCTGCCATCCTCATATCCATCTGCGTCTTGGTCCGAACCTGTTTCTCTCCGTACTCTCGCAAACCTCTGTCTAGTCAATAGCTCTTGGGCCGAAGCAGCTAAACCATGGCTTTGGCGTAGAATAGAGGTCCGTTTGCCTCAGAACTGGATGGCTTTTGTTGCCGTAATCACAGACGGGGAGGAAGAGGTTAATGAATCTCATATAGATAACTCGATAAAGCAAGCAGCAAATGCAATGCTAGCTTTCAACTCTTTCGGTATGCCCGTGGATGAAGAATCCAAGAAGAGAATCCAAGAGTCTATGCTTGCAGCTCTCGCGAGCCCAGATAGTTCTATACCTCCCGAGCTTTTATCCCCACCTGCATCTCGCGAACCTTCTCCCCGGAGGCTTAGGTCTCAATCAAAAAGCCCTGCACGTTGGAAAATAATGCAGTCAATCAGTAATGCCCTCAGGACTGTCGCAGAGCAGGATGGCTACGGATTCTATGGTAATTACATCTTTTTTCCTTTAAGCTGTTCATTGTTCTCACTACGGTATCTAGTTCCGGTGCCTCAAGATGTCCACCCAGGACGTCATGTTCGCCGAATTGATTTTAGTCACTTTCGGACTATCGGAATGCGTCGGTTAAACGGAGAAGCCGTTAGGCAAAGATTCGTAACTTGCGAGCGTCTAGAGAATGTTCTGAAGGTAGCTTGTCTTTCGTTTACTCACAATAATTCAATGAGCTAAATCTAGTATGTCTCGATGTCGTACAGGAATGCCCCAATTTGACGTCTTTTGGAGCGACGGAGTACATGGATGGTGCTCTCTCTTTATCTGTTTTAAAAGAGCTTTTCTTAAGAGGCTCTCCCTCTCGTGGTCGGGGGCGTTCTTCACGCGGCAGAGGGAATGATAACGCTGAGGATAGCGACGAGCTAGATGCTGAAAGGCGAAGGGAATGTAAGGATCTTCTGGCAGTCGACTTTACAGGCTGTGTCTCGGCAATATTTTTCAGTGCCTTGAGAGAATTTGTCCTATCCTATATCAGCGTTGAGGATTCCTCATCTAGTGACGATGACTCTGGGCGTGGTACATCTCCGCACCGTATGGCGCGAGAATCCCTACAATTTCCGGGATTACAAAGACTTGGTCTACTTGGTGTTAAAACTATCCAACCAGAAATTTTACACCCGTTTGTGCTTGCATTCCCTTCTTTGACTCATCTCGATCTTTCAAGCACACGTGTTTCCCCGGCTCTTCTAGAGGCGTTGGGTGCGTCGGATACTGTCCGATTAGAAGTGCTGGCTTTAGCTCGTTGTACTCGTCTGACGGGTGACTCTATCACAGATTTCCTCATCAATGGTCGTTGCACTCAAAATTTGAAGCAATTAAATATCTATGGCGATGCTACTTATCTATCTCCACTCACAAGTGAAAACTTGACTCAACTAATTACTTTTGCACCATGCTTTAGATCTGGTGCTCTTGAGTATCTCGACCTATCTAGTTCCCCTCTAAACGCTTCTCATTTAACAGCATTCTCCGCTCAACCGTGTCTACGCTCCCTGGGTTTGTCATATATCCCAAGTCTCCCGCTTCGGGCAATTGCAGACTTCCTGCGTACTCGTGCTCCAGCTGTTGAGGTACTCACTCTAATTTCCACTTCTCCGGAGCTTGCTATATCTGCATCTGGGAAGTTCTTTAACGCAACGATGGCACTCCACACACTGCTTATTCAGCCTCTTTGTATGCCCCCATCTCACCTCTGCTTCGGTCTCGACCCTGTCTCTGATGCACTTGCTGCTCAAGAGACGCCGACTCGTCTTCGTGTACTCGAGCTTTCAATGCCACTTCTTAATGGGCTTGGAGCAGGTGCAGGTACATGGAGAATTATTCGTAGCAAGGGTGGCCGTGCTTGGTATGTAGACGTTGCTAGTGGCTGGTCGACGGAAGCAGAACAAGCAGAATGCTCTATTCCTAGCACGTTTGACTGCGATGGTGCGTCATCCATATCATCATCAAAGTTTGGAAACCGTGGAGACCGATCACATGTACAAACTCGGAGGATGAGAAGAGCACTACCGAAGGAACATCCATTACGTGTTACCCTCGAGAGGCTCGCTGATGCTCGGGGAATGTAAGTAGCGGGATGGGCTGGCATTCGCGTAAGATGGAGGTGTTGGATGGCGATGGTATGTTAGGTCAAGAAGACGGCCTATACGGAGCCGTTGCCTTTGCCTACCAAGGTTAAAAATAAACTCCAAGCCTACATCGGATCTTGCGTCTAGACCTACCGCCTTACCTTCAGCCTTCTTCTCTCTAAAACAGAACAAAAAGAAAACTTTATCTGTTTCAAAAGTAAAACGAAACGGAACTTAATTTTGGATTTGTATTGACGTGTCTTATTCATCTTCCCTCTTACACCTTTTTTCGATTAATTTATCAATAAGTTTCAGTTTCTACTCTACCCTAAACGACGCAATGATTTTTTCCGCACATGTTTCTATACCACCACACTTTTCACCTATGCTTTGTTGGATTTATTCTTCTTCTGATCAGCTCATCCTCGGCTCTATCTCTTTGCTTGCTTTCAATGTTTGTAATTGCTTAGTTGGAAGACATTTTCTTCTCTTTTGGCCTTTGTAATAATGCTATTATGTTTATTGATTTTATTGCTTAGTATAACAGTTTCTGGAAAGTTCCGATCGTAGAGCTAATCAAATGAAAACTCTCGTTTAGGCAGTTCAAAAAGAAATCACATGTCTAACATGTCTTAATAAAAATTAATTCGATACAACACGTAATTACGTTTTAGTGGTATGCCTCTGGCATTATAGCATTCTATATTCAATTATATTGCAACATTAATGCTCAAACGTTCAAGTTAGAACTTCTTAGGGTCATCGTACAGTAAGGCTAAGATGCGGGATTCCCAAAAAACGTATTCTCTTCCTCTTTTCTATTTTCGTTCTCTAAAATTACAATACAGCTCTAATCATCTTCGTTAAGTTGCATACAAAAAACAACATCAGGATGCCTTATCACCATTAAAGTCCGAAAGATAGTACTATATTCATATAAAAAAAGGGATAAAATCATTCTCAATCAAGCTAGTAAATCATTTGTCTATCCATTCCTGATCAAGTCCCTCACTGCATTTCATTCACCCGCAATCCGATGTTTGTAAGTAATGCGGCTCCGAGCACGAAGCACAGCACCGTTGGACCATATTTATCATAGTACAATCCTTCTGCGTGCCTCTTGCGCAAGTTGTAAGAGCGATAGACAAATATGATCGCACTATACGCAATTGCCAGCAGAGCAGCCAAAGTGAACATACTCGCCGCAATCAGCCCTTTTGTGTCGTCCGGTGGTATGAAATTCAGTAGCGCAGTAGAGATTGAGCCGATCAGAACCCCAAATTGAAGCCATTTCTGTGTTTGAGATGATAAAGGTGAACAAGTTAAAACCTGAGAGGTACGATATAGAAAAGATTTATAGTAATTAAAGCTCACCAAAAAGGTCCTTTCGGACGCAAAGTATACTTTAGGTTCTATCCTCACAGGTACCGCTATCCGCTGACCGGGTGCAGACTTCCAGAACCTCACGAGTTCCCTATCATCACCATCTACCCTTTGCCCCTGGAAACTTGAGCATTATCACTATCCGGGTCATCAAGAGCACTCTCGTCCGGGTCTTGTTCAGATGTATCTGCCAATCTCTTTTTGAAGGTTTGGTCGAAAGCCTGCGAAGGTGCGAGAGGGTCTATAGACAGTGCACGCACTGAAGCATCCTTTACCTTCCCTTGTTCTCGGGTGTTTTTCCTCCCACGAAGGAACGGGACTCGCTCATCATCCGCAGAATATTCATCTTCATCAACTGTGGTATCATATGACCGTCGGGAACTGTGTCCTTTTGCTGCTGTTTCTCTGCTAGCGCTCTTTTGCGCTCTGCAATTGCCTCCGCAACAGCTTCACCACTTAATCCAGCTGCGTTTCCTTCATCCTGTGCAGGTGAGTATGCCATTTCTTCATCTTCCTCTCCTTCGGAGTTTGGTTCTGCATATGGTTGGAGAGGCTCAAGCTCTGGTGTCTCTGGTGTTGTAAGCTCTGGTGTTTCGCTCACTGATACGGAAGCACTATGAGATGGTCTCTCAATATGTACCTTCCCAGTATCTGGTTTCAAAATATCAATGTCCACTAAAGGAAAGGTATTTATATATATAAGCATTAAGGTCAAAGAAAGGGAGGGGGGGCTTTACTTTGGGGAAGCCAAAAGGGTACGAGGTCAACACGATGGGGAGAAGCGTTGCACATCCATGGATAAATTTACTGTGCAGATGCGTTTTGAATTTAAGTTTATTGCATCAGTCAAAGACCTTCTCGATACCTACCTAAATTTCGGTACAGCTTCTACGAGATGAGACTGTACAAGGTCCGTGACCCATTGAGGTGGCTCCTGCCCGTACTGAGTTTGCAACTTTACTTCAAGCACACCGTATCTGCGATGATTATGTTAACGACCAACTAACACTACAAAACCCTACTTAGACCAACTCACTTGAAGATTTCTTTATCCTCAGGAGGTAACTGAGGGAAAGGATAATCAATGCCAATATCCATACGACGCCAATTGTCTCCTGAGCGCACGCGTCCGTCCCAGTTGTCTTCTCGCACCATTGTCAGTTCTGTATCCAGTGAGATACGCACGCGTGCGTCCCCTGGTAGTTGAAAAGCTGTCCTATTATAGAAGGATCGCATGACTAAAATCGTCACGTTCGTTAACCTGCTAAGGAGACCAAAAGTTTGTCATTGGAACATACCTGGCTTCAGCTTCCTTGTCAGTATAGCGTATTGAACTTCTTTTGCCAACTGGATCATTGACTCTACTTCCTTTTCCGACTTCTTACCCTTCTTCACTAACTCTTTGAATTCATCATCCATGATATACTCTCCTCGGAGGAATGCGTTGACTTTATCTTCCTTTATCGGAAACCGTGCCTTGACGGATTTCTCCCCGGTCCAGTCTTCACGATGTGTTTTACGTTCGACGAATATCTACAGAGAATCCAAATAAGGTGTGTAAAGACTTTGCGTTGATTATGTCACTCGCTATTACATACCTGCTTTACATCCATGTCACCATACCACCGCAAACGGATTGCCTCAGCACCTTCCGTCTTTTCAAGACGGCCTAAGTAGAGTTCAAGATCTTCATTGTCGAAGTAGATGGACGTGATAGCTGGGTATAAGGTCAGACTACGTAGTGTGTATGGATGGTGGGGGAAGACTGACCAGCATCTTTTGGCTCAAAATCCTTTTTTGAATCAAATACTAATGATAGCTGATCAGTGATACTTCTATGATTATTTAGAGCTTAATGTGTACCCAGGACAGGAAGATGACGAAGGATTGCAAGTTTTACATGGACAAGATTATCGGGATGGACCTAAGAAATTATCATACAATGTTAAAACTGACACCGATATGGTAAGTGGTTTTCCTCACCCAATACTTTGTTGTTTGCCGGACGAAAGCACTTTGGTTTCCACCAGCACTAGAATCTCCTTGGACAGGGTGGCCACGAGTGCGAACGAGGTCATATAGCTTTGAGAGTTTGACAATGAGCCTATCCCAATTATATTTATAAAACGGTCTTTTGTCCAAATAAGTGTGGATGAATGTCTCCTTCATGGGGCGGCCTGTTTGTTTCTATAATGAAGCATTAGTTCTCTTAGTAGTCCATGATAGAAAAGCAAAGTCATACATCATGTTTCTAGGAGCATAGATTATAATATGTTAGTACAATGAAACGGAATAGCAAGTAAAAAGCATCCCATACCTTTAATATCTTCATGAACCCAGTCAAATTGAGTTTAGAGTAGAGTGCAAGGTCATGCACATCTGCGACAAGCGTAGCGACTTCTTCCTCCAACCATCTGAATTGTTCTTCGAAAGTGCTCTCACTCTTTGCATCAATGTCACTATCGTCATCCATGATTAATCCCTCTTCCAGATCCCTTTCATTCACGTTCTCCTCACGGTCTTCTGAAACCAATAACCTCTCTGCTTCGAGCTCGTTTCTGTGTGCGCCCTGAGAGGAGCCTGGTTCCGGAGCGATGAATTTGGAACGATAGCTTTCTTCTTCTTTCACGAGACGCATGACATCGCTCTCTGCCGTTGTAATGCGACGAGCTAGTTCCGTAGTTTTCGTCTTCTGAAAGTCATGAATTTTATCGAGTTCATTCTCCAACATGTCCATGAACGCATGTTCATCGGCATCGTTCCAGTTATGTGAAGTCGTTCTTGACTGTGAAAGAAAAGGAGAACGTTAGAACTATCCAATCGAGAGCTTAAACGCGCAGCCGTCAAGTCAACATATGAAATCCTCGTGAACGTTAGGTTATTTGATATTGGAGATTGGAGATTGTAAGAATGTGTTTTATACAACTCCTTTTGGACATTTCCCTGAAAGATGCACAAAAAAACATGGTGGCTTACCTTGAGCTCACGTTTGAGCTTATTATAGTCTAGGTAGTATTCCCTCCATTCATTGTAGAGGTCTGCCTGATAGGGGAAATGAGAATGAGTAAATGAGAAAAGGCAAGTACAAAAACCGAATGACGATACATTTATTTTCCTTCCAAATTTCATGAGACTCGCAACTGAGGAAGAAGAGGAAGACTGAACGAGAGAGAGAGAAACGATGATAAATAAAATAATAAAATATAAATTTAAAATGGTATATCCATACTTAGCACCTCTAATTTAATCAATTTCGTATCCGCCTTGGATGAACGTGCGTCAGGGTATCACGTGGGACCTCCTTGTCATTATACAATTATAGCAATAATAATTATAATTCAATCATCAATAAAGTGTATTTTTTTAGTTAGTAATTCAACAAACACACAAATTATACTATCATAATTATGACACTACATCTATCGGTCCATTCACGTCTCTCATATCTATCTCAAGTTCAGATTCTTAAGCTTCTCAACAAGGTTATCATCCCTGGTGCTAGTCTGCGTCCCTCTCGTCTTCGAACTTGTGTCACCGCGAATGAACCGCTGTTCAGTAGACGACTCTGTGTTCTTTTCGTGAGAGGAAAGTACAGTGTTTGACCCACTTAATCGCAATACAAAACCTTTATTTTTTGGGACGGTGCTAGTAGGTTTCTTGATCCTATTAGCATTATCCGTTGACTTTGGGGGCAATGCTGCAGCTGGTTTCTTGCCATTAGGCTTCTTTGAGTTCAAGTGCTTTTGAAAGTTAGGTTGCGAGGATGACATCCTTGATGAGAATAAATTTGGACCAACAGGGCCGATGATCCAAAAGAGGGTCTATATATATTAAACAAGATCTAACCAAACACATTAGAGTGTCCTTTGCACCATCAAAGTTTCGTTGTCTAAGACAACAATATTGCGTTCTTACGCTTTCTACACGATTCGAAATTTTTATTCTCCCTTTTCATGAGCCGAGTCTAGATTTCAAAAAGCTTGATTTGTCAAATTGAAGGGCAAAGGTTTCTATCATTATGACATTCATAACATTCATATGATACAGTCAGCAAACATAATCATGATGATAAGGTTTGCTGTCGATTTATGATCGTATTGATAAGAAATTAGGCGTTTTCAATGTAGCACTCCGTCAGAATATCACAAAATTTGTTTACATATAGCTTATCTTGACTAATAATCTTTGCACACAAACGGTCCCTGTCTGGAAAACTTTTTTGGACATATATAACTAGAATGATGGGTGCGTACTAGGCTTGTATGATGCACGCATAATCTCAGTTTACACTTTCCTTAAATTATAAAATTATAAAAGAAGAAGAATCTGAACGCAACTCTAGATTGAGGTGCGATACTGTCCAGTAACCTCGGTTTTGCCATTTTTGGAACACGTCCATCCTCTTCTCCTTGTCTTGTGACACTCTGACCGATAGTATACGAATGATTATTGAGTCTAAGTAGCAGAACATAGGCATTGCTTTGTGGCATATGGTGTAGTTCAACATACTGCTTAATTTCATAGTACTGTGATTTATATGTGCAAAAATCGAGATAAAGTAAAGAGAATGATATTCTTATCATTAAAGTATCTGCCTTATCCTAAGGTCTCTAAGACACGCTATGACACTGTCCATTTACATATATCTACATCCTATATCAACTTATGAGGGTAAATTTTCGTCCCCTTAGTGTCATCCCCTGTACCGCCGGTGCTAGCGCTAGAACTGGTACTGGTCGTGGTTCGCTGTTTCCCAGCAGCTTTAGGTCTTGATGCGGCCGAGGCAGATTCAGACCCGTTTTGATGTTTTGTCCTCTTAGCCTGATCATCGTCACTTTGAAGTGAATTCGTAGCTGATCTCTTGAGTGGAGATTTTAATGCATATACCTTGGTATTCGCTTTTTGAAAGTCACTAGTTGCCTGTTGCTTGAGATGTGTATTCCCGCACGATTCCGTACGGAAAGGTTTGTTTTGTATGGGCGGCTTTGCCTGGTGTGGGCCTTGTGAATTACACTTTTCTAATCTTACAGTTGCACAATCACATCCGAAATACCTGTAACGCGCTCTCACACATGTGCATTGAGTTGAGGTTGACATCTTTGATGAGGAGCGTTTTTGACTATCAGGACTAGCGTTCTATGCTGCTTTATATTATTTCAATAGCATCTATTTAATCATTTTTAAGAATTTCCTTTGCACTGTCACTACCAAAATTTTTATTGTACATGGGAAGAGAATTTTGCATTCTTAGGTTTTTATAAGCTAAAATAGAGTTATTATGGGCTAAAGCTACAATACTCCTTTCATGCATGATAAATACCTAGAAACGTTCAGCAAGTTTGCTATTGTGACTAGGCGGCTCAAGCAAATCTAGTTTTAGAAAATTTACTAGTATTAGGACTTGAAGAAAAAGAGCAAAGGTTGACTTGATTATGACATAATAGTGTCTGTATAATTTACTTTAATTAATATAAAATGCAAGAAACTACATTGAGGTGGTTGGTTGTCGTCAATTTTATCAGTAACAATATACAAATTTAGCAATACCAAATGAGTGCATCCTCAGGGCGATTGGTGCAACTTAAACGTCATCAGACGGATATGGGAATAGCCGAGCACGAACTGTGGTCCGTTCAGTCCAAGTAGACGGTGTCATAAGGTGCTTTCACCCTTCGACAATGTCCAAGTCATCCCCAGCTGTCACAAATCAGCAACCGGTAGCGAGGCAGAGTCTTCGCCCTACACTTGCGCAGCAGGCGTCTTCTGACGATGAACTAGACGAGTTTGTGCGTACAAAAATCCTTCTGTTAGGCCTTCGGAGGTATGTTCATCCAAGATGTGGTTCTCAATTTGCAGCTTATACTGACTTGAAAACTTTGCACGCAAACGTTCTCCGTTCGGAATGATGTTGCCAAAATGAACTGATCATCGAATTATTGCATGTATGTCCAAAGGAGCGGGAAGACAAGCATACACCAGGTCTTGTTCGAAGACCTGAACCCGAAGCAAGCATTCTTCGTGGAGCCCACGACTCGATTAACGAAACACAAGATTGAGTGAGTTATGCATAGCTTTCTTAACACCCATCCTCCTAATGTGCATTACTATTTTTTCCCAGTTCATTCATACCATTAGAGTTCTGGGATTGTCCAGGCATTATTACGCCAGAGTCCCTTGGTGTCCCTTTATCACACTTTACGACAATCATATTTGTTATTGACATTCAAGACTCGTATAACACGGCTATTACACGCTTAATTCAGTTTATGGTTAATGCATTTCAACAAAATCCAGAGGTGAACTTTGAGATATTTGTTCACAAAGCTGAATCACTATCTGAGGAATACCGTTTAGGTAATCTCTCTTCTACCTTATCAAAAAACTGGTCGTCTGATTATCACTATTACTATACATAGAGAGCTATAAGCATATCCAGAACCGCGTTATGGACGAACTTGCGGACCTCGCTCCAATTAGTATCAACATCCCACACACGTATGATTCAAGTCCCGTTTCTCCATCAGACACCATGTATGACCCGATGCAAATTCCCCATGCATTTTACCTCACTTCTGTGTATGATCATTCGCTTCAAGAGGCGTTCTCACGTGTATTCGCGCGGATAATATCTTCTGGAGTCTTACCGCATATTGAAGAACTCTTGAATACCCTTCTAGCCAATTCGTCATCACATAAAACATTCTTGTTTGATACCAAGGCAAGATTCTATGTGGCCACGGATACTTCTCCGATTGATTTCACTACTTTTGGGCTTTGTTGTGACTATGTGCATATGCTAAATCAATTTGGAGACCTTTACAAGTACGTAACTAAAGGTGTTGCTTTTTGACAAAAACTCATTGGTTTACGCGCAGATCTGCAATCTCATCTCCTACATCACATCCCCGCCGGGTGAATATTGAAGATGATGAATCTATATCAGTAACCTCACCCAACGGATCTCAACCGACCAGTCCCAAATACTCGAAAGCCCAGAGCCCTTCCATCTCCGCTGTAGCGTCTCGCTCCTCTACGCCAAATCATACTCTCAGACCTAGTTCCGGCTCACAAATACAGGCACAGACACACTCACCTGGTCAAATGTCTTCATCAAGTACGCCGAGTCATGCTCGATCTCGGTCTAGTACAAATGCAAGACCTATAGACGCTGAAATAGCTGAGTTGAATTCGTCTGCGTCTGGAAATTTTGAGGGGAGGAATGGTGGATTGAATGGAAATCATTTCAAACAGAAGAAAACAGCGTTTCAACCAACAGCCACGGCCTCACTTTCTCCTCATCATACACTTGTTTTCCATTCCGTGACACCGAGATTCGCGTTAATCGCGCTTGTACCGACCTCTGTGTGGGAAACAAAACGTGGGCTAATAGAGTATAATATTGTTTACTTTAGGTGCGCCTCTGTTTCGATTCTGCTTTAGTCGTGACGATAGAAATCCGTTACTAATTTAATCTTACTCTGCACCACAGAGAGGGTGTCCAGGAGATTTACGACCTGGTACTCGAGACGAAGAGAAAAAAGATTAAAAAGCAGATAGAAGTCTCGAATACGAAGCCATCGTCTAAACGATAAATCTCAATGTCATTTATACCAAATATCTCTGAAAGAGTTTAATTCTTATCTGACTCTTTGCTTATTTCTTTGTTTATATGTTTTCGGGACACTAACTTCCTCCTTTTCCCTTACTCTATTTTTATATAAGTTTCCTAGTATACCTAATGTTGTTGCTCTTGCTTTACTTATAGATTTCCTTATTGTTCACAAGTATATGTTGTATCCGTTATGATTTCATTTGTATCTAGAGATGTTTCACAATTTACTAAAATTTGCGTTACTGATGATATCCCGTTGTGATCTTTTCTAAGGCAATTTGATAACTCCGCAGTATGAGACCGGAGAAATCTGTGATATGATACTCTGCTCGTAATGTTTCAAAGCAATCTGTATCTTGATTCCTTCTCAAAAATTGCTTGCGTGTGATTGATATTATCATTATTAAAGAAGGGAAGGTAGTAAAGTCCATTCAACTGATTTGTGGGATGGTATGATTAGGCCTTTACTACGGTTATTCTCGGACTTCATCGTGCCATTACTAAAACGTGAATAAGTATGATCCTTGAAATTAAGTAGTATCGCACATGTTCGTCTATACCTACTCAACTGGGTTCTGACTTAGTCAACTCCGATTTCAGTCGGAGCTAAAGTTTGGTAGTAAATGACAAAGATGTGAGACCGGAAGGTTGTGATGTACAAATTTATATGGATAAAATATCTGTATTGAGGTCGTATATGGTTGACCACAAGATAATTCTGCTGATCACACACAGAATTCAGAATACAACAAATATGATCTGCTTTACATTGTGTGATCATGCTAAAATATGATTTGGATCGAAGAGGAGAGTTCTCCCTAGTCGAATCAAATCAGACACTGAGACAGTATGGCGTAGCTGATAACGCGTGTCACACACTGTCACTCGCATCCAATGTTGGGACTTCTGACAACAATCGCAGATCAAGTGAACCGAAATATTGAAGTATAGCGCCCACAAGCCTTACCAAAAAGCAGCTATCAGGCGTGGTCGAATAATCTTGAGGTTTTAAAGCTATTTCTTACATGTTTCCATCTTGAAATTTTGTTAGCACTTACACAGTATGAATGTAGATATACAAAGTTATTTGCCAGTCTCACAGACGAAGGTTGAGTGACCATCTGAATCTGGATATAAAAATTTGATTTCCATTGTACCGGTACAAAGAATCTGTATCATTCAACTCACCCTGCTCGCCTTTAGTCAAAATAATTTTGATTGGTACCACGATACCTTCTTCAGGCTCAGGTTATTTGTAGAGACCGTTTAATTCTCCTTGATGGTTGCAATGCTACGATAACCGCCATCTCGCCCCGTTGGCCGGCTGTCAGGATCTTTTATTTTATTTCGAAATCTTTTTTATTCATTTATTGCTATTGGCCACTTCTCGTCCTCTGAATTAATGAACCCATCGGAAGGTTTAAATCTCCCTATCCAGTTGCGGCTTGTTCCAACGATGACACCCTGTGCGCGTTTAGGACCAATAACGTAACCGAGGGGGTGTAAGTTCCCTCACCCCGCTCCCTTCGCGCCCTTTAAATGGATCCTGTTGTTAAGTGTGTAACAATTTCTCTCTCCCACACCTTCTCCCAATGGGTACTATCCGCTCGTCCGGAGAATCGATACCTTCATCTGAAGGATGTCCCAGTACACATTCTCTTGCACCCGTAAGAGGACGCAATAACAGAAATCATAATAGGATAAATGCTAGCTCAGACATACCAGAGACGGGATCTATGCTAGTGGATTATCAGGGGAAGCCAGTTGTTATACTCAAAATATTCAAAACTGTCAAGCGTGTAGACGAAGTGCCTGAATTTACTGAAGGAGAGATCATATCTGGCTCTGTTGACCTTAATCTTTCAAAAACTGAAACTGTAGAAGACGCAGTAGTCTCTGTGCGTAGGCATTATCGTAATAGCTCATATGATATTACTTGTGATGAATTCTGATCCCAGTATTCTGACGTGTATTTCTTTTTTTACAGGTTCGAGGATCGATACTTAGTCAAGGAAAACATCAACACCGTAAGGTGTTTGTGGAAGTATCGGAAAGGATCTGGGAGGCAAGTGCAATAAGCAGAGAGGCCTGTTCTGTATCTTCTTCAGGTGTATGCAGCGCACAGTTGAAGGGGTGCTTTAGTTGGGCGTTTTCACTAAAGCTCCCGAATCAAGTTTTTACCGCGGAGATGGGATCCAGGGGACAAGAATCCTCAGAGCAATTACCACCAACAATAAATTTTCCTGACCTTCGATATAATATCGTGTATGAGGTAGTCTGCACTATAAAAGGGCGGAGAACTATGACGTAGGCTCAATCCTCAGCCTAATGAACTCCATGAATACTGATATTTCACTACTAATCATGAAACACATAGATTGTCAAGTCCATTCAACTACATTCCGATGATAAGAACTCCCCAGCTAGCATCAGTATCGGGATTGGATCGATTCAGTTCGAGCGAAGACGAATGGGAAGTATTCGAATCTTTCAATGTCAGGGGTGTCGCATTTGCCACCTATACTTGTGATATCAAATGTACTGTAGGTTGTTTCTACACTCGTATGAATAGCCGAAATTTGATATACATCACAGATCGCTTTATCGAAACCGTTGTCGTACAAGAGAGGAGGTTCCATTCCCTGTGTTATAGCTTTCGAATGCGATGATACGATTGTCTTAGAACTTATCTCATGTCCACAAGTACCGCGAGTTCGCCTTTGTTGTCACGTAGATGACACTATCCCTAGTTTAGAGACAAAGCTTTTGAGGATTTTGGATCATTTCAAGGTGGACAATGTCAATCAACGTCATGTTGCGACGTCTACATGGCGGGTGTTGGGTACAAACCCATCGATAGAAGATCGCAAAATCATAAACCTGATGAGACCTAGTCTAGATTTCAGCGGGAAAATCCGTCCAAAGATTCTCGTAGGAGAAATTCCTTTATCGGAAGATCTTATTCCTTCCTTCTCGTTTGGTACTTTGTCTTATAAGGTATTCATGTCTATCGCTAGTCTTTAACTTTAGAGTCATATTGCTGACTCGAGTTCCGGACGTACGACTCTAGTACGAAGTACAGATGCATTCATTCAAAATCGCCGGTTTTGCTCCAGAAGACGGAGAAAAAGCGATCTTTTTTCGTGCTGAAGTTCAAGTCACTACAAAGTCCTCGGTGTCCATCTCGAGCCGTCAAAGAAATGACTCATCGCCTTCAACAAGTAATCTGAATATAGCATCTTCATCATCTCCACCCTCATTAAAGCCACATCCAATCAAAGGTCTAGACTCTGTGCAGCGACCAAGTACGCATCGGAGGTCGAACACGTCCCCAGTTTTAACACTTCCCAATTCACTATCAACCCCACGATGTCCTCGCTCTAGAAACAAACAACTACAGGAAATCTCAGCAGTTCCTACACCAGTGCCGACTCCTCCGCCTAAACGAGATCCCAACCGTCTCATGCAACGTAGTCAGTCATATTACGATAGGCCGTTACCCAATCTCCCTGATGATGAATATAGCACTGGAAGGGGTATAGCTCTTCGGCGGGCAGTAACTGATGGATCGAGGCCCACCTCAAATGGGCGATGACCTCAAATGATATCCACTCACTCCCTGAGCATCTCACGTGCTGGCGTTCCAGTAAGAACATCATTCGGTGTTTTATACAGGGCACATACTAGCAAGTTTCCCCTCAGTCCGCACCTAACGCTATTCATATCTATAACAAACTACACACTCTAGCGATTCTTCATTTTTGTACATCATCTCATCTATCCGCTGATCCCATCCGTGGCTCAATCCGGCAACTATTCTTAGCTCTATTTTTATTGTTCATCAATGGCTGTGCTGAACTGGACTAAGATATTAGGTTTGCTGCTATCTTTATTCTGAGCCGGGGGTCAGGTGGTTCTCTACTGATGCCCTCAGGATGCGAAGTACTTCTTATTGCCATGCCTGCAATGGTTGTAGGCACCCCACTGAGGGTACAAAGATTACTTTAGGCCATTCTTCCTTCTTCCTTCTCCTCCTTGGGGCTTTCGGGGAATTTCATACTCCTGTTTACTACGGAATCTTCCCTCCTCCTTCTCTCTTTTTCTCCCATGAGGCCTTTTTTATATTTCTATATTCCTATATTTGCTATTCTTGCATCACACGTCTATGATGAAGATGATACTACTGCTGCGAATTTGTATTTCTATCGTAACTACCTACTCCCAGGAAATTGAAGGGCTTTACCGTGGGTTACTTTTTTCTCCCCCTGTATCATTGAGTTTTCCTTATTTTTTATCATTTTTCTCATCCTCTCTCTCCATCCTTCTGTTTGTACCCAGTAACGTTCTTTTCGCCTGATTTTCAACTACCCGTAATCCACTTCAAAAATAAAATCATTATAGGCTCTCAAATTACTATGTAGTGATGTATGAAGTATACTGTTCTTATCCCTTTCACTCTACCGGAAATTCTCTCAAGATCTTTCTTCTGTACTCACATTCTGTCTTCCTCATTTTCTTCCTATCCTTATTCTAACCTTCTCTCTCTCACCTGTTTCTCACATTCATCGCATTCTCAATAACGTAACTTATTTCCTGTACGAAAGGCCAAACGACAATTATCTATCAATCAGTGTCAATTCTTCAGTCTTCTAACGAACGAACATCAATCACCTAACGGACATATGATATTATTTGATAGATTTAACTATCCCTTTCCATATTTAAATTTTGCTACGTTTATGGCTTTGCAACTTATACATGTATCATTGTTATTTTAGACCTAATGTATACATGGACGTGTACTACACACCTCGGCAGCTATGTCTGCCCATCTGCTTCGACAGATGAATACACAAATTTGGATAAACAAACCATCATCTATCTATCTACTTAACTATCTACCTATCTACCTAACTGCCTCTTTACCTCCCTCTCACTATTCCCTCATCAGCCGTCGGGTATCTACCCAAAAGTCACAGCCGCTCAAGATCACATAAAGCTAAAATGCCTGTTTTGTACAATGTACATGGAAACGGGTTCCTCGCACTGCACAGAGAAAACTGGGTTAAGATAAGGACCACAAATGGCAAAAATCTATTAGGTTAAAGAACTATAACCTACAAAGCGTATATAAGAAAGTACTAATCAACGTATATACCCCCTAGATACTCATAGGCTAGTTTACGTATACGAACATTAAGTGACAAATGCAATGTGCATACATGCAAATCTGAGGGTTTTACATATATACAATATGCAATGTAAGCAAAGAGAAAGCGTTAAGCTAAAATTCAGATAGAGGCAGGGACGGAGAGGATGGGAGAGAAAGATAGATGAGAGTAGTGAAGATATCAAGGGAAGTAATTGTAGGGAGGAGAGAAAATTTATGATGCAGAGCAGTGAGGCAAGCAAGATTCTGTGATGGGTAAGGGTTATAAGTAGAGAGATACTGCAAGGGGGTTAAACTCCCCAAAAAGTAGGCAAGAAAACTCGTGCTATGATGTTCAAATTGTTATACGATTACAGGTAACAGAGGGCTTATGATGGGATATGGATAATTATAGTTATGCAGAAGAGGAGTATTGGATTGAGAGGATGAAATCGGAGTCCATAGTACGTAACCCAAGAAAGCCAGGAAAGGTTTCAGCAAGGAGGGCAAAAACGTATCGGAGTGGACTTTTCAAGAGGAAAAAAAAGAGCCAATACCAAAATGTTCTTGTTTTTTCGCAAGATGTAAGTTTGGAAAATCTGGGCTATAAAAGAAACGAAACCAGGCAATATATAGGTGATAGAATGAATAGATGAGCAGATGAAATTAGGAATATATATAAGAAATGAAGCGAATACATGCAAGGAGGAGAAGCTCAAGGGATAAAAAAAGATAATAGATATAAGCTGTGTGTAAGGTATCCGAAACGAAACCATAGACAAAACAGGGTCATACAACAACAATGCGCAAGGATTCGAACCGAGCAATCATCGATCGAAATGTGTAGGCCATAGCACGTCGAGGATGGAAAGTAAGACAGCACGATACAACAATAGGAAAAGGTAGAACGAAAAAAATTAAGATAAGATAGAAACATGAGATAGACCTAAGATTATGCATAGAATCACAAGCCTCTATACGAGGGAGGCATCTTGAAGATAACCACGGAATATCGAGTCACGAACTAGAGTAAAGATGAAAAGAAGCCCGTTAGTAAGTTGTCGAAACCGCATAAAGTAAGGACAGGAGGAAGAAGAATTCGTCAGAAACAATCAGCTTCTGTATGATGAGTGGTAAATGCGCATTAATAAACGAAACAGTGATACGTGATGTATCTTTGATAATGCTAGATGCAACGAATGATCAAAGAGATAGAAGCAGAAGAAAAAAATGTATAGCCTCTCGGTATCCATTCTTACGGAAATCACCAAAAGGCATATGAGTATCCGTGGCACTACCAAAAGGTTGTTTGTAATAAGGAAGTAGGCAACGGTGGAGAGAGCAAGAGACGGTATCCCCAAAGTGTCAAAAAATGGGGAAGGCGCTACTTGTAAAGAAAACGGATTTACCCAGGATGAAACAAAGGATCATAAACAACTCTTATCAATGTGCGAAAGAACCAAGCAAGTAAATGTAGATCGGGTTGACTCAAGTTTGCAAACATCTCTTCCCGTCCTTCAGCGGGAAAGAGTAGACTCCTCATGAAACTCCATGAGGAGTTTCAAGGCTCAATAGATACTAGTACAAACTCATGAAAAAGAAAGAAAGAAAAACAGGAACGCATAGATTTCGTAACGAAATGGAAGCAGTCAGTGCAAACATAGGAGAAAAATTACATACCATTCCTGATAACACTTTGAGTCGTACTTGTATCGACGACGCTTGTTTGATGGGTATACAAGACCCTATGTTCTTCATTGTTTTTCCGATGTACTTGTAAAAAGTGAGTTCGGAAGTAATCTATCACAGCTTCGTATGTGTTGGGTCTGTCGCCATATGATGGAATACTGTTCATAAAGGATGTTAGCACAATACGTATGATGAAGTCTAAGTTTTTAGTTGAAAAAGAGTGAGCTATCTCCTCCCTCTGATAATGTAACAGATCATGATACAGATACAGGATAGGATAGCTCGGAATTCATAGACGTTTATGGATCCGACATAGTGTAATCAAATCAGAAATGACAGAGGCATGTGAATTAGACGTGACTTTCGGGTTGAGCATAGATCCGTAAAATGATATGGGCGGCAGAAAAAAAGATGATAGAGCACCTCAAAGAGGTGAAAAATGTACACCAACGTATAAAAAAAAGCAGGTACAAAATCGGAAGAAATGGTGAAACATTATACTCACTATCTCTTAACAGCCACTTTTGCTGCTATTTTCTGCTTTAGGACATCCGTTTTATCTGTAAGAAATATTAGCATAACAGATCGATGACGTAAACATGAAGTTAAGTGTGGGCAGCAAGATAGCCCTGTTTCATGACAACTGAACATTGTACAGATATGCACAGCAATTGCCATATAATACGTGGGATAGCAATTTCCTATTACTCACTGAGGAATAGCACAAGATGCACTCTCTTTAGTAGTTCGTTTGAGCATATTTGAGTGAATAACTGAAGTGAATCATTGATGCGGTTCATCTTCGGTTCTTCTTCCAAATACTGCAAAATCAAACAATTAGTAGATGATCTAATTGAGAGATGTTTTCTGCGATCAAAACACGACATCATGACACAAGAAGATGGTGTGAGAAGTGTAATCATGACAGACACTGCATCGATTTTATTGACTAGATGGTGAATATGAAAAGGGTACACACCTGATCAAATGCGCTAACAGGCGCAAGGAAAATAATGGCATTTGCATCATCGAAGTATGGCACCCACGTATGACGCTGACCACGGGCCCCACCTACATCGTACAGATGCCACAATATCGATTTACCACTCACTTGCACAGAGAACTCGTGTGAGGCAATGCCCATAGTCTGTAAGCGCACACGGAGAATGTCGTCTATCGAAGGCGAATATTCTTTATTCGAGACCCGGTCAATACTGTTTAAAAAGCTATTATACAAATTAAAGGATCCCGATTAATTTACGTTGTATGAGTATGATAGAAGGATTGAAGTGAAACATACTGTTCTGCAGACTCTTGTAATCGGAGCTTTCGCTTATCTATAAGAGAGCGTACGGCTGGATGAGCCCAAAGAGCTTTAACATCTTCACGACACGCATATAACAAACGTTGAACGTCTTCAAGTTCTTTCTGTATAGCATCTCTGATCCTCTGTTCATCATCTTCTACTTCTTTGCCCTTATTATCTTCACTATGCCTCCTCTTTCTTCCGCTAACGCTCATCGTTGTTTGCCAACCCGTTCGCACATACACACCCCCACCGCGGCGTTTTGCTAACGCACCGACCTGTACACCTCCACTGAGACGATCTGCAAGCCCGGCTTCTGCTGACAAGAGTGGACTGAGTTTGAGTTTAAGGGTTGCGAGCTCAGTACGCGCTGCTGCAGATAGAGATGCTATGACACCTCCATCACTGTTGTCTACATCCGCAGCAGCAGCCTCGGCATCGGCATCCTGTTCATTACTAGTCTCTATGGGCGCACTGCTTGGACCGGCGATAGGAACGGCTGTTGAAGGGGGCGAGCTCGGCGTGAGATTTAGAGCATCTAGTGCCTGGAGTATACGTTTGATGTTCCGAACAACGTTAAAGAAGACTACCGGGCGCCAGGAATCTCGTTCTTCGTCGAGTGAAGAGGGAGCGTAGAATAACTGGAACTGTTTTTGGAGCGTTGATTTTCCAGACTCAGCCTGACCTAGGAGTAGAAGCTATCAAATGCGACAGAAGAAAAGCAAAGATTTGAGAATGGTCGATCAGTATTTGTTACAATCACAAGCAGATAAGCTTTTTGATGAAAAGGATGAAAAGAATGTGTAATGCGTGCGTGTGAGAACAGCAATGTTGTATGTAGTAAGTGCTAGAAGCATATTCCTAACATTTATGGGGAGAGGTGAAAATAGATAGTCAAGAGATAGGATAAGAGTCCCCGGCATGTAAACTAATTCGAGCACGTCATCAGAGACATTACTGAGGTTTTCCCCGGTAGTAAAGTAGAACTGCATTTACGCGTAAATTATGATCACAATTCAATCGAAGTAGTGATCTACGAGACAATGCCAGATCAAGACGTAGGAACCCACGACAGCCACCGAGGAGGATTCTAGTTTATAGTGCTATTTAAAAGTGCACACACACGCACAAGTGTTTCGCCTTTGCACTTGGCATTGAAGGCAGTTGAAGAAAAAGGTAGAGGAACGTTGGGGGATAGAATACGCACCTTGACCTCCATGTTATTACGCTTTTTGGACTCGCGTTCTGTTCTGATTTGTTCATCTATTCTGTCTGAGACTAGTTTTGCTTCAATTTCTGCACGAATACGACGTTCGCGTTCCTCGTCAGACTCAGTTGGAGGAGGTTTGAGCACGAGAGATAGAGGGTCATCGGGAGAGTAATTGTATAGGCTTGGAGTACGCGACTGAGTGCGGATCATGGCAAGGGTCAATAAGAAGAGAAGAGAGAGAGGGGATGATGGTGGTTTGAGAGAAAGGGGAGTAGATGAGATATGAATATAAGTAAAATAGGAAAAGATGGCGAAAAAATAAGAAAAAAGAAAGATTGATGGGGAAATATGAAGAGGAAGTGAGCAGCACCGCAGTTTCAGAATTATAAATTCTGATTTTATAAAAAAAACATGGGCAAACACATTAGGCAGATTTTAAAAAAAAGATTGGATCAATTAAATAACCAACAAAGATGTGAGACTAGACAGGAGGACGACCGATCAGACAGTCGTCGTCGTATCTCCTTATATTCATCATCAACAGGTAACCGTAGTCATCGTCAGCATTTGCCCTTAACGCGCGTAGATCATCTCCACCGTCTCCATCCACCCATGGTCAGTATATATCCCTCCAAAAATACCTTTCTACACATACTTTGTTATATGTCATGATTTTTCTTATTAATGATTTCGTTCAATCCAGTCTGTAACTCTCCATACAACTCATGGAGACATAAAAATCGAATTATTTTGTGAAGCGGCTCCAAAAGCTGCAGAAAACTTCCTTGCTCTGGCAGCCAGCGGCGCCTATGATGGTTGTAAATTCCATAGGAATATAAAAGGGTTCATGGTCCAAACAGGCGACCCAACTGGCACTGGAAAAGGTGGTCAGTCAATCTGGGGTGCTCCATTCTCCGACGAGTTTCGTGCAACACTGAAGGTACCCATCAAACCTTTGTTCATTCTTACTTTCTCTTCTTCCTCTTTTTCTGGTGCTTGTTCTTTGTACTCTGGATCGCTTCTCTACGAGCGGTTACCTCACTCTTCTATGTTATATGCTGTGTTCCAGATGGCTTGGTACCGCCTACACATTAACTATTGTGAATGATGTGATGTGCGCCCTCTTTTTCTTACACCTCTGCTATGAGCGACCAACTCGTACCACATCTACACTTGAGATGAGTTGTCAACTCACTGGATTTACTCAAGTGCGCTCTGGCGGATCATCTCCTAGCCATGTACCTCCCTGTTCCTACTTTTATATAGTTTCAACTTGAACGCTCTCATCCTTATACTTTACTCATCACCTAATGGTCTAACCGGCCGGATCGGACAAGTTGCAAGTCGGTGCTAACAAATCTTCCTTGCCCATATGTCCAGTTCAACGATAGAGGTATCGTCGCTATGGCTAACTCCGGCCCAAACACGAACAAGTCCCAATTTTTTATCACCTACGCCAAACAACCCCACCTCGATGAGAAATACACAATCTTTGGCAAGTAAGCACTCCAGACGCGTCCTTGAACACTACATATTTCTCGAACCTCCGTAGCTATAGTTATGACTATAGTCGTGAAGGCAAAAATATGTACTAACATAATGTTTTCCTTACTTTCCGAAAATGGTTTAGGGTTATTGATGGAGCGGATTTAGCACTGGACGCAATTGAACGTGAACCCGTTGACAAAAAGCATCGCCCCATAAAGGATGTGATACTGGATTCTGTTAGTCTCTGAGTCATTACTTGATTTGTTTCCCTTTTTTTAACCCACTTTCTCATCATTCTTCTGACTCACCTATATTGTGGCTTAGCAACTGACAGAGCTTGTCTCATCTTTTTATAGATAACAATACATGCCAATCCAATAGCCGATAGCACCCTCACTAAATGACCTTCAACACAAATAATGTATGATTTGCCTTTACCTGTCATTTCAAATTCCTCCCTCGGCTTCTTAAAAAATGCGCACTCAGCGGTGTATGTATACATATCCGTGTATGATCCTTGTTATTAAGACATCTGAATGTTCTTCTTCAACTTTACTCTTTTAAGATTAATATTTTAACATCAGTTTTCAACTATCATCACTATGACCACAACGGGAGCTTCTATGTACCGACATCCTTTCGCCTAATAATAGGCCTTCGCATCAGATACTTCCGGGTCTTGCTACTTCCTCCCCGAACTCCACTTCCAGTGACTTCAGTGTGCATGAATCCTGTGCATCCAGCAACCGAGCTACTTCGACATTCCCTTCCTTAATACCTACGGTTCCAAATAACGGCTTTTCTCATTGGATAATCACAACTGTCTATTCTAAGAAAAGGATGCTATTTTAGTTCCGCTATTGTTCTGTGCTTTACGTTTCCTGCACTTCTTTGCGTCTTTTGGGATCTTGTCCTTCTCCTTGTACTCTGTGCTTTATGACTCCTAACTTTTTCTTCCCTTCTCTGGTTCTCGTGTCGCCGCTTTATTTCAGTTTTATACGGTGCATTCTTGGTTAGTTGGTGGGATAACGTGATTGGAGCTGCCAACAACTCGAGACGCGGATAAGCGAAATGATAACAAGATTTCTTCTGGACTCTCAAGTTAGAGCTTGGAGGTGAAACAGCTTTTACATCAATCCGGGAACAATTGTAATCATCAAGGGCTTTACAAGTTCTCTGCATCCTTTATCTTCTTGACCCGCCTTCCGATGTTACAGGTTTCGACGGCTGTGAGGATGTACGGAATCTAATTCTGGTACACAGGGTTTTTGTGTGGGTGTGCTAGTAGATATGTAAGAGAGGTTACATGTACAGATATGAACTTCGGGACAGATAATTGCATACATATGTAACATCAATGTCGTAATATCTCTATCACTGTACTTGTATGTATGCAAGATTGTATAGCTAGCTGAGTAAGGAATCGGTTTCACGTTTCATGTGAGATCAACTTCGTAACAGATGTATCGTAAAAGAAATGAAGAAAAAGTGAGTTTCTCTACAGGAATACAAAAAGAGAAAAAAAAGCCTACCTTTCAAGTAGGATCAATAATACAGTAATGTAGTCAAAATACTTCCATGAAACTATATACCAGTACACTTCCGCCTGCTTAGTATCGTCCCCTCAAATTCTTGCGTATTCTCATGATATCATTAGTATCTAGATGCATTGGTCATAATGGTAGATCAGTAACGAATATGGAAAGTGGCAATGCATTAGATATAAATACATCCACATGTGGATATGATGTGGATATGCGATGTGGACACGTAGATATACATTATTTGTAAGATTGATTTTGAGCTTATGATTGAGGTATCTATGGCACTAATCACCGCTCGTATAGCATCTCCATTTTTAAAGAAGAGAACAAAGAAGATAATGAAGAGCGGACCCTCTTCCATAAACCTATTATCCACAAACTCACATGTACATGTACATGACTTTTATGTTCTGTATGAATAGCACTCCATCAAACCACCATCATTCTATCAAATTATCATACAACAATAAAACAAGACGAGAAGAAACAAAACAAGGAACGAGAAAAGGAAGAAAGTACTGAAATATAATTCGTGATGCTAAAGTTTTTTTTTGATATGTACTATGTCCTTTGATATGCATGTATGTGTAAGATGGGGATCCATAGTTCCGCATTCATCCCTATCTTTCCCGGGACGGATGAAAAAAGCCCCGAACGAGAATTGATGACTAGTGATTAAGGATCTAGGATCTTGAGGAGCACAGGAATCGGCATGACTGTGGATACATCAATGCTTGTGTGGATTAAGTTTACGAGAGGATGTCTAATCGAAGAAAAGAAGGGGGGTAGGAAAGAAGAGGTACCAAGAAGAGGAGGAAGGGTTGAGATGAGTCATCATTACTACCTCTTTCAAACTTTCCCTCACTTCAACGTTCACCTGTTCACTTGCGCATAAGCCCAACAAGCTCCTTCTGTAGCTGCCGTTGACGCCTGGCCTGTTCAAGGCTCTCCAGCGATCGTAAATCATGCACAACATCTCTCGTCTTCCCAAAGTACACATCCTGTAATAAGTTTCGCATTTTGAGCTCCTGTTCTTCGACCATGCGGCCGGTGTTTGTGATATGGGATGCTGCATCTGCTAGAGAGTAGTCTTGCTCGATCTAGGATTGGTTTTTTGTTTTTGTTTTTGGTTAGTTAGTTTTCTTAGTTTGCCAGGTAGAAAGTGAGAATGGTGCAAAATTAAGAGAGAAAGTGAATTATTAATGTTTGATATTATACATCGAAGACAGGTGCAATAAAAGCATATGGGACGGGGGAAAAGGAGGTGAAAGGAGGTGAAAGGAGGTACAAACCTGTCGAGTCATGCTGCCACTTAAAGTGATACTTCCCTTTCCAGCATTCTCTCCTGCCTCGCTATTACTATTAGGATCCTTTTGGACATGGGTTTTAGTCACGAGGTGAAGCATAATGGTACTCGTGAGTTTGTAGTGCGCATTCCTCCCGCGTTCCGATGCCTCGAAAACATGTATTGAATCCCATGAACCAGACGGTGCGTCAGAGGAGTTTGGGGATAGAACTTAAAGTATGAGAAGAGGAGACGTCGAAAGGACAAATAGTTGAATGGATAGACCGGTCAGAAAGGGAGATCATAGCAGAGGTTTTGAAGCAGAGAAAATGGATAGTGATCATTATAAAGTCAGGACTAGGATGTATGTGGGGCAAATCATGATATTGGAATTTCCGCAGATTTCATACCTTTTTTTAAGACAACTACACCTGCGAATCCGCCATCGTCTAGATCCCATAAATAAACTGACGAGACACCACCTTCGAAGTACCTACGGTTAAATAACAAGATAAGTTAGAGTGTGTTTCATGTTTTGTAATAGATAGTATGAAACGATCCCCCCTTGTCCTATATAGAAGTTCTACGAATTTGTGTACTTACATTTCTCGATAAGTATCAAATGCTTCATTTGCTGCGATCTCGAGCTTCCTAAGTTTTGGTGAAGGAATAGTACCATCATCTAGTGGTGGGTCATATTCGTTTGACCATGGTGACCTTTACCAATTTACGGGCCGGATAGATCAAGTATAAGAGAAGCAACCGGTAGAAAGCAGATTTGAGGTTATTCAGTAGCACAAGATTAGGAACAAGTATATATAGTATCAGTGGAAGTACCAGCAGGGTCAGACAGACAAAAACATGCATTTGCGATGTGATTGAGGATGCATTCAATCAGCTTTCTTCATCCAAGTATGCTTAAGAATTTGTGCATCACAAAACACCTACCTATAACTTTCACCATCCCGATTATAATCACAAGCAAGGTACTCTCTTCCAGATTCTCGATCTATCTTCAGTTGTAGCGGTTGGTCTACACTCCCCAATAGATCATCTGCATATTCCGGACAGATGTTCACAAGTGTATCGACGTTCTCCTCAACGTTTGTTGGCGGAAGACGACGCATAAGGTCAAGCATTGAATCTAGTAGATCTGCCATTTCTGTGAGTTGGATGCTAGGTCAGAATTTGATAAGGTGATTTGGGCAAGATTTATAGATGAAGAGAATATGATTAGCACTTGGTGTAGTTCCGACGTGTGATGCTGCAAGGCAGACGCGTAGCGACTAGCGGGATCGTCATGTAATGGCGTACTATTAATTAACATGCTAGTGTTCAATTATGAAATTTTTTAAAAACTTGTCCTCAGGGATAGAATTAAAGATCAAAGAAACGAAATCAATTCAAAGTAGCAGATATTTTTCACTATTTTTTTCTGATTTGTAGTACAAGTACTCATACATTGGAAATTCCTATTCTATGTAGCTCTAAGCTTCCTCAGCATAATCATTATCATGAGTGCATATTGTTCAAACTGGTCTTTTGACATGAAAAGCAAAGCCTGGGAAAGAACAGCTTTGGTAATCTGTGCACCCATACCCTATAAAAAGTTCCCTTCATGAATCGCAGATTCATTTGAATTGAATAAGAAACTAACTTACCTGATACCAGCCAGTAATACCCTGTTCCTTGAGAACCCGTGCTAATAACGCAACGGCACTATTCTGTTTTGCCTTCTTCTTAAAAGAAGAATCAGGTTCTGGGAGTTCATCTTCCCCATCACTCTCATGAGTTCCGGCCTGAATTCTAACTTTCGCCATGATATAAGGATAAGTAACCTGTAGGAAATTTACTGTTTTAGAACTCATAATTTCCTATACAAGATGCGCGCTATCTTGGTTTTGGAACTCACAATAGTTGCAAGTGTTTTGCTTAGAGCACCAACTAAGAAAGACTGCCACGGGGTCAGCCTCAACTGACCACCCACTTTTTCCTTTGCTATGAGCATTAAACTTTTCACGCGTTCAAATACACCATAGGTTATGGCCGGATTGATTGTAAGAACTAGCGACGGTTTGAGTCCAAGCCAGAGACCTGTTATCCCCTCTTCTCTTACAATCTCCCTACCAACCTCAAGGAAAGATCCATCATTGGTTCTATCTGCTATAGATATAGAGGATTCGGGATCCGCTACTGAGCTATAAGAAGGCTTTTCAGGAGTAACCTCAGAAGGTGAAGTAGGGGCTGGACCACCCTTCAGTCTTTTCTGTTTCCCAACCTGCTGACGGGTTGCAATAACAGAAACAGGAAGTGTGAATATCTGAGCTAATGCTCCTGCAAGTGCACCTAGTAGTAATTCCATTGCTGTAGAAATGTTGGGTGTCTTTGATCCTTTGGGAGCATCGCGGGCCAATCTCTTAAGGTACGCCCCCCTGACGATAGAGTAGAAGAAAAAGTATGCGTATTCTATCCAGGGCGACAAGTTAATCACACAACTATGCATCCCTTAGAAACATATTCTTACGTGTTGAGAACGTATTTAGCATACTTGCGCCAAAGCCGTTATAGAGATTTGCTGCACCCTCCTCCTTCAATATCCTCAGAAGCACTTGCAAGACTGAAACATCTCGTGCTTTTCCTTTAGAAGACGAAGTAGCTTGTATGCGTGTTTTCACGCTATACGATAAATTAGGTTATTTAAAATTTACTTCAAGTAGTACATACGTATCGAGAGGATATACAATGCTATATGATATGATAGGTCAATCCTAGAACTGGTGTTTAGAGATATGAAATTGACATACGCATTGCTAAACACTCCACCCAAAGCTCCAGCCAGAGCATAACCGAAAGGTGTAAGCTGTTCTTGAGACGTCACTGTTGAGCTCATCTTTCAGACCAATGGTGGAAGTGAAGGAGAAAGAGAAAATGCATGTCTCTATTGACTTTGGTCTCGGGAACGATGAGTGCCCGACGCGGCGCAGACATGTGAAAGAACTGATTTAAAGTCTCGTGACGGCGAATCAGGTTTCATCAAATACATGTATTATCGATTCAAAATCATTTGATTTTTCATATATTTCTTTATCTTACTCTATATCCTTTCATTGATGGAAAGCGATAAGTTCAATCCCAACTTTCCAACTACTCTCAATATCAAACCACTTCCTTTCGAATCGAAGGAGGTACCAGATACGTTCGGTTCTCACTTTCAACAAGGAGCCATCAGGGAATACGGGATAGCCGGTAGAGTGTGGTAGTTTCTTCCATCTTCTTTACTCATCGAATCGCCTGTGGACAATCATTCTGCCACTAGGGAGGCTGCTGAACTTCTTGTAAAATATTTCGAACTGTCCCTAGGCACCGAATGGCACTTTGACCCACCTTGCTCTTTGTTGAAGCCTGAGAATAAGACCTATCACACGATTGTTGAACTTGGGTCAGGAACGGGTTACGTTGGCCTCCGGCTTGCTGAAAAGCTTCTCCAGAATGAAAATCGGGATGACGTGCTTGTTCTAACGGATCTACCATATGTATGCCCGCTACTTGAAAAAACACTGGGAGATGAACGGAGTAGATGGCGTACTTCTCATCCCGAGATAAACGATACTAGTTTTGTTAGAATCTTGCCTCTTTCTTGGGGTGTTACTCAGGAAGCTGAACAGCTGTTAAAACTTCTTTCCGAAAGTAGACCGTGCCATGAAAGACGGCACCTGACACATATAATATGCAGCGATTTGGTGAGGTTTTTAGCACTCCCTTGTTTTTCTCCGAGTTCACCATCTTCCTTCAGGTGTACTTTCCACATCTTCTCCCCCCTCTTCTCAGGTCCCTACTTCAACTCACATCACCTCCTTTTGCAAGCCTTGAGAACCCACCAGAGATTATTATATCATACAAAATCCGTAGCCTATCAAAGGAGACTGCTTTCTGGACCGCTTTCGGACTATGGTTTGAGTTCTCCCCTGTTCTTATCCATGCTTACGAGAAGCCATCGACTGTGGCTAATCAAGAAGAGACAAGTACGAACTCCTCGGAGATGAAGAATTTGAGAATTTTTGGCTTCGATGAGGATTGCAGTTTCATATTTATCGCATCTAGGCGATCAGAATCGTTGCGGTGGTCTGTACCGGAGAATGATGAAGAACTCTTGTCAGGGAATGGCATCGCTGGATCTAATATCCCACTAAGCGATACTACGTTTGAGAGCCTGTTGTTGATGCAGATACAAGGTTATGAGAATTGAATAACTAGAAATGAGTTTGTACAAATCTAAAGTAATGTACAAAATACTATCTCGATAGATTGAGAAGCTAAAAAAATAACATCACAGATACATCTTCTCATACCATGCCGTGGCCTCATAGAACGAACAATACAAATAATATGATCGCAGAGAATGAATACAGCTACACCCCGAAATACGTTAAGGGTTTATTGGGGATATGAGTATAGTGGAATTAGGTCATGTTGCCAGGATACAGAAAACGTTCATCACGTTTCGCGTAATGTTCGTTACTTTGGTAATAACTTCAATGACAATTAGAAACACGCAAAGCTTAAGGGTATATTTATAGGAGATACCTAGGGGAATTGTTCTCCGAGACTCCATAAACTCTAGTTATCAAAAGGTCTGACTCAGTGCGCCATTTGACGGCTCGTTCTTTTCTTCACGTTCCCGGAATGTTTGCGATAGAGCACCGTTTCCCGAACTTTCTCCACGGGGTTTAAACGTCTGGGGCAGAGCGGCACCACCAGAACCGCCTGCACGTGCTTTGAAAGTCTGAGGTAGAGCGTCACCACCATCACGTTCTTTAATTGCTAAGTGCAGGTCCACGATCCCAGGCGTCAAATCGCGAATCTTGAAGGTTTGGGGAAGAGCTGGACCCCCATTACTAAGTTCACGTTCTCTGAAAGTCTGCGGTAGTGCTGGTCCCCCATTGTTAGCATCTCGTTCTTTGAATGTTTGCGGGAGCGCCTCCCCATGACCACGAACTTCAAGCACTTTTGAATAAGGAATGAAAGAAGTGATAAACGTTCTCAGGTCTTCTTGTGTACGTGTACAACACATGGAGACTTGACTCACTATCTCTGGCATTGTTTGTTATTGGGGCGGCCAGGCCCATAGCAAAGAAAGTCAAAAGGACCAGACGTGAAGCGAACATGATTTACTATGCGTCTAAGTACAAGAAAGAGAACAGAGAGGAGTAGGCGTGGGTTGACTCAAACACTCCAAAAGCAAGCTATTTATCTTCCCCGAGACAATTGCAGGCGAGTTAGTTCCACGGTATATCGGAATGATGCTCTGTTCCCGAGATGTACGAAAACGACCGCACAGCATATGTGTTGGACTATAGTCTCGATACTCAGGGCGTGATACCAATTTTCCCATGTATGGGGCTTTTAATGAAAGACCAATGATGAAAAAAAGGCTGTTTAATGCTTCGCGTTTATATTAATAGTTACGGGCTAAGCCGAAGGTTAGGAAGATTAGTAGAGATCGAGTACAATAATTGATGCTTCGAACGATCAAAATCCATCAGTTTCAACTAATAGCGTTAACTCCATAGCCCATTACAAGAAGATCTCTTAGAACCTCACAATGTTTTATATTTTCCCTATCTAGGCGGCCGCAAAGCGTCTACTAAAACTCGCGGTATGGTTTCTATGTCCAACTTTGTGGCGGTCGCTTATTTGGAAAATACTTGGCTTGCAATATGTTTTCGTGCTTGTCAATTGGCTGATCCACAATGTTGAAATAAGCGGTTAATGATCCTCATCTTGCTTGTGACTCGCGGTCCTTTGTTGTACATTGTAATGGAACTTTTCAGCCACTTGCATTCTACGGTATCTCACGGTACAAACTCATTTCCCTCGGGACTATCACACACATAATCGTAGAATAAGATATATACTTCCGAAAATATACTCTGCTACCATTTCAAGACTTATTGTGCTTCGTCATCTTTGATGAAGCCATTGCCTTATTCATCCTTAAAATCAATTTAAGCGGGAAAACTTCTATATTACGATTGTTACGTATATAACCGTATAGGAACCATGGCCTGTCTAGTCACATAACCGTGAATACCTAGTAGAAGCTTTCGGGGAAACAAAGATCTCTTTTGCATTGAAAGAAGTATACAGGTCCATGATAAGCCTCACCGGTCCGGATCCAGTCTGGCTAGATGCAGGGAAATTATACACCGTTCCACATGTACGAAGGCAGCGAAGTCCTATTCTGAACGATATCGCTGTTAAGACAATAAAATGCCCCTTTAAAAATAACGAACATATCAAGAAACGCTCGTCAGCGAAGTCTCATTTACTGGATGCTCATTGAGACGGATCAAGAATTACATCCGTGAATACTAAGCATTCTAGAACTTAGACTTTCCTTAATGATAGATAAGGTTTGGAAGTAAGTAACTCCTTAAACCTGTTTATCAATTAGATCGGCATTTACATTTGTTATTTGGTGGCTGATGCATACCAAAATTTCCGTAAGACCCGGCCGCGAAAATTCGACAGAAGTCGAGACCTAGTCTTTCGTAATAAACGTATTAGAACCCCATACACTACTATGCATATTACTCAAATGTTATCTTCGGAACTTGAGTCAGTATGTATAAGGGCCAAACGATGGGTGAGGGGGATTGTAGTGTCCCCCAACCCAAACTCTCCTTACATAGGCCCCTCCTGCTAACTTGATGGCTGCACTCGCCGCGGAAGGGTTTCTCATTAATCAATCCCCGTAAAAACTGTTTCCGGGAATGATGATCAACTTGTTAAGGGCTTAGATGGTCTTGAAACTGCGTGTGCTTCGGTGCAGGAGTTGCCGAAGGTTGACTTGACTCCAGGTCACAGTAATAATATCAGTATCGAAGAACTACAGATTCAAGAGGTAGAGCCGGAGGTACCTCGCCTTATCAAGAACTTGAGACAGGCATCGTGTTACCTCTCTCTATATATCTCTGGCTACAAGTAAGTTTGCGACTGAGAAATTCTTCCAGACGATAAGGTTGACTGATTCATGTACCATAGCTGTGGCGTTACAGGAACGCTACTTCCAAGTATCGAAAAGGTGTACAACCTCAATTATGCGACAGTTGCACTTCTTTTTGTTGCCTTTTGCATTGGATATCTTTTCTCGGCTTTTGGGAGCGGTAAACTCATCAGACGGTATATCCACTATGTTCCCAAGCATTTCAACTGCTAATAGCCATATTTATAGATTTGGTTTTGGCAAAGTTCTTACGGGTGCCGGGGTCTTGATGATGTGTGGGGTACGTTTTCTTGCTACATCTGATCATGGTTCAAGCAGTATTGATCATCTTTTCTCAGATCATCATCAACTGTTCGCAACTCGTATCGTTCCCCTTAATGTGCTTCGCGTTTTTAATCGTGGGTACTGGTTTTTCAACTCAAGTGAGTACACATCTTTTTAGTTTCGTCATATTTTTAAACGATAACACATCATAGCTTGGGATGTCCAACTCATATTTTGCAACTTTACCACGCCCATTATTGAGGATGGGTGTACTTCATGGACTCTATGGTATGCAATTATTATTGTGAGTCGAGCATATGATACTAATATAGTTGTGGAAAACAGGATTCGGAGCTTTCACAAGCCCTCTCATTGCAACTGTGTTTATCTCCCATGGTATCAAAGTGCGTCGCATATTTATATGTCTAGTAATTGGGGTATCAGTAATTTATAAAATCCTGTATTACCTTAAGTTAAATATTTTCTATTTTACTTGTCTTGGACTTATCATACCTTCAATCATGGTATCATACTTTGCGTTTGTGCATGGCACTGCAAGATATGATAAGCTACCAGACGAGATTGTCGTGGTAGTAGAAGACAATGCTTCTACGAAGAGGGAGTCAATGAGAGAAGTTATCACTCGATGGGAAGTTTGGATCTTATCCCTATTCCTCTTATTCTATGTGGGGTAAGTGAGATAGTGGTGACCAGTTCTTAATCCCGTATGACGATCCTGACATGTTATTTCAGCGCAGAAGAATCCATGTAAGCCCGAATTTCATCTATGAAGAGAGATAAATTCTTATCAGCTTATCAGTGGCGGCTGGATTGTATCATATTTGACCGTAGTTCGCAATGGAAATGCTACTGGTTCAGCATGGGTTGCTTCTGGCTTCTACCTCGGTCAATTGATTTTCCACGTATTTAGTCATACAAAGCGGTATTTATAGGATTCCTTCTTGTTTAGGTATCGCTGTCGGCAGGGTCTGCTTGCCCTTCCTTAATCTTCTGGTAGGAGAGCGCCGGATCGTACTTATCTATATCCTTCTGGCTGCTGGCTTACAGGCAGTGTCCTGGGCGGTTAAAAGCTTCATCGCGGTACGTAAACTCTCGTACAATAAACAGTATTTTTGTTAAAGTTAATGCCCACTCTTCCTCACGATTCAAATGGTTTTCCACACTTAGACGGCAATATCCACTGCCCTTGTCGGCTTTGCTATCTCAACTTTCTATACTGCTGCTATCCACACTGCATCCAAACTTCTCCCACGTCGTATGCACACGACTGCTATGACTATGATGTCCAGTATTGGACAGAGTGGGAGTGCCATTTTCCCTTTTGTCATCGGTCTAATTAGCAACAAGAAAGGTATCTGGACTGTTCAACCGGCAGTAGTTGCGCTACTTGTTGGACAATTTATCTGTTGGAATTTGGTTCCAAAGGTTACAAGACGTGTAGAATGAAAAAGAAATGTCGCTTAAGTCGCGACACATGTGCGTTCACCGTACTAGTGCCGGGCGGCTCCGAAAGTCATAGACCTTTTATAGGGAAAAAAAGAGAAAGGGGAGGTCTCACATCTTGTGTACCTTGTTCCCAGCTAAAAATTGCAGAACATATCAACCTCTGGGGTAAATATACTGCTGTCACTGAACATATGTATTTTAAGCCAATAAAGGTAGTTACTGGATATAGATAGATATTTTTCACTTTCACTATGTTCTTCTCTTTCTTTTCATAGAGTTTTGCCCCTTGAATTTTTCACTTTCTTCCTTTCGCTTCAGCTTGTACCTGTACCTGTATTTTGTACTTATTTTAACGTGACCTTGTTCTTGTGTTTAGTTATGTCTTGTTTACTGATTCAGCTGAAATAGAACTCTCAACTTATGTGCTGCCTGGATTCTTGAAGTCCTAGTCTCCATAAGAGCTGGGCTCATATAGTATACCAAGCTATCGTGGGATAGGGACATATAGCAAGTTCGAAGTTAATGATTATATTGTAGAACAAAAATAAAATAAAAACTGTGAGGAGACAAAAGGTGATGACGAGTAACAAATGCGAGAGGGAAATTCAACGGTGCTACATTAACTATACGAAAACAATACAGAACTAAAGCATAACTCATAGGTACAATCCTTCCGGAGTACCCTCGTTCTTCCTGTACAATACTCTCTCGCGAGCAGTAGTGAAGTCGGCCTTCGTGACCCGCATGCGTCTTTCTCTCAGAGCTAGCAGACCGGCCTCAGTGCATACCGCCTTGATATCGGCACCAGAAAGATCATCCTTTGCCATAACGTATTCTTCTAAGTCAACATCCTCGCTAAGGCTCATCCGAGAAGTGTGCAATCTGCAAAAGAGTTGAAATTACAATGAGTGCATAGACAGAAAGGAATACGGAAAAGGTTGCGTGCTAACCTGAAGATGTGTCGTTTTGTTTTGACATCTGGCAGAGGAAATTCGATCTTTCTGTCTATACGACCCGGTCGGATAAGTGCAGGATCGAGTGATTCGATTCTGTTCGTGGCCATGATTACCTTCACATCACCTCGTGTGTCGAAACCGTCAAGTTGATTAAGCAGCTCTAACATTGTCCTTTGAATCTCACGTTCACCGCCGGATGTTGAGTCGTATCTAAGGGGGGACAGCGGAGAAGTATTTTCAGTGAATTGTTAGAAACCAAACTTCTCTATTCAAACAGCCTAATAATTGTTAAATTTACCTTTTAGTACCGATGGCATCAATCTCGTCGATGAACACGATACTTGGTGCATGTTCCTCAGCAACACGGAACAATTCCCTGACCAGTTTCGGACCGTCACCAAGGTACTTCTGAATTAACTCCGAACCAACCACGCGTAAGAAAGTAGCAGATGTTTGGTTTGCAACGGCTTTCGCTAAGAGTGTCTTTCCTGTTCCAGGTACACCGTACAAGATGACACCCTTTGGAGGCTTTATGCCCATCTCTTCATACAACTCAGGATGCGTGAGAGGCAATTCCACAGATTCCTAAAATCCGGTTATTAGCACCGCTTGCTTAAATTTCTGTGTCAAAGGAGGAGAAATATACATACCTTAATTTCTTGTATTTGTTGATCTAGACCACCGACATCCGCATAACTTTCTGTTGGGGCCTTGTCGAGTTTCATCACACTAACCATTGGGTCCGTGTCATCTTGTAGTACACCCACAATTGCCTGCGTTTTATGGTGCAATAGTACCGAGCATCCAGGCTCTAGCAAGTCCTTGTCAACGAAACTCATTATCGCCACATAGAACTCTGGTCCAGAGCTAGTAGAAATGATTGCGTGGTCGTCGTCAATGATTTCCTCCAGCGTTCCGACCGCTATGGGGCTTCCTCTCAAATCGTCCACTTTCGTCCTATCTTCCTCATTCTTCTCTTCCCTTGCACTCTCTGGGCGAAGCCTCTCCTGATTTGAATGAATTCTTCTCAAGAAGAAGGTAGTCTTTGATCCGTTCCATCTTGAGTAACCTCAATTTGCATCGAGTTGTAGGGTAAACTGCAGGTAGTTTTGACGCCGCGTCTGGTCCACGCTTTTTCTTCTTTCCTACTCTTGTCGGGACAGGTGGCTCCCAAGCCTTCTTCTTCTTCTGGTCCTTCTTATCCTTGTCCTTCTCAGAGTTCCCCCCTTGACCCGGTGGTGTAAGTCCCGAAGCGGCGTTACCCTACATATTCAATATATCCGTTAGTCAAAGATTGAAGCATTGTATATGCTATTAAGATAGACTAACCATTGCTTATATTTTCTCCTAAAAAAGCCTAGAAGACAATAGGAGACGTATGTAAGTAGGAAAACGATGAAATGAAGTCTTAAGTGTTCAGCTTGCGTCAGCTCTTACCTTTAGGTTACGCGTCGCGAGTTCTTTGCACGTGATAATAGAATAATTAACAACTACTTTTGTATATTATAATTATGTAATACCTTGTCACTACTATCGCAACTAGTTAAGGGTCTTCTCACCACAACTTTCTTGTACTTGTCGGCGCAGCTCAGCGATGTCAAATGTATGTTCATCTTGAATTGACTCGAAAGAGACGCAATTTACTGAAAAAAAGCTGAAATAGCGGCTCGAACGTGATATTTTTGGTGGCTCTGATTCAGAATTATCTTCTGAGGAGGGTGAGTATACCCACTTTCGTTCATAGCCTGGCTAAGGCTCTAATAATCAACCGATTTATTGCCTTTTTACTATTACAAAAACTTCTCTCTCTGTTGTTTTGATTCTTTACAAAACACTATGTGGTGAGTAGACTTTGAGGAAGAGCGTCATGAACGACACAAGCTGTCACCCGTTCCTGGGTCCGAACAAAAGACTGCGTTAGACGCAAACGAGTCATCGGGAGAATCTGGGGACGAATATGTTGAGGAGAAACAAAGAGTAAGGAGGGTCAAAAAGAAAAAGGTCAAAGTTAGGGAGGAGGAGGGAAAGTCGAGGAAGAAACGAAAGAGAAGGGAGAGACAAGAATCCAAGGAAGATGAGGAAGCTGGACTGACTCCTGAACAACGTATGTTATACTATTGATACTACTACGCTCGCTCATGTCTAATGGAGACCAGTGAGGCGACGACAGATTGATAGGCAAATCGATGCTATTGTCAAACAAAAGAAGAATCCACGACAGAAAAAACGAAAGAAGGATGCAGATGAGGAAGTTTTAGATCGGTTTGCGGATGAAGAAGTAACGCAGCTGAGAGAAGAAATGTTAAGAGCTGCGCAAGAAGATGATGAAGCTAATAGGGACAAAATGCCTGGTATCTCAAAACTGAAACTATTGCCACGCGTCAAAGAGGTGCTTCAGAAGTTCGTCTTCAAATCTAAAACTATATTCTTTATGGAAATTGAGTTGACGTGGGTTAAACACCTTTAGATCGTCTCTTGCCCAATCGATCATGGATAATAACCTTCTCGAAGGTGTTCGTCGTTGGCTTGAACCTCTTCCCGATCGCTCCTTACCGGCCCTCAATATCCAGTACTTCCTTTTTGAACAGCTCAATAAGATGTATATAGATACGAACTCATTGAAGGAATCTGGACTGGGGCGTGTTATTCTATTTTATACCAAATGCAAGCGCGTTCAGCCTCAAATTGCCCGTATCGCGAATGATTTGGTATCTACATGGTCCAGACCAATTATCAAGCGATCAGCTTCCTATAGAGACAGGCATATTCCCATGGCAGCGGGAGGCATGGGGAAGATAGCATGGGACTCTCTCAGCAGAAGGCGCCGGAACGTCTCAATGCTATCCTTGCTCGGGCTCGCGAGGAGGACAAGAACAGGATTCGGAAGAATGTCGTTTCAATTCCTACTCCTTCGAACTTGGGCACTTACAATATTGCACCAAGAGTCAGCGCAAGCTTGATGCGAAACAATAGTCAGAGTGTAGACAATGATATTGAAAGGCGAAAGAGAGCAGCAGAGAGGATGCGAGCGTTTATGCGTTCCGCAAAGAATTAGGTGTCTTCACCTGTTGTATACACCAGTCTTTTTTCGTTATTCAGTCCCGTTTTGTCTTCCATTGTTCTCATTCACTAATCATGTACCTATAATATTACTATTTGCCTTTTGTACTCTTCTGTTTATATACTTCACATCGTCGTTCATTTTGAACCGGAATAAATCCTTTGAATCCATGACGAAAAATATTAGGTTCGTTGATCAACGCACTAAAGTCCCTATAATTCACGTCCTCCGGGCTCCATTCCCTAGGCTCGAGAAGAGCCTTAGTAGAGCTCATGATTTATGCAGTTATAATCAATCTCAAGTACTCCATTGTGACTCTATCGAGCGTTAAATCTCTAATTAGACCCCGTTGATGATCCGATAGGTCCAGGACCAGCTTGGGCGAAGGCGAACGTCATTTTACTCTCTCTATCCCCTCTCTAGAACCCAAAACCAATAATTTAAAAACTGTGATCAATCATCATGCATATTGATCGCTATAGTATCAGAATTAGTACTGGAATAAGGGTGACTCAAAAATGCGACAAAGTCGGGGACTGCTGAACAATACCTAGCGGAGATTGCTGTTGCATTGTCCTAATAAGACATGAAACTGGCTAAACTTGGAATCTTAAATTGGCTTCTTCTCATTTTGGCATATAACACGAAGGGATTGTGACCACTTTCAAGATCTCGATTCGTAAGTATTCACTTCAGCATCTATACCACCAAATCAAGACATGGTACGCATATTACATATCCGTCTCATACACATAATTTGTTTTTCATATATCTGTGTATACTATCTCGACCGTAGTAGAACAACGAAAGAAGGGAGTGAGAACCCGAAGATATCTTGGCTCTTACACGATCAAGGTGCTTCATTCAATCCTCAGTATCCAATCTTATTCACCTTTGTCTATAGACATAAGAGCTATCAGACATACCTTTGAAACGGCGAGAAGTACAAAATATAGACACCTCATCTCCCCGATACATCGCTCGTCATGGTATTTTGAACTTATTTAACCCGACTATGGGCGCTCAGAAGTAGACCAATAATAGTGGGCCATATAAGAGATAGACATTATTATTCTATCCCAAATAATCAGATTCATCTATATTACTTGAGCTAACCACTACAATAGGAGCAATGGGCGGTGGAGTCGAATCCAAATTTTAATTGGATGATAATTCAAAACGCAATGCAAGGCAAATGCTATTCCAGTCAGTAAAACAACATCCAACTACATTTTAAAGCAGACAATTCTTCTATCTACCTGCGAATATATTGTACGATTCCATCAAGGAAAAGAAAGATGATGTCCATCAAAACGAAGTCGTGTGGTATATAGATGAGATACGTGTAGAAAGAAAAAAGGTCCTTTTGAAGGTAATGAAAGAATTAGAGAAGAATGAAAGTCATTGTTGCGACGAAAGCAAAGAAACTAGTGACGAGGAAAGGTGCAGCACTGGTATCTACAGCAGGAATTCCCATGCTCGCGTCTGAATCTGTCGTTGAAGAGGACGACGAGCCGGAGCCGGATCCTGTTACAGAAGCAGCCGCGGCGCTTCCACCAGCAGCAGTGTCTGTTGCAGCTGCCGCAAATATTTGTTCCGATGAGTAGGTCACGCAGTTGGATGATGCAGGGATTGAAGTTGTATACGGAGGAGAAACGGGGCTTCCGTCCCTACATGACGTCATCAGAAAAGATGTATTGGTTACGAGATCATAAAACCTTACTGTGGCTGGAACCAAGTAGTAACTACCCCATCAGAAGTGTAAACACCGGGAGGAGTCATATCATCACTATCGCAGACTAAAAGTAGGCAAGTATAAATAACTTCCATACTGGTTTGGAGAGAACGTAATAAATTCACCTTCAAATGTTCCATTGATGGCACCGTAGTTAGCAAGGGCATTGTATGAGCACCCTACTTCGTCGTAGATATGCTGACAAAGCTCTGCCGCGTCCGGGTCGTTAGGGTTGCACATCTTGAGACAAAATTGACCTGAACCGATGAAATCAATCCACTCGATGACTTGAACATAAGTCTGATTGCTCGTGAAGTTCCCGTTTTGCGCAAGTTCCTGGAATGAGGAAGATGTCATTCCAAAACCGTTTGTAAATACGATACCACCGAGTGGATTTCCTTGTTCGTCAGCACCATGGGGGTCCAACTATATCCATGTATATATTTTAGATCAAGTTCATCTAGATCTATTATAAGTCGCTTACCTCTCCACCTTCGTCTGAAGCTTGTAATCCGACTTGTGTCTGGTCAATGAAGCCCACAACCTGAAGATAGTTTTTGGCATACAACCACTGGGCACCTGTAATCGCACCAGGAGGGATGACGCGGGTACCATGACCGGGAGACGTACACCATGCTACCTCACGAGCTTCAGATTCACCTAAGAACGTGGATATATTAAAAAAAGATCAACAAAAGGAGATAGATGCAATTATTAATACCTATTGTATCATCTGTTTGCCCGGAGCTCCACATACAGAAGTCTCCAAGGTTATTAAGGAATGATGTCTACATAGAACGTTTATTATTCATTAATTAAATGGATAAGTCAGTGTCCTTACCTGACACATAGACTGCTGGTTCTCAGTTGTGCTGTTGCAGAGATTGTATCCTGCCTGGGGACCTCGTTCACCACCTTGGTCTCCAGTGACCTGATACGGAATATCTGGCCATGTAAAGTGTTTCGACGCAAGGGGTTCAAGTGATGTAGTAGTCGATGACTGGGCACGGACAGAGTGTGCCAAAGCGAGGGTGATAAGGGATAAAAGAGTGTGTTGGGACATTGTAGAGACAAGTAGATTACGAGGGAAAACAGTGAAAAAGGTGGAGATTGGTATGATATGAGAGAAATAAGCTGAAGAAAAAAAGGAGTTTAATGCCCTCGTCGTTGAGGTGTATGAGAAAACAGGGAAGAATGGGGTACAAGCCCTACTCCACTGTTTTATGTTTCCTGAAATTTCTCGCGCCACCGGAGGGGTGCTTTCTGTTTGCACACTCAAAATAGCCGCTTGATCGGAGTTAAAAATAGATATCTAAAAAAATCTGTACCCACGTGGCGGGGAAATGTATGTTTCCAGAACATGAGGGGCGGTGATTGAGAACAGATAATAGTGTGATACCACCAAGCGTGTTGATAATTTACCTTTCTCAAGCATAAGTGCCAGAGTCTATAACTTGTCTTAAATAAGTGGGGTTTATTAGCTTACTCCGAGTCATTCAGTGACAACTTATGATAGTGTTCATAGTTCAGATGCACATGTATTACATGTAATCACTGGATAAGTTGACGTGGATTAGTGTTGAATAAGTGGCTAGGTTACAACAAGTGGGTTGATATGTGAAGCTATTCTTGAAGTTTATCATAACTCAGGCATCTCTCCTATTTTTCCTAGTAATACATACAATCACAATGTGAAAGAGGTAGAAAGATTGTCTTACTTATTAGAAATCACGGTCCATCATTACTAGGTATATTGAAGCATGGAGTTATCTGTCGTTACTGGACTCAAATTACGAAGCTTATCTGAAATAAACTACATTTGGTGTCTACAGAAATCCTAACCGATGTTTATGTACATGTACATGTATTTGTGGCAGTAGCTTGATAGAGCGGTTACAAATACTTTCCCACGAGCTATTTCCCATCTCCAAGGCTAATAGCTTGTGATTTTCCTCTTCATATAATTTAATATAAACCAGCTTTCCCATGGAACAGCCTTGTCAACTAAGTCCGGGTTGCTTCATTTCAACTCTGAGGCATGGATAGCCTCGACGCTTTATTCGATGTGGTTTCCGTTAAAATACCGTCCATGACAATTGGTTGGTCTCTTGATGCATGGAAGTACACGCCGAAAAAGCCTGGTCCCTATCCCGTTGTTGTCATGTAAGATCTAGTTTCCTCTAAACAAGGTTTAATACCTCCTATAAAATCATAAATTTGCTACTATCATCTTAATATCGTTTTGGCGTTCTTTTACATTATTGCTGATTCCTTTGTACTATGGAATCCAATGATTATGGATGCTACCAAATCTCATATTTTTGAAATAAAACTCACATGGAGACCTCTTTACAGGGCGCATGGGCTCTCAGCCAATAAGACGATGAAACTTGCACCTTATGCGGAGGCTTTTACCACAGCCGGTTATGCTTGTGTAGTATTTGATTACAGGAGGTTTGGAGCGTCAGGTACTCCCCACTAATAGATATAAGATTTCGAGGACCTTTTTACTAACTTCGAGTATGCTTGATACGCTACTTTATAGACGGCTCTCCACGAGAATGTGTGTATGTGTCGGAGCAGCTAGAAGACTATCGTACGGTACTTGATTGGGTGCGTCAGCAGGGAGACTTTGACTCGCAGCGCGTTGTAGCATGGGGAACAAGTTTCTCTGGTAGGGAATGATATGTAGTTATGCCTCCTTTTACTAGTAATCACAAGCTTCTTTTAGGTGGCCATGTTATCAGCTTAGCCTCAGAAAAGGTATTATTACCCATTTGTGGTCCATTGTTTTTGCTGCTGACCGTTGTAAACGTAGCGACTAAAGCTATCCTGCGTAATCTCTCAATGTCCGTACGTCGGCACTGCGCCTAAGCCACCGTTGCCTATACTCTTACGCTTTGTTGCATATGGCTTCGTGGATCTCCTGCGGCAGGCAATTGGGCGATCGCCCGTGTACATTCCGGCATGTGCGAAACCTGGAGAACTAGGGGAATGACTACACCCGAAAGCTACGCAGGCCTGACTAGACTCGCCGATGACAAAAAGTGAGTTTATCTCATCTAAATTCGAGAAGATAAATGCTCATATTTTTTGCGTTTGAATGTGATGAATAGGAATTATCCCAACAGGGTAAGCCACCTTGAGTATTATTTTTATCTTATTTTTATCAATCAATAACGAAGCCATAAAAGATTTCCGCGTCAAGTTTGTTTGAGCTTCCCCTGTACAATCCTGCTTCTCGCGCTTCCAAGATTGTTTCTCCTATTCTTATAATTGCAGCTGAAAAAGATGAGTTATGTAGAATTAGTGACACGTTGAAGGTTGAGCAAGCTTCAAAATTGGTTTCGATAGTTAAAACGCCTGGAGGTATGCAAACCGGTTTACGAATCGAGAAACACATGCCATGAATGTTCACTAACTACATATCTCTTTAGGACATTTTGACTTGTATCCCGATGGTCCGGATTACGATGCTACCTTGAATGCAGAGATTGAATTTTTAAAGAAACATGTGCCTTTAACATTATCTTGATCTTGATCATATCAAATAGACACTTAAATGCAAATTCATCTTACCACTGAAAACTAGTACCATCTATATCGCTAAAATGCTCAAATTATTGCACATCTGCTTTATATTGTGGTATATAGAGCTTTTTACCGGGTCATGGTGTACAATAAAAAAGACATTTACTCACGACTCCCTCACCCCTTCCGGTGTAATAATAGGTACTACAAAAACTCACCTTATACTTTCTCAATATACAAAAGCAAGAACGTTGAGTTACTTACCTTTTTCACACCTGCAAACTACCGCTGAGCCATTGAGAGGCATGGATACATGAAAAGCAAAGTATGTAATTCATTTTCGTCGGTTAGACTGCGAGATTCTAATTATTAGTACGCTGAAACCTGTATTAGCCTAGTAGATCCAAACCCCGATCAGAGTCATTTCTCTCATTTTCAGCTTCAAGTATCAGCTTTTAAACGTTGCGAACTCAGTTATAACGTGTCTATAAGCGTTTCATATATTTACATTTCTTATACTTGTCAGCTGAGATTACACCTCTGCAACATTAGTGTTATCTTTTAGAGCTTGACATATGATAACAATGTGTATATAGTCAGCCAGATAAAAAGTCCTCTTTAGCATAGCACTGCCTCGAGGATATGTAGAGCCCGAATCTTGACTCTAAACGCAAATAAGGTCGTAAACGCGTAGATACTTTGCTCTTTATTTAAAGGTATGATTTGACCTTAAGTATGCCGTTAGGCAGTGAAACATGGGGTTGGATTGAACGTCATTACAAACTAAACTAGTGATTGACAAACTCAGATGCCAAATACTGACGATTAGGTCTAATTTGCACATTTACTTTCAAGTATTGTAGTATAAATTACATATCAATACATGGTAGCAAAGCTTTGAAATAGAGTAACATTTGGGAATTCACCATTCATATAAAGAAGTACGCATTTTCCTTTCAGGACAACACCAAATCACTTCCTCGCATATTTACAATGGTTAAAGAAACGGTGACATACTACTTCAAGGGCTGCGAAAAGTACAACTGCAGATTCGTGACGGAAGTCGAAATTAATAGGACAAACGCTTATTGTGGAAATCGTGCAACAGGTTGTCCACCAGGTTCCAGACCAAACCCAACTTCAGAAAAGAATATTGTCAACTGGGAATGTCCATTACATCCAGGGAATGGCAATAGCAAGCCGGAAGGAGAAAAAACGAAGCCTAAACCTACATCTAAAATTGACCCAATACGTCGTCACGTTTGTGGTAAAGCACCTGGCAGTTAGTCGAGGGTAGATATTTAGTAGATACCGTTATGAGTGTCAATATATATATATATAATAGATAAACTAGTTATAATTTATAATCTGTTCGTTTTTGTTATGGCATCAAAGGTAATTATTGTCTCAGTAATCGTAATAAGGTATTATTGTTGCCAAAAGCCCACGGTGTTGAATTTCGAAGTCAATGTCGACTCAACGTTACGGAGCCGAGATTGGCAGTAGGCTATCCGGTGAGTTGTATAGAGAGAATGAAGAACTCATTCGATTATAGAGCAGATTGCCGGAAAGAGCAATTTTCATGTGCTTCCACAGTAGAACCGTGACCCTGATGTTATTATACGCTAATATAATGTAGAAGTTTAATTATCTGCATATCACCTGTAACGACCGTGAATATGGTATGAAAAAATGAGTTACTTTTTCATAAATAGACGGAATCTAGGTCTATTTTACATGCTTTCCATACAGCCCAAGGGTATATTCATCCAGCGAAGATATCAGATAGCACGTGAAATGCCAACTTATCAGGGGATTGACACGTTACCAATAAACGTCTCAAGTCTAGAAGCATAGCAAAACAGCTGAGTATCGATTCGACTGAATTATCAGTAATTACAATTATTCCATAGCAGTAATCAATAGATATCCAATTAATAAATCAAGTCAAGGCCCATTGTCTATAGAAAACCAAACTAAAATCAGACTAGACCACTTCCAGCCATTCGAACAGCATCTACAACAGCACGAACGACTTCACTCCAGATGGATCCAAGCAAACTAGATTGGATGGAACGTCCGGCCAGCCGTCGTCTTACAGCTTCAACGTCCGTCCCAGTTCCAGTACTGGAAATGAACGCTCGTCGCCTTTTCCTGTGGAGACGCATCAAGAACGAGAATAGAGGTACAACTATACATAGTAAGACAAATACGAGTCGAGAAGGACCTAATCGCACAAAGTAACTGTGCAAAGCTGTCTTTATTAGCTTCAACGTGCTTAGTGAAGTCTCTGGGTCAATGCACGTTGGTGGGTAGGGTTACTTCGTGTTGTCATTGTTGAAGTTGAAGATGATCTTTTACGGATAGAAGTGATTGGAGACATCAGACGTTTTTCATTCTTAGCTATTGAGGGACTTCCTGCCCTATCGGGCGTGACAGAGCGGGAAGTTGACTCAGTCTTTGGTGTCGAGGATGTTGAAATAGAGGTGAATCCATTAATAGCCGGCCGAGAGCGAGTCCGTGGTACAACGGTCCGTGTCGAGTGTGTATCGTTTGTATCAACCGAAGAGCTAGATGACTCGCTTGGAGCAGGGGAGGGTGCTCTCGAGAAGTCACTATGCGACTTGATGAACGAATCCAGAGGAGGGCTCGGAATTCTACGTGCTGAATTGATTTCCTCCATTCTCAAAGAGCTGAGGCGCCCCTTAAATTCCTATAGACAAACAAAATAAGATACAAATTTCATAATAGCCTGAAACAGGAGAGTTGACTAACAGAACGAGTCTCTGGTTCCAATTCCTGTTCATATTCCAGAAACTCTTGTGCATATTCCCAATCATGTAGTTTTGGAAGGATATGTAGACAAAACAGCTCAACTACCCGCTTATAGCCATCCTTATCAGACTCAGCGTGATTTTGATATGCAGTGTCCTTTTGAGCTAGCCAATCCTCAATCATGCTCCTCCCAACTTCCGGGCATTCTAGTTTCAAACTTGCCAAAATAAGTGAGACTAGTATCTGGGCGGGCAAGAAGGCTGCACTGGGTCCTTGAGATAACGTATATGGTGAGAAGAGGCGAACAGAACGAGTATGTAGAGTTGCAATAAAACCCGGAGCGGAAAGAAGTTGGTTCGCCCGAAGAGATGAAGGAAGAGCTTCCAGTGACGTCTTCATTTCGTTTTTGCCACCTGAAGGTACGGGCGCAGGAGAGATGTAAACCGACGTCTCAAGTGTGATTCGAAGAATTTCCCATTTCCGTCTGTGCATGTCCAATTCATCCGGAACTGACGATCTACTGGAAGGAGGTGAAAGTAGCGCGAATGCTGCCCCCACTAATGAATGTGTGAGCGGAAAGTCTCTCTGAACGAGTGCTCGCGCAGCTCTCGGATATAAGGAACGAAGCGTTGAAGTTGTTGAGCCTACACTCGGACCTGGTGCTGCATTTGCCTCTTGACTATCTGTGTCGTCCGACATTGATGATATTGAAGGAGAAGATATTTTCAAAGAGCCATAACCGGACGAAGACATATCTACCAAGGGTAATGTTGAGGACACCGTCCGCATCTCCGTTGTTGTGGACATAGCGGCAAAGAGCAGAAATCAGGCGGAGCTAACTGGTCAAGAGCTGGTACGAAATCATGTGTCAACCCCACACCACGCATTTCCTCTCACGTGGCGATACAGCATCATTCTTTGCTCAGAATATTGTTACATGTAATGCTGGAGACTATGTCTATGATATTTGATGTCAACTGTCAAGCAGAACCAATGGGTAAATCTGAACGTGCTAAACACAAGTAATTTGAGAATTGAATACTTGCTACCCGATAGCGATTATAATTATTATAGTGATGAGTTATGTATTTGGCCGGCATATACATGTTTCACATATTGCTTACAAATAGAATGCCGAGGTAGGTTAATGATGCGTTTACGGGGGGACACGATACAGATACATGAACTAATCTACATACTTATTTCTTCTCGAATTCGTAGTATATAAAAAGCATAAAGAAAGGGATCCATCACAAAAAAGGATTCTGCGATAATAATAGTGATGACGTAATAATAATGAAATATCGAAAGAAATTGAAACACCCGTCAAAGCACTAGATTGCATCCCAATGTGATTGATATTGCTCCGGATAGATGGTCCCCAGCTGATACTCATCACTAATATAAGATTCATCGTCATCTGATTTACAGTATCCGCTGTCGGACAACCAGGAATCTGATCCTACGACGAAGCTGCTACTCGTCGCAAAGATGACAAGATATTGAGAACCAGGGTCAACGTGAAGTTAATAACTAACATACCTGGATTCCCCACGGACAAGGGCGCTTCGCGCCCGAGTATACTGCAAAGAGCGCCCATTCATTTTCAGATTAAGTACAAGTCTGCATCCTGCAACGTTTACAACGGCTGTGGCCCAACTGTTGAGTATCAATTTTTTTTGAACCACATCAGTAAAAAAATTTCAAATGCTGTCAGTGTCATACGCACTATTTTGCAAGTCCCTCATGTAACGAAGAACCAAATAACCAAACAAACATTGAGAACATCGTCGCAACTATTCACAGAAAATCCCGAACTTATTGAAAACTTTTGTATCTAGATTCTAACTTTGAAACATAACATACCTGCGATGGCTAAGAAGTACAGAATACCATCCCGATATAGAATTGTAGATATCGGGTGGTAAACGTTCCGACTTGCTTCTTTTATTGCTTTGAGAGTCGTTAGAAAAAATAGTGCACTCTCTAGAAGCAGGCTCGGCAGCCAAACAATCCACAAAGAGTCCCATATCTAATGTGACAAAACGCGAGAATTAGTTATTTTATTACCTGGTAGATAATGAAGAGTAGGGCATACCTCTTCGAAGCAAACATTGAAATATGGCTCGACTGTTAGCGTGCCTGGAAAATCAATTCAGTGATCAGCTCTCGAAGTTCTGTGTATAAAATATTCAGTGTCATAACGACAACCCCGGAAGTTAAGGTACAAAAATTAGGTAGCCACATGAAGCAGAGGCGGCCGTCATGATGATGATCAGAAGATAAAACGTATGTTCAATTTACATCGTAAAATCTTGGTTGACAAAAATAACTAAGAGGGGAAAGGTATCGAAACTGCTTGACAGAAATAATTGAAACGTACTGTATCCATTCCAGAGTCCTACACCAAGCAATCCTAGCGTAGATACGGAGTAGATGAGCCAGATCGCCCATAGGAACGTCTTCACTCGGTTCCCACCTCCCAGGAGCGCATTAACACGCATCGCGACAAGTCCTGATAAACGCCGATATACATATATCAACAACTTGAAATGAAACAGTATACATCAAGGACAATCTCACCGTGCATGGTCATGAAGGAAAGAACAGTCGTGTAGCCTTCTATCCATACCCATGCTTTGCAGCTAAGAGGGAATTAACTAGTGGCAATGAGATCATACAGTAACCCAAACGTACAACTACGGAAGAGAATCAGATAGGGATTTCAAATTTCTTTTCTTCTTCACTTACAGTAACGCTAGGAGAGCTCGCAAGACCTAATCTATCTAGAAGGGTACACTTAGAAGGGGTGCGGGTAGCCCTAAAACGAAAGTTACTTACCGTAGATATCAATAGCCAGTATTACAGGTCTAGTTCATTGTCATGATAGGTAAAAGGTAGCTATGGATTAAATGAACCGACTAACATGATGTATCTATTCTGTATGCTCTATCAGCTATCTGTACACGGCTTAGGCTACGAATCACTAACTGTAAGATAGATAATCGAAATTGTGCTTTTAGGGGCCTTCCAGATAAATTCAATCTACATTCATCAGGAAGCAAGAAGAACCCGTAATTTATATCAGCTTACCTCTTGTGCTAACTAAATGCAGATAAATGCAACTCAGATAATGTATTCCCAGTTGTATAAATCGAAATAAATGCATACAGTAAGAAAATAATCATACAACAAAAACGAGCAACCAGAGAGTGTTAAATATCTAGAAAATTGGATGAGAAGTGAACACAAAACATGGATCAATGAAACTCACTGGCTCGCGCGTACGATCGGGGCAGCATACTCTACTGAGTCAACAATAGACTGCAAAACTGGATCCGTCATTTCGTAGCTACGTGGTGAAAGGGTAGAAGGGGGGACGCAGGAAGCAGGGGGGGAAGGCCTGGAATGGAGGGAATTTATGACAATTTGCGAAAACAAAAAACCCTTTTTGTACTGGGTGATAAGTTATTTGTGGATCCAAGACGAAAGACTCTAGGGACCGTAAGTAAGAGATGACCGGACCTCGGCATTACTGGTACCTTGCTAGAACAACTGAGATTAATCTTGAGGTAAGCTATAGATGAATCGCGCACATCTATACCGAGGGATAGACTATGTCTAAATTTACAATAGGCATCACCTGGTGCCGACTACGACCGAGTATCCGTTGCATCGAGGCACTTTTAACGGAAACAAATTTACTCCGGAGATATGCGATTATAAGCACTCCTGTGCACTTGCACAGCTAAGATTCTACCATCAAATTTCTTGGAACATGTATATGCTTATATCGACAGGTTGTTTTATTTTTTCATAGTTTTTTTCTCTTTACTTTTAAGTTTCTGATAATTTTCCTGACTTCTTGCTGATGCGTTGCTGAAAGAAGCCGTCGGATTATACATGTCCTCGTGATTAACAGTGCCACTTCTCATGGATCATAATACGCAGAGATTGATACCTAGATAGCCCCCAGCCTTCTATATGTCGAGTTATAGTAACAGTGGAACCTATCATAAAGCTTTCCATGAACGGCTTTCGATTTGAGGTGCAAACAGGAGGACGAAGACCAGAACACTGGTGTACGCATGTCTCGCTGCTGTCACAAGTAATTTTAAGTGACTCTCTTTCCAGTTCTAGATAACCGGTATAAGATACCTCTCAACGTCATACACGAAACAGTGAGTAAGGAACTATGTTTATATATCTTTAAATGGACAAACGATTGGCTAAACTATGGCATAAGAAGCAATACCTATTCTCCTGACTCCTATTCGCCTGTCTTGCACAGGTTTTCTTCACAGCTTGCTTGTACGTGGCTCTTGACAAATAAGCCAATTTACTTAAAGCGGCCTTTAAAGTGAGTGGCCGACGGTGTATGACTAAAATATCAAACCATGAGGCTCTAACTCTCCTTGCTGATGCGACCGATTCGACATGCAGAACACATGGTTTTGAGTGGAACTCCAAGGTACAAGACTCGGGCATCCTTTCGATTACTAAGTGAAATACTTTATTTGTATTTCTTCAACTAGAACTGTATTTCATCAACGAAGTCTAGTCTCACAGCAGCAGAAAATTTCAAACGCCACTGACACGGACGTATTAGCAGACTAGAGGAAGAAAATTTTATTTTGATGGACCGTCGTAATTTCTGTGTTCAGCCTCGAGTTTTATATTTATAAACTCATTTGACATGTCAATTTGTTTGACGTTTTCCAAGTGTCCTTTCAACTATCTAACTCGCAGTTTCTCTAAAGCAATGGTAGTGAATTTAAGCCAAGTTTTGTTTGCTCTACATCGCAAGCAAATAACAGAGAAGATGCTTAGAGATGTAGGGTACACGAGGTAGATGAAGGCAACGAGACGAAAAATTTCAAATAGGTTCAAATCAATCAGATGGAATATAAAGAGTATACGACAAATTGTATTCTTTTTCATTTTAGGGGAATGCCATGTTGCATTGCGGTCTAGCTATGCGAGTGTCTAAGGGTCAGCCTCTTTAATCAAGTTCAAGTTGGGCTTGTCGCTCTGGAGACTGACATGCCTAGGTTGATTCTTATTTATCAGGAATTCCAGATTAACTGCTTAGGCTTTTCAATCGAATCATTCTCTAGACGACTAATATAGTTGATGAACAGCGCCAGGGATCAGGAAGGCGAAATGAAAGTTCCAAGTTACTTGACCAAATTACTACGTCGAAGAGTGGAATACTCTACATTTAGTCTTATCTAGTTAAACTGATACGTTTCAGTATAGTACTCATGTTGATGTCTCAATAGTGTAAATAAGAAAAACGAGTTGAATTTGAGATAAGTAACCCGTGAAAAAATTATAATACTAACTGATAATGATTTGCCGTGTTACATACTCTGGTACTTAAATTGCTAATTCATTTAGCCCATGCTAAAGAACATCACTATTAAAGATTTAGGAAAGTGTAACAACATGTTTATACTGATGTTAGTACATACCAAGAGTCACGATAAAGAACAATATGTGTGACAGGTCGTGACTCAAGTCCTCTCGCTTTCCACTTTGACTGAGACTGTAAACCCTACCATGTCTTTCTACTCGCAAGGGAGCTCCTCGCGTCTCCCTCCAGTTAGCACTACAACTGAATTCGATGTTCTAAAAGCAGCTCACAAGTCTGTCTCCTCGTTATCAATCTCAAAAGCTTCATAGCTGACTCAAAAGTATTCCCACTTTCGGGGGCGTTTGTACCTGTTCTCCTAAATGAAACTACCCCAGATTTTTGCGTGATGAAGACCAGGAAGGACACGGGAACACCAAAAATAATCAGTCTTGGGAAGATCAAGTAGCCAAAAAGTATTATGACAGTTTATACCGCGAATTTGTTGTGTGTGATCTAAAGCACTACAAATCTGGGAATGTGAATACTTGTCCAACTCCTCTGTTCAACCTGTTCCACTGAAGATACAACCCCTTTATGTTATTTTTCTCCGTAATTTAGTTTGCATTACGGTGGAGGACAGAAGACGAGGTTATTTCTGGAAGAGGGGAGGAAACATGTGGCAACACACGATGCAAACAACATGTTGTGGATGATCAATCACGTACCCCTGAACGTTCAGAGGGAAAGAGGAGGAAGCTAAATACAGTTGAACTCCCATTCGCATACGAAGAACACGGAGAACAGAAGGCAGCTCTAGTGAAAGTCGTTCTCTGTGATTCGTGTCTGAGAAAATTGATGTGGAAACGAGAAAAAGACAAGGAAAAACAGCGGGTTTTGGGTCAGGGGGAGGAAAGGAAGATAGGGGAAGAAGTACAAAAAGAAGTGGAGTTGGATGAGAAAGATGCCAAGGATGTTGATGAACATAAAGAACGTATACATACTTCTAGAGAACATAAGCACCGAAGACGAGTTTACGAGAGGGATGATCGAAGACCTTCGACTTCGAAGGAAGCGGAAGAACTAAGTAAACATAGGAGACGACGGAGAAGCTCACGTTCTCTGTCACCCGTGCCACGAAGAGATTATACGCATCCATCTTAGTGATTTATCATCTATAATAGAAGGCTCAGAGCGGGTTATGAATTTTATAGTCTGCTATGAATGTGGTATGCAATATTTCGGTTTGAAAAGGCGACTCAAGCAGTGTATTGGTAGTAATACCAGTGATCTTATAATGATTACTACTCAGGACTGGTCAAACGTTTCGGTCGTGATATTTGATCCTCCGAACGATACCTTACATGTTACTTCGTAACATCTAAAGATACAGGGGAAAGTAGGCGAGAGATGAGGGAGAACATACAAAGATATACAAAGCCTTCGGTGATTGATACAAGCAAAGCAACAACACAGGAATTTAGAGATTAGATTAGGGGGTCGATAGGAAGCGGAATGTATGATTTATGCATCCAGTTTTCGTCAATGATTTTCTCTTCTAGTCGATGTCCAAAGTTATCGAAATTATGCCCAATTGTCTATGAGAGAGTCGCGCATCTCTCCAATGACAGCAGAAGAGTCTTGTCCTTGTAATTCTGTTATGAGGACTGTGTATTAGATAAGAGCTTAAGACAGCTGATAATTGAATGGAAGAGAGGCAAGAGGACAATGATATATGAATTAAGGTAGAACGATGTTATGAGATATTGGGTAGGTGACAGGGAGAGCCTAAAGGAGTATTTAACACTAAAAAGAAGGACGTACTGAATGTAGCTTCAATCACACTGATTTCTGTTGCCGTCGTATCAAATCCAGTAAATGCACACCAATCATTGACGACAAGCCCTGCACCGATCACGTCTGAGCCACGATTTACTGTTCCAGCCTAAATTATATAGATATCAGCCATACTAGAAACGGATTAGAGCCGAGACAGGCGCACCACTAGTGGAACCTGAAGCAAACTACTCAATTCATCTTGATCTTGAATGCTCGTTTTTGGATGTACAAGTGCACCTTGGTTTGATAATGCGCAATAACTTCCTACAAGCACATTATCTGCCACTGTCTGTCTGAACACCTCTACCTTCAACACATCCGCGATAATTTCCTCCGTTTCCCTGTCCACATCAGGGTGTACCAATGCGACATAGTCGTTGCATGCGATCACATTTCCCAGCGCACTTAGTCGTTCTTCGACCCTCTGTATTTTTATTTGGTCTGGAAGCGAGTTCCTTAGGTGTTGCAATTCCTGATCCGTTGTTGTTACGGGGACCAAAAGCCCATGTCGATTTCCAGCAGTAAGACGGCCGATAATACGTGTTCCACCGATTGAGGTGTGCACAATGGGTATAATGTCTCCAAGTTCCGCCTCGAAGGTGGAATAGAAATTTGTTGAGCCTTGAATTGCGCAAAGGCAATAGGCATTCGTGAGCTTTGCGAAAACGCCAATATCGGAGCTATTTTCAAATTGTGTACCTGAGTATATGCATAAGGAGGTCAGTTTCGAGATATGTATCAGGAAAGTAGAGTGGTGGTATTACGAGTCGCCATTGTAGAAACGAGCTGTGTGATACGGTTTAAAGTATGAAGGAAATGGGAGATGGACTATGGTGGTTCTAAAGACCATAAGATATAAATTTTGGACTACACGTGACATGCGGGACCGAGAGTTATAGTCGTGAGTCAGACGCGTGAGGACATGATTTAATAGTTTGCGTACAAAACACCGCCAGAAGTCAAACTCGTGTAGTCTACTAAGGCCCGTCTTCCTTCTGACCTGGAATGGCAACTATAGCACCCATCAAACTCACAGCCTCATGGACCTTGGAACTTGAATTTCTATAGAGGACAATACTTGTCTATGTGGTATAGCGCAAAACAGTATACCTAGTTACCGTTCATACTAGGATCAAACCGCATGATTTAACCATTTCTCAGACTTACGGTTAGATACAAACGTTACAAACATGTCTTTACTATAATTCAAGCTTAATTCAAGTCAATTCAATATCATAACCGGCTTTAACAAATTTTCCGGAAGCGTGTTTCGGAAGCGATATACATCTATCATGAAGTTCAGTGATCTTTGGTCTGCCTCATTGTATGGTATCATAGCACCTTTGTGAATGGCTAGGCGACACTCAAATTCAATCATACTGAAAACTCAGACAACTCTAATGGTATCATGGGGAGCATCTCAAAGACTACAACAATATGCCAAGCTTTCTCTGATTGCATGAAGGAGGAGCCGGGAAGTCAATACGAAACTCTTACTCATGGTCATTCTGATGTCTCCCGTGACTCATGCCACCTATGACAGACTGGCATCCCGGACTTTCCGAACGCTCATACAAGTAAAATCGAGTGTTGAATTTGCGTTATTATCCCCTCTTCACAAAAGTCAGCTAGTTTTTTAGAGTAATAGGAGATTTACTGATTGACCCGCCGAATATACCACTACATGGACATCTCTGGAGATGATAGTGATATGCGATATCCCTCCACATGTAGTCATGAGCCTGCACATCTCTGAGGCTTACTATCAGTTGAGACTCTGTACAGCTTTGAGTCTGTATGGACATAAAACATCAACCCTCCCTGGTCTTAATGAGAGTTCCCGTAGTCCGGATTTACGATCGCTTCTTCTTTGAGTGCAAATTGCATTGTCAACTTGATTAGATGTCAAAACCTAGTAACTATAATCAAGAGAAAGGCTCAGTGATTGATCATTACTGGCGAAGCTAATAATGTGACTGATTGATTTACTTTCCCGTATTCCCGTATGATCCATGGGTTGGGTTCTCGATTGATACTTAACTACATTGTATTTCTCGTGACACAGGAAATTTTTCTCGAATAGCCCTCCACTAGTCATAATGATATCCCTTATCGTAAAAGTCGTAAAGATTTGACTGGAATCATATAATTCATTAGCATGAAGTATCCTATCATATCATTGTTTCAATAAAATAATCACTAACTTAGTGACTAAGATTAAATCAGTGACGCTACTTGGAGTAGTAAGATTGTGAGCACGTGAAGTCTAAAACAAATAACTTTACATATAGGAAAATGTCTTGACAACGATGAACAGATGGACGAGAATAGCCCTCAAGTCTACGAATAATTTGTCCAGAAGATATGCATCTAGTAGTCAAAATCAGATAACTCATGTTGAGAAGATTGTTAGGGACTCGATCAAGGTATGTGTTGTAGCTACAGACACCACACTGCTAGAACTTGTATCTTCTAGTCGACCGGGCCTCTGCCTCTCGCCAAGTATATCACTCTAGCCCTTTCGCATCCTACACATGGGTACTATACAAACCCTTCGAACCCTGTATTTGGTCCAAAGGGTGACTTTGTAACCTCTCCAGAAATCAGTCAACTTTTCGGTGAGGTGCGTCTTTAATTTATAAATACATTTGATTGGCTTTCAATGACAATGATTATATAGCTTATGGCAATATGGCACATATCACGCTGGCAAGCTTCTGGATGTCCCAAAAGGATTCGAGTCCTTGAACTTGGTCCGGGAAGGGGAACGTTGATGGCGGATTGTATACGAGTTTGGAACCAGTTCCCTCAAGTGAAAGAAGCACTTCGAAAGGGTGAAGTAAGGCTCGTGGAGGTCAGCGAGCCTATGAGAGAAATGCAAAAAAAAGTTTTAATGTCTGAACTTGGTCCACTCAATACAAGTACGAACGACGGACAGACAAACTCAGGTCCGAATTGGTTCTGGCACTCATCAATTGAAGATGCACAGGAAGCAAGCTCAGGATCCTTAGACGGAGAGACGTTCACAATTGCAATAGCTCACGAACTATTCGATGCACTTCCGATTCACGTACTCGAGCGTCGTGAAACTGGTTGGCATGAACTACTGGTGACAACTGAACCTGATCCCGCTGCTCCTACTGTTATAAAAGCATCCTCACTGGAGCCAACTCTGCCTCCGCTTCGTTTAGCCCTGTCTCCTGTATCAACGCCCCAAGCTCGCTTGCTTAGCTCTCTATCTCCTAGGTTTGCATCCCTTCCTATAGGAACTCGTTTAGAGATCTCGCCGGCAAGTTTCAAGCTTGCTCGTCAATTTGCGGATTATGTCAATGATTCACGTGGAATTGGAGGGTCTGGGCTAATAGTAGACTATGGAAAAGATGGATGGAGTGGAGGGAGTCTAAGAGTGCGTTTAATAAATTACAATTGTACTGAGAGAATGATGCTTATTTTCAAAACGTTGCTAAATTTCTTGTCTTAACAGGCATTCAAGAAGCATAAACTAATCCAGAATATATTTGAATCCCCAGGGGAATGTGACTTAACTTCGAATGTAGACTTTGCTCTGCTAAAGGAAGCTATGAATGATGCAGGTCCGTTCTAAAGCTTTTCCATTAACTATAAACTCAGACGCATGAAACTTATTGCCTTGTATGCGACTATTGGTACCCATGACCGACAACTAACTAATTCAACGTATAATTGGGAACACAACAGCGATAACTCATGGACCGATATCTCAACGCGACTTCTTAGTGAATATGGGCATATTCACTCGAGCTGCACGAATACAACCATCCTCTTCTTCTGTATCCCCACAGAGAACGGCTGTCGTTAAAGGGGCTGAAATTAACCAGACCGTATTGCAAGCGGTGAAGCGCCTTATCGACCCTACAGGAATGGGTACACAATATAAATTCTTGGGGATCACTGGGACAGGCTCAAGAGAGAAGAATCCGAATGAGGACATCGCCTGGCCCTTCGTGAATTTCGAAACTCAGGGGTCCTAACCTAAGTATCTCAACTGACATATTTGAAAGGGTTGCATTTTAACCTTTGATATTATGTGGTACATAAGCACTTATTGAGGTGGGAATTCCGTTGTCGCCCCTATCAGCTTTATCTTACAACCCAAGCACTAGATAACACACTACGTAGCTAATCTCATCATTATACCTTTCTTCTTTTGGTATTGAACAATCTTCTTTCCCTAAGAAATATTGATATAAAACGGAAAACAACAAGCTTGCACAGTTATCACCATGTATATGTTCACTTTCTTTATTAAGTATTCAAATTTTAAAAGAACGTGTTAAGCTAGTCTAGGCTTTGTTACATACACTAATGAGTGGCAGTAGAACTGTCTAGTTCATAGATCAAATAGATATAGTAGGAACATGTTAACAATACAAGGCGTGAAAGCGAATAGGCGTAGGAGACGATCGAGCCCAGATGCTCGAGAGAAAAACTATCTGGAAAGAAATAAAGAAGTGAATGTTAGTACAACAGTGGTGCCGTGATGAAACGGAAGAAGAATGTGTTATAAGTTATGCTAAACTGAATGTGTTATGGACAAGGACGGAGTAAGTTTTGGAGTTGAAAAAAGAAAGAGTCCGAATTAATTTGAGAAGTGAATCAAAACAACATATGTCGAAGCCAAATCGAGTCCAAGATATGATAAAGGTACAGATAGATGAAAATTGATGGAAACCGTTGTGGTGACAGCGAGTCTTTTCATTCAGATATCATGAGTCACTGAGTGATTGTTAGATGTAGATCATATTGTCTCCGATGAGTGGAAGAATACAATTCAGCGAAATCCCCTTCTTCCCCTTCCTCTTCCACAACTGATACGCGTTTCTTTCTCTCGGGAAGATCCAGAGTTGATCTATCGTCAAATGAATTAGCTATACTAGCGGCATCAGCGCCTCCAGCACGCCTACATTGACGCTTGCGACGTAACCTCATCAAGCTTCTTCGCCGCCTTGCCATCCAGGCATCCTCGTCTTCCATGGATTCGCGATTACTGTGTCCACCACGCCGCCCTTGTAATGATCCATAGTTTCGTATTCTGCGAGCACCAGCTGTGTAGACGCCGCTTGCAGAAATGACATCTAATACAGGAGCATGTGCACGCGTATTACGCATCCGATGTGCAAAAGTACACACTTCAGAGCCTGGTCTAGCCGGATCAGGACCTAGGACAAATTCTCCTCCAAGCTGATTGGGATCACCAGCACGTTCAAACAACGGGAACGTTGCGAGCTTATGTCTCAGTCGCGATAAACTGTGACCAAATCCGAATGGACCGCCATTATGCGTAGTTGCGGTAGTATTACCAACATAGTAACCACACTCTGAATCTGGCCCGGGATCAGTTGTTCGAAGGTTCATACCTAGCGCCTTGTGGATACTGAGGGTAGGATCAGTGTACACTGGGAATGGGGTTTGGGTAAGATGTTTGTACGGGGTGATAAGATGATGTGGGCCCAGTCCAATCAGAACGATCTTTAGGCCAGCTCTCTCAAGTGCCTCAATATCGACTTCTGATGCAACTGATCGTACATAGTCCTGACACGCGGATGCGCTGCATTATAAATATAAGTAGAACAGAGGAAAGGTTAGAACGCTATCAAAGATAGATAGATAGATAAAAATGCTAACGCACCGGAAATGTCTGATGAAAACTATAAGAGTTTTCTGACGTGCCCATAAGTCACCGAAACGGATGCGTAAGCCACTCTCCGTAATGACTGGTAAGGATCCAATGGTTTGCAGCTCATCACTGTTTGGTTTGTAGTATTCGTTGAAGAGATCTTCACTGAATTGGGGCTCCGATACAACTTTTTTACATTCATATAAGTCAACACGGGATTTAAACATAGAACAGGAGTTGAAGCTGAACAGTCTGCCTCTCTTTGAAGGAGGCCATACAGAATCAGGACTATCAGAACCTTTTTGCGGAAGTTTTGGTTGTGATCCTTTTTCTGTTCGTGTAGGAGACGGTTTCATTGATGGGGGTGGAGTATCCTTTACAGGAGATGAATCCTTCGATTTTTTGGGAGAAGCGGCGTTTGAATTGGGCAAGGTGGTGTCAGATATGCTTGCAAGAGCAGAATCACGGAAATAGGGAATAGTTGGAGCACGTTCTGGTCTAGGAATAGGTGTCGTGGGCAAGGGTGGGAGCTCTTTCAAGTCCATACTCTGTTTACCTCGCAACGACGTGAGCGAAGCAAGGCTTCGTCTTGACCAGAGCTTCTTAACAAACTTAGCAGATGTAGAGGTCTGGACAATAGGTTTATCCATAAATTCAGCGGTCTGTGGCGTCTGAGCCCGTGAAGGGAACACGGAGGGTTCAAGGTAGGATGAAGAGGAGGACACAGAGCCACTGGAGCTACCTGCGCTCAGCTCAGGGGTTGGTGGTCGAGAGTACATGTAGCTAAGAGTAGATGCCTTCCGGGGAATGTAATGACTTTTGGTACGCGGCTTTCGTCCATTTTGAGGAGACAAACGTGAGGTGGAATCTCGGAATAGCATAGCAATATGGGAATACCGACGCTGATGATCGTGATGGTCACGACCTCCATCCGCATTGCTTGATGTATTCTTATTCGCAGTCTCAATTGATTTCTCACATGAAACAGTCTTTCTGACGTTCATATTAGACCGCGTTGTCAACTTGTTCAAAGCTTCCTGGCGATCCTGATCTGCACTCCGGTTTTCATGAGTCAATCCACTTGGCCCAAAAGGTCTATCAACCGAAAATGTGTCGAAGGGGAAAAACGAGGAACCGGGTTCCGGTAAAGCAACGTCCAGCGTATAACGTCTCGCAATCGCTCTTGGAAACGCTTTTTCACTGAGGTGAGGAGATAATGGCACATCAGATGAGGTTGTACCTCCGGAACCAGTAGGAGCCCAAAGATTAATGTCCTCGTTCGTACTGTTTTGAAACTCTGGGTATGAAGACCCGATTGTGTAACTATTACTGCGTTGTCGCCTCCGGAGCTCAGTCAGCGATGCAAAAGGGTCTTCAAAGTCAAAGGGTGGGTATCGTGATTCAAGTAATTCCGTATCCGTGATCGTAATTGGAGGAGGTTTGCGTTTGCATGTGCTCGAGCGCTTTCCAGGAGATGGTGGTGGAGTCGTAGTTGTAGTTGAAGCAGCCATAGATATTACAGAGAGATGAAACGAGCGGGTCACTCTTCTAATACTTGTATGATGGGTTTTGTGGTTTTGCGTGGGCTTATTATAATTCTTTGAACAGTCTCAGGTGAGGTGAGGCTGATATGAAATATATCTTGAAAACAACGTGTCAAGGGCGCGATGAAATGAATGACAGAAAAGGTAAAGAGCGCAAGGATGCCAAAGAGAGGCGGTTTAGAACAAGGAACGAATGGAAGTCCAAGAGGATGTATCTCTGTCAGTAGTATTCGCTCCTCTAGATTATATTGTAGGCTCGATGGGCTCATCGCATGCATCGAGTTACTGAACCATTTCCCCTAATTGAGCTAATCCATCCTCATATCTGTCGAGTATGGGACTTTTGTTGATGACCCCGTTCGTCCCAGGCGCGCTTGCGGTGGAAAGCTACATACGGAGTTATCGCATCAAAAGGTACACAATAAGTTTTGGTCCCTTGGAGAATAAACCTCATAACGGACTATTACCCTTACGCGTCGACGTCTCAAAACTATTTTCATTATGTCCCCCTCACCGAGCACCCTTCAAGGCCGTGATCGCCCCGACAAAATGAATGAATACATACATCTGGAATTGTTAATTCTGAGCTTTGTTCAGCTGCGCATACGCATATAGCTATGATTAGATTAAATAGCCTCGAGCCAGAAAACATGTTTTGCCAACGACAAATACGACTGCATTTCTTCTTTAGAGCAATGCACAGTAGTCGTGACAATCGCGTGACCGCCAACTTTACATCAAGCCATTTCCATTCTCACTATGATATAAATCATAAAATGATTTCGTCCAAAATAACATAAGATGCATTTATGTCACCATGGGCCGGAACTCCTCTGACATCGATGTACCATGAGTATTCTCGGAATGCCTTAATGCCATTACATAAACATAGATCATCGTTTCTCCAAGGGATTAAACTGAGAGAATATTCAATTGTAGTTGTACCCGATGCTTTCCCATGGTTTTCGCGCCGTACTAGACGATGATCAATGAACACTGAATAAGATTATCAAGATGCAAGATAGCTGTTATGTATGTGTCATGATAGAGGCAACGTGTAGGGTACATTATAGAAGAGATGAATGTAGTTCGGAACATTGCATAATAGAGTAAGGTTGAAAGATGTGCGGCTATTACTATAGAAAAATCGAGAAAATCTAGGACATGAGCTAGAAGCTAGGATAGGATGGAAAGTTACCGGTCTCAATCACTTCACAACGTCCGATAGGAGCACTTAAACCCAAAAAAACAAAAAGAGCCAGACAACTTATGAATTGTGCCACGCTAGCTATCCTGTCAAGCACTCATGGGGAATCGCATTGGCCGAGACCTGGTTTCCCTTCAGGCTGTGCTGCTGCCATTAACTAGAATGAAAATGTGAGTTAAGAAGTCAGAAGCGGACAAATGGGAAGTGATGTCCATTAAACGTACTGCTATGGTCTGGTACGTTGTATATATTGCAGCGATGCTACCAAAAATCATAAGAAGTACGTCAGCGACCTTAGCTCGCAGGGTTCTTGCGCAGGCCTTGTAGTGGAGCATGGCAGGATATACATAACACAATGGGACACTATGGGAGTGTGGTCAGTATGTACAAAGAAAGAAAAGGCATATGCATTTGCATACCAAGCAAAACTCCCAACTAGAGCTACAAATTTATCCAAATCTCTAGCTCCTGCCCAGCTTACACCGGCACAGAACATGACGATCGCGAATCTAAGCCCGTTTTTCATCCACTTTACCTTAGGGTTGCTTTTCCCACTCCGAGTAAATAGACCGTTCTCCATGATACGTACCGCGGGAAATAGTTGTAGAGGCACGCTAAGTAAGATAGCAAGTGAATAGAGAAGTTGCACAGCTTGTACGAGTTTGCTCTTCGAGTCCAAATTCGTAATTACAACTGTTTGAACTTCTGAACCAAAAGCTAAGTAAGCGAGGACTCCCGCTCCCCAAAAAGGACTTTCAAGATTGGACATTGGAACCATTAATTTCATTTAATCTACACCTTAATGACAGACATACCGATCAAGAAGAGCATAACACCAGTAAGGACAGCAGGGAACTTGCGTGGCTCTCTCATAGAGTCGGATATAGGAATAACCTATGAATATGAGCAAAATGGGGATAAGTAAAAGCTTCTTTCGAAGATTAGAAGGACTTACTAGCCCTACTCCCTCAAATGAAAATACAGCCGTTCTAAACGTTAAATATATTTAGAGTGCTAGTAGCCATAACTGAGCAGGTAGAAAACCTTACCCAATCAATAGTGGGAAATCCTTGGGATTGAACAATTCTACTTTAGCGATTCCTTTATCGGCAATGACTGAGATCTCAGTTCCGAAGATATAGAGAAGACCTGCGAGGATGAAAACATCCGCGACGAGAGCAAATGCGCTCAACTTGGCGATGTTTCTGATCAGAACCAAAGGTAGGAATACGATGAGTTGTACAAAAATAAGATATTGAACCGGAATCAATTTCAAGCAATTGGTAACAGCAGATACAAATGCTTGAAGGCCTTCGGATACAAAAATCGTGTATGCAGAAACAAATCCAAGTTGCGATACGGCTATCGCACTTAGAATGGCATAACGCATCCAAGGGCCATACAAAGCGCCACCAATATCTGATAACAACGTAATTATTCTAAGAAAGTTATGATTTCCACGTAAAAAATCACGCACCCCCATAACTCCCAGGTATGACATTCTTGGTTTTGACGAGAAGCAAAAATGAGTATAAGGAGATCAACGCAATACCCGTCATAGTTAATGACGAAAACAATATGCCTCCGTTAAAGAACCTTATGAAGAAATAACGATTGAGCTTTACAGTGATCATTTGTAACATTATTGACTCTTACGCTTTCCCTAAAAATAAGACTCCAGTCCCGACAAATGATTTTAGGAGCTTGGAAGTAGTAGTTGTTAGTTACTGAAGGATGAAATTGCATAAAGATCATTAACACACCATTAGCACGGCTTGTAATACCGTCGCATCACCATGAGATTCCACGGTACTTCTCCGGGCTGCTCGCCGAGCTCTAGACATTGAACGTTTGCTCATCATCGATTCTGAGAGAAGCGGTTCCGTCTCAGAAGAACCAGATGTCCCCCCCAATGCTTCATGATCCCTACTTGGGGGTAAGGATTCATCTTCCTCGTCCTCTTCAAGGTCTTCACCAGCCTATAGATAGAACATCCAATGACACCATACCATTGAGTTAAATTTAGCCATCATGGTCCGCCACCTGACATCATTAGATTTATGAACGCACAAAATGACCAAAGAGATACAAGAATTCGATGAAATTATTTGAAACAGCAGGTTCTTCAACACCTTGTTCGTTCGCCCGTTGTATTACATAGTTCCTGCGGAATCCACCCGGCTCATGGATATGTTCAAAAGAGGGATGAATGGGTTCTGCCGGTGGTGGGGTATATGATAAGGCTCGAGTGCGAGCAGCTTGACGTCGTTTATCGATTTCCCATTTGTAGATGGGATGACTTCGTTATGTTTCGATCAGATCCTCCATTTCAGTGCGTGAGTTGAGATAGATACTCACGTTATGTCTCCACCTGGAGCATCATATGTGATTGGAAACGTATCGCTTGCTTCCTGTTGCTGCCTCTGCTGTGTCGCCGACGCAGAGCCAGAATCTGATGTACGTCTACTTCTACTAATTCCCCAACAGGGGTTTCGTCTCCATCTACAGCACGGCGAGGAACTAGGTGTCTCCTAAGGACTCTAGCCATCTCTTCTTCACTGACATCTTCTAGCGGAAGTTTTCCAGATGACGGACTCTCGCTCACAGGTGCACCAGTGGGAGTGTTAGAACCTCCTGTACGCGGCGTATTCTTGAAGGAACGAGCACCAAAACTCCCAGGGAGCCCTATAGGATTCCTTGGAGAGCCTTCTAGGGCTATACGAGGGGGTATATTGGCTATTGGAGGTGTCGATGGCGTTCCTTGCCTCTGCACACCGGAGGTTGAGCGGCCTGGGGTACCATAAACAAACCCTGGACTGCCCGCAGCGAACTCGTCATCTACTTGACGGGTGTTGTTGTTATTAGCTATCTTAACTGGTCGAGATGGGCTCGTTGACATAGTCAAATGTAGTGTATCCTTATCTTCAACAACGACAAAGACCGTGGATGACAGGATGAGTCAAAGGTCGTTAAAGATTGGATGCTCCGGAACGGCACCACGCGAGAGTTTCTCTCGTCGGGGTTCGGATACATAAGCCGGCGCCGAAGATTTAATTTTAAACGTTTTATTATATGTACCAGTACATAAGGATACAGCATCTTTGCCAACTCAAAATTATCTAATTCACTACCTCGTTCGTGATATTTCGGTGTTCCCAACCTAATAGACGTTTAGCCTTCGAACAATCAAAGAACCCGACTCTTCCCCAAGCGCAAACCCTTCTCTGACGGGTACATGGGGCCAGAAGGTTTGATATAATTCCGTACTTTCCCTTTCATCTGCTGTGTCAGGTGCACAAATGAAAAATGCTTCGTGACCGGTCCAATCTTCGGATCCAGAGGAATTTGAAGCTAGTGCGAGGAGAAATGCCTCTGCCGCAGAATCATGGTGCACCCACCCCCATAAATCGTTTCGTCGACGGATCGGATCGTCACGACTTGCATAATCTCGATTCGGGACTGCCCAATGTAGACGAAGACTGGCAATTCTTATACCTTGATAACCGCGTACGATGGTGTCGGCCTGAAGTTCGGCTATTCTTGAAATACAAAATTATCATGAAAAGACGGGATCTCAATATTCATTAACCATGCCTACACTTTGGAAAGCCCATACGGCTCATCGGGTTCACAGGGATGATCTTCGTCAATTGGAAAGTATTCAGGCTTTGCCCCAGATTTACTATAGACCATTCGAACAACGTTACAGGTTGAGGCTTGGGCTATACGCTTTATCCCAAGCTAGGTAAGGTTATTACCCCGACTTTCTCGCGAAGGATTATAGCAATTTACCTCTGCAGCAGCACGAAGCACGTTCCAGGAAATGACAACATTACTGTATCGATTTCGTATCAGGTAAGAAATATAAATCTTAGCTTAGTTTGTACCTATTATGTGTTTGCCATAAGTAGTCTCCAGGGTCGGGGTATGCTGCAAGATGCGCGACTCCATCGCATCCCCGAAGTGCATTCAGGGCTTGTTCAAACTCTCTTAAGTCCGCTTTGATAAAAGAAAAGGTTTCATATGCGGATATTCTTTGAGCATCAGCATCTTCGATGAAAGATGAAGGTTTTGATAGATCTACTCCAATGACTTGATGCCCCTCATCCAGAGCGAGTAGAACAACGCGCCGCCCAACGCGACCATTGCATCCAGTAACAACTAATTTCATGCTTACTTACGCTTCTGGCTTCAGGTTGTATATCAAGACAGAAAAATAGGTTTCGGGGTAAGTAGCGGTGAGATCATCTATAAGGGGCTGGATTGTATCCTCCTATTACATGTAGACATGATCAATTATTTATCCTGGGAACAAACATATTATATGGTCTGTAATCGTTTGATTTGTTAAGAAAATGAGAATTCAAAGTGCGTCAGGTGGATACAATCATGTTTACTGAGCGCTGATTGATCACGTGCAACTAGGGACGAAACGGTACGGTTACGTGCCGTCACTGTCAAGTACTCACGTTCACCGTCATCAACGACGACGGCAGGCAGCAATGTCGTCGTATAAGAGGAAGCTTGCTGCGCATGCACTTCTATATTCTATAATTGTTTCTCCCGTATTAGCAACGAATGTAATGAGTTCACGTAACCTGACTAGTTGGAAACGCGCGGACCAAAGTTATAAGCTCTCGGTAATGTTTCATTCAATGTAAGAATATTTACCAGTGGCTTATCAGAATAACTTGAAACCAGGAACTGGCTACTACACCTTCTCTCAGTATGCGAGTTTTTGCTCATGTTCAAAATAATATACATTGAAGAGGAAATTTATCTACAGTGGATGATCGGCCTAAGGATTGTCCACCTTGTTTCAACTGCATGTTACCAGCGTTTACTTGTGGACAATATGGAAAATGTGATACTTATGATGGGCAATGCCACTGTCCCGCAGGATGGGGCGGTATTGATTGTTTGACTCCTCGTATGTTTACCTTTTTCAATGAATCAGTTTTCCTGGAACCGTTGTGTTCAATATCTCGTCATTAGAATGCGACTCTCTAGCAGATGAGCACCGAAGAATGTGGAAGGATGGTGAAGAATGCTCATGTAAAGATGGGTGGGGTGGAATAAATTGTAATGGTAGGTACTTTACAAAATATGGTATTTTGTATATATGACTAACCAACCAACAGTTTGTGAAACCGATGAAGCTTGTGCGAACTTCCCTCTTCCTGGTGGTGATCCATCGTTGTCTGGAGCAGATGAATCTCTCAATATGACTTGCTATAAAGGGGGGATGCAGTTTTCAATAATCATCAAATGTGTGATGTTACGAGTGTGTTTGTTCTCATTCTCTGAAGCTTTTCATAGAATCTCATCTGGATTATCATAGATCCCGGAATTATCGCCTTATTACCCGATAGACCTCCACAAGTAACCTTTAGCTGTGATAAAACTGATGGCACTTGTCTCTTCCAGTTCTGGGTTAATCGAGTGGAGTCATTCTATTGTGGCTTAAGTACGTGTACCTCGAGCGTCACACAAGAACCGGGAACGAATAAAACTATCTATGAATGCGAGAATATCCAATGCAGTTGTATACCTGGACGATTTATTTGTGGTGAAAATGGAAGTGTCGGTGAGTTTGCCAAAACGTTAAACCTCTAACTATGTGTTACTTTCTACTTACTCACTGGTTCGACTAGACATAACTGAGTTCCTTGATACTGAAATAAAGGGACCTGCGAAGTTCTCCTGCAAGACCGGCTCAGACTGCAAGTTCGAGGAGCCTGGCATGAATGACCTTATTGACACGATCTTCGGGATAACTATATAACTCTCAAGTGTAACAGTGGCGAATGCCTACACTACTCACAGGTTCCTGGATACATAGTAAGCGATAATCTTGTATATACAACAACTTCCGTCTATGCTGAAACAGTCTATCTATTAGAGTATACCCGTCCCGGATAATACACAATGGGTAGCTCTCAGTGCAGCAGGAGCAATTCTCATAGTCTTTTCTGCATTTTTATGTAAGCAATCATTTTACCGTTTGTATAAGGCATAACTAAGTCATGTTAGTATTATGGTATGCGGGCCGCGATCGCAAGCATTCAGGAGAAATTCGACTACCAGAAACGGAAGCATTCAAGCTGATGAATGAGCATGTCCCGGCTGCTCTACACTTTTCAAATATTTCCTACTCACTTGGCCCACGTACCATACTTTCTGATATCTCAGGATTCGTGAAGCCGGGACAAGTGATGGCAATCATGGGTGCTTCAGGAGCAGGGAAGTCCACCTTCCTTGATATTTTGGCAAGACGGAAGAAACGAGGCCAAGTTAGAGGTAAAATCTTGGTGAACGGACGTGAAGTAACCGATAGTGAATTCAAGCGTTTTGTTGGCTTCGTTGACCAAGAGGATACTTTGATGAGTACTCTTACGGTGTATGAGACCGTTCTATATTCCGCTTTATTGCGTCTTCCACGTGAAATGAGCATTGAGGCGAAAAAGTATCGTACACTGGAAACAATGAATGAGTTGGGTATCCTCGGGATCCGAGACATGCGTATTGGGGATGCCGGGCATCGTTCAATTTCTGGAGGGGAGAAGCGTCGTGTTTCTATTGCATGCGAACTTGTGACTAGTCCCTCAATTCTTTTCCTCGATGAACCTACGAGTGGTAAGCCTTGTTTCCTCTATCGCTAGAGAAGGCGGATCTTGATGAGAACTATTCGGGCCGATTTATTAGGTCTAGATGCGTATAATGCATTCAATGTAATTGATAGCTTGGTTTCTTTGGCACGCAACTACAACCGGACAGTTGTTTTCACAATACATCAACCGAGAAGTAACATTGTCTCTTTATTCGATCAGCTTCTTTTACTCGCTCAAGGCCGCATGGTATATTCTGGTGAGGTTTCAAGGTGTCACGAGTTCCTTGCAGATGTGGGGAAGTCATGTCCTCCAGGCTTTAACTTAGCAGACTACCTAAGTCAGTACTATATGATATGCCCTGAAGCTGACTGTGTTACTGATGAATAATGCGTATGCGTTTATAGTTGACCTTACAACTGAGGCAGAACTAGACATTCGTCCACAGAATGGCTCTTCTATTGATACTGAGATACCATCTCGTGATGATGCTTCTAATATAGTTGATGAGGAACATGGCCTAAGAAATACTCAAAACACTCATTCCAACTTCTCAACAAATGGAAATAGTAGTTCATCCACTAATATCGATGAGACAATGCCTCAATCCCGGCGAGAATCGATAGCATCCGACTCTTCGCATTTTGTTATGCGCAAAACCTCACAATTTCTTGACGTCATCCGTGGTAATCAGCACAAAGGAAATGCCTCTCTCTCTCCGCAATTGGCCTCTCTTGTAGACGGTTATGCCGCGAGCGATATAGCAGCGGGAATTCGCTCAGAAATTGCATCATTGTCAAATCGCAACCCAGAAGAAGAATTACCGGATGTTGCTGAAGAGAATCGCTTGCTTCGGGGCCGGAGAGGGGCAAGCTGGCTTATGCAGTTCCGTATCCTGAGTGGTCGAGCTTTTAAAAATCTTTATCGTGACCCAGCCCTATTGATGGCTCACTATCTTTCATCGATCATTCTAGCCTGTGAGACTTCTACATTTATCTTTAATTTGTTTTTCATAGTACTCATGTCTCGGAACTTCGCGTCTAGTAATTTGTGGATACTTCTTCCGCAGCGTCAGGTGAGATTTTCTTTCTTTTATTGGCCCAAGAGAATGATGCCCTAAGTATGTATTATCCGATCTATCTCACAGAAATGATATCGGAGGATTCCAGAATAGATTGGGTATGCTTTCAGTATGATGTACGACCTTTTTTGGTGTTGAACTCACTTCTACTCATTTTAAACAGGAATTTTCTTCTTTTCTCTGGCCTCTTTGGCTTTTCGTGCCTCACGGTAATTGGTCTCTTTGCCAATGAACGCCTTCTTTACATGCGTGAAAGGTGAGATTTCCAGAAAATTGGCGAGTCGAATATGCTGCTCAATGTTAATGCTATTGTGTCATAGGGCAAACGGTTACTATTCTTCTTTCACTTATTTCGCCTCAAAGGTGAGAGAAATTCCGACCCTAAGATTCGATTCCTGATTGACATATTCTCTTTCTGTACCTTAGGTTCTCTTCGATATCTTACCGCTACGTGTAGTACCGCCACTTGTATTTGGTGCTATCGTGTACCGGCTCGTTGGTCTTGTACCGGAAGTAACTACATTCTGGAAGTTCCTGCTCGTCCTTGTCCTATTCAATCTTGCAACTGCAAGTGCTGTTCTCCTCATTTCCGTCGCATTTGCAAGTTCGAGTGTCGCCAGCTTAGTTGGTACTCTTATCATGCTCTTCAAGTAAGTTATTTTAATCCTTTCTTTACTGGTTTGTCTATACCCTCCTGTTTCAAGAAGCAAAATAACCTAAAATTACTTCTAGCCTACTTTTTGCCGGTTTGCTTGTCAACCGCGAGTCACTTGGAAAGGCTTCGTGGCTAAGCACAATATCCTTTTTCCATGCCGCTTTTGAGGCCCTCGCGGTCAATGAACTTCGATACCTTCAACTAAGGGAGGTTAAGGTAAGCATGCTCATACTCGTTTAACTCGACGCTGGTTTTCGGCCTTCGGATTCTATTACTCCCTTCTCTTCTCATATACAATTACGTTTATTCCTTCCTTGCTCAAGCCGCTTTAACCCGTGCTGTCACACCTCCTACTCTCTTTCTATAGCGACCCCGGGTACCCCATCTTATATGATATCTCTTCTCAGACTTAATCTATACTACTCAATCTCGCTTAATTCCCTTCTTTTATACATTCTGAGTGCTTTGCAAGCTTAATTTCTTCTTATTAACAATTGAATTTTCTCCCTTTTTAGTACGGCGTTGAAATCGATGTACCGGCCGCGACCATTCTGAATATCTTTGGACTTCGTGCACAGGTTCGTGTTCTCCTTCTCCTTCTATTATTTGTATTTCCCTGTCTACGCTTCTATCTATTCTTCTTCTCTGTCCCTCTATCTTTTCCACCCCTGTTCTGCTCATGGACACTCTCACGAGCTTCAAGATTATGCTTCTTTTGTCCCTCGAGGTAGTACCTCTCCGTCGCTCTTACAAACACTACAACCCCCACCCTAAATTTTTATATCATCCCTGTTCACGCGACCACAGAACATCCCGTCACTCTTCTTCTGTGTGTTCTTTGTATGAGCTTATCCCTACTATGGCAACCCAGTTCCCTCGTTCGCCTCGAGACTCCATTTTTTTCATTCCTTTCTTTAATGTTTTCTTCTATTCTTTGCTACCTTGCTAAATTGACACCTTGTGCTAACTAAGTCTTCTCTTCTTCACCATACTGATTCTATTACTCTTCTGGTCTCGATTTTGGTGGCCCGTACCTTCCGTTCCGTCCCTGTCGCATCCTGTCGACTGTGTTGCTATCCTGGTCTTTGTGACTAACAAACAATGGATTCGACAACATTGACAACACGCTGACGACGAATGACATTGATGACGACAACGATGATATTTTGGCTATGACAACTATAACCAAAACAATTGCTTTAAACAAACTAACAACATACACTGATGGTTCAACTTCTACGATTTACAATATCCAATACATGCCAACATCCGACGCCTACGAACTGCAACAATTGAACAAACAACTCTATTAATAAATGAATAATTATAATAGTCCTTCTGGTGGCCAAATATCAGCTTACTCGGGATCTTCTTCGGGGTGTTCACGCTCGCTACCTGGGTTCTACTGCATTTCCACGTTCGTGAGCAGCGGTAAACGAATAGTTTGGTAAGAGAGAGACGGAGAAGGGAGGGAGGAGAGAGAGAAAGATAGAAGGAGACCGTTTGACAAAGGAGGATAAGACCTTTTCTACGTTTCCTACATTATACGGATCCGAGCCTTTCTCTCAAATTTCTCTTTCTTCTCTTTTTCCTGATTCCACTCTACTCTTCCTTAACCCCTCCCTCCTCCCCCTCCAAGTCACATCATCCTATCCCCTTCATCTCTTTTCCGTCTTCTTAATCCTCTTTTACATACCCTCTTCCCTTCTCCTACCGATTCTTTCACACCTCTCTTCTCTCTCTCTTTTTATACTCGAATGCCCCATTGCTTAGGATATCTTTATCCTCTAAACCCACTTCTCTTCTTCTCTTTTCTCTCTTCTCGGTTCTTCTTTCTCTTCTTACTTCCTCTCCCACTTCACTCAATTTTCCCCACAATTATCCGCACTCCCCTTCTTAGGTGCTTTTTTCCCTTTCGGTTATGCCTTACGTTGCTTGTGTGTATGTGTGTGTATGTGTGTGTGTGTGCGTGTGTGTGGTTTTTCTTTCGTTTCTTTTCGATTCAGTTCGAATCTTCCTATTCCTATTCCCTTTATACCTTTCGTCATCGTTCTATTCTCTCTCTGTGTGCGTGTGTGTTTGTGGGAGAAAGAGAGAGAGAGAGAGAGTTGGTGGTGTTTTTACATGCATTTTTCGTGCCTTTTTTTCTTTTAGTCTCAGTCTCAGTCTCTGAGAGAGAGAAAACATCCATACATCCGTACATTCATACATCCATACCACATACACGTTTTCTGGTTCTGGGATCATGTGTCAGAACATGGAGATTCGAGATCAAGCTGTGATGAGTGGGTGCGTTTGTGGAGAGGAGGGGGTGTTCAACCCGTTATAGACTTGTGGAGAGAGAACGTGATTGTGACAAATTTACACAGAATACATACAGAGAGAAATTCATAGCCCGATAAACACTATAACTAACGCACATACATCTACGTCCTTGTCAAGTTTCTTATATTTACATTAAACACAACTGTATTTAAGTTTTTTCCTTTTCTCAAATGACTAAAATATAACTATATATAACTATAACTATCACTGGTTTTGCTCTCTCTTTCTAAAGTGTTTTCGTGTCCTGGTCCTAGCCTCTTCACTTGACAATGTTGAATGTATACCTTGTAATTCGCTCTAAGAGTTCCAGCCAAGCTTGTCTGTCCAGTCCTTCATTCCTTTCTTGACATTTCTGACCGTATATGGATTCATCATAACGAAAGGATATTAGATAAAAGACCTCAATTGAGAATGAGCGAGACTAAGACTGATAATTGATTTTTTTATTTACAAAAAAAGAGAAACTTCATTTTTAAGTCGATATAAAGAGTTACAAGAAAAATATACAGTGAGTAAGAACAAAAAGAGAAAGAGAGAAAAACGAAGGGGTGGGAAAGGGTGGAAGGTTATAAAGCGACGTCTGCGATGCGTTGGCTTGCTAGACTGGTCGGTAGATGTCAGTCGAAGAGATCGCAGATTCAGACTTGGAGAGAATAAGAGGAACACAGAAAAGACATGGTAGAAGAGGCGAGGAACAACGGAATAGGAACAGAAGTAGACAGAGACAGAGACAGAAACAGAGTCGAGGACAGATACTTTGGAAACAGATGTCAAAAAAAGAAGTAAAGAGTAAAAAGGACAGAGTGTAAACAGACAACAGAAAACTCAATATATATACATCTCTGAGAAAGAGAGAAAGAGAAAGAGAGAGAAGAGAGAAACAAAATAGAGGATGAGACGAGATAGAAAAAGCGGAGTAGGCAGTGAGTAGGAGCAAGAGATGGATGGATGGATTGATGGGGGTGGGAATGGTGATTGCAGCTAAGATGAAGATTGAGAACTGAGTGTTATAAAAGATAAATGGATCTGAACTGAGTTGAAGGGTACATGTTTTTGAAAGAGGGGGAGAAGATATGACATGCACGAGAGAGCGATTGAACTGAAACAAAGTGAGGTGAGGTGTAAAGGAGGTAAAAGAAGTAGAGGGGTAATAAATAACTTCAACAATGGAGTAGGGACAGCTGATGGAAGTGAGAGTGAAAAGATAGTAGGAAAAAGAAAAGAGAAATAGAAAGAAAGATGGTATGGTATACATAATACAATTATCGAAACACCAAGACAGAAAGACAAGTACACGTATGAACAGTTGAGTGGATGATGGTACGGATAGGACTGATAAACACGTCCCAATAATTAATGACCGTATTACGTATCGGTACTTTCAGATTGAAAAAAAGAGTGAGAAGAAAAAAAAGGAGAAAAGATATAGAAAAACTGAGCGCAGTAAGAAACGAGTTTAATGCTACACTATATAAAATCCGTCCCTAAACTTTCCCGTATAAGTTCTTTGATTGGGAGGAAGGGGAAGGGTAAAGGATATAAAAGAAATCAATTTGAAGCTATTATCGAACGTGACGTGTTGACGAAACGACGATAATAGTAGTAGTATCACCAAACAGATGGAAAAAACAGTCAGGACAAAGCAGATTACATCGATTCGTGCGTAAAGCAGGCCTTGCAGTATTGAAGAAGTCGAAAAAAGTCGGAGAGCAAGCTTGCCAAGAAGAGACGCATTATTCGATATCGAAGTACGGTAATGTTGAAGACGGCCCCAAAGCCAAGATCATAGAGTTAAATCCAAAGCACGAACCCAAAGACGAAGACAAAAGATGATCACAAGAATAAAGGACTTTCTCTGAGCCCATATCTAGACGCTCCCTTTCCATGGGGGTAGCATCTCATTTAATGCAAGTACTTCTCATTCAAACGATGCACCTCCCGCGCCAGATAGGGCCAATTCAGACTCTGCGCAAGCTCCTTCCTCAACCTATTAATCGCCGATTCTCCTCCATCCGCATTACCATTGACTCCCACATTTCCCTTGACAGGAAGACCGCACGCTTCCGAGCAAGCTCAACTTCCCATCCACAGAGTTATACAACAACCTCATATTCGGCTGAATAAGAACATTCAACCTCCGCGAACGCACTATCAAGTACGCATCTACGAGTGGCATCTCTAAATGCTTCATCACATACGCAATCTGATGTCCCCGAGAAAACACCGTCAGTGAGTTAATAGTTGGGTATTGAGATATAAAAAGAGATTACTGACCGTGACGGTCGCACTCCTTGAAACGCCTACTCTACAATGCACAAGCACCTTCCCTCCTTCAAGTCTGGCTTTCTCGATCCAATCGCATATCGGCTCAAGCTGGTGCTGCAGACTATCGATGCCATCATCACATACACCCTTGATATCCAACACCTTGATACGACCTTCACGCTCCTCCATCCACAAGGAACCCATTCCCCGGGTCCTCGTCCAGCTACAAGGTGATATCCACCAGAAGAAGAGTCGGAAGCGATATTAGCAGGAGGGACTAGGGCGCATTCCCCAACAGAGACGACGTGCGTTATGCCAAGTGCGTGAAGCATGTAAGCATTCTGTGCATGATTTCTGTTTATCATTGCAAGCAGACAAGGTAACGAAGAAGAAAACGGAAAACGTTGACTATATCAGTAACACTAATAAAAACAGACTATAATGATTAACACTTACAGATTTCCCAGGTACAAAAATGGTAACACTCGACTCGGGAAGCTGCCGTCAAACCTTGGGTCGTTAAACCAAGTTTGGTGGTCGATATGAGGAGGTAAGTTCGGACTTGTCTGCGCTCGTGGGCGTCTGTGAGGTACTGTTGGAGGTACCAATTGCATCGGGATCTGAGAAGAGGGTGCGGGTACTGAGAACTCTCCATGACCTTGACTTGGGACAATAACAGGAGGAGCAGACGTTGAATCATGTCCATTACCGTTATATCCATAACTTCCGCCTGACAAAGGGGAAACAGAAGACATGGGATAACTAATAGAGTTCCTCGGAGAACGTGCATACGGGTGTGACGCCCCCGTTTCGCGAGTATGGGATTGTGTATGTGTCTCCCTCTCCCATTCCCAATTCTGATCAAAATGACTCCATTGTTGCTGTTGTGCTCGAGAGTTCCAACTGGCATGACCACGGTCCACCCGAGTGAGATTTAGCGGAGCAGTGCTGTACGAAGCATACGCAGCACCTCCTCTCACACCACCTATCGCTGCTCTCTCCTTCTCTAATTGGCTCTCGACCCTCTTCAGTACACCAACATCAGTATGATATACGAAGAACGACCTTTCTTTTTCAACTTGCATCTCCAAGTATGCACCAGGCAGATCAAGTCCTCTCTCTTTCATCAACACACAAAGCGCCAGAATACTACTCTCGGTATAACCGTCACTGCTGTAGATCAATATCTTCTTTGGTCGGGTCGAAGGCGGGTTTTGGACAGGAGCAAGGATCCCAGAGAGGAAGTTTAGGAATGGAGTAAGCTGCCACATAGTATAAGCATAACCTGGCGGAGAAGCAGGGAAAGTGAAGTGAACTATGTGAGAAGCAGAGGGTGGGGGTCGAGGTCTCCTTCCTCCACCTCTCGATGTTCTTCTCTTACGCGGTATAGTGGAACCATGATGGCCGTCTTCCCCGTCTTCATTCTCCTCTCTGTACCTTTTGGCAGACCAGAGTGCATCGAGGGCGGCCAGGTGCGTCTCAGCTGCTCGTATTTGATCTGCAGATGGTAAAGGAGCAGGATCCCGACACTCAATACAAACATCATAACCCATGGGATTATCCGAGCTATCGAATGGATCCTCGTCGTCTTCATCGACTCCTTCCATAGTGACATCATTCTTGTCTTCATCTTGCGCATCCCATTCTCCATCTTCCAATTGATTCTTCTCTCCTTGGCGTTCGTCATTCTCATAGTGGTCCTTCTCCTCATAGTGAGCACTAACACCACTCAACAGCTTGATGGAACTCTTCTCTTTCTCACCCCTTGTCGTTCTCTTCTTTTTATACGTCGGAACTGGAACAGGCACATCACTTACATTTCCCAAGTACACCAAATTTTCCAAGATAGCAGTAGCCTTTGTCAAGTCACGCATTTCATCACGCTCCCGTTGAGCAAAATCAATTACGGGTAAAATGGTATCATGAATGTTGATGACGTTCTTGTTTCCCGATAGAGACGGCGACGATGTCGGCGAAGTCACAGACGTTTCATTTGACGCCTCATGCCTATTATAGCTGGATCCAGTAGAGTTTGACGTGTCATCAAGCTTCGTCACACCCTCAACGGGATATACACCCGTAGAAGTGAAGACGCTTTCTTCATCGTAGTACATTGTCCCTGGTTCAGGCAGACGGTTCACTAACCATGGCGCCTTCTGAGCAAGAACATGCAATGAATCAGTCAACACAAACACATTGTATGCAACGAGGTAGGCACGTGGGCGATCCCCCTTGTTGGTGACACCATTGCTCGACCCCGTATTCGAAGATGCAGACGAGGAAGACGACTCTCTTGACAAGAGTGGAGAAACGCGTCCATCTGTTGAACCAGACCTAGAGGCAGTACTATCCTTGCAATAGTTGATTACCCTCACAGCATCTTGTTCGTCATCGGCGGTAACTTGACCATAGCCACTATGACGGATCCAAATGACTTCAACACCGGCGTCTTCGTATCTCTTCTTTCTCTCAGCCGCCTTCGTTCAATAGCAATTTTGAACTTCTCAGCTAGAGATAGAGCAGCACGCGTTGCATTTGGAGATGCACTTGTGCTAAATATAACGATATCCGATAGTGTCGCGTATATTGGCTAAGTGGCAAATTAATATAGATAGAAGGGTTAAGAAAACGGCTCGTAAGTAAAGTATATTCTTCAAATTTGTGCAAAGACACCACAATCATAAGATTTATTCGATTAGTATCACCCAATAAATGCGTATACGTCCACTTTCTGATCCCCCCTCTACCTGCCCCTCGAGAATCTACACACGTCTGATCTTTTCTGTTCGAGAAGTACAGCCTCCATTCACGCACATATAGAAGAAGCATTGTGACACATCAAACCGACACTGGGTGATAGAAGAAAAAGGGGGTGACAAGGCAGAATGAGAAACTCACCACTTGAATACCAAAATTGCGCAAGCTAATACCGTCAGGGACTTTAGGAGGCAAAAACATATAACCACCGTCTTGAGGATCGGTCGTCAGTAGATCGTTAGCACGGAAAGACGAAGTGACTGTCAGGCGCTTTAGGGCCCCTTCTATTTTTGATTCGGCAACAGGATTCTCGTCGAGGCATAGGCTGCTGTCTAGTGAGTTGCATTGCACGTCTGATGTGGGTTTAAGAGTGGCATTTGTTGCTGTACCCTCGACGTTTTGGGATTGTAATGGAGAAACGGAAGCAGCAGACACAGCAGGTATACACTCATCAATAGAGATATCTGTACAGGGACTAGTACACGGAGTTGTCAAAACAGTAGAAGAGCCGGTTTCTGCTGGAGAATATGCGGTTGGAGAATCGGAATCTGCTTCCGAGTTACAAGAGTCTGGTCTGCTGAACACTGAGATCTTTGATGTGACCGACACTTGATGCGGTGGTAGAATAGCTTGCGCTTGTTCCAAAGCCAAAGTTGGAATGAGCTGAATCTGATGCAGAGGTGGACGTAGAAGAAGAAGAAGAAGTGGATTCTGATGTTGTTACAGAGGATGTTGATAAGCGACGGTCGTAAGAAGCGTCTTCTTGGGGTATGTCTAAAGAAGCGGGAGAGGAAACAGAAGATGGAAACCTGATGGTATGACTCGCGAGGTGGACGTTCCCATTGCCTGTGTGATGATGTGACGTATCTTGGGCTGAGGTGAAGTATGACGAGTGGTGCGACCCGGTCGTAATCGCAATAGGTGCTGTTGCTGGTTTGCGCAGCGCCTGCGGGTGCATATGCGTCCCCTCTTGGGCAGTAGGTCCAAGGTCATGACTACTGCAAGTGGCATACGCTTTCCCTTCAGACTCGTCGACATCCATCAGTTCCCCGTCCTCACTCTCGTCCTGCTCATACTCGTCATATTCAAACTCAAAGTCCTCGTCGTCGTCAAATTCCACATCCTGCCCTTGACCATGTGTACGGGTACGGGTATCTGCTTGGCGTTCGTCATCGTCGCACGCGACCCAGATAAGGCCCCGATATTCCGGAACTTTGACGACGTTATGAAGAGCAGAGCGCGGAGGATATGCGCCCCAAGAGGCGCCTTCTGCTTCTTCTGCGGAAGAAGCGTCTGGAGTCGAAGAAGGGGGACGACGGGTACCTAGATCAAGACCACTCGATGCCGCGAAGAACGAGTTTTGAGCAAAGTTGTCGCCTTCGAGACCATGAAGGAATGGAAAGAGAACAGAGTCAGGGACGTCACTTGTGATGTGAGCGAGGTGCACGTCTGCAAAAGTGGACGCGTCTATTGAACGTATTGGTTGGTGAGGCATTGGACGGGGGAGAAGGACGGGCAGCGAGCGTATATTAGGAGTGGAAGCATACTGGGACTGCGAAGGTGTATGTTGCTGCTGCTGTTGTTGTCCTTGTCCTTCTTGTTGTCCTTGTTCTTGTTGTTGTCCTTGTTGTTGTTGAGCAGTCATAACTCGTCGTCACTCGTGTCGGCGTCAATGAATAGTAACGAGATGAGGAGAGGATGCCTTGGGAGAGAGTGTGTAGAGGCAGAGAGTCGGAGTAGGCAAATGAGGAAGCGGCGAAAGTTAGTGACTGCGTCGATGCCCCGGACTTTAGATAGGGAATGAATGGGTAGAGAGGCGTGAGAAGATGGTACCGAGTTGGAACTATCGACGGGCGACGAACGAATTCTGTTCAGAAAATACATTCGCTCTGACCAGTGACCAACCGCATTTCCCGGGGTCCCTCTCCCCGTCACAGTTGTCACAGTGACGACCCGTGACTGATTGTATAGAGACCATCAGTTGTCTCAACGTGAGCCGAAGAAGTAGGCATCTGACGATGAATGAATGAATGATGCTATCAGCCCTGGCCTCTGCACTTGGCGTGCTCGACTCGAGTATACGCTCCTCCTCCTCCCTCTCCTCACTCTCCCAGCTGCCGATGGCTCGCTCACCCGGAACCTTCTTCTTCTTCTTCTTCTTCTTCATTCTCCCACACTCCTTCTTCTTCTTCTCGCTCAATCCCCGTCAAGCAAGTGGATCTCTCCTCTCTTTCTCTGCCTCATGCCCTCTTTGCCTCCTCCTCACCCCCTCTTCCTTTCTTCTCTTTCGTGTACTATCCCGAGCTTCTTCTCCCTTCTCTACAGTAAATAATTATGAATAATGCTACAATTGTTATAACGATATTTTGATTCCGATACGTTCTCTCCTCTCTCTCTCTCTATCGCATTCGTATTATCCGAATCCCGGTCCCTGAGGCTCGTCAATCCCCTTCTCATCATCGTCATCATTCATTCAATTTTGCGTCTTTCGTCTAATCTGCACATCTCATTTCATCTCTTTCCTTCCCCCTTCCCCCTTTTTTTTCTCCTATAAACCTTCTTTACATATCAATGACGGCAACACACACACACATAATCTCCAAACAATGTTCAAGTAAATAAATAATAACAATAATGCATACAGATAATCGAGATCAAAAAGGACGGCAAATCCTCAAGTCTTGCGTCTGCGTCTTGCATCGCTCCTTGAATCTAAACTAAACTAGGTAGGACTAAACTATAATCATCAAATCAACCTCCCCCTCTTCTCTCATAGACTAGGTCTAGGCCCCTTATCCTATCCAATCCTATCTACCGCACACCCAACCCCCTCCATATCCTATATCCATATCTATACATACTCCATTTACCTTCCTCCCTTTCTATCTGTGCCCCAGCCACTGCCACTGCATCCCCTCCTTCACCCCCCCCCTCGTTTTTCTTCCTCTCTCCCTCTCCCTCTTTACCCTTACTTTGGTGAACACAGCACTCAGCACTCAGCACTCAGCACAGCAACTGGAACGTTGCACTTTGAGCTTGTCTAGAATTAGTATATGTATTATAAACCTCTATGACTCTGTCCAGAGCCCTCTCATGTATCTTATCGTCTATATCGATTAAGATCCTCAACGGACTCGGACAAAAGATAGAGAGAAGGGACCGGGGGGCGGGGGAGGGGAGGGATAAAGACTGAAAGAGGAGTGGTTGGGTTCTTGTCGTTACTTTTAAATACAGTGCACATCGCACATCGCACGTCGCACGTCATTCATTCATTTCCTACTTATCACTTATTGTCCAACGCTCGTCTTTTTAATCGATTCATATCTTTCTATCTGCCTATCTACCTATATGCCTATATGCCTACTCGCCCGCTCCTCTCTAGACGTCCAGTCAAAAGACTCTGATATTCTTCTTTCTTTCATCTTTTGTTGGGATGGAGAGGAGGAAGGGAGGGGGAGGTAGGACGTGGGTGACAAAAGGGAGTCGGGGACTTTGCTTAAAGTTTAGTTTTAGAGTTACTACCTTCTATATAGGCACTATCACTTGTATCTTTGTATTATATGCATTGCTTTGGTGTGTTCGCTATGTATTGTAATTATATGTGTTTTGTATTTATGTTGTGCATCACGTACGTATGTACAGGGGGGGGGGGGTCAGCATCACCACGCATATGCACATGTGCGTATCTACATGTATAACTTAAGTATAAGCACCAGATGCTCCGTGAACCCTCCTCGAGCTGTATCAGTATATCAGTATATACTTGTTAACAAAGACAACAACAAAAATAACGACAACAATGACAACAAAGGTTGTTGACTACGCTAACCCCTCTCCCAACTCCCAACTCTGAATTTGGTACCCGGAGGGAAAGAAGAGTGATCTCAACCCCGATCAACAAATCAAACAAATCAAACAAATCAAACGAATTAACGATGATTATGATGGCAATATAAATTTAATACCCCCTCCTCTCCTCTGCCCCACTTTTTCTCTTATCATTCAATTCAATTTATTACTTGTTTAACTTATTTTATTCTGTTCAATAAGATTTAAGATTTAGGATGAGCGGGACGCATGATACGTGATACATCAATCTATACAATTACTAATTTATTAATTTGTTATTTTGTTATAGAGAGCGGAGAGCGGAAAGACGGGAAGATGGGATAGGACGCGGTAACAATCTAAATAACTCAAGATTTAAGACCCTAAGACTTAGACTTTGACGTATCCCAATCCCAATCAATTGAACATTATCGAATATAAACAAATAAACACGAGTGGAGAAAAATTGGATGTTATTAATTTAGATTGGGTACATGATGTAGAAGAATCACAATGCACAATGCTCAGTGCATAGTGCATAGTGCGCGTGTACGACTTGTCCCTTTGACGTTAACTCAACTCCGTGATTTCTGATATTTTGGGGCTTGGGTGTATTAAGCGTACTTGCGTGCGTATGTTAGAAATATCATATGTTTAATGTACATGTTTTGTTACTTTTCGTTTCCACGCATTGCTATAGGCTGCCTTCTCCTCCTCTCTTTCCTCGTGGTGATGATTGGTTATCGTCTATGGTGGAGACTTTGGTGGATACTGCCCTGTCTGCCTGTCTGCCTTTCTCCCTTGAATCCAATCTTTCATTTTTCTTTCTTTCAAAACATTTCACACTCCTCTTCTTCCACCGGATTACTGATATATATACAATGAAGTAAGTAGTTATCGAGTATTGGAAAAGGGAGTTTGTCTATGGTCACCATTTTTCAGTTCGTCATCTCGACGTTGAACAAGGCCTAGGTTTGGTTCAGACTAAGAAGATGGAAAATATGTGTTTTATACACAGAACACAAAAAAAAATCAAGATGGGGGGTAAGACATAGATGAATTACTTTTAACTTTTATTCTGATTCTACAAATGGAAAACGAATGTTTGCGAGTGAGTAAACGGCGTACTGAGTACTTGTTGATGGGTCTATCTCACTTCGTCACTTGGCAATAAGAAAAACAAGATTGTTTTTCCATGATACAGCTAGTAGTAATTTATCGCCTAGAGGGGGAAGTGTACCACGCATACTTATACAGCAGAAAACAAGTCTACGACTAAGCACTCGAGTTTCGTGTCAGAACATCCCTTTCCCCCTCCCCCCTCTCTCTCTCCTCCTATTAGAAGGGGGGGGGGATGTTATATATGTAAGTACAAGTACAAGTACAAGTTATGGTTATAGTTATAAATAGGCCACTCGCTCACTTAGGCCACGGATATTTCGGTAACACCCAAACTCTGATTTATCGGGATCGAAAATCCGAAACATTTAGTGAGTATGTCACGAGAGGAGGTTTAGGAATCAGGAGCGAAAGCACTCGTATGACCGGCCAGGCGAGAGTGGAACTTATAGGGGTGGGGGGGGGTGGGAAATCAGAGAGTAGCGGAGTGATTGTGAGATGTATCTTGACTTTTTTTTGAAAATAGAATAAGACGAAGACATATAGGATATGCTTTGAATTGTCGGTTTTTGATGGAGTTTATGGAGGGATGTTATTCACTCCCCCTGTTCATTCCTTGGTATGGCTATGTGATGCTTATACGTATGTTTTCTTGGGACTTACGTTGACAGGTCGTTATTAATGAGCCCTTGATGATATGTTTCACTCATGTCAACAAGAAGATGAGATTAACACGAAAAGTCGTCAATATTAATAGAATTGCGCGTAAACATAAGGAGAACTTCTATTAATAGGCTGCACACTTAACCAACAAAAAATGTGTTGATCATGGGGTTCTGGTCGTTACGGATCTTGGACTTTGAATTATTTGGAGGGGAAAGGGATCGTTCGTCTTAGGGAATGATCTGAAATCGGTACCGAGTGATTTAGATGTCTCACTCAAGTGGCCCTTCAGTAAGACGATTTCGGATCGCTTGCTCCCCCCTCCCCTGTGCTTAAGTACTTCGTCCACCAAGTCTGAAATGGATAGGAGAGTGAGTAAAGAGTCGTTGAGTCGGACTTTCTTTAGTGAAAAGATCTGACGAAATTTTCGGGGTGATATACATGTCACTATGGTGGAGTTTATTCATATGGCTAGGCAATACAACATCTAGAGGAGGGGTATTTGTTCTATCGTTTATTTTCCAACTTTTCTATGGAGAGAATGTTGAATAACTCGTTCATCTGAGCTTTCTTATTGATTTTGTTCGGTTTAAAGTTATGTACACGCATGGGTCACAAGTTACTCGGCTGCCGGGTAATATTGAAGACTTTGTTGTTGAAGGATAGATGATCCCAATGACCCTTGTTGTGATAGATTATTACGAGCCCTGAGTAAACAAGTACTTTATCAACTTTTAATTTTTGTTTATTCTAGAGCTCCTTTTGTGTTTACCGTTGGAGATTAGATTACTAGCTTACAGATTATGTTGATTCCGTAATGCATGAGACCTGTCTGGTGGATATATCTAATAATAAATATCCAAGTGAATGAAATTCCACGTAGTGTGATGTCTTAAATCTAAAAATAGGGGCTTATTGAGGTATGAAGGGAACACACAAGAACTTGAGCAAGTACATTTATACATGCAAGTTTTCTTTAAAATCCAGGAAAAAGCGAGGGGTGGATACAATAATACGTACCAAGTTTTGATATGTTTGTGCACGGGAGTGGTGGGGACTCGCCTCGTGGCTTAAGATTTGCCCGCCGAGGGAATGGGAAAGCAAGGAATTTTCGACGAATTCATTTCTCGACGAAACTCTGTCTTGATCCACGACGAGCAAATACGTCTTGCGCAGCCTACTACACAACGATATTTTTTTTAACTTTAACCCGCTGGCTGCTCGTGAATCTCTTTTGAAGCCGTCGCATCTCCGTCGCCTATCAAACGGCCATCAACAGCGCATCACCCGCACGCACACATTCACACCCAAGCTAACCTGGCAAAAGGCAAAAACTCACGAGCGGATCGGTTAAAATATTCATTTTACAACGACAAAACGTCTATTCCAACTTTTACTTAAACCATCTTTTCTCTTTTCTTTTGCCTCCGTGCAAGCCTCCAACTTCTATTTAAAACTATTCTTCTGTTTTTTTAAAGAAAACCATCAAGATACTTATTGTCTTCTACGTTTAACGACCGACCGCTCGGTCTACGCATATACTTCCTTGTTTGTATCGCGAAGACTGTTAAATAATTACTCCAAAACGTCCGTACTTGTCCCCCTCGTGTTCCCGTTGTGCAAGCTGGCAGACTCACCTTCGCACTCTCGTCGGCGTCCGTTTGCGATTTTAGAGGCTGCACTTCCCAAGCGAATACCCATTCCGGGAGCTCTCCGTCGTAATCGTTCGCCGAAGCGAGCGCTCTCTTCTTCTTGTCCAACTCTTCCTGATACGGACGTTAATCATAGCGGTGTAGACAACACAGGAACATCATCAAGCATTTTGGATCAACACAACCAGCAGCAGAAACAACAACAACAACAAGACGCAGCACGAAGCGCTGACATAGAACCGGCACGTCCTCAACACGCTCACCATCAGGCTCGTGACAACCAGTCGTCTCCATACCCTCAACCACAAACGAACGCCTACGATTCCGAACCGAACTTTGGAAGACCGAATCCGAATCCGAGACCGGTTTCGTTGATTAAAATCTCAGGGGAGAGGAAGAATACTGATCTAGAGAAACTCGCTAAGATGATACACGCCACTCCTGCTCATCCTAGTCATCATCCTGCAGCCATGCAGGCCATGCGGAGTGATAGTCCTCCTCCACCGACGAAAGCGAGTCTGAAAGCATGGTGGAATCAATTCAAGTTTGTTCAAAAGACAAAGCAACAAGCTGGTCAGAATGATTATGTTCCGGGGAACGGGTACGGGTTTGCTGTCAAAGGTATGTCGCAGTTCAACAAAAAAACCCTGTCTATCACTTTTTTTTAATATCTGTTCTGTTCATTGTGTTTCCTTGTTTACTTCTACTTTTTCCTGTTTATCTCCGTAAAACTCTTATCACACCACCAAATTATTCTTGAGAAACTAACTGGTCTGTTCATGAAGATGATGGTCCTCATCCTGTCTTTGGCGCTCCACTTAGCGAAAGTCTCAAATACGCATCCGTTCAAATATCGACTGCGAATTCGAATGGTGAACTCTACGTATGGGGAGATATCCCCGTTGTGGTAGCGAAATGGTAACTACATCCGTATTATCTACATTTCGGCATATATTTAGCACCAAGCTGACTATTGATCTTTTTGTTCTTAAATAAAATCTTTGAAACAACGCCCGTCATACTATCACTGGTGTTTTTGTTTTGTGCCTCGAATGTATGATATGGTGATCTTCGGACTATTTTTAACCATTTCGGCGTATCTTTGGATGGTTTGAAATCCATAGTGGCTTATACCTTAAAGAAAATGGTATGTTTTTTTTGCTCTCTTCACTTCTTTAAGGTTTTGTTTTTTCTGTGCGTTGCCGTCTTTTGATAGCAACGAGGTAAAAGGCTATCCTCCCCCGCTCATGTAAATAAGCGAAATGTGCGGCTATGCATCTAACGAGTCATCTCTTCCCCACATGTGGTCAGAGATGTCTTCTTGGCTGATATTATTACTCTTCTCACATGTTCTAACTGCTAATTGTCTGATACATTACTGATCTTTTCTTTTTCTTCTTCGATATGTTATCGAATACATTCCTACAGCTACCGAAGTCGAGGGTACCTTCCGTGTGAGCGGTTCAAACAAACGAATGCGTGAACTACAAGCGCTGTTTGAGACTCCACCTAAAGTGAGTCTTTTCAACTCTTCTAAAACCTTCCTTCTTTGTCATCATTTCACTTTCAATGTCATCCTATCGTTTAATGTTATTCACCCAATCAACTCCATGTCCTCGGAAAAACAGTGGTACTAACCCAAATATAATGTACTTCTTAATCTAGTATGGGAAGAATTTGGACTGGAAAAAGGAAAATTATACGCCACATGATGTCGCTAGTGTATTTCGACGATACCTAACACAAATGCCTGAACCCGTGATACCCCATAATTTGTATTATAAGGTGTGTATTTTATACATGACAAGCCAATGAAGCGTAATGTGTATTATTTTTACTAACTACAAGATAATATTCATTTTGTGACGTGTGCAATTCAATGTAGTTCAGGGAAGCCTTATGTAAGTCTAGATAACTTTGAAAGAAATAAGAGGAGTACGTGGAAGGATACTGATCACTTTTTTTCTTGGTTATTAGCGAAAAAATCGACTGACGAAATCATACGTACATACAAACAACTAATACGAAGCATGCCACCACCAAATCAATATTTACTTTTATATGTACTTGATCTATTGTCTGTATTTGCCCGTAAGTCGGACAAGAACCTCATGACTGCAACGAGTACGTCACTATTTCTTTTAAGCCTTTATAATAGATATAACAGAATATGGACTAATAACTACTTTTATTATTTCCGCAGATCTCGCTGTAATTTTCAGGCCAGGACTCATCAATCACCCTTCTCACGAGCTAGATCCAAAAGAGCATAGTTTGAGTCAAAAAGTACTTGAATTTTTGATCGAGCATCAAGATTGGTTCATGCTTGATGTTGTACCTCCACCACCCCCTTCAGCATACCCAAGTCGAGCGGATACTTCACCTCCGCAAACGGCGGGATCAGGCGTAGTGAGGCCGCCGTTAAAGCCTATAGCGGATGAGGAATATAGGCGGAGTGCGAATAAGATTGCGTTGGAGAAGGAGCGAGAAAGGGAAAAGTTGGCGAAGGAGGGACGGAAGGGTTCAGAAGCGAGTCACCACATCCGACTGTTGTGTCCACGGGTGACTTTGGATGGAGGTTGGTGGAGAAGAGTGGGGGAGTAGCTCTGGTCATGGCCATGGACAGTATGTTACTCCGTCGCCGGTAGTGCATAGTCCAACTCAAGCACAAGGAGGAGGGTTGGTTACCGTCCAACCAGGACAGACGCCGAAGAAGTCGGGGAGAAGGCGGTCTAGTAGTGCCTCTGGGGCGGATGAGTCTGATGGTTATGGACATGGACATGGGCATGGAAGAGTGGCTAGTGCGGATGCTGAAGGTAGAGGGAAGCCGCGTAGCGGGAAGATTGGGGGCAAGGAGAACGAGCTTGGAAAGGGTATGCCAGGTTCCATGGGTGCTGTGACGGTAACAAGAAGTCGAACGTTACCTGCCAGACGGAACGAGGCTGTAAGCGGGAGGAGAGGTGTAAATTTCTCCAAGAAGACGTGAATGGTAAGAAGGAGACGAGTAGAGATGGAAGGAATGTCTTGAAGAAGATCAAGAGATCGAGTGTACAGCCAATTGGGAGGTTGTAATCTATTTTTTTTATTCCGAAGGTTCTTGGTGCACCTCGTTTTCGATTTTATTTTTTTTTCCATGCTCGCGATACCTCTGTTTATATCTTTTGGCGACGAATCGACATCGGTGTTGACGTAATTTTCTCTTTCGGTTTTCTTCTGATTTTAAACCCACCACTATACCGCACACTATACACCTCATCATATATAAATACACCACCCTTCAAGTCACCAGTCGCATCATATACATTATTCTTTTTTCTTCCTTCAGTACTACATTTCTAATATTTTGTTTTGTGCTCGGACTCGGACTCGTTTAACATATCTTTTGGATTCAGCTTTTTTTTTTCTTCTTGTCTTCTCTAATCCTTTCTCAGCTTGCTTTCGTCCACTTCATACATACGACTCAGTTCCTAACTTGGTAATTTTGGTATCTTCAATGGCCTATTGTTGGCTTGTTAATGTCATTATGTCATTATGTTGTTATATGATATGTTACGATTACTGTATCTTTGTTATATATCTTTCCATCTTTCTATCTTCCCTCCCCCTCGTTCCGTCACCCTCTATTTTTTTCACAGGGCCTTTTATTTTTTTGCTTTATATTGGTTTTATCCTTAGGCTAACAGATGAAATACCACATTACATGCCCCCTCTTTGTTATTTTTTTGTGTTTTTCATTAATGCACTTGGCGCATAATGTCATCTTTATTTTCTTGGTGTGTACTACATATCCGTTGATTAATCCCTATCCATCAGCCTTTACATGTTTTCTTTTCTCGCTTTCTTACTTGTGGTATCATATCTTGTCCCTATATGTTACTTTTTTTTGGAGTCATTCTGAGATTTGGTCTTTAATTTTGATTATTCTCATAGACGCGGACACTTCATAATATGCGATATAAATGTTATAAATTACATGCATGTGCTGTTTCTGGTTACGAGAACGAAACAAGACAGCTCCATATGACACGCTGTTTTGCTTAAAATTAAGGGGGCGTATGGTGGATGTGCGAGAACTGTTGTAAAAATGACGTTCCTATTTGAAAATGAAAAAAGAAATGAATGCGTTTCACAGAACTATATTGTCTTCACTTTATGTATAGAGAGAAATGTGAAGGTGACTTTCACAATTACTTTTTACTGACTGTTTAGGTGTTCTCGATTGGTCTGGGCCTGGTAACTACCTAAGAATAAACCGTTTTTATTCGAGCTTTATATTAGACATAATAATAGCATGGAGACGGAGCTTGAGAGATCGGAGAAGGACGCGTCGGTTAGATGAAACAGCGTCCGAGGTACGGCTATTTAAGTGAGCTTTGGAAAAGCTTTTCGGAGGAATAAACTAGGATAACATACTAATCAGTCGACAATCTTTCGAGGTGAGGTTTAGAAATGTCTGAGGGTGCAGAGAAAGAGTGTCTTATGTCTGCTGACATAATATGATGATGAGGCGTGATATGATTATTTCTTTCCCCTCTAAGGTTAGTCTCGCGCTCGCCGCCACCCCCTAAGCCGTAGTTGTATTATGCCTCAAGAGCTCTCGCTTTCTTCTTTCTGATCTTGTCTTCCTTCTAAGCTTTCCGTTTCCTTCCTCGCATACTCACGACTTAGACGACCTTGATTTTTTTTTTGAAAATTAACTAAAGAATCTACTGACACGACTTGAATACTCACGGAATAAGTAATTGATATTTGACTACACGCTAAAAGAAGAGAAGAAAAAAAGTAAAGCAAAATATGTCTCATTTGCCGAGTCAAAGAGCGGCTGGACAAGGCGCTGCGGACGTAAGGTACGCTGGTGGTGACCAGTTTGGTGATGATGAGTTTATGTTCAGTGGATCAATACCTGTAAGCGACCGTCCATCTGCCGTGCAACCCTCGTCTGATCATGATATATATTTCAATCTAACCCATCCTCTCATTCTGCTCTTACTTACAAACACCGAACGTCTGCTTCAAAACGGATCTCTTTTAACTTATACTTCCACCACCATCATACTCCCTTCCGCCCACGGCACTTACCCTGCCCCATTATTCGCTCTTTTGCATTCAACATCATTATAAATAAACTCTAAATACCAAAACCAAACCCAAATCTTCCCTTTTAAAATCTCTAAACCGGGAACGTGCCTTTCAAACGTTGTCTGCTGCGCAGCCGCCCCACCGACTTTCCCAGCTTTACTCTACTTCTCCGCGTAACTCACACGACTTCTCCTCACCTTATCCCTCATATCGTGATTCCCCGTCCCCGTCGCGTACTCCACCACCTCAAAGTACCACAGGAGGACTTGGAACGGATCCGGGTTCCAGTTCACCTCACTCTATAACTAGACCACCAGTAGTTGCGTCTGCGACCGCAGTTCCAGCGGGAGCCGCTGCATCATCACTTCCTACTTCAAACTCTACTCCATTTGCCTCCGCCTCCGCAGCCACTGCAGCCGCCTCATCTTCCGGGACCCGATCTCAACAACCTCAGACTGTAGAATACGCTGACAATCCTTTCATGCCTTCAACACAATTTGCATCTTCCGGATATCATACCATGAATCAAAGTTCAGCATGGCTCGAAAAGCAGCAAAGCTCATCCTCGCGAGCTAAAAAGATCGTTATTGCATCAATTGTAGCCATCATTATTGTTGTCGGTGTCGCAGTCGGTGTCGGCGTTGGGGTTTCTAAGAGCAAGTCGAGCAGTAGCAGCAGTTCGAGCTCAAGTGACTCTGTGCAGAGTGATTCTGATGACCCTAGTCAGTTTACGAAGAACTCTAGCTTGGTTCAAAGCTTCTACGGCATAGCGTACACGCCTGAGGGCAGTCAGCTCCCTGACTGCGGGAATAGCCTTGGTGAGTGACCTCTTTCTCATTCTTGACTTATCCCCTATTTCCTTGGCCCGGCTAGTCGTGCCCTTGGCCTGATTTCTTAGCTGAAACTGACGTCTTATTGTTTCTTGTCCTTATTTACCGGTGTTTAATAATCAATAGAACAAGTTATCACTGATATTCAGGTAAGACGGATCTCATGGGAGGATTAGTGTCGATTGTTATAGTAGAGCCTAGTATTCTGACTTTTGATCTTGACATTGACAGCTACTCTCTCAACTCACAACCCGCATTCGTATCTATGGCGCAGACTGTAACCAGTCCGCACTTGTCGTACGTATCAATTATCTTTTCTTAGCATATTCTATGGAAGACTTAGGAAACGAATAGCTCGAAGCGATCAAACAAACGAAAGTAAACATGACGGTCTACCTCGGAATTTACAACGTTTTCACTGATGCGGGTGAGGCATATGTACGCCAACGCGACTACGTTACGGATGCCATAAACACATACGGCACGGACAATATCGGGGGTATCACAGTCGGTAATGAGTTCATGCTGAAGTTCGTATTCTTTCACTTTTCCTTCCTTTCTTTTTTTCTCTATTATTTGTTATTTTTGTATTTTGAGGGTTCTTCTATCTGGAAGTTGTACGCTGATACGGTTCCTGAAATTTGCTTTTAGTTGGGCTACCGACCAAGGTATCACAGATGTCAACTCGGCTGTGGGAAACACTGGAGCGGAACTATTGATTGCAAATATTACTGATATGAAAAACACCTTGAGTGATATGGGAGTCAGCCTTGAAGTTGGTACATCTGACGCTGGTTCTTACTTCAACAATGAAGTTTTAGCTGTGGTTGATTATGGGGTGCGTTTTATTTTTGGTAGTATAAAAAAGTAGTGATCGCTGATGGGATCATATGTTTTTTATTTTTATCCCTGCTGCGGATTTATTTTTGGTCGGCATGCCTCGGAATTCCATATTTGGCTTTCTTTTCTTTCTGGGTTGTTTCCGGTCGTAATACAACAATTGGGGAAACTATATGGTCCTATATCAAAAAACTTTCTCCAACTGACTTATACTAAATTTGCTACTTCCTTACAACTGCTTTTGGATTGCATAGATGGCGAATGTTCACCCATGGTTCGCTAACACGACTATCGACGATGCAGCTGGTGGACATACACTTTCTTCCAGGATACTGATATTGCCCAGGCCGCAGAGGTATCTAACAACCCTAAGATGTACATTGCTGAGACTGGTTGGCCAACAAAGTCCTCGGATGTGGCCGATGAGACAAACGGTGCTTCTGAGGCAAGTGTAGCGAATCTACAAATATTCTTGGACACCTTTGTATGTCAGGCTAACGCCAACGGAACTGGATACTTCTTCTTTGAGTACTTTGACGAAGAGTGGAAGGATGCACAATTTGGTGGTGTTGAAGGATGGTGGGGTCTATTTGACTCGAACAGGAACTTGAAGGCAGGTTTGACCATCCCGACCTGCTCTTAAGTTCGATGAGATAGAGGAGGAAGGGCGAAATGTCTTCTTCCAGTTCTCTCAATCCCGACTGCTCTTTCTGTACTGAACCTCGCTATGCCACTCTGAATTCCCCCACTTCTGCTTCACCGGACACTATCATCAGCACAATAACTAGTATCATCATCCTGACGCTCTTTACAAACACTTGAATTGAACATCTCAATGAATGAAATCCATTTAATTAGCAGTATAGTAGTAGTGGTAGTACAAATGCCTCTCCCGCACACTTCCTAGCCGCATATATCTACGGACCATGTTAATTTGGACTAAAGGACATTTCACTCAGACTCAAAATTTTCTTGCATCTTTTCTCCACCCCCCTTCCCACACGCACACCATCTACTTATCCCGCACCTTTTTTCTCCCTCCCTGGTGGTAGTTTTTAACTATTAAAAGCAGTCCCTAGCTGACACTTTCGAACTTTCAAAGGGCCTTGTTCTCCTTGCATACCTATCTATCTCTTTTCTATCTCTTCCTTTTCTTCTCTTCTAGTTAGCTCTCGACTGTCATGCGCAGTTAATCTCGCCCCCACTTTTCTCCATTCTCATTCACGTTTGAGAGTTATAGTAATCCTGTCTGTTCTGATATCTTATTCTCTTTATCCTATTCAGCCTTGTTGAATTGTGTTGTCCTTTGACATGACTATATTTTTACCACATCTTTTTTTTTGGTTCTTTTCATTGTCGGTAGCTCTATTACTAGTTTCTAGGGACGTTGATTCGAATAAATAAAAAGAAGAAAATGTGGTTATGAACTATTTTTCACTTCCTTTTATTAGTATGCTCTATTTCTATGTTCTAGTTCCATGATGATTTATACGAGAATTGCGATCTTGGCTACATGTACTCGGTCTGCAGAATAGAATGGAATAGTGTATCGAATGTCTGTGCGTGTGTATGTGTGTATTATGAAGAAATTGGTGAAGGGCTGTGAGATATTTGAGTAGAACTATGAAAAATATCGATGTTTTCAAACGAAGTTATAGTATGAAGATGAGTAGAAAAAAGAGTTACAGGGCCCGGGATTCGAACCCGAGTCGAAACCTAACATATGTAATAATGGGAAGGTTCCATGCTAACCACTACACCAGCCCTGTGATGCCAATTGGGCTATATGAGTAATCCATGTATGGCATATCGAATGGAGATGCGTGATAGAGGGGGTATAAATCCATCCATTCAGTTCATTATCTAGTTTATACTAGCTAGTTATATTCAACAACAAATAATGTATCAAAAGTCCACTACAAGTGCGATAGATTTCAGATAGGAATTGATAAAAGATAACAAAAGTGTTCTGATATCTTCTTCTCTCTTTCGATTTGTCTTGCTTCAGCACAAACAAACGCTCTACACCCCACCAGTCATAACTTCGTACAAACCATCTCCTTCGCCTGGTAAACGTCGTTTTAGTCTCTGGCTCCAAAACTCCATTACTGGTTCCCATTCCTCTCGTGAAGCTGGCATGCTCTCGCCGGGCCAAGTGTGACTTCTTTCATCCATGAGAAGAGTTTCCGAAGAGTAGTCAGTGAAGGGGATTGGATATGGAGTGAGCTTGGTTGAGGGCGATTAATGAGGAGTGTGGGTGTTGGGCATGGGGAGCTGATAGCGTGATGAGTCAATAGAGGTCCTCCTATTGAGACTATACTACCCAGAGAATAAGCGTTGGGTTCAGGTTGGGGTTGTGATTTGTCGTTAGGATCGTTACTCGAGTTGTTATTCGCACTGGAAGAGGGGGAATCCGTAATATCTCTGGGTCGAGCTTTCCAGGTTGTTAGAGCTGCTTCGAGTGCAATTGACCCACCTTGGGCGAATCCGAAGAGATGAATGTTTGAGAGCGGCCAACCGCATACAGATGTGAGGTGGGTAATAGTCTTGCTCAAGACTGACACCCCTGGAGTGGGATTTGGATGTACGATAGGCTCTCCGAGGTCGTCGAAGGATGGATACCACTGGTAAGCTTCCTCATATAAATATGGTATCCTGATAAATAGCATACACCCTCTATTATTAGATTTCTATTAGCTACTATAGAAGAGTAAAACGCACTGCTGGGGAGCTCTTAAGGCAAGAGTAGCGGTTTGAGGAAGCTTTAGCTGTTTCCCCAGTTTTCCGAATGGTATATGCGTGTCTCCTGCAGACAATTCGTTTATGAGTAGAGAATAAGAGTCAATATACATGGATTGTATGACATGTAAACGCACCAAGGCCATGCAGAAGGATGAGAATATTCTCGTCGGTACCATCATCGCTCGGTGAATAATCAAATGGAACAGGGATCGCGTCAGTTGCAGGCGGCGTTTTAACTCTTGGTGTAGATGTTAAACCAGATGTAGACTTGAGATGAATTTCTTTCGTCACGTTGCCTTCCATCTTTTCACTTAAAAATAGAATTCCTTCAGGGAAAGAGAAATTTAGAAAGGGAGCAGGAATTTGCCTTCGCGAGGGTCGTGTCGTAGAAGGGGGGGGGGTGAGTATAGGATTTCTAAGAAAGACCCGTATTTTAAAGTATCGTTTACAAGGGAGGAGCAGTTCTAGATCTTTAGTGACAAGCGGAGACAGACATAAAATCCTTTAAAGCCTAAGCTTACGCGGTAGATATGGTAGCAAGGAGAGGGATCGGCAATGGATAGGATTTGCATTCCCGCTTATGGGTAGCGTCGGAAGGTAATTTTGAAATTTCCTCTTTTAATTGGGCTACCAGAAACTCTTGTCCGACGGTGCATGTATTGAGCAAGGCTAAAACTTTTGCTGTTAGAAGAAGAAGAGAAATTTGGATCCGTTCCCCTTCAACACTTCAATAATACCAATACCAATTAAGGTGCCCTGATGAGCAGCCTCATTTCGTCGGTCGCTTGGCAAGTTCATCTCATAGCATATCTCTTGAAGAGAAAAAAAGTATAAGGCTAATTAGTTTAGATTTGTAGGGTTAAACGGGGTGTTGCTGCTCAGCATCCTCAAAAATATAACCTTGATGAGAAAGAACTGGAACGCGTGAGCGCACTAGCACGAGTAGAACTAGAAGATGCTCGCGCAGAACTGGAACGTGCGAGTGCAGCAGCAGCTGCGGAGATGGGAAAAGGTGCTGAAGGTGAAGAGGCAGATGATAATGATGAAGATGAAGATGCTTGGGTAGAGTGCGTGATCTGCTTCTATGCTATCCTACTTTCCGGGAAACTGCATATCCCCCTCCTTTTTTCAAAAAAACCTGGTTACTAAAATTAAAACATCCGGTTTCTATGTATCATGAAGTGAAGATGATGCCATGGACGAAGACTCTGCTGGCAAGGAAAAGGAAGATGACCTGGCGAAGTATAACTTGGACGACTACGATAAGGAATCCAAATCAATAGGTGTGTATCGTATACCCTTCACAGGTTGGTATGTTTAGATTTTAATATGACCAATAGCAAGTGGACCTTTCAGTAATATCAAAGGTTTGACGTATTATAAGGACAACGATGATGATCCATTCATCACTTTTAAAGAGGTAAGTCTTATATTAAAACTTTACCCTGTATATAAAAATATCTGATATACTATGACCTATCAAAGGATGACGAAGCTCTCGAACGTGAAGAGCTTGAAGTCCTGCCTACAGACAACTTACTAGTAACAGCAAAAACAGAGGATGAAATCTCTCAACTTGAAGTATACATCTACGACGAATCACAAGAAAATCTTTACGTCCATCACGACATAATGCTTCCCGCTTTTCCTCTTTGTTTGGAATGGCTAGACTTCCCACCTGCCCGGGGTTCTTCCTCATCCTCAACCGCAAATGGCGAAGAAGACAATATGGCCGTCGATTCTTCTAATCATCCTCTTTCTTCTTCCTCAACTAAACCGTTCGGAAATTATATCGCCGTCGGAACATTTGAGCCCGAGATTGAGATCTGGAGTCTAGACACTGTCGACGCACTTTATCCGGATAGTGTCCTCGGACGGCCAGATATGACTGCAGCTCACGTCCCAGTTCCGTTGGGCACAGGGAAGAAGAAGCGTAAGAAGACGAAAGCACGGTCGGCGACGGCTACGCACCATGTAGACGCTGTTCTCTCACTAGCGTGGAATCGAGCACATAGGAACTTGCTTGCTAGTGCTAGTGCAGATAGGACAGTGAAGCTGTGGGATTTGAGTAGGGATCCGACTATGGATAGTGCGGCTGGTGGAGGTGCAATTAGGAGCTTTGACGTACATAAAGATAAGGTACAAGCTGTTCAGTGGAATGCTGCTGAGCCGACCGTGTTGTTGACGGGAAGCTATGACCGGACGGTACGTACGTTTGATTCGCGTGCACCAACGGATGGTGTTGGAGCTATAGTGGGTGCGGATGTTGAAGCCGTCCGATGGGATCCTTGGGAGAATACTGGGTTCTATGTGAGTCCATACCTTTTGGCTTATCACACATGATATCTTGGTCAATCTCTTACTGACCTATCGAATGCTAACTTGTCCCACGGCACACACTACCATCTTAACTAATTTTATGCACTCACTTTAATTGGCTCGGGGTCACAAATGAAAATATAAACTTGATAATCTAAAGGTCTCATTGGAGAACGGAATCGTGCTCAACTTTGATGCTCGAGCGCTTCCCTCAGATTTGACGCGACCCTCGCCGTCTAGATTCATGCTAGCGGCTCACGATGGAGCCGCTTCCTCGCTCGACGTGAATCCTCACATTCGCGGATGTATCGTCACAGGAGGTACCGACAAAATGGTCAAGGTATGGAACGTTGCAGATAAAACAGATGGAAAGAAGGATGTCAGTCTTGTTATTTCAAGAGATCTTGGAGTTGTAAGTGTCCTTCTAGACATATATGCGTATACATGATACGCCTAAGCTAATATCTATGCTCCTACTTCCCTTTGGTATCACTTGTTTTCCAGGGCAAAGTCTTTTCCACGACGTTCTCTCCAGACGATCCTTTAACTATCGCCGCGGCCGGATCAAAGGCAAAGTTACAAATCTGGGACGTCAGCGCAAATGGTGGTGCCCGTAAAGCATTTGCTCAAAAACTCAAAGAAGCTGGACGAGAGGTGCGTGAGAAGGAAGGCGGAGGAGTCGTTGGTGTCGCGAGTGATGATGAAGATGGTAGTGACGATGATTGATTTTCTGATGAATTGAATGAGTTTTCAAGTAAGACTCTCTACCTCTCCCTCAAAAGTATTATAATGTGCATGTAAATATGTATTGTTTGTTTAACCTCATATCTTTTACCTCCTCTCGTGTCATTCATGTACTGAGTTGTGTGTGCTTTTTCTTGTTCTACTTAGAAATCACAGAATAGGACACATCACTCCCTATTGCATGTGAACAAGAACATGTATATACAAGCTTAGTAACAGCTAATAGCTAAGATCAAAGCATATAACAACGACAGTTATAACAAACAAGATAGGCAGATAATAATGAAGTATTACATGAAATCATCGGGATTGTTTCCGAAGTCATCTAAAGCCTCATCATATGCATTAGTATCATATCTTGAATGATGAATCATAAACGAGTGCCATCAGTTTCAAGATTATTGACAGTAATAAGAATAAAGTACTTACTTAGCTGAAGCCTTCGTAGATCCAAGAGCAGGCTTCGCTGCAGCCTTTTTCTTCTTTCCACCAGCCTTGTCTCTTTGCTCCTTCTGTTTCTCATTCGCAAGAGTCGTCAACCCACTTGCCGCCTTCCGTACATCAACATCCTTTAATGGAGCGGCTAGCTCACGCACATGCATCTCTACAAAGGTCGCATATAATGGCTTGTTCTGGTGACGCTTAATGATATAATTTATAATCTTCTTTGAGAATTCCGCAAAGTCGTCCTTTGTACGAGGATCGAAGGAAATAATCTTGTCCAGTTCTTTGTCAGATGTCCCACCTAAGGCAGCAGCACCAAGGAGGTCCGCAGCATTGTTGAGGTCTGCTGCTAGTTCTCGCTCACGGTCTCGTCTTGCTTTCTCGCGGGGATCGAGTACGTCGTCTTCGTTATAGACATCTTCCTCCTCTCCTGCTGCAGCTTGTTGGGCCTTTAGAGCTTCTTTTTCTGCAATCTTCTGCTTAATAGTTCCTTTCTTCTTTGGTGGTGGGGCAGCTGCCGCAGGTTTTGGCTTCTCCTCTTCTTCTTCTGATTCTTCCCAGTCAGACTAGGTTGTATGAAGTTGATTGTATGCGGGTATTGTGGCGGTAAATCAGCTCAAAAAACAATAGATCGAACGAATGTGTACATGAGACTTACCACAACATCATTATCATCTTCATCTTCGCCCTCCCATTTGCTTTTAGCTACAGGTTTAGGGGAATCGAGCGACCCGGGGCAGAGGGTGCAGTGGCGGGGGAGTCATTGTCAGAGTCATCTATTCAGCTTCTTATGAGTACCAGAGTACAATATTTAGCTAGATTCAAGAAATGAAAGGTACCCCAGTCAGACATGTTAATTTTAAGCAGACTTTTGATAAGTGGTCGTTATTGAGCCAGAATTAGTCCTATTAAGGATGTGGAGGATGGGGAATGAGCATACAAGTACAAGTAATCATCAATTGAAATTTATGTTTGCACATTCCTATTTGGGACACATCGCCTCTCATTCCATAATTTGATTTGAATACACGAAATTCCTTAAAGTAGAGAAAATAAGTTACAACACCAAAGTTACTAGTTATTTTACAAACGTTGTTTGAAACAACTCTACAAAAAATCCATGAAATTAGGTGTTGATCTCATTGACGGATCCAATCGAAAAGAAATTTAAAAAATTGGTGAAATACAATTGTAACGTGATAAACTACTGTTAAAACTCACACAGTAATGTATGTAACGCCATTCACTAGATCACGACTCCGGGTTTTAGTCCTAATGCGAGCCCAATCCCTCAAAGCAGCATTTCCCCTCGTAAGGACTCACGGATTCACGTGTCGAGCGCTTTCAGATGCAGCCTTGCACATACTTAAACCCCATACAGAACCCCTTTATCCCATTACACCCTCCCCGGCCTTAACCTCTTCACATTCTAATCCCTTCCCCGTCTTTCATTCTCTCCGTAAGAAGATATGATCCCACAGTAAGGGTATGAGAAATTTTCACTTTTTGGTTGTCACTGTGCCAATTGAGTTTGTGATGCACGTAGATACTTACACGTAAAGCTTAAGCCTGAAGCCTGGTAAATAAAATCACGGTAATATAACATTGTGATACATTTCAGCTAAAAATCGACGTTATGATCGATTAGTCTGATTTTTTAAAGTTGAGTATTTGGTGATTACACGTCACTTGTCCTTAGGGGGTTCCCTTCCAATCCCCCTCTTTCTCAATGTGACTTGGATTTCCACACACTTCGAATTCTATCCCACAAAAAGAAAACATATATCAATCATTCACTATTTCCGATCACCGTCTTTCCCCCTTAATCTCAAATCTCGAATACAAATAAGTAAATAAGCTTAGGAAAACTGCGGATGCCAAGCTTCAAGAAACGATAATTTGAAATTGGATATTAGTCAATGTGCTACTACGGATGGGGTGACTTACGATGTCTAAACACCTTGATTTTGATATATATACATGTATGTCCACGCCAAGGACTCGAATGATCAATATAACATCAAACAATTGTGTAGTTTATTAGTTGATCTAGAAGTGCCTTTTTCTGCCTGTCTCTTATTCTTAGTAGATCTATCATTGTTCTCCAGTTTTCTCAAGGTATTCCTACAGTTGTTCAACATACCAATATTCTGTTGATTTTGTTTGAGTTGCTTGTAATTCCGTTCCGTTGAGGGCAGAATTCGAAGGAGAAATTCAACATCAAAAAGGAAAGGACGGATAGAGAGCTAAGAAAAGAGAAATTTTAAATAGTTTAAGGGCTTACATGATTTCTCTATTAGGTGACTTAAACTTTGTATGTAAGAGAAACGAAAAGAGAAGAGGAAACAAGTGTGCAAAAGCACCACGTCCGATATCGTGCAAAGCGGCAGGCGAGGGGCATAAAAAAAGGGATGAGTGAGAATGAGCTGAAAAGGAATAGTAAGAGAAAGGTTGAAAATAGATTAAAAAAAGAGGGGGGTGATGACGTTGACGATGGGTATAAAACAAACAATGTACATAGCACAAGGGTCCGCAGAAAGAAGAACTCTTGTCAAACATAGTTTCCCGTTTGCAGTGGAGTGAAGTAGGTTTAAAGTAGGAACTAGAAAAAAGGCTTCCGAGAAACTCGTATCGTATCGTATCCTTCCAAAAACACTGTCTTACTCATACACATATCGGAGAGAACTAATTTGTTTTGACATGCGACATTCGATCAAGCACTAAGCCCCGTTGAAGAGAAAAAGCCCCAGCACCCTGAGTCTGCCTATCAGCCATATTGCAAGAAAACGTACCGAGCATGCAAGACATAACAAACCATGCGAGACAAACGAAAGGGGAGGGAAAAAAGAAGAGGATTAAAAAAAGGGTGGGATCCAGGAAAAATTTAAAAGTTCGAAAATTTTGAGTGCTAGAGGACTTTGAGGAGAGAGGAGTGAGGGGCCAAAAAAGGACATGGTGAGTGCGGAGTCAAGGGGTAAACAATATTAGGTAATCCCCAGGTGAAAAAAATCAAAAAATTCGGATGGAAAACTATTGTGAAAAAAAAGATAGTCGTAAAGTTGAACGTGCTTACATGCAAGAAAGTGGGTAGGGGATGCTACGTGCAGAGGTCTGAAGTTGACAAACATTATTATAATAATAAAGGTGTGAAGGTAAGGACTCAAGGGCGCGTCTCATTCGTGAGCCTGCTCGCTTGATACGCTTTCCTACATGCATCTAGACAAGTTTAAAATTTTTCTCCCGCTAGATCATGAGATCATTCAAGATCAATACCCTCCGCCGTACGCAGCTCCTGGAGCTGGACTTTGTCTCCCTGTAGGTGCACCGTATGCCATATTCGGACCGGGACTTGCTCGTGCGTAGGCAAGGCTAGGCCCTGGGGATTGTCTGCCAGTCATTTGCGGCTGTGGGGAAGCAGATCGCATGGGATCAAGCCCCAATTGAGGACCAGGCGATCGTCTGCCAGCCATTGGAACTACACCACCCGAGTTAAGGTTACTCATTGGGATGGCCTCACCACCGTAGTTGTGTCCATGTGAATCGATTGAAGCTGCGTCATTGAAAGCTTGTGGGACAGGGCCTCGATACGGGTCGTAATATCCTGGATTTCCATAGGCACCTGGATCGTCCCGATATGGTTGGTTAGGATTCAAATGAGGCAGTGGTGGAACGGCGTAAGGATCACCTCCAGGAGCATATAAATCTGCAGTTGAATCTGCAGCTGAGGTTTGAGTATAATGTGTCGGTTGCGTATACGCGGATTGTTGAGTATAGGCTGTCTCAGCGGCAGACAGGTTTCGAGAGAGGTTGACTTCTGAAGCAGAGTCCAGCCCTGCACCTCCAGCATCGCCTGCACGTTTTGTCGGCAGTGCGTAGTTGAGATTATCGTTGTGAGCATTGAGCTCGGGCCATTTGATGGGTTCTGTACATCAAAGACCGTTAGTTGTATTAATCTTTATTTTGTTTTCATTTATTTATACCAACCATCATCAAAGTCGCCATAACGCTTCCTTGTAAACTTCCAGACAAAGAATCCAATAACGCCGATGGCTGCTATACCACCAGCCACACTCATACCAATTATTGAACCTGTGCTGATCCCGCTACTACTGTTATCACTGTCTGTATCTGTAGATGAAGCTGACGCTGAAGTGGAAGAGTCGGTCGCGGAGCTGGCATCTGGAGTAGTGGTAATTGTCACGAGTACCACACTCCCATCTTCACCTGTAGAAGAGATTTCCGTCTCAACTACCGACTGCTGAGTTTGAGTTGCCTGTTGAGTTTGAGTATTTTTGTTGTCGGTGGGTGTCGCATTTGCCTGCGTTGTGGTAACCCCATTAGTTGTTTGCGCTGTAGTGGCCTGAGTTGTTTGCGCATTGGTAGTCGTAACTGCCTGAGTGGTAGTTTGTTGAGTTGTCTGAGCAGTCGTCTGTGCTGTGGTCTGGGCAGTCGTCTGGGTTGTCTGAGCAGTTGTCTGAGCCGCAGTTGTTGCAGTATTAGCCGCAGTCGTCTTTGTATCAGTCGTCGTATCTGCAATAGAAAACAACTGCCTCTTTGCTAAGCCCACATCATGAACATTATAAGCTCGCACGCGATGTGCGTCAGCGACATTGCATGAAAGCAAGGCCAAGCAGAGAACGATGAAGAGAGCCCGTGCGCGCGGATTAAAACGGCGCATTGCTGACTTTTACACGTGCAACGTCTTTCAACGACGGCAGATACGTGGACGAGGGAAGAGTAAAGGAGAGGAAGGAGGGAAAAGAAGAGGCGATCGTCTTGAGGAACTGGTATGAATACGGTGATGGTGATGGGTAGTGAGGCGGTGGGTCACAGCCACACCAGCACCCAACCTATCTCGCTACAGCCGTGACCCATACGCACCGTGTGTGTGTGCTTATTCAATGTTCACTGCTTTCTAAAAGCAAATTTAAAAAAAAATAAAAAAAAATAAAACCCCGCAAATTATATCATCACAAAAAATATCAGAACTGATGAGAGATGTACAACAGCTTTTGCTACTACATATACATGTAGTCGTAATTTACTTATAAAACTACCGTCATGCAAGTGTGCGTCTACCTAGGATTGTTGTAATCTCGCGGCGCTCTTTCAGCCAGGCTGGGAAAGATGGCATCGATCGCCCACTGCCTTCCAATGCGAGTTCCTTCAGCTCAATCAGATAGTTCGCAAAAACTATCAACGTCCCATATCTATGTGTAACCATTTCAAGTGTTAGCCTCTATCTACAAAAAGTTCCTAGAACGGGGGCAGGGAGGAGGCCGCCAAATACTCACCGGTATCTAGTCCGACCGCAGTAATATCGTCAGCACAGGAATAGTTTACTGCGGAAATAACCACGTAGAAGTGAGTTACTCACAAGTAATTCACACCAAGATTCATCAGTTTCTTCTGTTTATCACTACCCTTCGGTAAAGCCTCGATTTTCAATTTATAACTAGGAGTTATAATCAACACCGGTCAGTACGCGTACTGATCGTACCCATAAAAGTAAATAAAAATCAAACGAACTCATAAATTGCCTTTCTTAGATTTTGTACGTCTTGCATAAGATCGATAGCTCGGTCGGCTAGAATCTTAGCTGTTTTCCCGTGCGAAAGCACGCCGACTAATTGGAGGATAATCTTATACTCCCCTTTTTGTTGTTATTCGTCATTTGACAGAAAAAAATAAATAAAAATAAGAAATAACGTCAGAACTGGTGTTTAATAGCTGTCTTCAAACTTAACAACTAACCTTGTAGGTATGCCTCCTCTTCACTTGGTCCGTCGAGCGGATCGTAGTATGGCTGATCTTCACCATCAGGCTCATTAGAGACAACAAGGTCTTCAATCCTCCCGTCAAATGTTGATATCGTAGCAACGAGAGATGCAGAGACCATGCCTGTTGTTGTTCGTCCCCGCCCCATCTGACAATTGAAGATGAAGTCTCCAGCCTCGTTTCGTTTCAATCCAGATTCTACACGCTCGTATAGGTGATATAATGCATCCGGCAGTGGTGCTTGCTCATCAGTCTATGATGAGAAAGAATAAATCAGATTTCGGAGATTCCGGTAGAAATTACAATGGATATCTACTTACGATAGCTATCCGGCCGTAATTGATCTGAAAAGTTAGGTCAAGTGATGATGCAGATATATAACGTACAAAGGGGCAAACCTTGAAGCCCTCTTTGGCCATCAAATCAAACACGTCTCGGGGAGTCAATATATCGTCAGTGTCAACATTCTCCCACTGAGCTACAATTGAAAATACTCCAGGGCGTTCCTCCACTTCATCGTGTAAAAGGATACGACCATCATTAGCGATAACTTCTCGAATGACATCGCGTTTCAGGTTCTTCTCCATCGCCTCAACTGTTTGTGTCGTAACGCCTGTAGCCCTGCAATATATATTCAGTGATGAGAAAATCCCCTTTACTGGAACAAGGTCTTACTCCACATTCTCCAAGGGTCTATCCATAAGACGAAGAACATGTGGTCTTCCAGCAACGTACAACACAGGTTCCTACAATTGAAGTTAATCAAATTCATTGTTACCCCGGATTTATAGCTCACTCACCTCACGAAGAGATGTCCAGAACACCATGTTGTTACCAGCCGGATCAGCATTAACTCTTGCTAGTGCTCGCCGCAGTCTGATATCAAGATAGTCAGGATAATTTTATTTTTGGCAGGCTTTCAAGAAGGATCATACCCTTGAACGGTAGGCATCCCACTTCCGCAAACCATCTTTCCTCGGAAGATGTCACCACCCGAGCTTGACGATTTTAGCTCGACCATGAGAGGTACACGTCGGAAATTGGGAGAACCATCAATACGCCTATATCTCATTCAGGGAATAAACCTTGATAAAAACACAAGGACCTGGACTTACTCTGGTAAAGACATTTTTTGTAAATTCGAGAAGAAGTCACTTTTGAGGATAGTGGAGGCAGAGAGTATAGATCCATTTCGGCCCATTACAACCTGTCGAGCTTCATCTGGAAGTGCTACACCTTCTACGAGGTCTACACGCTCAAGTGGCTTGAGTGCGTTCATGCCTTCAGCTTGAAGATCCTTTTCAAAAGTTTTGATGACTTCAATAATTCGTTAGTCATCACACAACTTCAGTGAGTATTAAATGCACGGTACCTGGGTGATTCTTTACGAAAGACTCAAATGATTCGACAGTTCTAATGGTGTCGGGTTCAATAGTCGATAGATACCACTGGAAGACAATCAACTCAAAGTATCTTCGGAGATTGTAAAGGCCTATAGTCTCGTTAAATTCTACAATAACTTATCGTTCTACGACTAGTATACACACCTTTTTGAGCATGACTTTTCCTAGTCTGGTCATTAGACGCTTGCTCAGCGCGCATCCTGCTGTCTTCAATAGAATCTCGCAGATTAAAGACATCAGAACATTGGTCAATAGCTGCATCCACAGCGTCTTTAACCACTAAACCGTTCCGAATAACGCGCAATAGATCTATTGAAGCCACTTCTGTCAATTGGAAATATTGGGAGAAAGTATAAAGATACAGACTATTGATAACTTGATAGGAATGTCTATTGGGGTCAGTTTGAATATGGCCTATGTCAAGAACGCTATTCGTTCTCCGCATATATGTGGATGGGGATCGAGCTAGACGTGTACGCCTTGCAGATTGTAACCATTGTTGTATTAGCAGGATTATAATCTAAAAAACCAAACATCAACCATCAAGTACATTCGAAAGTGCTTGATTGGTGCGTACCGAAGCTACGGTACTCCTTCCTCTCCCCAGTTGACAGTTAAGAATTATAGGCGTGTTCGAAGACTGAAGGTGTGTTACTACCTCCATCAAATCACTCAGATCCGAGAAGTCGGGGGTCGTTCTGAAGTGATCGGTATTCGCCTATAGAATACCCTCGTCCCATCTGGCATCTGGCTTCGCTGCTTCATGATATCACTCATTGCCTCAACAGCCTCTGGACCAACCTCCTCCCAGATTGGAACAATAGAACCATCATGGGCTTCGGTATGTAGGAGAAGCCTTCCACCAAACTTATCGAGTTCTGTACGCACATCGTCTTGAAGACGCTTTTCAAGTATTTCAAGCCGAGAAGCAGAAATACCTCCATAATCTAAGTTTTAGTGGGATGGTTTAAGTAATCAAGGAAGTCCATTACTCTGAGTTGATACGTCAGTAAAACCTACCTTTCATATTTCGCAATGTGAACCCTTCACGGCGTAAACAGTACGGGGTGCCATTAATGTAGACTACCGGTTCCTCTCTTAGCGTGATCCATGTAATATGCTCCGCCCTAGGGTGCTCATTCTTCACTTTGTTTACCACCTCATCTATTGCATCAGCGCTGGGTTGGCCAAGAGCATATATCGATGTGCCTCCGATGTTTCGGAAGTTACTTGCTCCTCGGACACCATGGCTAGTGTCATTTGCTTCAACTAGCCACTGATCAGATTTGAGCAATGTTCCTTCACGTAGGATTACTCCGCTGCGTGTCTGAGAAAGTTCGAGTATCATAATCAGTATTGTCATTGTCTCTTATTGCAAATCAAATATTACCTTGACGACATGGTCAGTGTACTCGTCTCCAAGTACTTGACCACCGGCCACAGTAATATCGTGCTTTGGGCCAGTAGTTACCTGCAGACCCTCAGACCCACCCTTCGAGATAGATGAAAGGTCTTGAATGGGGTTAAATACGTTCAAACGTGAACCATGGGACTTTCGTAAGAAGTTAACTTGGCTTCATGAACATGAAAGATAGATATATAAGAACAAATATGATCAATGATCTAATCTCAGATCGAGGAACTCACTTCCAGATTTCACTTCGAGTCTAAAAAAATGAGATATCATCAGTAGATTGATCTATATATATGTGGAATCAGCCACCTTCATCCATTGAGAGAATGATTCTTCGAAATTTGAAGAACCCTTCTCTTCAACATAGCTTGCGAACGCAATAATAAAGAAGCTGGTTGAAAGTATCAAAGCCATAACAAATATAGGTAAGATAGTAGAACTAACTATTTTTCTAACGACTTGACGGCCTTATCTAAGAATGATTCTCTATTTTGCTCATCTAAGCTTGTAGTCGAGTACTTGATACGATTTGTGAAAATTTCTTCACGGAGATTTACTACGTGATCACCTTTTCGAAAAAGGGTGAGCAAGAAGTATGAGTATAAATTTCGTGAACCTAGCTTACAAGCATCTACGAATTTATCCGCCAACCTTTTTGCCATAGTGCCATGTTCAAGACAACCCAGTAGACTCAAGATTACACCATAGTTTCCCATGTGTGCCTTCCGTAAGTTATCCATTAGTGTGGGATCAGCGAGGAGCAAATCAACCGCGGAGACGGAATATTGAGTCTGTAGGCCTGAAGCATTGAGATTTTATTAGTATACACTTTCAATACACTTTGCCATGCAACGAGAGACAACACAAGAGTGCAATCTATTTTTGGCCTGTGTCGATCGCGATGACTAGAAAGTGACTCACTTTGCTGTAGTGTAGCAGTAAGTCTCAAGAGAGATTTACTTAACTCTTGTTGTGCATTAGCCTGTTCGAAAGATAGTACTACTTGAGAATTCGTTGGCTAAGAGAATACATTAATGAAAAATTGTATAAAAAGGTCGACTGCTTGAGTACATACAGTGCTGTATCCTGAGCCCGAATTAGTGCCTTTTACTGAGAAGGGATCACCAAGCCCTCGTGTAATAAACTGTTTGCGTCGTACAAGAAGCGCAGCAACCTAAAAAAATTAGATTTTAGGACGCATATTCCGTACATTGATCATTTTAATGAGAATTTACCATTGCAAAGGTAGTGCGAACAGCTCCCATACCGCATGAAAAGACAAGAGATGTTTTAGTTGGGTCAGTCTCCTTTATTACTCGTAAATATGCATCCAAGTAATTATCCTATGGGTAGATGTTATGGAAGATCGTCCCAGTACACAAATGTTCCACTTTACCTCAATCGGTCTATCTGGAGAGATAGGGATACTATGGGGAAGCATTTACTTGTGAACTTAAGTCGAATAGTTAATGTCAGTTAATCTTACCGATAGTACTAAGTAAAACGAATTTGGGATGAATTCTACATGCATATGACAGAATATCAAGATATCTTACTTCCACACGCCATCCATCTCTCTTCATAGACTCCCAAAGTTCTCTGGAAGTTTTTACATTATTAGCGTCAACAGCTGTCCACGTAGGTAGTATAGCACCATCCGCTACAGATACAGAAGTTAGTGTATTTACTTTTTATGATAGTTCCTTTACATACTCGCGATCTCATTATGAGTTAAAATGAGTCCTCCAAACCTAACGCCAAGAGTTTAAGCGGGGGATAATGTATACCTGATGTTAAACGTACTTTATAGACTCTTGTAAGATGTCATTCTTTAGACGCTTTTCTATATCCTCCAGATTCTCTGCTCTATCTGACATTGGCAGATTTTTGCGTGGTTCTGAAGCATCACGAAGAACAAAGGACCTTCCTGATATGTAAACTATAAGGCATCAGATTAAAACTATCAAAATTATTTGTTTGAAACACAGGTACCTATTGGCTCTTCTCTAGTCGAGAACCAGACACATTCATGAGGATCTGCCACTCCGGGACGACATTTCAGCACAGATAAGATAGCGCGAAGACCTTGGGATCGAGGCTGAGCGGCACCGAAGACATTCAGATTACCAAATCTCGGAGCCCGAAAATTTGGAGCACCATGGACATTAAGTTCGAGATCAAGAGCTCTCCCTTGAGTCCAAAATTAGATATCTAAGTAATCTGAAAATGTTAAAAATGAAATAATATAGGATGTACCAGAAGGGTAATGATCTGTTTTCAGGATAAATCCACGTGAGAGAACGCTTCCTGCTCTGCCCTTCACTACGGTGTGTACTGATCGTAGAAGTTGAGGGGTTTGATCCAAAGGGGGGATTCCTGTTGATTTCGAGCGCTCTGTTGAAGAAAGTCGAGACAAAGGAGTTGGGCTTGAAGATAGAGCTGGCGATGGGGTCATCGAGTGTGGGCTTGAGGAGCGTCGGCCCATAAGGTTATTGGATAGCCTTGCTTGCATTGGGGAACTCATCTACGGCAAAGACGTTGTATGCTATTTGTACAGATGGGGGAAGAGATTGAGAAGGGTACGGGTCCAGATGCATGCATACGTTGACCAACATGCACCGCGAAATTGGGATAACCGCATACGGGTCCTGAAAACCGAGATTAGATATGCCACGCGGTTATCTCGCTTTAAATTATTACATGTCATACAGTGATACACTAATAGTCTAGTATCTTCATACTGCCAAGAAAGCCTGGGCGGCTAACACGCTCATCCTTTCTCTTCCCCCTCCTCCATCATGGTGTCTCTCACCTTTGCCTACTACTGCTCAGGTCATGGTTTGTCTTTTTCTGGCTTGCCTAGCTATACAATTGATGGACCTATCGTCACAGGTTATGGCCATGCTACTCGAGTTTGTGCTGTTGCGACGTACTTGCGTCAAATAAACACATCCCCAACCGTATACATCGTTTCATCCGCACCGCATCATGTGTTCTCACAAGCGATCGCAAGTGGCGCATTATATCGTCATGCTGATATTGACCCAGTTATCGTTCAGCCACTTGCGTATGTTATCTCGTTCTTTCATGCTAAACATTGATTAACTGTAATCACTTAGTTATCATGTGGACCGGCGGAAAAGCGTCGATGTTCTCAAGGTTTTCCTGTCCAAACAAGAGCAAAAAATAGCAGAGGAAGTTAGTTGGCTTAGAGATAAGTCGGTGGATTGCGTCTTAAGTGACGCCGCATTCTTAGCATGGTATGCTTTACTCCACAATGCGAAACCTCATTCTTGACTCAGTATTCAATCCCTGCTTGCAGTAAGGCTGCAAATGCGGCTGGATTACCATCAGTCTTGGTCACAAACTTCACATTTGACTCTGTGTATAGCTATCTATCGATTGACCTTCCCAGCTTATCTTCATCTGACATCAGAAGTGACCCACATAATAATAGCTTAATCCCACTCGATGATACACCAATTCTAGAAAGTGAACTGTGTCCTCTAGTAAAGGAACTCTACGATGGATACCGCTGCGCAGACCTACTTATCCGTCTCCCTGGAAATATACCCATCCCTTCTTTCGGGATCTCACCTTCTCTCCCTTCTCATCTATGGACGGACCCGAAAATTAATCGCTTCTACCCTGACGTGCTAACTTCTCTGTCACGTAACATCTCTGACGAAAAGCTTCACCCTCAAATTCACTTCCTGACTGCTACAAAGCCTATGCCCGAAAAATTATACAAGCACCGCTCATCGTACGCCACCCATCGGATGATATTTATACTCCCGTAGGTCGCCAGAGGATTCTTGATACAATCGGGATACCGGGGCCCCTTCAAGGAAGTGATACAAAGATTTTAGTTGTCAGTTTTGGCGGCCAAATCTTCCGACGGCCACAAAGTCGCACGCCATCTCGAAGCCACACCCCAATGGGCGGTTCTTGCACGAACTCCCAGCAACCATGTCCAACTGTAACTCGGACAATCTCAACAGAATCATCCAGTTCAACGGATTCAAATGATTCCGCAAGTCTTTCTTCATCTGGTTTGGTGCATGTTTTCCCACCGCTTGCTACTGATATGCATCTTTGGGTGCCGGGTGCTCCTCCTGCTAACAAGTCTCCCACAACACCGAACCCTGCGACGATGGAACACACTCAATTAGAAGGGAATGAAAATGGACATGGATCAGCATTCCTTCCAGACGACTCATGGATCGCTATTGTTTGTGGTATGATCGCTCCTGGCTCTGATGACTCTGAGGAATTGCCATCGAATTTCTTTGTGGCACCTCGAGATATATATATGCCCGATCTTACTGCTATTGGTGATGTACTTCTTGGTAAACTCGGGTACGGGACAACGGCGGAATGTGTCGATGCTGCAACTCCATTTGTGTTTGTCCCTCGACCGTTGTTCGTGGAAGAACATGGGCTGCGACGGCTACTAGAGGAGCAAGGGACAGGTGTAGAGTTAACACGAATTATGTATGAAGAAGGTGACTGGAAGGAGGCTGTCTCTCGTGCATGGGAAATGGGAAGAGAAAAGAAGAATTTAAGAAGAGAGTTGGGCCTGAGAGTCGGTGCTGATGGTGGTAGAAGATCTGAAGGCGAAGAAATGGTACGAGAACTTTTTAGATGGGCCCAGGATTGGTGTAATGCCAGTGGACGTTAATGAAAGAGACAGTTTTTTTTGGACAATACTAGCTTTTCTGGGATATTTTTATTTTCATTATGGCTTCATGGACAAAATAATGGTTCATCATTCTAGACTTCTCGATGACATTGTAGTTTCACTTATCTCGGTATACATGTTTTCGTCGTTGAATTAATCCTCTCTTTGTTTAGTTATGCTCTTCTGTTGATAGGAACATTCTTCTTTTTTCAAATGAATAACATTTGTATCATAAATTAACTTCTTTAGATTGTCAAAAGCGGCACTCATGCTTAAAATATTAGGCATGTATGTTGTTACTCTGTTTTCCTGTTTGTTTCTCTTCGTGTTTTTCGAAAAAAAGCAAAACTGAGTGGAAGAACAATGACATATTATGTAATATCTCGGCGAAATAAATAAATCTAAACAGCATATCTCATTATCCAAATTAGGCATACAGTATCGGCAGCGACCATTAAAATACACTACTTGCAAAGCCAGTTGCTATCTTTTTCCCCTACACGGCATTGATTATGCATTCGCAGATGCACTAATACTTGTCTCGAAAATATCATAAGCATTATAGTAATATTCGGGCGCTTTCAACTATGCCCTGGGTCGTGGAGAGGTCATTCATTATATAGCATCAGATCTCACGCTTCCTGATGTTACACCTCGGAGACCATGCATTGCCTCCTTGCCTTCTCCTCCTATCTCAGTCATGGATGTAACTAGTCAAAGGTTGGACTCATGCTACAACTTACAACGTATAGAACTCATAGGAACCTTTTTATTAAGGAGCCCAGGCAAAAACGCAAACAATGAGATATACGGCATTCAAAGTCCTGGTGGTTTGAAGCACGCCGAAGAAAGGCACATTGATTCAGCAAAATGCATACGCAAGCGAACTTCTCGAATGGGCACAAACCCACATCCAAAACGTAGACGGCTTGTGGGTAAACTGTCTGCTGCGATGGATTCAATACCAGTAGAACTATTTGAAGAAGTAAGTAGCCCTGGTAAATCATGCCTTGATCATGATTAACCTAAATGATCTATACTTGTTAAAAAAGATCCTGTGTCATCTTGGACCAGATGACTTGCTGCGCCTTTCTAGGACATGCAAGGCACTGCGTAAATACCTGATGTCCAAGGATTCGATAAGGATTTGGATAGCAGCCAAAGAGAATGTTAACATGCCCGAATGCCCCGCAGACCTAAACATACCTCAATTTGCTAGTTTCCTTTCTGATACATTCTGCACAGTTAGTGTCATAGACTCTTGAAAGCCAATCATCCACTAATTACATAGTACAGCACTGCCTCGAAGCTCGTGCGCTGAAACAGAATTTGAGCTTAAGAGTCCGTCTTTGTAAACAGTGCAGCAGGGACCAGTAAGTCTATCACTCACGAAAAACGACGCATTGATACAGTTTGGCATCCACTCTTGATAGGATCGAATCCGTGGGGACAATAGTTAATCAGCTTGTTCCAAATTTCTATTCTCTCCCGAGTAGTGTTCGAGAATCCATTCTGAAGCTACTGCAAGTTACTAGAGGTGGGGTTTTCGCTTAGTTTTTTTTGGCTATATTAAGGATTACGTATATAGCTCGAAGAATGAACGCCTTCGGACCGTCGATGGAATTGGATCACATGCGCAATATGAAGTGTTATAAGCCATCAGCCGAGGAGGTTTTAAAGAAGTACTTTAATCCGCAGCTTTCCAATGCAGAAAATCTTGCTCTTGCCACCGAGAGACATGAAGTAGTCAAAGCGATAAACGATGTAAGCACTACATGCGAAAATGTGACTGAGATATGTTTTAATTGTAAAAAATGTAGGACGTTGGCAAGCTCACGAAGTGGATCAATGAGACAAAGTTTCACAACCAGTGGAAAAGACGAACGCTAATACACAACCGTCGTAGTCAGTACGTCAATGTCAATGGCTCATATTATGTGGCTTTATTTAAAGGATTACATTTTACTAGGATCTTGGCTAGACTAGAGGAACTGGGTTATGATGAAGACGATCTCTGTGAAAGGGGGACGATAAAGCTTGGAAATGGGGTACACTCTTAGATCAGCCTCGGGAACTAAACGATCGAAGTTCGTAGCTTTTTTGTTATATCTCCCAGTCTAGCAATAAAGAAACTGATAGGATTCTTGTATTCAGTCTGGGATAGAATTCGCCCTCAGCTAGAGGAAACGATTCGACTTAGACGTGAGGAATTCGGAAAGGCTGCTGTTGCTCGCAAGGAATCCATCATCAAGTATTGGAGTGAGCAGCCAGCATCGAAATCAAAGCCTTTCATTTCCGTTTCAGACATATTGGGGCTTCAGGCTTCAAAGGACTTATTGGGGAAAAAGAACCGTTCTTCATATGTTTCACAAAAAGACCACGATGAAATTTGTCGGCAGGCAGACTCCCTTAACAAAGAGCGTTTTAAAAAACTAGATGATTATGGTGAATGCAGAATCGGTACAAAGCTGGACGATTATGAACGGCAGAAACGTTTTCCTCTGTACGCGCAGATGTATAATTCTCTCCAGGTCGAATCTACAATTGAATTTCATGATGTACTCAATAAAGATTATGTATGTTTGCGATGCGATCCCCTCCTACGGGAGCCCATGGGTTGGAATAAGATGGTGAGGCCCCAACTCTCTGCTTGCTAGTCAGCTTGCTCCTTATCTCTCTTTGTATATAGGTATTACACTTCATTAAGGAGCAGGAGGACTGGGCGAGTAGAGAAAGAATTCTCTCGTAAGCTAACTAATACAAAAATACAGAGTTATGGACCTGATATCAATATAGGGCCTTTTCTGCCAAGGGATCTGCAAATTACGCTGAAGCAAATAATAACGATCATGATGAGAATAATGGCAAACCCCTAATAACCGTCTTTACTCTCGATGATAGGTTATCCGGGAATAATGGCTTGATCGCGTCATGTGGGTGTCATGAAGCTGGATTGCTTTGCGTACCTATAAGATGTGGAATATGTTTCGAGATCGATTCCTCAAATACTAATTTTGATTGTATCAAGATGCTACGGGCGCATGTGCATGCCAAGTAATTATGTTCGTCCCACTGATTACGAATTTGTGTTTACCCATCTTCGTGACTGCTTAGGCATCTAGCCCCGACTTGGTCACACGAACCTGTTGATATCGTGCTAGCACATACACTAACATTGGACCCTTAATGAGCGATGTGATGTATGGATTTATTTTGTGAAATTTGTTGTTGTAATGGTAGTAAATGTGATGACGACAATTGTAATAATGGTATCTGTAGTTTAAAGGTATAACATTCCATCTCAAAGCTACACACCGGTGATTTTTTCTTCTTTGTATCTCACTTCAACTTAGTATATGTGACTGTGATATGGACTGCATCTAATAAAGATGATTACTCTTCCTATCAGGTGTAAGAGAACTATGTGGAAGAGATATTATGTCATTTTCTAAAGCGGGGAGAAAGGATCCCCTCTGATTTCCGTACCCCTATCATAGCTACTAAGACAGAGAAATAGTAACACATTGTTTTTCTTAGTGTCATAAGCCATGACCATCGCCTATTCGCCATTGCTAGTCTGTAAAGCCACTATTAGATTATGATCTGACAATGTATAGATCAATGCATATATCGTACCACCCTGTGTAGGCTTTTCTGCGATAGACACATCATACATGGATGTAAATTAAAGATGTCAGGATTTCATATCGTTATCATATAATCCACTATCGTTGTTGACTACGTAGTCCGACAAATAGTTACAAATAATACTATTACAAATCTAAAAATGGCAACATGAGTTACATTGAGTATTAGCGATCATGAGTGACGTTACTTTCAGTATTAATCGTTTCCCAAATCCCTTCGAGACACAAGACTAGAATCAATACATGATTTATGACAATCCATAGCAGGTGTCCTTCCAGCGAAGCCTCATTCAAGCGCCCGCAGGGCTAGTTCGGGTCATGGAAATCATTCATTTCATAACAATCAGATCTCACGGTCCCCATGATGTATTTTGGAGGCCGTACACCACCTTCTTGCTTTAGCCTCCTATCTATGCCATGGATGTGATAATACCAAGGTAGGGCACACACGTCCACTTCTCCTGATGTGAACTTCAAATCGTCTCTTATTTTAAAGGGATCACAATAAATATCGTGACAAGATACACGAAGATGAAGAACCTGATGCGTCAGCAACACACATACGCAAGCGGACTATAAAGATAGACACACATTCACCTCTAAAACGCAGAAGGCTCATTGGAAAGCTAGCTGCTGCGATGAACTCATTACCAGTAGAATTGTTTGAAGAAGTAAGGGTCTTAAGTAGATCAACATAATGATCATGATTAACGTGTTTTACTTTTCTTTCATGAATAAATAAGATTCTTTGCCATCTCGGGCCATTTGATCTGCTACGTCTTTCCCGAACTTGCAAAATTCTTCGGAAACACCTGATCGATGAGAGCTCAATGTGGATTTGGAACATAGCAGCAGAAAATATCAATATGCCTGAATGCCCCCCGGACTTTAATTTGCCACAGCTCACCAGCTTTCTATTCGATACATTCTGTACAGTAAGTAATTCAGGTTTTGTAGTATAATATTTCTATTAATAACCTACTTAGCATTGTCTTGAATCTCGAGCCTTAAAACAGAACTTTAGCCTGAGGGTTCGTCTTTGTAAAAAATGTAACGCAGAACAGTGAGTATGGCGTCGATGATGAGAAGTTGTTCTTTTTCATGTGACTTTTAAGCGTAGAGTCGCTCCTGTAGCAATCGTTATGAAGAGACTTTTGCCAGATTTCTGTTCTCTTCCAGATAAAGTTCAAGACTGCATCCTAAAACTACTACTAACCACCGGAGGTGAGAATTTGAGCTCATTACGGAAATACCAGTATATTGATTGGTGCTGGAAATGCGTCAACAGGCAGATTAGTAAGATTTCTTGGGGACCAGTGAACCTAGATTCCATGCGAAGTGTGAAGTGCTATTCACCCTCGGTCGAGATGGTGCTCAAGAAATATTACGACCCAAAACTCTCACCCGAAGAAAATCATACTCTTGCTACTGAGAGACATGACATCGTGAAGATGATACACGATGTAAGTTTGATGAATTATCTCTACAATATATATACCTGGAACTATTAGGTAGGATGCATCTGAACTTGAAGACTGGTTTGACAGTGAAAGATCAAACAACCAGTGTAAAAGATTTGTCATAATGGGTAATCGACGCATTCAGTACGTAGAGTCTCATATAAACCTGTTCTATATCTATTTATTCATATTTACATATATTGTTAGAATCTTGGACAAATTAAAAGCACTAGGGTATGATGAAGCCGATCTCTCTCCCAGAGGAGACGAGAAGACTTGGAAATGGGCCAAGCTTATAAATCAGCCTAGGGAACTCACTGATAGAAGTCCGTTCTTTTTCCCTTTACACACATTTAGAAAACTGATGAATGAGCAGTTTGGGACAGAATTCTCCCCCAGCTTAAAGAAACAATTCGACTACGAAATGAAAAATATATGAAAGCTGCGGTTGACAGGAAAGAATACATTGTCAATACTTGGAACAATAGTTATGAATGTGGGAGGAATCCTTTTATCTCTACTCAAGATTTACTACAGATTCAGGAAACAAAGGATTCCTTGGAGACGAAGAGCTATGCTTCTATTATTCTTGCAATTGATCGCCTCCGAATTTTCAGCAAGGCGGCTTCCCTCAGTCAACAGCGATTTGAAAGACTAGAGAAAGATTACGATGAGTGCAGACCCAGGCTTTGTATGTATGATTTTGAGCAACCAAAACGTTGCTATATATACAAAAAGATACACAATTCTCTTCGAGTCAACTATACATTTGAGTTTCTAGACGTACTTAACGAAAAGTTCGTTTGTTTGCGATGCAGCCCCCTTCTACGGAAGTCATTGAAGTGGAGCGAACTGGTAAGATCTTAACGAAGTGCTATCACCGGTGATATACGTGATTAAATCGTCCATACTCTTACCTATTCTTGTATCTCTAGATAGCACACTACCTTCAGGAGCAGATAGAATGGGTTTTCAGAAATTCTTTGTAAGTGGCAGAATAAAAACTACGCAAACTGAGAAATTTATATCAGTGCAGGGTCTCTTCTTTGAGCGAATTGGAGGAGCCTACCCTAGTGAATAATAATGACCATGACCTTGATGCTGAAGAACCACTGGTAGATTTTTTCAATCCTAGCTACGGGACACCGAGCGATGATGACTTCCTTTCAACGTGCGGGTGCAGAGAAGCTGGAGAGACATGCAAATCTATCAGGTGTGGAATTTGTTTCGTAGTTGACAATTCCACGATCCCCTTTAAGTGTGTAAGACTACTGCGGGCGCATATTCATGCAAAGTAAGCCCATTTTGTTATCTAGTTAACCCGGCTAACAGTTCACTAGGCATTTGCCTAAGACATGGTCACATGAGCCTGTCGATATCGCACTTTGTCCTGAATAAGAGGCTTTTTGTAATAAAGGCGGAAAATAAGGAAATGTATAAGTAGCGGCGACTGATAGGATAAATATATCAATAATATTTGACGTTCAAGAGAAGTGAATCCTCAAAGTCATACATCTATAGTGGCAGAGATGACTATGATACAGTAGGCTTCAACGAAACCCTCTTCAAGTATTGCGAATCATCTAGTATGCATGTCATCTTGTCAAGCACAATTTGCTACGATTGACACCAGGATAACGTAGTCTTCTTCTATATTTGAGAACAACACCATAGTACAGAGAACCTGTGTGCTACATTAGTGTCATAGTCTTTTAGAACCAGTACACTAGGCTAAATCTTTCAGAGAGAAGAAAAACCTTTGGAGAAAGTGAGGTACTCTTGGCTTGGAAATTGCAGGAATAGTCGAACGCATGAATTCAATTATCTGCTTTTTCATCTGAGTTATTTCTCAACAAATGCGTAAGCCAGAAGATGATAATACCGTACATGTGCCCCTCTTTCAAACTCGATATTTCTCAACATTATACAAATAAACTCTATTCAAAATCTGGCACAAAAATATGTTTTTACTGATTTATTAAGATTATGTGAAAATTATCATCAAAATAATATCAATTAAATAGAAAATTAGCATATGCACAGATGTAGGACAACATATATATGAGAAACTACAATTATAAAATTATTTTTCTCATTAACTTTCTATATAACCTTATATATATGATATATAGATACAAAAATAACTTCATAATTATTTTCATGCTTTAAAAAACTTATTTCATTGACTTATCGAGAAAATAAAATGAAAGTGACAGCGAGTGACAAAATTGATCAACTTTCCTAGATTCTAATATAAGATGTACTAGTTAAGCGAATTTCGCGACTATAAAAAATAATATACAGTATTGTGACACTGTGTGACGAAATATTGAAAGAGGGGTACACTTGGTCTTTATGTATTTTTCTAACATACTTTTATTAGCATAATTAGTTTAAAATTAAGCAAACTAGTTACTAGTAAACTAAACTATACTCCTAGATTTTTCTGTGCGGTGAATATTATTCAATATATGTGATGTGTTGTGTAAAGGCAGATTTTGAAAGAGGGGCACATGTACGGTATTAGAAATCAGTCTGTGACGAGAGGTGACATTGGTCACAATTCCGACACAGCTGAAATAGGATAGTTGTACATTATGGATCACTTTATTGACACCTGACCGCATACTTGCGCAAAACGCGTACATCCTCGTCCCTCTTCACTTATCGTTACAGCTAACCTAGCCATGTCACCAAGCCCTCGTTTAAGTGATAGGGAACTTGCAGCAATCAATGCTGCTGCAGTGACGAGGGAGTATAATGTTAATCCTCATCTTGGTACGTTTCTTGTATAATGTGGCGATTACAGGTGTATATATTGACTTTGTGTCATCTGTCCAGACTATAGAACTGTATCTGCAGTTAACGGGTAAGTTGAATTATTGTACTGGGTTAATAGGATAAACTTAGACTCGGGTGATTCCAAGGCCACTAGTTGTACTTGATAATGTCAAGGTATGTACGACATAGCTATCTCACATCGCATCTTACCTTTGTCTTGAATTCATCAAATTCGCTACTTTTTCTAGTTCCCATCATACAACGAAATTGTAGAGCTCACACTTCCAGATGGGACGAAACGTGGGGACAAGTCCTTGAGGTGCAAGGAAAGAAGGCTATCGTACAAGTGTTTGAGGGCACGTCTGGTGTTGATGTCAAAGCAACTCATATCGAGTTCACTGGTAGCAGCATGAAACTGCCTGTGGCGGAGGACATGTTAGGGCGCATCTTCAATGGGTCCGGTAATCCGATTGATAACGGTCCAAAGGTATTCGCTGAGGACTATCTTGATATCAATGGTCTGTTAAGTTTAATTTTCCTACTAACGTTTTCTACTGACACTGTATAATACATATCATAGGTTCTCCAATCAACCCATACTCTCGCATATACCCCGAGGAGATGATCCAAACAGGTATATCAACCATCGATGTCATGAACTCCATCGCTCGTGGTCAGAAGATTCCTATTTTCTCTGCTGCTGGTTTACCCCACAATGAAGTTCGTATCCCACTCATTACATAACAATTATATCTGAAACTTTGATATTCTATCTAACTGCTCCGTTAGATCGCAGCTCAAATCTGTCGTCAGGCGGGTTTGGTAAAGCGACCAACTAAGGATGTTCATGATGGTCATGAAGACAATTTCAGCATCGTCTTCGCCGCTATGGGTGTGAACATGGAGACAGCGCGTTTTTTCAAGCAAGATTTCGAAGAGAATGGGTCTCTCGATCGTGTCACACTTTTCCTTAACCTAGCGAACGACCCAACCATTGAGCGTATCATTACTCCACGTCTTGCACTTACTACGGCTGAGTACTATGCGTACCAGCTTGAGAAACATGTACTTGTCATCTTGACTGATATGTCTTCATATGCGGATGCTCTCCGTGAGGTTTCGGCCGCTCGAGAAGAAGTTCCAGGACGTAGAGGTTATCCGGGTTACATGTACACGGATTTGTCGACTATCTATGAGCGTGCTGGGCGTGTAGAAGGCCGAAATGGTTCAATAACACAGATTCCTATTCTTACTATGCCGAACGACGGTATGTCCTGCGATAGCATATAAATCAAGAATCATACTAAAGCATCCTTCAATTACTTAAGATATCACACACCCAATTCCGGATTTGACTGGATACATCACGGAAGGACAAATCTTCGTCGACCGACAACTGAGCAACAGGCAGATTTACCCACCTATCAATGTATTGCCGTCTTTATCTCGTCTTATGAAGAGTGCTATTGGTGAAAAACTGACGCGTAAAGACCATGGTGATGTTTCCAACCAACTGGTTCGTACCAACATAATTTAAATTTGTGATATGTCCATTTGGTTGATTTCCGTCCCGCCTGATAATAGTATGCCAAATATGCCATTGGTAGGGATGCAGCATCGATGAAGGCTGTTGTTGGTGAGGAGGCCTTGTCATCTGAGGATAAGCTTGCACTTGAGTTTTTGGAGAAGTTCGAGAAGCAGTTCGTTGGACAAGGTTAGTTCACTATTTTTTTCCTTTCTTTTCTCATAACTGTTGACTAAACATATCTCGTATTCCTCCGTTACTAATAGGAGCATATGAAAGCCGAACAATCTTCGATTCACTAGACCTTGCTTGGTCCTTATTAAGGATCTTCCCGAAGGAGCAACTAAATCGGATCTCGCCAAAGATTATTGAAGAGTTTTATCAGCGCAGACCACAAAAGAAGGCGACTACTTCTGCGGCTGAGAAGCAAGCACCGAAGGAAGAGAAACTTGTTGATGATGAGTAAACGTCTTTCTAATGTTTGTGTTTGGATATGGACTGTGGGCGGAAGAGGTTTTAGAAGGAGTGTACGAATGCAAAATATTACTTTCTTTTAGATCAGAACTCCTGTCGTGAATCAATTCGTTTGTTGTTCAGCGCTTGATGTCTGATGTTTGGGGCAGTGGTGTGTGTGCGTGTGTAGCAAAGAAGTAGGGAAGGACAATAACGGCGATCCCTTTTAGTAGTAGTTTACTCTTATATCATGAATCTCTCTTTTCATTTTTCAAGCAATGCGTTACCCTTTTTTCTCTTTTAACTTAATAGTTTACCCCATCGTAGCATCGTATTTTTTTATAAATTCTCTGCATGGACCACCCGTGAAAGTTGGGGGAAGTGGGAATTTATTCAAGTCGGAGCATTAGATCTTATGCATCGGTCCCTTTTTATTATTATTTATCGAATTGTTAGTAAGTCTATATGGAAATCATATCGCGCAATTTGACGATTGCTCTTAAAAGGGATGGTACGATAATTATAAGTTTTCTTATGATGATAGTGATATGGCGATGTAGTGATACAACGAACCTGAGTAGTAGGTATGTGTGCTTTGATTACTACCTTTGGTCCGACTTCGGATAGCTTAAGGCACTAAGCGCAGAGTAAGAAGGGTAAAAGGTAAACAGTAAAATCGTAGTTTACTGTGCGATATCGATGTATTTGATCCATGCTCTTTGAATGCCGAAGGTTCATCATGATATTGGAACGAATCAATATCGATTTTCATCTCAAATTCAATAAGATATTTCAAAGTCAAAGGATATCTGTTATCATGGAGAGACATTTTTATTCATTTTTATTTTGCCTGAACTCTGTATTTATTATGATACGCCACATCATATGCATATTCCTAATTATATTGTAATTCTCTATCGATAATCACAGTAATAACTGGTTATAGACATTAAAAGTCGTGACACGTGCATACGAGTACTCTCTGTGCCTTGACGGTGATACTTATAGATTAAGAAATAAAAAAAAGGAGTCTAAGGATCAAGGATGAGAGGGAAATTTACAAATGGATCGTGGCAAAGTGCGAATAAAAATATATTATGATAATAATCAGATGAGATATTTCTTGCTGGGTACCCCCAACTAGGATATGCACTTATTATGCAGCTGACTTGATGTAACAATGCATGTAACAATGAATACACTCATCTGGACTCGGACTTCTTCAGCTATATTTTCAAATCTCTTCAGGACTGTATAGGGGTGTAACCAGATATTTATATTTATCATGTCACCCGGCTTTCATCTATCCATTTCCCCATCTTACTATCTGAGATGTTATTTCTAGAAATGAAGATGCTTGCGACGATGGTACCCATCTTCATCCCCCGACCTTCTAGCTCCATCCACGTAAAAATCCAGGTAGGAAGAGAGACATAACATACGTTCAGAAGTTACCCCCCTCCTTCCCCTTCCCCCTTTCAGAAAGACTGTTAAGAAAAGAAAAACGTGTATACATCGTGTCCTTGTACCTCCTTATACCACTTCCACTTCTAATTATTACTATTGAAATTTTCACTCTCCACACATAAACTTCTTGCTTGGATGCTGATACGCCAATCTATGAAATTCGTGCATGCATCTTCCATTTTGCCTCCCCCTCCAGCCATCCCTCGGTTGTTGATTAACTCTACGATAACCGAAAAGGCAGGGCTAGCAGACCTCAGTACCCTTTTCTTATCAAGTTATAATCAATATCATAAACTAGAACGATATTATAAGTATCTTTTTTATCTTCTCAGATTCTGTGGTTACGCGTCCCCCCCTCCTTCTCTACTGTTCCCCCCCCCCCCCCCCTCATTTCAACCACTTGAGACCATGCCATGGGCGTAACTGAGTCGATTGAGTAAGTGACAAAGTAGTCGTTCGGGTAATCAACTAGGTGAATACAAAACTAACAAGTTACCTTTTGTGACTAATCACTAAAGTTAATGAATGAATGGCAGACCGTGGGAAAGCGGGAACGCGGAGGATCCGCACTTAAAAAAAAACTCTAATTACGGAAAGTAAAATTATTCGCAATATTAAAAACAAAAAGCTACTACTTTTTGAGAATAAGATGTCAAGTTTCTATTTTATACAAGCTCGTGAGTATGTTAAAAGATGATACATATCAGACTATGGAACAAACTTGCATTAGAGAGTAGAGTGTAATTAGAAAAGAGAAGGGAGGTTTAAGGGAGAGTACCGGTGGCGGTGTCACCCCCAACGAAACGCGTTTTTGACCAATTTAAAGAGGGCAAGGACTAGAGGACCTCGTCCTATCCCCTACGCGTCCTCGTCTCTCCCCAGTCCCCCCTTCTTCTCACACTCTCCCAGACAGACGTCGACCTATCCCCCGATCAGCCTCTCATCGGGTCCTGTGTTCATCACCTATACATTCGGTCTAACACACTTTAAACTGACTTTTGGCTTACCATAGAACTTTGCCAACTAAAGGATTAACAGAACGCGTTGTCTGAAACTCTCATCTCATCTACAAACTCTAATAGATATCATGGCTCCTAATGGTCACCCAATTGTTGCGGAGTCTGCTGAAAAGCGCCCGCTAATCATTCAGCTTGATAAAATACGGGTATGTACTCGGCACAAACTCTAGTAACTGCATGTATGCACTCTTAACATATTGATTTCGAACATGCTTTAGTTCTATATCCCAGTCACTGCTATAGGCAATGAATGGGTCGCAGCTGAAGTACTGCGTGAAGAGTTCCTTCATTCTGAGAAAGATACCGATGCCGTAAAGACTACAGAGGAACTCGAGGATGATGATATAGAAGCCACCGTAGAACTCTTCGCCCGCTTCCTCTCTTTTGTTGTCGAAAACCTCAACTTGAACCAAAGTTGTGCTGCAGCTCGTACTGCCGTCCTATACTCGGCCTTCTGCAAATTCACAGAAGATTATCTTAATACGAAGGATATCCACACTCTTGTAGCTACATTTGACGTCGACGTCCGTAAAACCATTCTCGCATCCTACTACCGTGCACTCGCTGCACTCGAGGCACAGAATGTTCAGAACATACCTCGCTGTCCCCCCTCAGCTCTTCTTGTTGCTGCGGCTAAAGGCGCTGCTGTACCTTATGCTCTCTTTGGTGGACAGGGCACTAACGAAGTCTACTTTGATGAACTTCAGACACTTTATGACATCTATAAGCCTTACGTCGCGCCATTCCTCACGATGCTCACCATAAACGTTCTTCAACCACTTGCAGCTGCTACTGCTTCTACTGGGTCCCATGCGTACTACGCATATGGTCTAGATGTCATCTCTTGGCTTTCACATGCTCTGCCTCGTCCCCCGACAGAATACCTCGCGAGTGTTCCTGTTAGTTTACCGTTAATCGGGTTGACTCAGCTCACCCAGTATCTTGTTTCCTGCCGAGTATTAAATATCACCCCCGGAGAGCTTCGTACTCGCCTGGGCGGTGCTACCGGTCATAGTCAGGGTATCGTCTCTGCGGTGTGTATCTCTGCTTCGGACTCTCCCCAACAATTCGTGGAGAACGCGGCAAAGTCTTTACGCTGGTTATTCTTCTGTGGTTTGAGAGGCCAGGAGGCTTTCCCCGTTTTGTCTATTGAACCAAGTCTTGTGAGTGATGCGATCGAAGGAGGTGAAGGTGCCCCGGGTCCAATGTTGAGTGTATCTGGGCTTACATTGAAGGATCTTGAGCCACATTTAAACAAGACCAATAAGCACCTTCCCCCAATTCACAGTTATATGTATCGCTACATAACGGACCAAAGACATTTGTTATCACTGGACCCGCAAAATCTTTGTACGGTCTAGTAACTAGTCTTCGAAAGATTAGGGCCCCACCAGGCTTAGATCAAAGTAAAATACCTTATAGCCAACGGAAGCCGGTATTCTCGATCAGGTTTTTAGTTGTGGGTGTGCCATATCACTCGCAGTACATGGCTGGTGCTACAGATAAGGTGATGGAAGACTTGAAAGGTGAAGAATTATGGACTCCAGCCGATTTGAAGATCCCGGTTTATCACACGGAAAACGGTACGCTTACTATCTTTGATCAAAATTTCCATATAGGGTATGTTCGCTGACTTTAAGCCTAATTTCTTTTAAATCAAATTTGATCTTTTATCTCCGTCAATTTTTATCTGAAATTTGCAATTTGAATTTTACCCTGGATGGACTTTCGATTTGGAACAAAAAGGCGAAGACCTCCGATCGCTTACTACTTCACTTACTCGTTCACTTTGTGACCAAATCTTCATCTTACCAATTCACTGGAAGAAGGCGACCGACTTTCCTGATACTGCTACTCATGCGATTGATTTTGGGCCTGGTGGATTGAGCGGTATCGGCCCACTCACGGCTCGCAATCTTGAAGGTCGGGGTGTAAGAGTTGTTGTCGTGGGTGAGAAGGGAAAGAACGGGGCTGAGATTTACGATTCTGTTGAAGTACGATATGAACAATGGTGGGAGAAGAAGTGGGCTCCGAAGCTCGTTAAAACGAGGTAGGTTGTATGGTTGATGACTTCAGACTTGTAAATACAATGCTAAGGATGATATTAGTGATGGAAAGGTGCATATCAGTACACCCTACTCACGATTACTAGGAAAGGCACCAATCATGGTAGCTGGTATGACGCCGTCTACCGTCAAAGCAGGTTTTGTATCTGCCATTCTTCGTGCAGGTTACCATGTTGAACTTGCTGGTGGGGGGCATTACAATCCTCAAGCCATCCGGGCTAAGGTTGCTGAGATTCTCCCACAAATTCCAAAGGGGGTTGGATTGACACTCAACTCGTTGTATATCAATCCTAGACAATTCAACTTCCAGTATCCTCTTTGGCAGGATATGAGACGAGAGAACTTCCCTATTGAAGGTTTCTGTGTTGCTGCTGGTGTGCCATCGACTGAGAAGGCTGCTGAGATCATTAGTACTTTCAAAGCCGCTGGTATCCGACATGTTGCATTTAAGCCTGGTACTGTTGATGGTATTAGACAAGTTGTCAATATCGCACAGGCGAACCCAGACTATCCAATTATAATGCAGTGGACTGGAGGTCGTGCTGGTGGTCACCATTCATGTGAAGATTTCTTCCAGCCGATCTTGGCTACTTACGCATCTATCCGTGCTCAGAAGAACATTGCGCTCGTTGCAGGCAGTGGATTCGGTGGTGCTGAGGATGTATGGCCATACTTGACAGGTGACTGGAGTAAGGATATGTTTGGTGCACAGAGAATGCCATTCGATGGTTTCCTGTTTGCTTCAAGAGTTATGGTAGCTAAGGAGGCACATACATCGTCTAGTGTCAAAGATCTCATTGTAGCTGCAAGTGGTGTTCCTGATTCACAGTGGGAAGGCACTTACTCGCGTGAAACTGGTGGAGTCTTGACTGTTCGCTCCGAGCTTGGCGAGCCCATTCACAAGATTGCAACTCGTGCTGTTAAGCTTTGGAAGGAGTACGATGACACTGTATTCAAGCTTCCGAAAGAGAAGCGCGCCGAATGGCTTGTTGCGCACCGTGCGGAAGTCATTGCGAGACTCAACAAGGACTTTGCGAAGCCATGGTTTGGGTGGAAGAAGGGTGATGTTATCGTGGACGATCTAGGAGACATGACATATGAAGAGACCGTTCTGAGAATGGTGAGGTTGATGTACGTTGCGCATGAGAAGCGATGGGTAGACATCTCGCTTAGGAATCTCACTGGAGATTGGTTGAGGAGAATTGAAGAACGATTTGCTGGTGTCACAAAGGCGTCGTTGTTGCAGAGTTATACCTCCCTGGATGAACCTGCTGCGTTCATCGAGAAGTTCTTCGAGGAATATACTGAAGCGACGACTCAGCTTTTGGCAGCCGAGGATAAGGCCTACTTCCTTGCTATCGCTCAGAGACCCGGACAGAAACCCGTTCCGTTCATCCCAGTCTTAGATGCGAGCTTCGAAGTTTGGTTCAAAAAGGTTCGTCGACTAGCTTTGTGTGAATGACATACAACTAACCCACATCCCATAGGATTCGCTTTGGGCTGCTGAAGACATTGAAGCTGTATTCGATCAAGACCCTCAGAGAGTTTGTATCCTGCAGGGACCCGTTGCGGCCAAACACTCTATCAAGAAGGACGAACCGATTGCTGATTTGCTCGGTAACATTGTTTCTGGTCTCACCGATAAAGTCCTAGAAAGATACTATGGTGGTGATAGCAGCAAGATCCCAGTTGTTGATTACCTAGACGACGTCCCCTCATCTGTCCCTAAGATTGAGGGCGTAGAAGTCCAATCTAGCGACAAAACTACAACATATACTATTGGAACTAAAGTACCTGAAGCTAACGCGTGGCTGGAGGCACTTGCGGGACCAGAACTTTCATGGCTACGAGCTCTTTTGATGACAAATTACATTGTTCAGGGTCAGTCCTACACCGACAATCCCCTACGTAGACTCTTCGCACCTCGTTCGGAGCAGAAGGTTGTTCTTACACGCTCTGCCGACAACACCCCTGTATCTGTATCACTCTTTGGACATGCTAGGTCACACGGAAAACATAACGAAGACTTCAAGGCCGTTGAAGTCGTATACAAGGCTGACACCAAGAGTATTGAAGTTACGATGTTCGAGGAACGAAAGAATGTTTCTGTTCCTCTTAGCTTGAAGTACAACTACAGACCTGATCAAGCTTTCGCCCCAATTCATGAAGTCGTTGAAGATAGGAACACTCGTATCAAGGACTTCTACTGGAAACTCTGGTTCGGTGATGATCAGACGTTGCCAGACATTGGTGTACGTGAGACCCTTCGTGGTCCGGTTGTTACAATTGGTGCGGACCATGTTGAGCGCTTTTGTTCAGTTGTTGGAAACGACGGTGAGGCATTCAAGAGTGTAAGGAATGCAAACGTCCAAGCTCCGATGGACTTCGCTATCGTAACTGGATGGCAAGCAATTATGAAAGCAATCTTCCCTACAGAGATCGATGGTGATCTCTTGAAACTTGTCCATCTTTCAAACGGTTTCAAGATGATTGACGGACAGAGACCTTTGAGTGCTGGTGACGTCTGCCAAGCGGAAGCACAAGTTGTTTCAGTCATCAATAATGATAGTGGCAAGGTTGTTAAGGTCAAGGGCAATGTTTTGAGAGACGGAAAGCCTGTCATCGAAGTCGTCAGCTCCTTCTTGTACAGGGGCCGCTTCAACGACTTCCAGAACACATTCGAGATCATCGAGGAGCCCGATTATATCGTAGATCTCAAGACTGATTCAGCTGTTGGTGTGTTGAAGTCCAAGGAATGGTTCGAATGGGACGATGATACCAAGCCTCTCCAATCCGGAAGCTCGTTGATCTTTAGGCTTAAGAGCCAGGTATCCTACAAAGATAAGACCCATTACTCTTCTGTATCCGTGTTTGGAGATGTCTTTGTACGCAACCAGCTCAAGAATCTTGTTAAGGTTGCCGGAGTCGACTTTAACTCAGATAACTGCCAAGGTAACCCAGTTCTTGCGTACCTTAGACGACATGGCAAGGAGCAGAACCTGGTTGCTCCATTGGCAAATGAGGGTTACTCTCTTGCTAATGCAGGTGTGGAGTCTGTCTTCAAGGCCCCCTTAACGAACGAACCATACTCTAAAGTATCGGGCGATTTCAACCCTATTCATGTCAATCCTTACTTCTCAGACTTTGCTGCCCTTCCCGGAACGATTACTCATGGACTGTGGAGCAGCGCTGCTACTCGTAGATACGTTGAAAGCGTGGCGGCAAGGGGTCACCCTGAGCGCGTACTTTCGTGAGTCAAACACTAACTTCCATTATCTTTTAGTTTCTGACGATATTAATGAACTATAGTTACGATGTCTCCTTCGTTGGAATGGTTCTTCCTGGAGACGACTTGAAGGTAGACATAAAGCACGTCGGAATGAGGAATGGGAACCTTGTCGTAAAGGTTACTACCTCTAACTCTAATGGCGAAAAGACGCTCGAGGGTACAGCTGAAGTCGCCCAACCTACAACTGCTTACGTCTTCACTGGTCAAGGTTCACAGGAACCCGGCATGGGTATGGACCTATACAATAACTCACCCGCAGCTCGTGCTGTTTGGGAAGGTGCCGATGCTCACTTGCTCGCCGTATATGGTTTCTCTATCGTGGATATTGTTAAGAACAATCCAAAGGAGAAGACAATCCATTTCGGTGGTTTCAAGGGACAAGAGATCCGTCAACGTTATATGGACATGACTTATGATACCATGGACAAGGATGGTCAAGTAAAGACTCTGCCTTTGTTTGCTGATATCAACGTTAGAACTCCTCAATACACCTTTAGCCACCCGGCTGGTTTGTTGTTCGCTACTCAGTTCGCTCAGATTGCATTGGTCGTTACCGAGAAGGCTGCGTTTGAAGATATGCGCGCAAAGGGAGTTGTTCAGAATGGGTGTGCATTTGCAGGACACTCGCTTGGTGAATACTCTGCCCTGGCTAGTATTGCAGACGTACTTCCTATTTCATCTCTCGTCGATGTCGTTTTCTACCGTGGTATCACGATGCAGCGTGCTGTTGAACGCGACGAACAGAACCGATCTAACTATGCTATGTGTGCTGTAAATCCGAGCAGAATCTCTAAGACCTTCAATGATGCGGCTCTCCGTGAGGTAGTAGACTCCATCGCTCACAAGACGGAATTACTTTTAGAAATTGTGAACTACAATGTAGAAGGCCAGCAATATGTTTGTGCTGGTGAACTTGTCGCCTTACAAACTCTTACAAACGTCCTGAACTACCTGAAGGTTGAGAAGGTCGACATTGCTAAGGTAAGGCCTAAATCTAATTCCTATGTACGACAATTGTTCTAATAAACGAACGGTTAAGCTTGCTGAGAAGTTCACTGTTGAGCAAGTTAAGGAGATGCTCGGCGAGATCATCAAGGAGTGTTTCAAGAAGGCACAAGATCAGAAGGCTGCCGAAGGTCATATCAAATTGGAACGTGGATTTGCTACAATTCCCCTTCCAGGTATTGATGTACCCTTCCACTCACGTTACCTTTGGGCTGGTGTCATGCCCTTCCGTGCTTGTAAGTTTTCACTTTTAACGGTTTCCTTAATCCTGCCGGCCTCTTATACCTCTCTTTTTTCAAGACCTCTCGAAGAAAATCAATGTTGCACAGATCAACCCTGACATGCTCATTGGAAAGTACGTTCCAAACTTGGTTGCCAAGCCGTTTGAGGTTACGCGCGAGTATGCACAAATGATTTATGATCAGACAACTTCGCCTCGCCTCGATAAAGTGTTGAAGAACTGGGAGCGTGATAATTGGGCTGATGACGAACACCGTCAGAGGCTTGCATACACTATCCTTGTTGAGCTGCTTGCATATCAGTTCGCTTCGCCGGTACGGTGGATTGAAACCCAAGACATATTATTCACTCGCTTTAACTTTGAGAGGTTCATCGAGATTGGCCCGAGCCCAACACTCACGGGTATGGCAACTAGGACATTGAAGGCCAAGTACGAAGCCCAGGATGATAGTGTCAGCCGTAGTAGAGTTATTCTCTGTCACTCCAAGAATCCCAAGGAGATTTACTATGAGTTTGAGGATGAAGCCGTTGAAACTCCTTCTGAGGGTGCACCAGAAGTTGCTACTGCTACAACTGCGACTCCCGTTGCTGCTCCTGTAGCTGCTGCCGTCCCAGTCGCTGCATCTGCAGGACCTGCAGCAAGTATCGCAGACGAACCGCTTAAAGCTGTTGATACTCTCCGTGTTATCATTGCTCAGAAACTAAAGAAGAGCATTGACGAGATCTCTCTTTCGAAATCTATAAAAGATCTTGTTGGTGGAAAATCAACGCTTCAGAATGAGATCCTTGGTGATCTCCAATTGGAGTTCTCTTCTGCTCCCGAGAAGGGCGAGGAGCTACCTTTGGAGGAACTAGGCTCTGCTATGCAGGTTGGGTACAATGGTGCTCTTGGTAAACATACTTCAGGCCTTATTTCTCGACTCATTGGCGGCAAGATGCCTGGAGGATTCAACTTGTCGGCTGTTAAGACACATTTATCAAAGACTTGGGGGCTTGGGTCCTCTCGTGCCGACGGTGTTCTGCTCCTTGGTTTGACTATGGAACCTCCCAAGCGACTTGGGTCTGAAGCTGAGGCAAAAGCATGGCTTGATTCTATCGTACCCATCTATGCAGCACGCTCAGGTATCTCCTTGTCATCTGGAGGAGGTGCAGCTGGTGGAGGAGGTGGATCTGGAGGTGCCGTTATCAACAGCGAAGAATTCCTCAAATTCCAGGCTGATCAGGACAAGTTCGTTGCTCAGCAAATTGAATTGTATATGCGTCACTTGGGTCGTGACTCTCGTGCCGGTGAGATCGCTTATGACAAAGAAAAGGCGAACTCTGCAGAGCTACAAGCTAAACTCGATTCCATCACCCGAGAGCATGGTGACTTGTACATAGATGGTATCCAGCCAATCTTCGACCCACTTAAAGCTAGACATTTCGACTCTTCGTGGAACTGGGTTCGTCAAGATGCGCTGTTGATGTTCTATGATATCATCTTTGGACGTTTGACTGCTGTCGATCGTGAGATCACAGCTAGATGTATTCAGATCATGAACCGTGCCGACCCAACTATGCTTCGGTACATGCAATACCATATCGACAAGGTTGATCCTGAGCGAGGACCGAATTACAAGTTGGCTAAAGAGCTTGCTCAGCAGTTGTTAGATAACTGCAAGCTCGCCGTCAATCAGGGACCTCTCTATAAGGATGGTTCGTTTCTCTATTGTTACCTGTTTTATTTTATTGATAACTGACCCTTCCCCCCTTAGTCACTTTCCCTACTGCTCCTCACACCGAGGTCACGGCACGAGGTGATATCGTTTACACTGAAGTTGTCCGTGAAGGAGTTCGCAAGCTTGAGGCCTATGTTGAAGAGATGGCAAGCGGTGACAATGTTCCCGGATCTTTCAATATGCAAAAAATTCAGGATGACGTCTCAAGATTGTGGAATGTTGTGAAATCGCAACCTGAAATTAGTGAAGAACAAAAGGGCAAGATTAAGGCTCTATATGACGGAGTCGTCCGTTCGCTGAGAAAGAACTCGGAGCCGATGTCGGATGTTAATCGTGCACCTCGTAGCCGTCGCTCCTCTTCTCAGTTCCTCCGTCCACAAGTTCAGAACGTCACCTCGATCTCTGGAGACAAGGTCCCGCTCTTGCATCTCAAACGTCGTGTTGGTACTACATGGGAATACTCAAGCAACCTTACTGGTGTTTACCTTGACGTTCTTGGTGAGATCGCAACGTCCGGAACAACCTTCAAGGACAAGAATGCACTCCTTACCGGCGTGGGAAAGGGTTCTATTGGTGTTGAGATCTTGAAGGGTCTTCTTGCTGGTGGTGCTCATGTTGTTATCACAACTTCTCGTTACAGTCGTGCGACTGTGGAATACTACCAAGATATCTACCAGCGTTCAGGAAGTCGTGGTTCTGCACTTACTGTCGTTCCTTTCAACCAGGGTTCTAAACAGGATGTCGAAGCACTTATTGACTATGTTTACGCCACTCTTGGATTGGATCTCGACTATATCCTTCCATTCGCTGCCGTTCCTGAGAATGGACGTGAGATTGACGGACTAGATGACAAGTCTGAACTTGCACATAGGATCATGTTGGTAAACTTGCTTCGCTTACTTGGTGCAGTTAAGACGAAGAAGGCGAGCCGTCACTTCGTTACTCGTCCCACTCAAGTTATTCTGCCACTATCTCCTAACCATGGTCTCTTTGGTAATGATGGTTTGTACTCAGAATCTAAGATCTCTTTGGAGACTCTGTTCAACCGTTGGAACTCTGAGAGCTGGGGAGAGTATCTTTGCTTGGCTGGTGCTGTTATTGGGTATGTAGTCATTCTTTTTCTTAATACACGTCTAATCTAAGTATCTACTAGCTGGACTCGTGGTACTGGTCTCATGGACGCGACAAATATGGTTGCTCATCAGGTCGAATCTTACGGTGTTCGAACCTTCTCTGCGAAGGAGATGGCCTTCAACATCCTCGGTCTTATGCACCCTCTTCTCTTTAGCATAACTCAAGTCGAGCCAATTTGGGCTGACCTCAACGGTGGAATGGACAAACTTCCGGACCTCGCTGAAATCACTACGAACATCCGTTTGAAACTTCAAGCACAAGCAGAGCTCAAGCGTGCAATTACGATCGACAACTCTGCAGACTTCGCTATCATGAAGGGAGGAGAGGCAGAACGCGTTTTGCAAACTGTTCAGGTTACCCCTCGCGCAAACTTCAAGTTTGACTTCCCAGCACTTGGAGAAGCGAGCTCCTTTGGTGACATCTCTAAATTGCAAGGCTTGATTGACTTGGATAAGGTTGTTGTTGTTACCGGATTTGGTGAAGTCGGTCCTTGGGGTAGCTCACGTACCCGTTGGGAGATGGAAGCCAGAGGGCAGTTCACTATTGAGGGTTGCATTGAGATGGCTTGGCTCATGGGCTTCATTAAGCATTTTGACGGTCGTCTTCCTAATGGTAACCTCTATGTTGGATGGGTTGATAGCAAGAGTGGCGAACCCATTGATGATAAAGATGTACGAGGTTTGTACGAGAAGGAAATCTTGGCTCATGCTGGTGTCCGTTTGATTGGTAAGTACATCATCTTTAGTCCGCGTGTTCCTTTTTGACCTGGTTCATAACTAGAACCTGAGCTTCTTGATGGTTATGATCCTAAGCGCAAGACCTTCAACCAAGAAATCGAACTTATTCATGACCTTGAACCTCTTGAAGTCTCTGAAGAAGAAGCGAAACGATTCAAGCATGAGCACGGCGACAAGTGTGACATCTGGGCTGCAGAAGGCGGAGAGTGGTTCACTAAGCTCAAGAAGGGTGCACGTATCTTCGTGCCGAAGTCCTTCGTATTTAGCAGGACTGTTGGTGGACAAATCCCATCGGGCTGGCATGCAGGTCGCTATGGGATTCCACAAGATATCATTGACCAGGTTGACAGATGCACACTATGGGCGCTCGTCTCCACTGCAGATGCCCTTAACATGTCAGGTATCACCGATCCGTATGAGTTATACAACCACATGCATCCTTCCGAAGTTGGTACATGTATCGGCGCTGGTATGGGTGGTGTTGAGTCTATGCGTGCTATGTTCCGTGATCGTCGTGACTGCGTTGAAGTCCAAAACGACATTCTTCAAGAGACTTTCATTAATACCACCGCCGGATGGATTAACTTGCTACTATTGTCCTCAAGTGGGCCTATCAAGATTCCTGTAGGTGCCTGTGCGACTGCGCTCCAATCCGTTGAGATTGCTTGCGATACACTTTTATCTGGAAAGGCGAAGGTCATGCTCGCTGGCGGTTATGATGACTTGAGCGAAGAAGGTTCATATGAATTCGCACAGATGAAGGCTACGAGCAATGCTGAGACCGAGTTTGCCATGGGTCGAGAGCCTACCGAGATGTCTCGTCCTACGACAACTACCCGTTCTGGTTTCATGGAGTCTATGGGTTCCGGTGTTCATGTTCTCATGACTGCAAAGACCGCCTTGAAACTCGGAGCCCCAATCCGTGCTGTTGTCGCCTTCACATCTACCTCAACTGATAAGGCTGGCCGCTCTATCCCTGCTCCTGGCCGTGGTGCCCTTACCATCGCCCGAGAAGTATCTACGAACCATGCCGCTCCTATCCTTGATGTAGCCTACCGTGCTCGCCAATTGGCATTCCGTCGTAAGCAAATTTCACAGTGGCTTAGCAACGAGCATGAGCAACTTCGTGACGAAGTTGAGTACCGTAAGTCCCAGGGTGAACAAATCGATGACGAGTATGTTGCCGCTCGGGTTGCACAGATGGAGCAAGAGGCAGTTCGCCAAGAAAAGGATGCTCAAGCTGTATATGGTATGCTTGTCGGTTCTGACCCATCCATCTCTCCCCTTCGCCGTGCTCTTGCCGTATTCGGGCTTACACCTGATGATATCAACGTACTCTCAATCCACGGGACCAGCACTAAGGCAAACGAGAAGAATGAGACCCAAATTTGGAACGATATCTTCACTACGCTTGGTCGTACACCTGGTAATGCAGTGCCGATCATGGCACAGAAGAGCTTGTGTGGACACTCTAAGGGTGGTTCAGCAGCTTGGCAACTTGCTGGTCTTGTACAGTCTGTCGGCTCTGGTATCGTTCCTGGTAATCGTAACGCAGATAATGTCGATGCAGAGTTCCGCAAACACGAACATCTCATGTTCCCTTCAAAGACAATCCATTGTCCTGATGGTATCAACGCCGGTATCATGTCTTCGTTCGGTTTTGGTCAAGTTGGTGGCACTGTTCTCATTGTCAACCCCAAGTACGTCCTTGGTGCAGTTGAACCATCTTTGTATGAAGAATACAAGACTCGCAACCGTGAACGTGCTTTGTCTTGCTATAAGGCTATGACTTCTATGATGACAACGAACTCGCTCGTTAGAATCAAAGATGCCCCACCATACACGACTGAACTTGAAGTACCAGTCCTCTTGAACTCCATGGCTCGTGCAACTCTAGACCAGAAGACAGGAAGCTATTCGTTCCCGAAGAAGCTCGTCACCAAATTATCGTACGATACCTCAAATATAACTCCCGTTGTAGAAGCCTTTGCTGCAACAGGAAGTTCCATTGGCGTTGGCGTAGACCATGGTACGTTATCATCATGTATGTATATCACTAAAGACATTCTTACTCAGTCTTCCTTGTTCTAGAATTGATCTCAGCTGTCCCATCTTCAAACCCAACTTTCCTATCCCGAAACTTCACTGATGCTGAGATAGCTTTCTGCCAATCCTCATCTTCACCGGCTGCTTCTTTCGCTGCTCGCTGGGCTGGCAAGGAGGCCGTCTTCAAATCACTTGGTGTTGCCTCAAAAGGTGCAGCAGCGCCGATGAAAGATATTGAAATCTTACCAGGTGAATCAGGAGCACCTACAGTGACTTTGCATGGTGATGCACTTGCTGCAGCTCAAAGTAAAGGGATCAAGAAAGTACACCTAAGCCTAAGCCATTCGGAGACAGTCGCAATTGCCTTTGCACAATCTTCTGCTTAGATCTCCACCACTTTTTTTTTCTCTTCCTTACTCCTTCTTTCAACTATTTCAGATCATCGTTTGCATTTGACACGGGACTACTGATAGAACTGACTCTTCGTTCCTCTTTTTTACTCTACTTTATTTCATTTTGTTACATCTTTTTGTTTGATATGATTTTCCATGACTTTTAATGACCTTTTGGCACGTTCTTCTGACAAGCTAGTGATCGGATTACAAGTGATTAATGATTTTGAAAAAAGAATACATGTTTTTCTTACTTCCTTGTATTTTTCCTATGCTGTAGTAAAAAATGACTAATAGAATTATCCGACTTTTCTCTATCTTAATTATCTGATCGCTACGTAGATTGTAAGGGTGAGTTCACAGTTTAATGGTAGGTGCGCTTATGATTTTAAAAATCTTAGTCATATGATTACATGATGTGGTATATATATCAAATTATTCAAAATGTTTGAGCTGAATACAAGGCCTTTTCCTCGATATAATTCCGAATAGAAGAAGAGACCATCAAAGTCCATTCATCATCCTTTTCCCTACGCTTTTCCCGTACTTTACTTGAGCTAATTGTCTTCTCGAATGGCGTTAGATCTATAAACTTCAGAACACCAGATGAGATGAATGGTTCTGCGAGAGCCATCAGAGATAAGCTCTGAGATGTCGTTTGCGAGGCAGAAACAGTACTTTGAGCTGTAGCTAATGTAGAGAACGTAGTGGCAGAATTTGTCATGGTAGGTGCCGAAGAAGGATCTCGGCCTGCACAGATGACAACTGAACCGTCACCCCCTTCCGTAGGTAGGGAGAAGAACCCTCGTAATGCGGTGTGCATGGCTATGGTAGCCTCATCCATGGACGCAGCAGTTGTAGTATAATAACGAGGAGCAAGGAATCTTTCGAGGGTATCCGTCCCCATGAGGAAGTACAATTGTATATCAGGTATGATTATGCCTTTTGTAAGTAAACTGGATAGTTGCGATCCTGATTCCACTTCTGAATTATCACGGCTGCTCAAGAGAAGGGAAGAGAGTTGCTTCTGGAGAGATGAACGCAATACAGATGACTTCCTAACAAAAGTAGGTTCATCAATGATACCAACAGCAACATTTTTTGCCTTGCTATTGTTGTTAAATTTTGAATTTGATGACGGGGAAGTATCACTAGCCTCGAGTTCCTGTGCGAGAAGTGTCATCATTTCGAGACGTTGTTCATATGTTGCATCTCCGGGCTTTAGCGCTTTATCTACATTACGGACAGAAAGGAGGAGTAGACGGGCATCATAGTCACCATTCCATCCATATTTTTGACGATCTATCTCATCTTCTGTATCATATGTATGCTGACTACTGCTTTCATCGTCAGCAATCAGGGCCGATGGAAGAGATGAGTTTGCAAGTGCGAGATGAGCCAGAGTCGGTGGATTGAACGACGAGTCTAGGACTGCTATCTTGATAGAGTTTGATATACGAAAATTATCTTCATCGTTCTCTCAATAATAAGAATGAATATCAGTTTGAAATTAGCAGATTATGGGAACTTTTGGATACATACGATTCGGAACCTGAGTATTCATTTTGATGGGTTGGGGATACTGTGACATGCCTCCGTTCTCATATCCAAGCTTCCCGGAGCTTGGAATTGATGGAGGTAGTGGCCATCGAGAATGTGTTTTATAGATGAGCTCGAAACATGAGCGCCGTTGTTGGACATCTAGTATACATCGAGAAAGGTCATCAACTCCAATATGCGTTCGCATCACGAGCCTGGCTACTCCCGATAATAGGTACCCAAACAGCTTGTTGGCCTTAGATTATTATGAAGGTATCCGAAATGCAGTCTTAGTGAGAGTGCATAGTAGTTTACTTGTCCCGTTGTCGAATATTTAGTTCAGATATCAGCTAGTCACCTGACTCTCTTTTTCCCGAATTCACTGTTCCTGAATGAGATTCGATATCTGCAGACCCGGTGAACACATTGTTTTGAGTATAATTGATGTCTCAAAGTCCTTAGTATCGATTTGGCGCCATGATCGTAAAAGTATTCGTGACAATACGATATCTCATGCAACGAAGTAGAAATGTACGTGTTTACTATTTATTCTACAGAAAAGGAATTTGATATATGCATATCAACAGTCTGATTATCTATGGTTTAGAGGTATCAAACGCCCAAGAGTCCGAAGGCTGTCCGAAACCTTAGGATATCCAGAGCATGCCATTGGAATACCCATGACACCGAGGCTTCGACTATTCGTCCTGTTTTGTAATTACCTCTTGAGACAATTCGACAACATTGAATTTTTTATAGCGATAATAGTCTCGGACTACGCTCATTCCGCAAGTAGACTTCGGAGATACCAAGCTTAAGTATAAGCTTTACCAGTTTAAAATGATAAAAATTAAAGTCTACCTTGTAAATCTCAACCAAGATGAATAATTCTGGATTGTCCAGACTGACTGTATGCAATGGTGGAATGCACTCAGCAACAGCTTTTATGACTCCATCCCTAGAGACTGTACTATGATTTCGAATCCGAGCTTCAATCTTGTACTATTCATATACTTAATAATATTGTTCAATTTGAGGCACGATGACTCACTCGATATGATTTCGTCTCCTCGTCTGAATCATTCTTGAAGGCTGGTACTACTATACGCTTACAGAGAGACGTTATCTCTGGCATATTTGCATCACATGAGTTTGTGATTGGCACGAGACGTAGAGTACTCCTTAGTATTAAGAAGAAGCGGTTCAGTATCACTATAAAGATATAAGACAATTACGAAATACCTGGTCCGTGTTATGCCAGTCTGGGCAACGTTGTCTAGGTGCTTCTGTACTAAAGCTACCGGGTTTACTGGAGGTTTACATGATATGAAAACCACTAAGTTCAAGTACGTTATTGTCCATTTGATGTATAAGAATGACTAAAGCACTCACGACAAGGCGAGTCAATTTTACAGCTGGCTAATTACAATGGAGGCTGGTCAAGATATCAATCAGATGTATATGATTTCATTCATACCGAATCGTTTTTCCCTCTTGGGCCTCTTTATCTTCCGTAGCTCTCTTTCGATAGCTTTTCAGGGTCATCGTCTTCATCTTCTTGCTCATCATCACCGTTATTGTTATGTTTAGCAACTTCCTCTTCGACTGGCCAAAGTTCTTCGGCTAGCTTTCATTAGAGAAGCATTATTGTCACTCCCACCATCCTTAGAAAGTGTTATCTTACGGAATCAAAGAGATCACAGATTTCTCCGACTGTCTGCCTTTCCTTGCCCTTAACACAAGTGATCCAGACTCCAGGACCATCGATATTACGTCGAGTCCATATTGACGATCCATCCTACTAGCTCGGTAGTAAATTTTTACACTAATTATGTTATTATATACGTGAGATAGAACTAACAGAACGGAAGTGTCTTTTTGTTCGTTTGTCGGACATGATAATTAGGTCAAGAAGGAATTCAGGAGATGCTGTTTTTTATTAATAATCACGTGAAGCGCGTAACAAGTATATTACGTCATGAGACCTCCTTTCTAGATCACATTTCTTCAAGTTTACATGTAAAGTAAAAGTTGCCTAAGTGTGAGCATTTGTCTAGCAGGGGTAAGGAGGACCCTGATTATACTGAAAAATCCTGGAGGTCGATCGGTACAAATTTTGGGGCAAAAAATCGGCTCGGCCTGAGGCAAAAACGCGATTTTGGGTACAAAATTGAGATGGACCCAGACAACCCATGGTGGGAAGTGGGTACAATTCAGGCCTTGCCGTCCCAAGGCCTGATCCTACGGGTACAATATTCTTACATATTTTAACACAATTTTCTAAAATATAGATTTTTGTCTTATATTCTGGTATGATTTCTCTACTTATAATGCTAATAACTAGAATAAGATGTAGTAGCTTAATTAATGTATGAAATTAGAAAAGCATTATAATACAGGGGGGTATCATAAATATTGTCAAGGGTCCACGTCAGTCAGCGATTAACATAAACCATTAATATTATTGGCACTTTTATTACATATGCACGGAAAGAATGACAATCAATTTTACTTATAAAGAAAGTATATAGATTGCCATTAGTAATTACATAACCCAGACCCTTGACAATATTAATATTTATGATACCCCCCCTGTAATAATTACAGGTGGGTACAAAAAGTGTTCGGACACCCCGATATAGAAGGATGTTCTCATTCCTCTAGTGTAATATTTATACTAGTGATCTTTGCACAATCGTGACGTTCTTTGCCTCTCAATTCTGTTCTTTCTTCGTAGTGATATTTTGCTGACTTTAATCTCATATCTGGAGTGTTAACTGGACGAAAAGTAAAATTTTCTTTTGCATAAGTTGCATATATGCGTGATCGATGATCGAAGTGTCCGAACACTTTTTGTACCCACCTGTATTTAGTCACGCATTTTGATTAGATAAAATTTCCATATAAAGGAACTTAGGATCCTCCGAGTATCTTCCAAATTTAGTAATATTTTGACGCCGGATCAGTTTGGGTACAAAAATTTTTGGAACCCAGGACCAGGTCTGAACCGAACGGGTACAAATTTTGCTATGGACCGGGTACAAAATTGGCCAAAATCCCCGATTTTGGGATCCAGCATCTATCAGTATAATCAGGGGTCCTGGTAAGGGGCACATGTTCACATGATTAGGACATTATTCCAGTTCATGACAGTGTACACAAATGCTTAATGGGAAGAAAAGCAGAAAGGGGAGAGGGAAAACCAAGACTACTAGAATATGGGATATATCGTGGCTTTTCTTTGTGAAAGCACTTCTCAGTCTTCTGTTATTTCAATAATCAGCAATGAAGAAACATAAAAGGTATCTGGAACTACACAATTGAGGGGGACTCTGTATCACAGACTTGGGTCTCACAAACAGTAATGCATCATGTCTCAGGTGTGTCCTGAGAGCGGATGAGAGAATGTAAGATACACAATCATGAGACATATAGGCAGCTCAAAATAAATTATGGACATATTAATCTGAGACTGTGTACGTGGTTTTCTATATGCAGGAACTCTAGAGAGGAAACCCCTGTATGTGGCATGCTGATTAGTAACCATTAGAACATCCTGCCCTCTATATCGTAAACATTGCACCTGATGGCTTTTGCGACGTGACTCTGCGGCCACGGGAATAAGGTTAAGAACTGAGGTTTCAAGGTGCTCACCTCTAATCAGTTGCATTCAGCCACTTTGAATAATAATAAGCATAACCCTGGATAAATAAGACAGTGACACTATATGTTCGGAAGCATAACCGCACAAATACCGGAATTAAAATGGAAGAGATAAAATGGAAATTTCTGGCTAGTTCACCGAGGTTTATTATGCTTCAATATGTCTTAAGTTCGCCAGCAGTAAGTCAGGAGAAAACCTGGACAAAGTGTCCAAAAGCTAGTGTAGACGTTCGTAGAGTTACAAAGTCGGATTTTGAGAATTATAAGGAGAGAGATACAGGTACTAGATCTTTCAGGTTACTTAATTCAGTTGAGTCGCTGATAACGGACAACCACGCGTCGTCATGTAATGCATTGTCTTATTGTTCTCGGTACATCGTACCTCTGCATCAAATTGAGCTAAAATGTAGCATTCTCTATCAACGTACCGACCCAAACCGAAATCAGCGGATCCAAGTCGATTGATTGGTTCTGACTAGACTCCGCCCCGGTTCATGTTAGTTGGTTTAAAAAAAGTAGCAAGAGCCGTCTTCGGACAGTAAACTCGGTGCTATTAATTTGAGTGGGAAGAAGCTTTTGGCGTGTGTCTCAGCACAGCACGAAGTATCAGTGGGGTTGGGAGTATTAGAACCCACATGAAGCATTAACGATATCGTCCGCAGTCCGCATGGGTGTGTTTTATACTATACTTGTAATTCTGTTCTTTGTAGAAGTTGCTTTCGTGTTGATGTGAGTTATGACAAGGCGGAATCTGTACATAGGGTGCGTTGAGCTCTTGACTGATAAATGATCGATAATATGTAATGAGACAGACAATGGTGGCAAAGAGATAAAAAAAATGTTATACGAGGCCAAGCGAAGGGGGACGAGGCAACCAAAGAGGATGTCGATCAGGGATTTCGCACGGGGCCTCCATTCTAAGCTGCAACAATAACAAGTATTGAGCTCGAATTCTCCTCTCAAAAGTAGCTACGAAATTATGTTCTCCCTTTTTTCCTCTCTCGATTCTCGTCTTTACTGTACCTCTGCCCATCATCACATACCGCTGGCAAAACTGCACGGAAGTTAGAGTGCGGAGTGTTTGGATATATCGAAGTAGGTGGCTTATTGCATTCATCCGGAATATCTCCCTGAACATTCGCCAGTAGACGTGAGACGATATACCAGCCCCTGCAGTCTAAAACATATCATATCCGTCTCAGCCTTGTCCCACACAAACTGGCGGGTGCGAAAACCTACTCTAATTTGCCTTAGAGCCAACAGAATTTAGCAGTACACCATCCAGAAAGGTAACACACGACTCATCGGAATATCGGTGTATTACGCGCCGCTCATCAAATCACAGGTCCTGTGTGCTGTTATATCACACATGGAGACGTCTAATTACCACCTTTCTGTAAGCTACTACTTATCTCCTCTTTTGCCTTCCTACTCTAACCATGTATCTGGTTTATGAGGGTGGTGCAAATCTACCAGCCTCCTCCCTCCAGTACAAGAGAGCTGTCTACAAGCAACCTCCAAAACAATTTACTGTCGATTTTTTACCACCTCAAAAGCAAGGTAAAGCGGAGATAGTGGCTATATGCTGTATACTCGGATGCTAATCATATCTGCTAGGTAATGCCTATAGCTACGGTATGCGAATAACCCCTATATTTGGAGGTGGTGGGGACCGGCGCTCTATAATTTCTCGCAACTCTGACAACTCGAGCGGATCTTCTGCCTCTGGTTCGATATCTGCCTCTACGACCTTTTCCCTTGCAACCAGAGATACAACCACTTCATCACTGAATACAGAGTACGAAATCTGGAGACGATGGGAAGATTGTTTATATTTTCAAGACTTGTTAGAATCAGAATATGACCAAATGTCTCGCGAGAAACGAGCTAGATTACAAGCAGGAAAAGGGGTGAAGAAGAATGGCCTGTATGAACATGAAGATCCAGCACGTCGATTACGACGAGCTGCCTCGTTCGAATCTCTTCCCCCTGGCCCAGATCCAAACATGATAGCTAAGAGCTTACACGAAGTTCTCCCAAAGCTAGCAAAGAAAGGGACGCTATTCAAGGCTAGTAAGGAGACTGTCGAACAGCGTGCCCAAGAACTCAGAGCACTCATTGAGGCTCTTCTCGCCGAAAACGAAGACTTACCAACTCTTATCGTGGAATTAAGAAACCTCCGCAGGGTGCGGGACTTCTTCGGCTTCTGGCGAAGGGATCATGACCGTTTAGAGAAGGAAATGTTAGCGTTGGAGAAGGAGAAAGCAAGGGCGCGGGACGCTGATAGGTTCAGCTCTCGGGGTCGTTCTCGTTCCGAATCGCTTGGGTCGCGGGCGTCAAGTATATTCGGTGGATCTGGATTGGGAACGTACTTCAGTTCAAGTAACGTATCGTTACAACTACCACCGTCTCCATCTGCTTCAGAGACGTCTGCAATTCCTAGAAGTCCACAGAAATCTGCTTTGCGAAGCAATTTAACTCGTGGTATCAACGAAGTGGCCGCACCCAGTTCACACATCCAACTTTTACGCCCACGAGCACATACTCTTAACTCTGTGAGACCCCACACTGGTAATTATCTGGCTGCACCTGGGAATGGCATTGCCTTCGTCTCTAAGCCTTTAGCGTCTGCTCCCGCGCAACTTGGGTTTCCTCATGATGCTCGTGATGACGATTACCTATCTGACTCTGCAAGTATTGCAGACTCGTTCATACCTACTCCTGATTCACGGACAACGCATAATTCTCCGATTCCGACGAGGGGTGTGCGGTTTGCTATTACTGACCCAAGGGAAAGCCCACAATGTCTCAGGAATCTGAAAACGAACCTATAATCGTTAGTCTGGAGGAGGGTGAAACACTGTCGTTTAATGAAGATCCACATATGTTCGTTATGCGTGAGCACGATAACCTCCTTGCTCGTGTTGGGCGTGGCGTGCAGGATATGACGATTCAAGAAGAGGATGAATATGACAATGATGAAAGATACCAACATTCAGACTCTAGTGAGGAACATTGTCGAAAACACGAACTACCCATGTCAAGGAGGCAGAGGCGTGAGACTTCACTCTCGTCTCTCAACACTGATAGCCTCTTTGCCAATCGTAATGGCATGTTCGTCCGTACCCCCTCAACATACACGGAAAGTGATGCAAGCGTACTATCGGACGCACAATCGCAATCAACTTCGGGATCGGAGTCTTCAGCCCGTACCAATACCCCTGTCTTTAACGTTGATGCCCGTGCCGCGGCGGCTCATGCAGAAGCTCTGAGATTACTTACCGGCGGAGGAGCCTTACGTAGGTCAGATAGCCCTGAGTTGGACTGGCTGGCGCCGCCATCTGTTCGATCTTCTGTTCTTACTACGGGTTCCAGTCTGGACTCAGGTTCTAGATCGTCCGGATTTGGAACAAGACATGAGTCGTCCGATACTCAGAGTAGCTCAGGTGTTCGTCCATCATCGTTCCAGAGCTCGGTCTTATCTTGTGCAGATATTGACAAATGTATGTCAATGTCTCCCGTTGTACTTCATCTCCCAATTGAAGATGAGGATGATAAGATTGGAAATAATGCTGAGAAGGTTAAGTATGAAATCGAAAATACAGATGCCCTCAGCCGCCATATTACGACTGGAAGGAGGATTAAGACACGAGAGTCTATGGTCAGCATGCAGACTGTGATGACCGATTATTCAGTAGATCTGAGCGCATCTATCTACGGTAACCCTGAATTCAGTGATGAGGTACTCAAGTCCATTCAACGCTCTCTTAAAATAGATGCTTCAGAGATTCAGAACGAAGTCGCGTTACCTAATACCGAGTCTCAGGTTCAGTCAGAACGTGCTTCAGTTATGAGCGAGAGCCAGAGTACAGAAGGTGGAGAGGATATCCTGGATTCATACTTCTACGGTACGTATACAAATTATAGTTGTCAAGAATTTACCAATTAAACAATGTTTTAGCCTTCTCATACCCATCTCTTGACCAAGAAGTTCAAGAAACCCAGATAACAATGGAAAGGTCAGGTAGTTCTGATAATGAACATACTCATGGTGCCTTATCACAACCAAGTAAGGCTTTAGAGACGTTTGAGACCAAAACTACAAGGCAATCCCATGATCCCTGGTCTCGATCTCACTCTATATCACCATCTCATATTCGGGACTCTATAATGACTACAGATTTATTCCCGATCCCTGTTTCATTCGCTTTCCCCCCACCTTCATCGTCATCTCCCCCTTCAGTTGTCTCCACTAGGGCATCAAGCCGGAAAGCATGCCTTCGCGAAAATTCTAACCCTCACTCTTCCCTCTTCCTTCTCCAAATCGGGGAAGACGTCTCCGGTCCCTCCTACTCCTACTCCTTCAACTCCTCATACTCCCTCAATTAAATCAGAGAGTGGCGTTACTGGTAATTCACTCATGGTAAAGGCGGTATATGGCATACATATCATCGCATTCCGTGTGGACCGATCAACTCCACTCACAGAAGTGCGGGACAAACTTAGACATAAACTCGTCGACCAGCAAGGCATTCCTTTAGCAGGTGACATCACTCTTGGATACAAACGTCCGCCAATTAACCCAGGTGGTCGTGCTCGATCAAATTCTGCATCAAGTACAGTTGGTACACATGGTAATTTAATAATAATTTCAACACAGAAGGATTGGAAGGAAGCACTTTCATCTTGCACCCCCGGAGCAAAACTCACATTACATGTTTTAGATGTCTACAATAGCAAATAGTTGCTATGATTTCTTTTTTTTTTCTTCTCAGGAGTTTTTTTCCCTTTCTACTTTCGATGGTTTTTTTTATAATTTTCGACCTTCGACTTCATCTCAATTTTCTCTTTTTGTTTACCATTCTATTTTCTAGCACTTCTTTGTTTTTCTTTTCAACACTGCTATCTTACAGCTTTTTTGTGGATGCTTTTGTATTACCTTATCCATTTCCAATCTGTTCCTTTCGATCTTCCAATTTGCAACGCATTTTTCTTAAATCAATATATCCTACTTCGCATTTTACGTCCTTCATTTAGTCTTATCTTTCACCATTACTTTCTTGAATACGGAGCCGAAAACCCACGACTCTCCTTTTCTTGTATAACAAGCACACTGTATCTTACTCTTTGTAGCCCTTTGCGACGCGTAGGGATGTCCTATCACCGTAATGACAACTTTTCATGAATAACGATTTGTTACCAAAAAGAACGTAGAAACACATGCTAAGCACGATGTTTGTGAGAAAGAGAGAGTGCAACATGAGAACCTCTCGGTCCCGTAAAGCTTTAATCAAATTTGAGTTCACTAATAGTAATACTTTCACTAATCATGGGTAATTTCATCCGGTAGATTTCCCATACCCGACACTCAAGACTCTCGGGGCTAATTTAGAACTACATAGGATCAGATTTATATGCTACATGCTCTACTAGTTCCGAGAAACGAAAAAAAATAACATAGAGAACTACATGGAAGGTTAAAAAATCATGAGAAAACAGAGGATGAAAACAGTTTAGTCGGACTTGCGTGCAATGTTAACTTCCCCTGTAGAAGTGTTTGTATAACCACATTCGTTGTGATGTATATGAATATGGATTTTTTCTCCATTCACATAGTTAATTAACACATCCTCAGGTGGGTGTGATGAGTTATGCGCCAATCTCTAAGCGTGGGGGTCGTGGAGCCTGTGGTGCTCCAGGAGGAAGTGGAACTCTTGTCCAGTCTGGTAAGTGGAAACCAGGGCGCTTGGCTGGAATCACACTCCCATCACCGCCAATTGGAATCTCCATATCCTCGTCCATGTCATCAGAGTCTACCTCTGCCTCGTCCCATTTCTCGCGTGAAATTTCTGCCCCGCCAATTTTTAATGCACTATTTTCAGAAAGAAGAATGGGGAAAAATTAGTTTGAAACATTCGTGCGTATAGGGCGTGTATATAGAACATTGTATTATCAATATGGAGTAAGAGATCAGAGGAAGATATGGGTATGAGAGTGAGAGAAATGGAGAAAAAGAAAGATAGGCTTACCCAGCAAGTGAACCCCCAACCCACGGTAATGTTGCAGGAGTAAAAGCCGGAGCTCTACCAGCACTGGAATTAATCCCAGTAGCAGGGGGAGGAGGAGATGGGTTATTGAGAATAGCGATATATGGTGCAAGCGGTCTTAAAGGCGCGTATGGATCATAGGCAGGTATTGCAGGCCGACCCGGCCGAGTAGGGTGTCGCTGAGGTGGAGGATGAGTCAATACACGTACCAGCTCATTCTGTAGTCGTGGAATGAACCCTGGAAGCATAGATGTCCCACCAACGACGAGTATCGAACCAGCAAGAACACGACGTAAGTCTACAGGAGCACGCAGGAGAACGTCAAGTATTACTTCTACAACGCTCCCTTCATCAACATCGCCACCATCAAACAAAACCTCCGCAGCACGTTCGCGTACCCATCCTGGAATTCGGATTGTAGCTTGTCCTGTCCCTGTTGCTTGGGATGGGGGAGGGTCTACTTTTAATGACAGGTCTGTGGCGGTTGAATAGCGAGAATACATAGATGATATAGCCTGTAAATGATGTTCACCAGAAGCACGACCAATGCCTGTCGCGTTAGTACCAGTCCCAGTTGCAGCTTGACTAAGTGCGTTTGTTAGTGTAGTGAATCCTGATGGAGATGTTATAGACGATAGGCGACTAGATGGAGGGGAAGCAGGCGTGTCAATTGCCGGGTCGAAGTCAGCTTGACTTGAATCGCTTGGCGGAACTTCTGGTTCTGTTGGAGTATCGCCTGCATAACTCGGTGATGGATGAAATTCTGAGTCAAGCATCTCCCCTACAAAGCAGCACCGAGCTTTAATATCTTCCATAACAGAGTTCGTAAGAACATCTTCTGGTACACGCATAGATCGGCTTGCAGCAGGAATACTAGCCGCTCCGCTCAGAGTTGTAAGAGGAGGTATATACGTTGCGAACATTAATATCAACGCTCGAAGATGCGATGTAAATCTAGATCCAGCAAGAGGCGTTGTTTGAAGCTGGGGGAACAGAGGTCTTGAAGCGAATATCTGAACATAGTATCAGAATGCGAAAGTATAAAATGATTTGGCCTCGTCTTACCGGAAGGGCAGTAGATTCAAGGTAGCCGCAATCCAAGACAAGCCCCGTCATTCTACCAACGCCTAGTAATGATAGAAGGTGACTAGATGCAAATGAGATTGATGGAACCTTTAAGCATTTCAGTAAGGATATATAGTTGTTAAGCCCCACAGCATACCCCTAAGTTATCAAAGAGGACACTAGCCATCATGTCTTTGATATACAATGGTAAGAGAGGATGCTCCACGATTATTACTTTTCGCGACTTTGGGTCTGTTAGTAGTATCCTTCAAAAAAGTTATATATGTAAGAGTATAGAATCCTGTACACTAGCATTGTGCTCACTCATGAAAAACTCTTCTTAATCTATCTTGTAGTTTGATTTTTAGTACTCTATCTTCTTCCTCTGCCTCGACAGAACCTTCAATTCTCGAAAGGCCCCATAACACAGTTCGTTCGCTGGGCTCTGCGAAGAATACATCTCGAGGACGACCTTCTCCACTGAATCCTACCTTCCAAACACGCGAACCAGGGTCAACGATGATTCTGTCCTCAGTACCGTAGAGTGAATGCCGTCGAGTTGTAGTATAATGAGGAGAAGATTGCAAAGCCGATATAGATGAAGCCGCCAGCCGTGTACTAACAGGGGTCGTTGGTTCAGCAATGCGATTCGCTCTAGGTGTAGTTAAGATGTTCGACGACATTTGTCATTACATGGAAGTCGATTCGTGCGTATAGGTGCTCGTGTCAAGCAAGACGCGACGCGTTTCATTATTATAGCCATCACCATCTCACAGAATCAAGTGCAAAACATTGATTATCGTTTCGATGATTATACCAATTAATTTACGGCCAGAACCTTCGGGTAGTGGATCCAAATTTCCTCCTCAGCTAGCGGAACTTGGAACATATGAGATTGTCTTGCTTGAACTCCAGGGTTCATTTCATACAGAAGGCGATCATACGGGACAACTGGCTGCTAAGCTCAGTCTCCAGAATGTGCGTAGAGTGAACAAAACTCTCTATATTATGACAAGGTGGTGTTTATACCCTTCTTTATAACAGGAGAAAAAACCCACGTTACTAATCGGGCACAACCTTCTTGAAGGGAAAGTTGTTAACTTATCAAAACCCTTGGGTGTCCTAGTCAAAAAAGAACTCAAGGGCAATGCAGACTCCACTTGTATTGACCACAATGAAGAAAAATTTGATGCTTGTGTTATCGAATATGACATGTTAGCTGTTGTCAAAAGAAAAATCCAGTTTTCGAAACGGCCGATGCCAATGGTGGATTATTCTTCTCCAGGAGCTGATATCGCGAACAAGAAGGAACTATAGATTTTCACGATACAGACATCCGTCTTAGTGCTCTTGTCACTAGTGAACCCCTTCCTTTAAATGACTAACGGTGTATGAATGGCTAATCTTATGCGTCTAGAAAGAGCTAGACAGGGAGGATCGCGTACTAACAGAATACATCAAGTCTCGCTGGTCTGTAACCTGCTAACTATATTCATACTGGAGCCGTGAGAGCCATACATTAACGGAGCTTTCGTTTGGAGGATTTGATACCGTGCATAGGTGCATAGATAGGACGCTACCAGGGTATGGATAATCAATAGTGTATCGTTAGTTTGAGCTTGTCCCTTTCATGACTCTATAATTCCAAAAGTAACGACACAAATGAAAATGCAAGCTAAGAGTACTTATCCCATGTATTCTCTGTATTTGATATTTTTATACATATATACCCATTCAGATATTTATAAAGTTGCTGTGCCATCAGTAATATTATTAAGTCTGATCGGAGAACAAAGTCAAGTCAAATGGCGTTACGGTCACAGACACCAGAGTGTCACTCTACAGTCAACAACCTGGACGCTGCCTACAGACTTACTGCTCGAACGGTCAATTCTTCTTCGGCCGTTATGTCTCTTGCTAGCTGTGAGCTCGTGTGAAGTGTGTGGAAATCTGGTATCACTAAACATTTTCCCTTCCTATTCTGTAGTGATTCCTCAGACACCTGGCTTGCTGCCAAAATGGCAGTTAATTGTAGCGGGCGCAGCTTTGTTCAATACCGTGCAATGTTTATTGACTGTTAAACTCACGCGAAAACTCTATGACAGAGCACCTGCAGGTATATAAACATCTCACAATCCGATACAACGCATCTCTCATGCTTATTTATATCGTCTCTTGATTTTTCTTAAAGTAACCCCATTGCAAGCACGCACATTCGCAGTATGGACTTTGACTTCAGCTGTTGTTAGATTCTATGCTGCATACCACATCACAGATAAAACGTAAGGGCCATTGTCACTCTGTATCCATGACAGTCGTGTAAAGTGATCAAAACAACTGGCTAATCTTCTTCTATCTCTACCCCTGCAAAACTAGCATCTATGACATGGCATTATTCACCTATCTTATTGCATTTGGACACTTCTCCACGGAATTACTAGTCTTCCGGACGGCTAAACTCAATCCTGGATCGATTAGTCCCGTAATCGTTTCAAGTACGTCAACTCTTTTATGAATGAGTGTTTCCATCTACTTTTTATCGACTGTAATAACCTTCATTTCTTAGCGACTTCGCTTGTCTGGATGCTTTTACAGTACGACTACTACATCCACTGATCAATGCTCTTTGAGCTGGTTCATCAACAGAAAACATATGTTTCACGGATGAATTGATTTCTTTTGGTTTATAACTAATGATACATATATACAGGAGATACATAATCACGAAATAAATGGAGACAATTTTTGAATTTTATTCCCCTACTCTTTTTATCTGTAGTTACGATCTCAGGGTATCGGAGTGGTGGGGGATGGGGACTCGTATTGATAACACAAACTAATCGTTGGATTCGTATCCCCTAAATCGCACCACGCTCGAATGTTGAAAAAAATCTTTCAAACTATCATATCACCATATTCAAGATTATAATTGACAGTTATTACATCTCGTATACTCCGTCTATTATACAAACGCGTGATTGCATTGGTATAGTGTGTTCAGGGTTCACAGATAGAATCACAAGATAATACGATGAAGCTATCATCTAACTGTGTCAGGTCAAGTGGCCTAGAAAAATAGGTTATAAGAGAGATAAGTTGGCTACGTAATTATAATGAATGAAGTGGATATGGATACCTCGTGTAAAAAAAGCCCCAATATCAATGTCTATATAGTAAATGAAAATTCATATTATACATTTGATGGGTGCACCGTTTCATGACATCCTCACGATCTAAGAACAACATTTTTCCTGTAGTCACATTGTCATGAGCACAGTTGTCCTCTAGAGGATGGCCATCAAACTCATCATGGTCTCCTATTCGCTAGATTTACAAAACCAGCCAGTTTATATCACATCGATGTTGTATAATCTTGGGAATTATCTACCCATGGAACGATCTTATTTCTGGTCTCTCGTCTTCTTTGCCGAGTTATTTAGGACACGGAATAAGATTTAACAAGTATAACATTCATAGACACCCCACCGATTCATTAATCCCGGAGACTCCTGCACAAGGGATGGAATTGCAGACAAACGGAAATTAGCTTTAAAGATGCCAGTAAATTCAACTCTGTATCGACCTGGATATATATATATATGTATATCTGTTATCTCTGTATAAAGATGCCTAAGTCTCTTCCACTCATATTTACTCAGACGGAAATCACTTCTTCATGTATCTTATCCTTTTTCAACTTCCGAAGTTGTTAGTTGAAAGAGGCCTTCTATAGTATCGCTGAATTCAACGCGGCAAACATCACAGTAATACTCCTTTGAAACTCTTAACATTGGTATGTTCAAAGATCCTTTCGTACTACTTCTTTGAGGTTACCTCATATCTAACTCCCTAGATCTAAAAGTTGTGAAGGATAATCCATATTCTTATAATAGTATATGAGTTGACCAGCCGAATAACAGGAGAAACGCTCGTTTTCACTAATAATTAACAATAAAATAGTGATTACGAAGATGCAAGGCAAAAATAAAATATTATGGCGAACTTTCTCGTTCTATCAGCATACGCTAGTCGTGATAACTCGTTGTTGCCTGTGCCATTCTGCCTACCGGAAGCAAGACACTTACATCAACATTTCCTCTGTAATTCTCCAAGTGCTGTCGAATCCCGTCCCATCTTCTTTGCATATTCTCTCCAGCGCCCTTTATCAAATCAACAAACCCCTTCGTGTATAAATATCAGTCTCTAATCCGTTTTCCATGTGATCAGATGGGGAAGAAAAGATATAGCTTGATGCTGACGGGACTCGGGACGTCCAACTCCAATAGGCAAATCAGAAGGATCGTAGTACCCAAAAGTCTTGATGATAACATTACCGATGTTTTCAGGTAGCTGGCCCGGATCCCATGTAATCTCAAGGTCACCTGAGACATGATACTCTAGTATTCGGAGATTTGGAGTCGAAGTATTTAATCGTATTGGTAAATCAGGATGGTACAAGCCAAAGTCCGTGTCTGGACCGAAATGTAACAATTGAAGTCGATGGTGTACCTTGATCATCGCATTTCCATCACTTTCCACGTTTTGCTGAGGGAAAAAAGCTTCAGCTAAATTATTCTGACTGAGAGAAGACTCCGAGGCGTTATGTGGTAGCTTTTTCCAGAATGATGAAGTACTTTCATTCCCGGGGAAGTATGCTATATAAAGATGCGTTAGAACAGGAAGATCCCATAAGCTTGCTGTGGGCCAAGAAAATAACCAAAGGTGAGTAAGATTTGGGAAAGATACTTCTGTTGGGGATGTTCTGCCTCTAGCTTTAATGTTTGAAGTGTTTCGCTCATTCTGAACCGAGAGGTTTCGATACTGTGATTACTAGTAGGAGGATCAAACAGTCTTGCCGTCCAAGCCACAGGACCTAATAGGAAATTTTGTACATTAAGGTTCTTGATTCTTTGTGGGAGAGCAGCAAGTACGATAACCCAAGGCTGATAAGTAGGATGGAGGAAGAGAGTCGTCGCATCAGCTCGCACTAGTACACCTTCTAGTCTTTGACAAGCATTAACAATGGTGACGAGAGCTTGAAGAGATAAGTCGACAAACTCGGCGTCCTCTGCCGTTATTATCACCTCAATGGCAAGTACAATGTGTAGCTCCTTCGTATAATTCTTTAGGTATTCCGGTACTCTTGAAGTCAAGGCATGCTCGCATAAGACAGCTAAGTGAATTGCTTGCTCAGCTCGACGAATATAGACCGCTTCATATAGAAACTCTGCAGTTATTTCGTAGAACTGTTTGCAAACGAGAGATAGACTGAGTTTTGTGGCGAAAGACTCGTAGTGACTAGGAGTAATCTTTGAATCGTAGGTCCAGCCAAAGGGAACTGAGTTCTCGAAAGCCAGCAAGCCCGAAGTATCTTCTGTTGCCTGACGAATTATTTCTCTCCACAACTCAGGCGGCAATCTCAGGCAAGGCGGATCCTCTTCAGACATCACCGTAATTTTCTATCCTTGGACATCAAAGGGGTCGAAGTGAAAGACTTGAATTAATCATTTCAGGTGGATCAAGGTTAAGATGTGGCGTCCACCTAAGCTAGCAATAGCGTCTGTGGCGTTTATAATTAACGATAAACGCCACTAAAAACAACAAATGACAAACATGAGGTCAAAGATCTAGTGAAGAGCTATCTTACGGGAAAGAAATGTACATGTATATACAATGTCATCGGGGTATAGTGAAATAGCAGCAATGTGACGATGATTATACACTAATTCGGATGATGGTTTCCTACAAACTTAGTAAATCGGACCCGAGCATTATCAACCCTCAAGATCGGTTCTACAACACTTTGTAGATGCTCCAAATTTACATTCTGAGGGACGAGTGCATTAACTTGAATATCATATCTCGACATATGACTCGCAAAAGCAGCCCATTTCTGGTGTGCCTGAGGAGAAAGCGTGGGTTCAACATTATATCTAGGAAATTCCATCTGAAGACCAGCACGGTCTGGACTGGATTTGTTCCAGTGATGAAACAGTTTGACAGTGACTGACTTCACTGACTTTGGCAATTCTCTCGGGTCCCATGGTACTTCTGCCATTCCGAAGTAGTAGTACTCAAGTGAAACGAGGTTGGGTGCAAGATGTTTTATCTGACGCGCAAGGTCAGGGAAAGTAGTAAGATCAGTAGCATATCCAAAATGCAACGTCTCGAGCGTCCCTCGAACTTGGGACCAAAATATGTTCGTATTCTGAAAATTGGGTAGATACTCCAAGGAAAGTTCTTTCAAATTGGGAAGATTCCACTTGCTCGCAATCGTCCAGGAATGTAGAGAGAGTCGTACGAGTTTTGGGAACGAAAGTTCGTGCGACTCTGCTACGGCCGATGTTCGTAGAGTGTGAAGAGAGCTGTCTTGCATGCAAGTTAAAATGTGCAAGGGTTCCCATTCTGGATTCGTACTGGCGTTATCATCAAGGTCAAGGATATGAACTCCCGGAGGTATTGCCCGAAAGATTCGTTTCCATTGATCAAACTCTGCATAAATCCTCGAAACTGTATCGATACGTAATATTATCGTACGTAGACGCGTGCAAGAGTTGAATATCCGAGTAATCCCCTCTGCGAACTGCGATAGATTTGAGTGAAACACGGGGCGTGACAGTTTTTCCGGAAAATTTGGGGAGACGATAATTTCCTGAGTCCATTTTGCAATGACCTCCAGAAGCAAAGGGCACGATACGATAGTGTGTGCATGTTCTGTGCTACGAATGTACAAAGACGAGTAGATGAACTCGCTTGCAATGTCCCATAATTGATACGATGCCCTAGCTAGCCTACAGATAGGTCTACGGCTGACCCTTCTCCATGATTGTATATCTGCAATTTTATCCTTCCAATTAAAGCATATATTCGGAGATGGAAGGGACATCGGCGCATTATTCATAGTGTGTAGGATGATAATTCGCACTACTTCAACTGGTAATCGTGTTATAGATTCGTCTGAAGTCGAGGGCATCGAGGATTTTTTGTGCAGAGCAGACAATAAGAAGTTAGCGATACATGACTGAGATCGGGTTGCTTTTCCTCTGGTATAAATATCAGTATTTAGTATTATTTATATGCCTTTCTTGATAGGATAAGTACGTCAGAACACTCTAGCTAGTGCCGTCTCACAACTCGAATCCGAGTTCGTCAGATTAGCCATGATTGCTTGCATTACAGCCTTCACTATGAGATTATCCGAGTACCGATGTGCCCATTTGTCTATCAGGATAGGTATACTCTATCCATAAGACAAGGAATCGATTATTATACCTTAATCATAGACTAGCTGTGTCCTCATGGTATGTTCTTATACTATACTGGAATTTGAGGTGATCAGTGATAAATCGAGGTTGGAAAGATGAAGTTCATATATGGCTTTGAGGCAACATAGAACATTATGAGAACGATAAGAGTAGGAAAGTTAGAAAATCTAGTTTAAGCTTCAAAGTTAAGTAATATATATAACGGTTCTGAGTTTGTTTCAGATGTAGTCACTTTGCCGGAGTGGTTAACGGGATCGCCTGCTACTTAATAAGCTAGCGGTTGCACATTGTGCGCGAGTGTTCGAATCGCTCAGGTGACGTTTTTTTTCTTACTTCTTTGTAAAAAACATAAATATTCAATATTGAATAATTTTTCCGCTGAACTCTTTTCATATGTGAATAGATTATCTCTCATTTTATCACCGAGGATATCCTTTACTTGGAACGCAACGAACATAAAGCTAAACTTTTCGTTTAGATTATCTTGTCGTGCTGTAACAATGTGGTACCTCGCGTTTACGGCTTTATAATTGCATAAAATGGAATAATAGCTACATGGAACTATCTCAAGAAAACGATCTAGGCTTTGTGTAATAATTTTGCATACCGGAAACTCGGTAAAGATGTTGTCCCTATACGAACACAGATGTACGCAACGGTATCCGCTAAACACGAAGTTGCTAGAAGCAATTAATCCTGTAAAAGGGACCTGAGCATCCTTGTTAACCCGTAGCCCGCCGCGATTGACTATGATAAAGATGCGTAAATAGAACTCCGTGACCGCATTGCTCATCATCCTAGACATGAAACCTGAAGCAAGGGAAATAAAGTGTTCATGATCATGAACGAATATTGTAACGCAAGTTTAGAGTCAATGTATACGCATTACACCATACAATTTCGGTGTCATGGAATGTCGAGACCGATCAAGGTGGCTCAGTATCGGAGCCGGGTCGTCAGATACAGGTCTCGGAAACTTAGTCACCCTGTAAAGAGAGGTAAAAATGTTGAGCCCCTTAATCGTTATCTCACCTACGAGAGATGCAGATTAATTATTTTGAAAGGAGGACCGCGGAACTGAGGTTAAGAAGGCGAACTGAAGATCTTATACAAAAAAGGAGGTCTCGTAGGTTTCAGACCGTATGAAAACACCCGTAGTCGGCGGCGACCGTTAAAATCTGATTGAGAGAAGACCGCTATGGTGAAGTAGGTAGCTTCGATAACGAAAATTAGGATGCTTCTTTATTTCACTGAGTTCCAAAATCATCAATAGTCTCCGTGAGGGTAAGGAAGAACAAAAGCGGTCGTGCAGAAAGCACTCTATCTCTCACGAAACGTGTAGAATCGGAGTTGAAAGCTCGGAAGAAAAGGAAATCGAGGGCACTGACGGTGGTGATTCATAACAAGGTATTTCAAGCGATAGCAACTATGGTGTTATCCGACTCCGTTACCGTGTAGACGTCATGTAATTTTGCATGTCACAGCAGATGGAATGGAAATGAAATTCACAAGCGTGATGAAATACAAAAGTTTGAATAAAGTGGTGTCCTGGATGCTAAGATTAAGATGAATATCTGTTGCTGCATTCCAAAGGTTCAAAGTATCCAAGGCAAGAGGGTGCAAGTGGAGTTCTAGTCTGTGGCCGTTTGTCACCCTCATGTAATCCCAATTTAGTCCTCGTCCAGGAAAAATACGAAAGTAACCATATGAGGAAGTCTACCTTCCAGCTTTGGGTTAGTGCGGGGAAATTAAGGTTCAAAATGGATTTGAGCTGCATGTGACTCGAACTGAATTGAGAAGCGCATAAGAATTGTATAAGAACCGGGCATCGCACTGCACTGTCTTACACAACCCGTCTTCGCCATCTTCCCATTCACTCATACCCTCTCACAATGTCTGACAACAGATTCAAGCACTCTGAACCCATCTCTATTCCCGGCGCAGGTCCTGGCCATCATCGTAACCGTTCCGTGTCGTTTTCCGCCTCATCTTCAGACGACGAATCCAATTCACCCCCTCTTCGGACACCCTCCTCTTCTGTTCCCCCTCCTCGTATAGTTACTGCTCAGTCACCGTCTACATCCCCATCTTGTCTTATTTCTTCCAGTCGCCTGTGAAAGCCAACGCTTTAGCCCAAAGCCCAACTTCAATGTTCGGATCGGCTGGGCGTGGCTTTGCGGCGAGGCCCCAAGAACACACCATTCTTGAAGAAGATGAGCTCGAACCGTCTTTAGTTCGCCACGCTCGACGCTTTAGCACGTCAACTGGATGGACCGGATCCACGCGAGTTGTTGCTACGTCTGATCAATCAGAACGCGGTACGGGACTCTTGCGAAGGCTCAGTTTAGGAAATGCATTAGTGAGAGTATGCTGCTTCATACCCCTGCTGTGAAAACATGAGCTAATCTCGAGGTTTAGCCTCAGATCGTCTCTCCTCCAACTCAAACTTCTGCCTTACCTCCAGCACCTAACGCTCCTCAGGTCCATGATTCGTCAACAGTCAAACAGAAGAAGAGACGGGCAAGCCTTGGAGTTCCTGGAGAAGGGGGTCGTCCTCGTCGCTCTCCTAGTCCCATGGGCGAGCGAATTTTGAAGGGTCATTTTGATGGCTTCAATTAGTGCCTTTCAGGGCTGGTTCCCGTCATCTTTTGTCACTTTCTCTTGCTCCCAAAAAGGCAGGGATCTAATTTTCGTATCGTACAAAAAACCCTGCGCAAAGTAATATGTGGAAGTCTCGAGACGACTTACACTATGTCTTGACCCATCACTCTCACCCGAAAAAATGCATGTCATAGTATATGTCAACACTTGACATCTCATCACTGATCACATTGAGGCAATAACGTATAAATCGTCCTTTTCGCTTCAAACTTATTATCATCTTTCTACAAAAGTCTGTTTGTACATGGTCCGGATTTTTTGGTCTATTTATCATCCTTTCCCGTTCGTCTATATCCCCCGGGTTGTTCTTGTGCTGATCCTTATATGTGTCTACCTGCTTCATTATTACCCTGTATATCAGTTTTGTCTCAACAGTATTCATCTATCCCCTTCTCGAGGTTCTAATTTTCATATATCATAAATCATCCGAAGTTTGTACGAATCTTGGCAATTCTATAGTAAACGAGCTCCAAAAATAAATAATTGTAACAATGTACTATCAGCAAAGCCTTTGTACTATTCTACACACTGATTATATGAATTTTATGCTTTGCTCTGATAAAATAGTATGTACGTAGGGGATTCCTAGGTCAATCGAACACATGAGTCATTAGTATCGTGTTTATTTGTTTGTATATATTTACCACAAAGATTTCAGTTTGAGTTATTCGGTCGATTAAATAACTACTGGACGTGGATAAGGTTAAGTTTTAGGAGTGAATAAAGATCCAATGAACTGTGGGAAGCTTTGAAGAGCAAGGGACTCATAGAAGACGAATATAACGCACTGTCCTATCATACCATTCACGTAGAATGAGATCTTGTGTTTTATAGATGAAGCGGTGGCTGAAAGGTGGGCCACTCTTCTCCTTTCCAATCAGAACACGAGGCCACTTTACCTGTCATTCATTGGATACCTGAGAACATAGAACACAAAACATTGTGTGGGAGATAAAAGGATTTAGATCTGATAAGGTTTCGTTTATGGTAGATAACATATATGGAAACGATATTCACTTGACCCTAAAGTCCTATTGGGGGGAGGGTCTAAAATTACAGATTTAGTGACGAATGACTAGTAGCATCGCTGAAACACTTTTGTCATTTGTCATTATGTTTGATGGAGGAGTTAGAACGGAGTGATAAGATCCGTTCCATAAGCTGCGTTAACAACTCAATGCGTTCTCAATCCTTCTTGTCAAATAGAAAAGTGTAAGTTCCGAAGACGGAAAGGGTTCTGAGTTTATTGTGAGTTCACCTGATCTTCACGCTCAAGACAGCAAAGAGATCGCCTTGAACAGGTTGGGTATGGCCAAGCAAAGCGTCAATTTGAAAGCGAAGAGATAAAATGTATATCGATACGATTAAAGTTTGTATCTACTCAAGGTTATGTTCTTGACCACGTTACATCACTAAGAGCAAGCGTTTACTTCTTGGCTTCTCAGATAAGTAGTCTATACTTCTTTCTTAAGCTTATGAACATATTTTTTGACTCGTTCATGTGGGTCAATGTAGCTTACAGAGTCTAGACTACTTTTCTAGGCTCGGATTCAGCGGCACACTGCTTTCTGACTTGACTACGGCATTCAGACAACGAAGTCCGTTAATTTATGAAACCACTCTCCAAGTCCTTGGCGGAAAAGCACTTTGACTACATGTAAGTGAGATTATACAGAAGAACATATAGCTCAAAGAAGGCCCGTTCCAGCATGTTTTCTAGCATTCAATTTCCATGAACTTAATGATACTACGAAAGTACCTCGAAAGTGCTCTAGGGGATTCAAGGACAATGAAGTCTAGAATTAGAGTTAGTCAGTAGACATCAAAGTAGCCAATAGCTCTCCCGCGAGTTAAGTCATGAGAAACTTCTTCTGTTGTATAGGAAACTCATGGAATGCGAGTGATCGTACGTATGAATGATGAAATAGAGTCTGGGTAAAGATCAAGGGGTCATTTGATCTTCACTATCTGAGATCAATACGAAGAACCTAAAGGATAAACTTACAAGACCATTGTAGTTATTGGAATATGGCTTTAACCGTAATAGAGTAAGTCCGTTTACTCAGGTGATACTCGAGTCACAAACTAGGAAACGTGGAGAACAAGGGACCCCGAGCGGAAAGAATCTCGTACATATAAATACATGCACGCACTGCACGGCTCAATGCATGCAAGTACAGCAGAAGGAGGTCAATGCGTAATGGAGATGAGGTACGAGATAGCTGATTGACACCGACAAACAATGGACGTCGAGTGCGAAGATGGCTTCGGACGGCGTCCTCATAACAGGGCGGAGGGCGTTGTGTGCTGATCCAGGTATCTGGATCTAGATGGTCAGATGAGGGCACGGGGCTAAAAGAAAGGAAAGATGCGAGAAGCAACGAATTAGAAGCATTTGAAAGATGATGGGGTTTAAGAAGTGATGACGGAATGACGATTGAATTAGGATATAAGGATTCATATCTTGTATAGGCGCAAGGGTCTTTGGGGACATGAGGCTTAGGTTAGTAATGCACGTATAAGTAAGGTTTTGGAGTACCTATGTTGCAGGTGAGATACTAGGCCCGAGGGATTGAAGCGAGCTGATTATAGATGGGTGAGAAGTACAAATCTCGCGGTGCTGTGCGGATACTATGAGAAATCCCCAGAGTGTTGTATCATCAATTCAATTAAAAAGGTGGTATATCAGATGTATTGAATAGGATTCCCATTCGCATGTGTTAATAACAAGAATATATTACCTGCTTTATATAAGCCTCGGGTACTGGATAAGACTTGTTGTAGGCAGGGCATGGCCTGGAGATGATCTATTAGTCAACAATCAGTAGCGAGTGACTTGGTCTGTAGTCTGCGAGTATCGGACTTATCAAAACAAAAGACAGAGAGTTTTCTAGCTCTATCATACTTGTTGTTCTCCGCTAAGATGTTTAATATTCTCCTGACGCCTCGAAGTCAAGCCAGACTTCTATCACCTCCCTCCGCCATTAGATATCAAGATTGAATCAAAGTTAGGATGGGATGTTGGTTAGCTTCAGGATATGACATGAGCAAGGTGATCGTGGGGAAGTATTGGTCATCAATAACCACAACTGGAAAGCTCCGTCAAAAATTTGAAAAAACGTACCCCAACTAACCTGTCCTCCAGATTATATCTCAGAAGAATATGATGTAAAAAATAAAGATTAAGAGAGAAAAAGAGCGTCACCTGAGCGATTCGAACACTCGCGCACAATGTGCAACCGCTAGCTTTATAAGTAGCAGGCGATCCCGTTAACCACTCCGGCAAAGTGACCTAATTTTTTTTTCATGCTCTCCCATAATATATACGATTCAAATACATCTCAAGAACTTAGTTCTGAACTGTTGGGATTCTCATCGATTATTGTTCACTTCTTGAAAATCTGTGTTATACTAGCTTAAGACTGAATTTGAACTAAAAGTAATAACTTGATTCTTTTCATACAAATCATTGAGCTTAATACTTTAATGATTGTATTTGTGAGAAATTCTGTTGGTTAGGTCACGCGTATCGACGCGTGTCATAGTAAAGCCTACGCGCGAGACTACAAATTTAAGTGCATACATCCTTCGTCTTATCCATACATCATATAGATAATCATTAGCTATGGAAAAGGATGCTGATGGTTTCATATCTACAGCCGGTATACTGGTTTTTTTTTACTTAAAGGTCTTAACTCTGATTTGATACCTATAATAGCAGCTAAGCCTAAGGCCTCTGCTTCCACTCCCACTCCCACTCCTGCTCCTGCTCCTGCTCCTGCTACCCCTGCTTCCCCCCAGCGGAAGATGCTAAAACCAAGGAAACTGCTCCAGGTGACTTTCTAACGCACTTACAATGAGAACTGTAGTCTAATCACCCTAATTTCGCATGTACAGCTACTGATCTCATCAAATCCACATTCGATGTCAAAGTATGTACAATTGTGTTTCCTAGGGTATGCTTATGTTTCTGACGGCGAATAATTGATGTAGGTCACCTTGGCTGATCAACAAATGGACCCAAACTCTCCACTTTTTAGTGTGAAGAGTTTCGAAGACCTTGGACTGTTTGTCTTCTGGGTTTCATGGTCTTATTCAATCGGTTTAATGACTCTATTGCTAACATCACAGATCATCTGAATTATTAAGAGGAATATTCGATTTGAACTTCTCTAAGCCTTCGAAGATCCAAGAGCGTGCATTACCACTTCTTATCAGAGATCCGTATGTCAACCAACTTTTATGTCTAGGTTTAATTTATCCTCAAAACCCTGCATTTATAGACCTCAGAACCTTATCGGGCAATCCCAGTCAGGAACGGGGAAAACTGCGGCATTTACTCTGACTATGTTAACTAGAGTCGACTACAACCTTGAAAAGCCACAGGTATGTGACACTTAAATCTGATATACAAAGCACTTGTTTGGACACTGCTTTAGGCACTGTGTGTAGCTCCTACTCGAGAGTTGGCACGCCAGATCATGGCTGTTGTGAATGCAATGGGAAAGTATACTCCTGTTAAAACCGAATTCGCGATAAAGCAGGATGTTCGAGTAACAAGTCCCATCACTGCACATATAGTCATAGGTACACCAGGGACGATGTCAGATTACTTGAAACGAAGGATCATCGATCCAGCCACCGTGAAGGTTCTCGTCTTGGATGAGGCTGATAATATGCTTGAACAGGAAAATTTGAGTGAACAATGCCTAAAAATCAAGAAGTATGTTATTGCCGTTTTACATCATCTCAGTACAAAATGCTAAGGTGGTGCGATCAATAGCTTCCTGTCAAAACAGACGCCCCCCCAGATAGTGTTGTTCTCTGCAACCTTCCCTGATCGTGTGCGAAATTTTGCAAGTAAATTTGCACCAAATGCAAATAAAATTGAGCTCAAAAAGGAAGAGCTTTCGGTTGATGGCATCAAACAGTTCTATATGGACTGCAAAGATGAAGAATCAAAATATGAGATTCTGGTTCAGATATACAACATCTTGACCGTAGGCCAGAGCATAATCTTCACAAAGGTTTGCCGAAAATATCCAACCCGTAGGTTTTAACTAACCTCACATTACATAGCAACGAGCGGAGGCGGATCGCATAGCCAAAAGGATGTCGGCTGAAGGCCATAAAGTAGCTTCTCTCCATGGTGCAAAGGATGGTTCGGAACGAGACGAAATCATTGACAGGTTTAGAGAGGGGAAGGAAAAGGTGCTGATCACGACGAATGTGATGGCTCGTGGTATCGATATCATGCAAGTTAATGTTGTAGTCAACTATGATCTACCCATGATGTCGGATAAGTCGGAGAGTTCATCTTATGATCCCCGTTACGAAACTCCGGACCTCGAGACTTACATCCATCGTATCGGTATGCTTAAATATAAATTTTCCCCTGTTATATACTTACTCCTTTGATAGGGAGAACTGGACGTTTTGGGAGGAAAGGGGTCTCCATAAATTTCGTACATAACCAAAAGTCATGGGAAGATATGCATATGATTGAAGAGGCTCTTGGAAGGCAGATCGTAAGAGTGGATACGAGCGATTTAGATGTGATGGAAGAGGTAAGGATCTTCTTCTTACATCATGTTAACATTTGCACTGATGCTTATATGTTACTAGACGCTGAAGAAGGCCCTGAAGTAGAAACAGTGCTTTGTAGATGGTGTGGAGAGTTCCTTATTTCCTTGATTATTGGTAACAATTCATCCATGATTTCTGCCACGTTGTGTCCAATAATAAATTTTCTGTATTACACACTTGTATAAAGACTTGTTTTGGAGATCCTTCGTATTGCTTTCTTCGTTCTCTGTGAGAATCAGAATCATATGAGATACCTACTCTTCTTTGATGCGCCTCAAGTATATTGACACGAAACTGATGCCATTCAGGGCTAGCTGCTAAGTTAGGGCTGTGCCTATGATGTACGTTACGGTGTTAGGACTACTTATGAAGCCATGCTGGCGTCTACTCACCTCGGCTTCCAAATTACCCTCAAAAGCTTTAATCTCTACATTCTATCTGACTTTCTGTATTTGACTTCTACACCGATAGAATGGCTTTTCAACCAGAGTTTGTATCAGCTGAGCAGCATCGATATGTGCTCACAAACTTTGTGCGTTCTCGGAACTTTCGTTTCGCTGCCGTTTTCTTGAGTTTTGACATTGTCGATAAACCATCTAGCGTATAGCTCATGAAAAAGTTGAACAACAACGAGTGCAACTCCAAGAACAAGAAAAACAGATCGCCGAGCTTCGGGAAAGGATCGCTAATCTTGAAGGGCGAGAGGGGAATACGATTGTTGGAAGTGTAGGCTTAAATCAAGGGGAACATCTGTTGATGATTGGAGTATCAAGGTGAGTCTTCTTTATCTTCATTCGATAGTTCTATGGTGGTATACAAAACTCATTCGTTGCATTATTGAAAATTTAGAATACTGCTTCAAAATTAGAAAAACAAATCAATCGATGGGCAGCAGAAGTTATCCGTGCACCACCTATTCCCCTCAATTCCCTTCGTGATACTTGTCTGTTTGCTTTGGCTGGGAATGAATTACCCGAGGATACCCAAGGAGATGCTTCTCCTATGCTTGTTCAGAGTCTTCTAAGACATGCACTGGCTGAGACTGTCTCCGAAGCAGTCATCAACTGTCTTATTGTCACTTCTTCAAGTGAGGCCAACGTACAGCTCACGCGTATTCATGAACATCTCTTTTCTCGTGATCCAACTGTAGCAAGTGTATGGCGGCGACAAACCTTCACGGCGGCTGTAGAAGCATGTCCACCAGAACTGTGTACACAATTATTCACGGAAACAGCACCGGAACTTGCTCGTTTGTTCATGACAGAGAATAACTTACTAATCCCATCAGTATCTTCACTAATGGACTCAGCGGTAGGATTTTCACGGATGCTACATGGGGCGAGTGCAGCAGCAGTTGGTGCAGACACCTTTTACCGAGCATTTGTCCCAGAACTGGGTAGTATATTATATCCCCGCCAAGTAGAACTCATAAAACGCTGTCTAAAGAGCGAGAGCGGAATTCAGGATTATGTCGGTGCAACCGTTTTTCCAGGGTTAGTGAAAGTTAGCAACGGGCCCAAAGGCCCGGATGGAAAGTCTGAGATGATCCAGACGGTCGTCAGGCGAGCTCAAGTCATCTGTGCTTGTGCTTTAGCACCGAGAGTGGGCACATCTCAACCACCATCTGAGTATAGTGTAGATAGTCGCTAGAATTAGCATCTATTACCTATTATGTACTGCACTGGACCCATGCTTTTGTATATATTTCAGATATTATAAAGGATTTATGAGTTGAATAAAAGTGCTATTAGTTAGTAATTACACTATTCGAAGAGAAGCTAGTGTACTTTGTGCTTGAATGACTTCTAATGCTTGTAGCACCTCTAACCTTTTTCGTGCAGCTTCAAGCCAATCACTCAGCAAAACCTTTGGTGCCCCCTTCAATTGGTTAAGTTCGCGGGCAGCACTGTCCAAATCATTTTCATTCATGTAGTACTCAGCTCTAGCCAGAACACTGAGTACGTCATTCCCCTCTACAAGTCCCTTTCTTTTAAAACGGAAACTTGAGATAAAGTGTGAAGCTAAGTACGACAAAACACCCGCATCGTACTCCGGCACAAGCGCGACACGAGCAACCTGAGGTGCAACACTTGTCGTGAACCAGATTGTCAAATCCGCAAGGGGTTCGACTCCTACATCAGGAATATCAGATGCTTCTAAGGTGTCAAGTACTACTCGTGTGAGTTCGTCCTCTCTCGCTCCTGAGGCGTGTCGAAGTACACGTAACTCGTCACGGAAAGGACGACGAGTGGATGACTCTGCAGAAGCTGCTACCAATGCACGTAAAGCTGCCCAAGTTGCGTGAAGGCGGAGGTTCTCGTCGAGGTATTCTGCATTATCAATCGTAATCCGCTCAAGGGTCTTGATATTCGCTGCAAGTTCTTCGAGCTTTCCAAGACGACCCCCTCGTTCCTGTTCCACACGGACTTTAATTTCTCGAATCCACCGACGCTGCATCTCGATACCCTGGGCAATAACTTCAGCTTTAAGTCTATATGTAAGATGTCAATTTATTTATTTTGTTATGTATTTATCATCTTCAATTCTTGACAAACCTCTCATTGATGATCTCGCTCTGTGTCTGCAACTCGTGTCCAAGCTTTTCACGATAGGCCTGTATCATCCTTCTTCTCTCTTCTTCAAAAAAGTGTTTGAACTCGAGTTCTTGTTCATCCAGCTTGTCCTGGGCCGATACCTCGAGTTCAAGCAACTTCAGCATATATTCACGAGCCTGGTTCTGCATCTGTTCTTCGAGTTTTGCACGTTCTTCATTACGTGCTTCATCAATGCGGGTAGCAAGTGACTGGAGCTCAGACTTCGCAGCTTCCAATATTCCCTTCGCTGAAGAAGCTGCAACAGGATTCTCTTTGACGAAGGAAGCTAGTGAGTCGATTGTTGAGGCAAGCTCAGCTATTACTGGCTCTGATACGGAAATATCTGAAATGGCAGGGGCGACTAAGGGTAATGTTTCATTTTTACCAGAAGTACCTCCAGAAACGGGTATGGAAGAAGCTTTAGGGCGCTGGAAACCGGGAGGGGGCTCGAAGCCGATGGGAAGGTCTGCAGAGTATACATTCTTTTCTGGAGTGAACTCATCCTTGGATGAAGCTTTAGACTCGCTAGAGTCTTCAGGCTTCACTTCCAGATGAGTTGAGACGGGTTTCTCTGCAGCAATTACAGCTTTAGAAGAAATGTCAATGGTCTTTCCCGCTAATGCACTTTCGGCACGTTTGACAAGGTCTTCAACACCTTCGGAGAATTTTTCAGGTCGGACAATCAGGAGAATTTTCTCCTCGATCGGTTTCACAGAATCAGAGACCTCATCAGAGACCTTTGCAATGCGCCTTTCCGTTTTCGTCTTGAGCTCGGCGACAACGTGCTGAGCGCGTTCCTTAGTTTCCCTAGTTTTCTCCATAAGTTTATCTTTAGCCTTTTCAGCTCTCTCCGTAGCAGAGGTTGAGGCAGAGGATATCTTCTCCACGACAGTTCCTTTATTCTGCTCTGTCTTATCCGCAGCCGGAAGAGCATCCCCAGCCTTTTTGGAGACCGTGTCAAAAACTTTTTGCATTTTGGCTTGCCCTACTTTGAGAAATTCGAGGCGCAGCCTCTCATCTAGTCCTTGGTCCTCAAGAATGTTCATGATGGCTTCACCGAATGGGACGCTTTCATAGAAAAACGCGTTATACCTTTCATAATTCGCGGCGATGACTGGGCTCGCAGTGTAGAAGAGAATGACGAAGCCAGTTGAATAAAGAGTGACAGTTCGGAAGAAACCACGCTTTTTAGGTGCAGGTGAGACTGGCGATGCAGCATTGGCAAGCACCGAAGATTTTGTGAATGTCTAGGTAGATCATTAGACATAAGCTTCAGTGGGTTGAGCGATGACAGTGAGTAATATAAGACGTACTCGCGTTGACCGGAGGTGCTTGATGTTATATGGCAAAACGGGGTGGCGAGCCCCACGCCTGGATAATGTCAGGGCACGATACATAAGTGCCGTCGAGCTCCGCCAGCGCTCACAGTCAACTGGGATATACTATGACTACTCTTCGTCACTCGATCTGTGCTTGACTGTTCATGTGTGAATGTGAATTCTGTAAACGGACATAAAATCTCACGAACCAACTCCGACCTATTCCGACCAAGCCACACATAGTATCATTTATCAGTTGATAATTCCATGATCATTGGACTTGGGTCATCATTATGTGCAGCATCTGGTTGCTATGCTTTGACCTTAAGGTATACTCAAGCACCTAGTAAGCAATTTTTAGCTGTATGAAAAGGTCCTATATGCATCTTTTGGTTAATCATTTGCGTTATGAAAGTAAACTAGATTCTTCCGGTAAGTGGAGTTCTTGAATGTTATCAAAAAGTATTGAAAAAATCATCAAGAGGTTACTTTTACTCTTCTAGCTTGTGTAACCCACTGTCTCTATATCACTAGACGCTACCTGCTTATGGACCTGAGTCTTTTTGTCTTGATACGTATGCATATGCACATGTACAATGCTCGATTGTATTTTTAATCGCTGAAGTCCTGAGTCGTCCATGCATACTTATATGGTCTAAGGGTCCCACTCTTTTGTCAGCATCCCTCTAGGAGAGTTTTCGGGACCAGATCTCCTCAATTATTACATTTTGAGCTTCGCAACACGTTTGGTATTCTTAGAAGTAAGTAGTCTGTTTGCGAGAATCACGATCAAACTGCTGAAATAAGTCCTTTATGTAGTTGGTCTGATTACACAGTGTCCTCATGGTATCCATACGCCTCCTGAAGAGATACACGTCGAGATCAATCGGATAGAGCGTGACGAACCAGAATAACCATAGCCCATAAACCGCTCAAAGTAGAAAATCAGAGGCCACCCAAGAAGATTCGACATTAAGATTTTTGCTCTCTCCGAAACGTCACAAGAACGCTGTTTAGGTATCACACTATAAGAACTAATTACTTTTTACGAGGTATCAGTTTAGCCTTATTTTCCGAGTACGTCGGCTCCCTCATAGTATAAATCAAGTAGGTACGATTCATAGAGGTCTGGTAATGTCTTATAAAAATTGAGTGCATGGCGTGTCATGGGTCGAATCATGCAAAATACGATGGACATTATCTTCTTAACCATTTGTCTACTTTCGCCAAGCTCAGAGAGATTCAATCTTTACTTAATTTTTACGCATACAGTGCAGATACAAACAGGAGTTTCGTGTTATATCCTGGTTCCAGCATTGATAAGTAGTTACGGGTTTATCAGATCCTATTTGCTCGTGAACTCATCACTCAATCCTTATATACAAATCCGTTCTCATTTCCTTATTTTATGCATGATGGATACATTAGTATGGTCTAGGTCTTGTCTTCCGGAGAACAATGTCCTATGATGATGATACAGATATCCGCAATAAGTTAGAATACAGTTCATAGATTATCAGAAAGTAGAATTTAAGACGAGTCGCTTTCTGAATTGATTAGCATGTGATACGCATTATCTTCCAATCGTTTCGCATGAAGTCTACCTTCGTTGAGGCGCTGAACTCCCATCCTTATTGCTCTCGCATGAACTTCCATAGGTATTTCTCCACCGGACAGTTCCGGAGCCGCAGCACGCTCTCTTAATTCCTCCATGTCTGCTTGTAGTACTTGCATCGCATTAAGTGCCCCAACAACGTGTGCTAGTGCCTGTTTTCGGTAATCGGAAAGTCCTTGTAGTAGCTGGAGGTTCCCGCGGAAGCGTGACAACTGTGCACGATTTCCACCCAGTCGAGTCCAAAGCATAGCAAGAAGCTCTTCATGAGCAGCGGATAGTGTAACATCTTCACGCGCTATGATACCATGAATTGTACCGAGTTGCTCTTCAAGTCGGTCAAGCTGCATGATTGAAGCCTCTGCGTGCAAGATGAGCCGCTCAAGTGAGCTCGAAAGAACAGATAAGGACTGGACAAATGTGGTGGCAAGAACGTTCTTGTCTGCTTCGGTAGCGGGGAGCCAAAGGGCCAGACATACTTAACAATCGAAAACTGTTTATTTCGAGTGTTGTTAATACCTTCAATTGTTTGAAGAGCATTCTCGCTGATGGCCAATATACTGATCAAAAAGGAAATAAGAAACACATATACAAGGAACATCAGTCATGCATACTTATCCACCGAGCTGCTGACTTTAGCATGTAACTTCTGGAGTCCCCGAGCCGTATCTCTGGCATTGTCGGTAAACTCTCTCAGTGCCTCTGCTAAGACATTCCTACTTCGTAGATCGCTTGTTTTTACTACTGTGAGTAAGTCGGATGTTGCTAATTGAGCCTTTTTTATTTCAAGGGCAACGCTGGAGCTTCCGACGCTTTCCTCTAATAGTTGTTCAAAAGTTTTGCTCTGGATTTCCACCATTCTCGGATAGTCAACACTGGATAACGTATATGTAAGTTATACATGTATAGAAAGAGAGCTGTTTCAGTATCACATACCTTTGTGGTCCTTCAAATGTTTGGGATTTCGGTATTGAACATAAGGGGGAGCGCGAAATTCCTGGGATTATGCATAAAGGGCCTAATACCAATCGAATTTGCGCAGAAAGCATGTTGAGTATCATTGCTATGACCCATAGTGCAAGGAAGAGGGATAAAGGTCGTTTCAATAGGAAAAAGAAGAAAGATCCAACATCCCGTAGATAGAATGCGGAAGATCGAGCTCCGTGTGAAAGTGCGGCATGTAGTTCTTCCTCAGATACGAGAGTTTTAGCTACTGGAGGCACAACGGGAGCAGGATATGGAGTAGGACTAGGAGAAGGCGCCCTTCTGGGGCGAGGGGTAGACTTCCGTGGCGATGCAGCCAAGTATATAGTCTTTGAACCTCCTTTAGGAGCAGCGCGTCGCTTTCGAGGTGCATTCGACTGTGCTCTAGGAGGAAAGGTAGAGGATTCAAGCAGCATCTCCGAGCTATACAACATCTTTGATTCAGGGACAGCAAGATCAGATATATCCTCCCAATCATGTTCATGCATCTCTTCGACGTCAGAGTATGTGACCCGCAAACGGTCTTCTATTGGTTTCACGTCTCTGTCTTAAAATCAGCTCATTATGTTGTTAAAAGATGTGGAGACACATACTGGTGGTTTGCACTCATATTATATGAGATACAAGAGTTGAGATGAGTGTAGCGTATAAACCCAAATACACGTGTTGTGAGTAAGGTAGAGGCGTGCCTAATGAACAAGCCACAAATAGTGCGTATGTCTCGAATTCTTTCTCGTTTGTATTTGTTATTGAGCGGGGCAGTTCTGTCGATTATCCAAAGTTCAAGGTAGATGATAGGTATACAGACAATAAATGGCTTCTTTTACTGTGTGTTAGTTCTGAGTATATGCCAATGGTGGATTAAAGGTGATCAGCGCTATAATTGGCATGATATCATCAGATATGAGAACGGGTGATCAACTTTTGACGCGTCGAGGTCATTATAGCACGTGACACGGTAAATTCCGAATTGACCTGAAGCATACGCGTCTCCCTTCTGTAACATCCATACTTGTAACTGCATATTGTCCTTGATTCTACATTACCCATGCCCGACACTTCTCTCCCTGTCGCGCCTGTTCGTGCAGATGACTCCAAGAAGAAAGATGAAAGGAAAAATGATGAAGTGAAAGGTGGAAAAAGTAGTGAGAACGCGGCGAAGGACAAGAAGGAAGGTGAAGGCGAAGAGTTGGTAAGTGACACTTGTTCAAGCCTGTTGTTTGAGCATGACTGAGGTGGCGGTCTAAGTCGGAAGAGGATCTGCAACTGAAAAATGAGCTTGAGATGCTTATTGAACGTCTTAAGGTCTGTAAAATCAATATTCATATGAACGTATTAATTATAAGTTCGTTTAGGAACCTAATACTAGTCTCTACCGTCCGGCTCTTGAAACATTGCGTACTTTGATTCGAACATCCACATCCTCAATGACTTCTGTCCCTAAACCCTCAAATTTCTAAGACCACACTACCGAGATCTACAAGTACTCTATGATAGCTGGCCAATAACTGAAGACAAGAGTTTATTCGCAGACATTCTCTCTGTACTCGCAATGACCTATTCTGATACTGAACCAAGAGGTACTCTTAGATACCGTCTTCTGGCATCATCAATGTCATCTCGTCTCACTGAACCGGGGTCTTGGGGACATGAATACATCCGCCACCTTGCTGCAGAGCTCGGCTCCGAGTATGAATTAAGGAAAGACAAAGAAGAAGATATCACTGAACTCCATGAGCTGGGTTTGGGTTGTGCGAAGTTCCTCCTCTTACACAACGCAGAACCAGATGCGGTGGATTTGCTTGAAGAATTGGAAATAGCAGATAAATTAATAGGTCTTGTCGATGACAACAACTATGCCCGTGTGTGTCAATATATGATCAGGTATGTTTTTAGAAGCAAAATTATCCTGGGTGTTATTAATCAAATACTTGAAAAATATGAAGCTGTGTCGCATACCTTGCCCCTCCCGACGATCAAGCTTTCCTTCGTGTAGTCCATGAGCTTTACATCAAACACGATAAATTCCCCGAAGCTCTATCCATTTCCTTACGGCTTGCAGATAGAGATCTAATTCTTAAGGACTATCAAAATGCTGGAAATCCGTAAGTGACATATCGAATAAGCAATGGACATATCACATTCTGATGTTACTCCGTAAGTGCTATGAAACGGCAGTTGGCTTTCTTGCTTGCTCGTGCTCAAGTACCTTTAGACTGGGTGCAGTCCGAAGAAGACATCGAAGAAGCCGAGGAGAGCCTTGTTGAGTGTCTGAGTAACACACATCTCTCTGAGAATTTCAAGGACTTTGGTAAAGAACTTGGAGTTTTGGAGCCAAAAAGTTTGGAAGATATATATAAGTCACATCTAGAAAATACTCGTACGTTATCAATATGAGAGACTACTTAATGTAATAACTCAGATTTTACTATCAGGAACTTCTGGCCCGAATATCGACTCTGCTCGGGCTAACCTAGCAGGATCCTTTGTTAACGCTTTCGTGAATGCAGGATTCGGCAATGATAAGCTTATGGTCGATGCACCCGAAGGAGACAGTTGGATATACAAAAATAAGGATCACGGTACGATTTGCTACTTAATCTCATATATATAACGCTGAAACGTAATTTTTTAGGAATGATGAGTGCTGCTGCTTCGCTTGGATTAAGTTTACTTTGGGATACAGACGTCGGTCTAAGTCATGTAGATCGATACACATATTCCTCAGAAGAGTACATAAAGGTATGTAGATCACCAATAAATGCTAGAACAGATACTGAGCAGTCAGCTGTAGGCCGGTGCTTTCCTTGCAACTGGCATTCTGAATTGTGGTGTACGAACGGAGGCAGATGCCGCGCTTGCTTTACTAGGTGACCATATCGAAAGTAAATCGATTCCTCTAAAGTCCGGTGCCATCGTTGGGCTCGGGCTGGCGTACGTTGGATCACAACGAGAGGACTTATCCGGTTTACTTTTACCAATAATTGCGGATGATTCAAATTCAATGGAAATCGCTTCCCTGGCAACTCTTGCACTTGGTTTTATCTTTACAGGAAGTTGTAATGGCGAGATTGCAGGAACGATTTTACAAGTGTTGATGGAACGTGATGATAATGCATTGGATGAGAAATGGACTCGATTTATGATCCTAGGTCTGGCGTTACTATATCTGGGCCATCAAGACGCATCGGATGCCACCCTCGAGACTTTGAAAGCTATCGAACATGCAAATGTATCAAAGCAAGGTCAAATATTAGTGGAAATCTGTTCATGGGCTGGTACAACTAATCCACTAAAAGTGCAAGCGATGATGCATCACTGCAGCGATCATATCGAGAAGGATAGTGGCAAGGAGGATGACACGTTCCAAGCATTTGCTGTTATTGGTGTTGCCCTTATTGCCATGGGTGAAGATGTCGGTGCTGAGATGGCAATCCGCCAATTCAATCATCTTGTATGCAATTCTTGACTTCTTTTATACATTTTTTCTGATTTACTCCTAGATGCACTATGGCGAACCAACAATTCGTAAAGCCGTCCCCCTTGCACTCGGTCTTATCAGCGCATCAAACCCTCAGCTAAATATTCTTGACACGTTGTCAAAATACAGTCATGACAATGATCTCGCAGTAGCACTTAACGCGATATTCGCAATGGGTCTTGTTGGAGCAGGGACAAACAATGCTCGACTAGCTCAAATGCTACGCCAGCTAGCAAGCTATTACTACAAGGAACCTGATTGCTTATTTATGGTCCGTATTGCGCAGGGTCTTGTCCATATGGGAAAAGGGACTATCACAGTAAACCCTTTCTTCTGTGACCGAGGGATAATGAGCCGACCAGCAGTCGCTGGTTTGTTAACTGTACTAACTGCATTTACTGATGCAAAATCATGTTAGTTACCATAATTTCTTATACAAACGTCGCATCTGTTAATTTGACTTTTCAGTTATATTGGATAAGTATCACTGGATGCTTTATTATCTAGTAACTGCTATGTATCCTCGTTTCCTCATCACTTTAGATGAGGAGTTGAAACCTCTCCCTGTAACGGTTCGAGTAGGGACTGCTGTGGACGTTGTTGGCCAAGCCGGTAAACCACGAACAATTTCAGGATTCCAAACCCATCAAGCACCCGTCCGACTCGGTACTAGGGAACGAGCCGAGCTCGCTACCGAAGAATATATTCCATATGCAGCGGTACTGGAGGGTTTTGTTATTCTAAAAAAGAACCCAGGTTGGGAGAAAGAAGACAAGATGGAGATGTAAAAGTTTGTAGTAGTCATGTATTAGTGTATATTATACCTTGAGCATGCATCCTCACCTTCCCAAGTAGCATTTATGTAGATAGTACACTATTAATTATTGGAGAATAATTTTATTTCATTTTTCCTTTCAAATATCAGGCTTGATTGGTGAAAAATAACCGATCTAGAGCCCTTGCATAAATTTATCTATATGCACATGGGCGCATTGATCAAGTTAGCCAGTCTCCACAAAAATGCCGCTATCATAAATTTCATTTAAAGATTATTTATTCTTGTTATCTTACCAACACACCAACACTGACAATGAGTGTCAAAGACTCAGAGATTCCAAAAAGCTATCCAGAGATTCTACAAACACCTGAAATTAAAGGGGAATCAGAGTCAATACTAAATCAAGAACATTTATGGACCACCTCACGCTGGGAACTATGGGCCTTTTACACATACTACATCGTGAGAGGGACTATTTTCCCAGTACTATCTCCTTACTGATGACGAATTCTCGAATTAGGGTAACAATGGACTATCAGGTTTCAACTTCGGACCTTCGCAATTACAAAATTTGCTCTTTCTGGCAGGATATGACCCGTCTCAAGAACCTTTTACGGCATCGTGTGGAAATAATACAGAATGTGTGCTACCGTTTTTGGGGAAAGCTCGAGACGGTACTGTTTCCCCTGTTCAATCTCACTTTTTTATAAAGCAGTATTTATCTAACGTGACCATATGTTATTCAGTCAGCTCTATTGTTCTCATAACTAATGGTATCAGCTTCGCTATCCAGGCGGTTCTATTCTTGGTCATCGGATCCTGGGCAGATTATGGGAGATGGAGGTGAGAGTTCTCGAAATCTTAGTTGTTAAATCAGCTATCACATATCCTGGTAACTGAAAGTAGAGTGACAGACCGAATATTACTATATTCTTCACTATTGTGGGAGTTTCTATCTCTTTTGCATGGCTAGGCGTTGAGGATCCGTCAAAATGGAGGACAGCTATCGCATTATACGTTGTCGGCTGTGAGGGTCTCACTTTACTTTGCGTATAGATATCTAACACTGTTTTGATTCGCAGTGATAGCTTTTCAGGTCCGGATCTTTTAATATACATTTTCTCTTCTAGTATTAACCTATTTATTACATAGGGATCACTGACATTTTGGACCGCCGCTTTCCCGGGACTCGCAAGGGATTTATCCGAAGTGAAGGAGTCAGCTCAAAAAGCTGAGAATGGAGAAAAGTTGTTAGTAGAGTATTTCAATAACTGCTATGACTGAAGACAAAGACGTTATGTCAACATTAATATTTACATCAGACCGGATGAACATGCGGAGTATGAATCCTTACAAAGAAATCGTATCTCTAATGTTTCCTTTGCTGTCGCCTCAGCTGGGGAGATCCTAATACTGGCTGTTATGATTGGAATATTGAAGGGTGTTAAGTCAGATGCGAGTACAGAAAATAATACAAGGGCATTTAGTGTCTTGATCGCATTCGCTGGGGGTGTATGGTGTATGATTTTCAAGTATACTACACGATAACATAGCTCAAGAATTATTAACATCAGTGTTATGTGCTCTTCCTTGGTTCATCCTGGAAAAGAGGAGACCTGGTCTCGACCTTCCTCCGGGAACATCATTGCTCACGGTTGGGTTCCTACAAGTTTCTGTAGCTTTGAAGGAAAGTATCAGGCTCAAACAAACGTTCCTGTACCTAGTCTTCTATTTCGTAATGGGGGACGTACTAAATACGACTGTGTACGTACTCGTACGATTCTTCACCCTCCTGTCACTGATTGCGAGTGTAGAACTGTCATCGCCACACTTCAGAACAGGTGAGTTTCCACCTACAGGTGATAAAACAGCAGTCTTAATATTGTTCATAGCATCGTGTCGTACTCTACCTTTCAATTGACTTTATTACTTATTGTCGGAATAATTGCCCAAGGAATTGGAATTTAGTATGTGGTATTTATTAAATTTCACTTTAAAGCATTTTTAAGGGCTATCTGTCTCCCAGTGTCTTTTGGTTGGTACAAAGAAGGTATAGAATATCGACGAAGTCCATGCTATTTTTCAACTGCGTATGGATCATTGTACGTGACGTTGCCCTTATGTTAAAAAGGATAGTTATTGAATTCGAGATTAATGTAGATCCTGACTATCTGGGGTTTGATAGGAGTACATACAAATAAGTTCGGATTCAAGCATGTATGGGAAATCTGGTAGAAAGGAATCGGTTATTATTGACGAGTCTCCGTTAACTTACCACTCCTAAAGGCTCTACCAAGTATATTATGGGCTCGTCGTTTGTCCTTGGTATGCATATAGTCAAACAATGATCAGCGAGGTCTCCCCGGTGTCTCAAATGTAGGTCAATCCATGTCAGTAACAGGATAACCTTTTTGATTATGGGAATAGGTTTCTTTTCTTTTCCTTATTTTCAATTGTGAGGCATGCTATCACTCGCATCCATCCTATCTCTGGTCTCACTACTTCCTAGGTTGGTAAAACATCGGCTTTTATAGGTCCTTTCGTTTCGTCGGCTATTATTGACGCCGCAAACGGAAACAATAATATGCCGTTTTCCTTCTTATTTGCGTTGTGAGTGAAAGATCCGGTTTGCCGACAGAGTATACCTGTACTCACCAGTTACTGAATTTGATTAAACTACTAAATAAATCTCTTAGGGGTACGTCAAGTATGGTACTTCTGTACAAAGTTGATGTGGCGAAGAGTAGAGATGAGTGCGTGGCGTTTGTAACTGCAGAAGCTGGGCGAGAGGCCTTTTCCGCAAGTCATTTTGATGCGACAAAGGTATCTAGCGGTGTAAAAGACACGACGAAGGGAGACGTGTAACGTATTCTCTTGACACATACTATCATAGACGTGACACATAGAATAGAATATGAGTGTTCGAAATGAAAGAGGGATTTAAGATGATAATACTGTAACGTTTCTAGATAGACAAAATGCTCGAATCAATATGAAATAGCTGCTTGTTAGCGATGCAAACGTGCGTATATACTTTATAATTTTGAATGACCCTAAGTTTAAAGGTCAAACATTTGCTGTGTTTGCAAAAACTTACATTGTAACGAAACATATGGGCACTAAACCGCCACGATCAGATCAGTAGTACTCTGGGGAACTTTCAAAAAAGCAGGTTCATTTCTTTTCATTTTATTTGGTATGAAAAACTCTGGGGTTCTCATCAGCTATGCCAATACTATTTATACATATTTTACTTGTCATGAACGTCATATATAAAACAGGAACTCGAGCTGGAGGGTCTGGATTGAGCTGGACATGTCGGAAGAGCAAATCGAACAAGTTTTAGCGGCGCAAAGTAGCCGAGCTAATTGAACCACTCTTAGTAGTTTATATTTAACATTGCGGGGTTAAGCCACTAGGCATTTGTCGATCATCAGAAAGCGGAAGGTTTTCGGTCGGAGCTTCGCACCGCGTCTCCAGCCCCCCATACTTTAAGCCCTCCCTGGTTTCTTCCTTTACCACCCTTTATTTTACTTCCTTTAAGACTTCACCAAACTTTGACACCGACGTTTAAGAACACAACCCCATAATGGCGCCTACTCTTTCACACCCCCCGGGGGTGTCATTCATCGATGATAAAACAGGACCAGTGAATAGTGATGCTGCTTCATATTATGGTGGAGGAGAATACTTCTCTCGTGCAAGAACTTATTCGTATGTGAGTACTATATTCGACTGTGTTGTATAGCGAGTGCCTTGGTGCTTGTGTTATCTGGGAGGTATCAGTCACACTGATAAGACATTATCACCCAACGTGGCACCTGAATTGAACCACTCCTCCTTGTTCTTTAATTCGGCTTCTCTGACGTCTTTCCGTGTATGATAGTCACATCTTCATGGATACAACCCTGTTCGCCGACCTGAGTTTCAAGAAAACTCACATTCCCGTGCTCGTCGGCTTTCACATGATGAAAAACCAACTGCACCACGACGCTTCCTTATAGATGTAGATGAAACCATTCGTGTTATTCTGGAGCAAGAAGATACGGATGGTGACTTTCAAATAAGTATTACAGATGCAGGTCCTAAGATTCTGGCGTTAGGAACCGCCACGAGCAATGGGTTCAAGAGTTTTGACATCCGAGTAAGTGAAATGCCCTTTGACTATATCCATACTTTGATATTAGATCATTGACATACCTCTACTCTATTAGGGAACGTACATGCTTTCTAACCTTCTTCAGGAACTCGCATTAGCAAAAGATCATAATCGAAAGCGTATTGTTCTGGATGAAGCTAGGTTGACCGAGAATCCAGTCGATCGACTTTCTCGCATGATCAAATTCTCTTTCTGGCATTCCCTTACTAGGCGCATCGATGGCGATGGCCTTGAGATCATATGTGCGGACCCAAAGAACCGTACAGGGCGTGTGAACCCCCGCATTTATGTACCTCATGGTGAACCAGCTATGGCGGAATACTACAGAAAGGTAGCTCGGGAAAAACCACACTTGAACCTTGATGTCCAGGTACTTCCGCCCAAGCCAGATGACCCTACATTTGTAAAAAGCTTGAATGATAAGCCCGGAATCCTTGCTCTTGCAATGGAAGAAGCAGACGATGGGAAGGGCGGCCGCACATTAAAGGGCATACCTTTTATTGTCCCTGGAGCTCGTTTCAATGAGGTAAATCAGTAGCTTCTTGCTCTTCGACTTCATGCTTACATACAATTTAGTTATACAACTGGGACTCGTACTTCATTTCATTAGGTTTGTTAGTCGATGGTCAGATTTCAATGGCAAAAGGAATGGTTGATCACTTCATATTCGAAATCAAGCATTATAACAAGGTCAGTTCATCGGCAAATTCAACACAAAGCTATAATTCTGATATTTTCATAAAGATTCTCAACGGTAGCCGTAGCTACTACTTGTGCCGTACACAGCCTCCATTTTTGACCGACATGGCTCTTCAGATCTACAACCAACTAGATCGTTCTAACATGGATGAAAATCGTGCGTGGTTGAAACGTGCGATACAGGCGGCAGTCAAAGAGTATCATACGGTTTGGATGTCTGAACCACGGTTAGACCCTAAGACTGGTCTCTCAAGATATCGTCCCGAGGGTCTTGGTATCCCCCAGAGACTGAGGCAACACACTTTACACATATTCTTGAGCCATATGCAGAAAAGCATGGTCTTTCTGTTCTTGAATTCAGTGAAAAGTATAATAATGGTCAATTGCATGAGCCGGAACTCGATGAATATTTCTTACATGATCGAGCAGTCCGTGAGAGTGGACATGACACAACGTACCGTTTCGAAAAACGTTGCGCAAATCTAGGGACTGTAGATCTTCAGGCCCTTCTATATAAATATGAAATTGATATAGGAACAGCCATCCGGGAAGTTTTTGATGATGAGCTAGTCATGGACGAAGACTTCAATCTCGCCCCTTTCCCCATTACCCCAGAAACTTATGCGAACCCGGAAAGGCGGCGCTCTATAGCTCAGCCACAGACTAGCGAAGAATGGTTCAGACGTGCTGAGTTCCGTAAAAATATTATTGATAAATATTTATGGAACGAGAGCAAGAATTTATACTTTGATTATGACACCGTTCAGGAAAAACAGATTCTGTATGAGAGTGCTACCGCTTTTTGGATGCTTTGGGCCGGTGCTGCTAGTGAAGAGCAGTGTTGGAAACTAGTGTATGTTTATCAATGTCTATTTCTGTTATGTGTTATCAATTTATATCCTATTGTAGGACACAATCATTGAGGAAGTTTGAGGTCATTGGTGGTCTGGTTTCTGGAACTGAGGAATCTAGAGGTAGAATCTCCCTTGACCGCCCTAATCGTCAATGGGACTTCCCGTAAGTTTTACATCTTTACTTAAATACTTATTATGGGTTTGACTTAGACTGATGAATCTAGGTATGCTTGGTGAGTATTTTTTACACCTGACTCTCGGCGGCTCCTCCCCATTGTAGCGTCCTCTGCTTCCATTTCTGAATTAAGCTCTCATACTGGTATTAATACCTATTTTCTAGGCCCCCACACCAGATCATGGCATGGGTGGGATTAGAACGATATGGCTATTTGGATGACGCACAACGTTTGGCGTACCGCTTCCTATACATGTGTGTTTTCTGTTTTCAATATCAGTTTTATGTGGTTCTAATGCATCCGTTCAATTTATTCAGGATGACTACTGCATTTGTTGACTTTAATGGAGTAGTTCCAGAGAAGGTCTGTGCTTTGGCTTCTAAGAAGCTTCAATCTATTCTACTCGAAGCACGGACGACTAATACATTCGTGCATATTTTATTTTAATTTATATAGTTCGACGCGGTCAAACTTTCTCATCTCGTCGATGCGGAGTATGGGAATCAAGGAATTGATTTCAAAATGGTTCCGCGTGAAGGTTTTGGTTGGATGAATGGTAAGGATCCTCTTGTATACTTCTTTTACTCTGGCTCATGTGATGTCGTTTGTATATAGCTGCATACCAGGTTGGCTTGTCCTTCTTGACTACCCACATGAGACGTGCAGTTGCCGCGTGCACTAGTCCGGAAGTTTTCTTCGGAAACGCCAGTGCGGTTGACGCTCCAACACAGAACCGGGAAGGTGCTGCTACGGATGCACTCGATCTAGCTATGCAGGCGCTTTCAATGTCTTCTAGTACTGGTTGAACGGGAGTAACCTCATGACAACTAATTTTATCTTACATGCTCTCCAGCCCCGTCCTTCCTCGCGCATAATATACTGCCATGATCTAATTCCTTCATATCCAAGAACCATTCCTTACTTATTTCCATACGCTACTCAATTTCTCATTACTATTATCCAGTAATCTCTCACCCTCTCTTCTCTTCTCTATCTGTCGTTCTTTGATTGTCATCCGTGACATCGCTATCCCTCCTCCACTGCTTCATCAGAAGAGCACATGCCTCATCCTTTCTTGCCCCATCATCATAATCAATCTTTCAGTCAAAGTCTCTTTTTAATATCGAATTTGATGTTTCTCCAGTTTTTCTGTCCTTTCTTTACACACTTCATTTGTCAGGAATGTATCACCATCAGTCTAGCAAGTATCGCCGAAACATAGTAGATTCAATTAGATTTATTTTGTTCTATCATCATTGTCTCGAAGCAAGCAGATTTCTTCCTCCCTTTTTATTTATTGGAATAAGCAGTACACCAGTGGATAAATATTGTACTGACGGACTAAAAACGATGTCATCATTACAAATCGTAGCGCAGGCAACCTACCTCATATGTCCACTCTGCGGACCACTCTATATCAATCATTCTAATCATACACCTGAGGATGTTATTACTTGACGCTAACGCTCAATCCTTCCAGCCCAAACTCCCCACTATCCTCTCCAAGTGCCCCTCCCCGATCCCGTTCGTCAAAAGGATCTCGAGCGCTTCCGGTTCGTGCTCTCCATAATGCTCGATATGTATTTTTGAGCTTTTGTAATTCGGCATCGAGACCCGCGGCCTTAGAGGCAAGGGCAACGAAGGATGCGTGTTGTGCTTGGAGGGTCGAGGTGATTGCTGTAATAATGATATATAGTTGATACCGGCGAAAAGGATCGGAGTATTGGGTTTTCGTTATGCATTATGAGCAAAATATAAGTAACCCCAGATTTGCATGCCAAAAGGGAGAAATGGAGCAGTTAGTATGCTTTAAGCTAGATATATGCTTCGTGGTATTGATAAAAGAAAAGTATATTGAATATGAAAGAAACTAGTATTTGTGCACGAGGCCGCCGAGTTAGATGCAAGCGGCAACAAAAGTACATCAATAATGATAAACAAGAGATTAACAATAAAACACAGAATAACTCAATGAAAAGGGGAGATAGAGAAAAAGGGTAGGAAAGAAAGATTTGAAAAAAGTACGCACACTGAGGAGTAACAGAGATGTGGTTCGCCTCTGAGACAAGCTTGCGTTCAATTTGCTATAGTGAACGCATATGGATATGGGTTCATAAGTTGATTTGTCCATATGGGTCATGACCGCAGCCACAAGTATAAGGGACATATGAGTCATGATTTTCATTATAGACAGCAGAAACGAGGTTGATTTATTCCCAACCATGCGTTATCCGCAGTCCAACCAGGTACCGTATTCCGAGATAGCGATGCGATTCCAGGTGAAAGAAAGGACAGAATGGAGGTCGATATAGGTGAATCGGCGATTCCTCCAGGCACAGACGACGGAAGTGACAGTCGACGACAGACAAGCATAAACGTGACGCCCAGGAACGGAAAATAAGAATATAGAGTTTAGTTTTATTCGTATTCGTGTTTTTTCGCAGTTCGTGCGAGACACACGAAATATGCGTTAAAATGCACGTGTTATCAGTCCCAGGTGTCATAATGCAGAATATGGGTACCACATGTATCATTTTGTAATATGTAGTAATTTTGAAGTGCCAAAATTCGCCACCATATGAAAGAAATTGATGTAGTTGCAAACGGTGAGGTCAGTCCAGGTGAGGGATAGGAAGACAGAGATAAGAAAAAAAACGAGTGCGGATACCATCAGCATTCAGAAGACCAAAAATGGATAAGTGTGATAGAAGACAGATATAAAGACGTACCTCAAGTGTACTATTCACCCACGTCAGTCTTTCTCGAAGATGTTCAGTTACACGAGTGAAGAACCTGAGAACCACACAAACATTAGTGTCTGTCTACATACCAGCTTTTGCTTCTTCATAGTGAAACATTAGTAATATTGATAACATAGTTTTACACTTACTCAAGTGGAAACCCGGCATAATTCTTCAAACTCGAGCTTTGTTGTGCATGAGCATGTGCATTTTGCGGATTTTTATATGCTTCAATAATTCTCGTAGCTGCGATTGTGTCCTGTACAGCCTGGTCCATCCGTGACTTTAGCTCCCGCATCGAGGCAATGTCCGTTCGGAGTTTGTTGATACTGTTGACTAGGTCCTATAACATCCGTCAAATCAGTATACAACGTTAAGGACATTGAACAGATTGGTTGTTTTAGGGGAAAACATGTTTTGCAAGTATTGATAAGATGAAAATCGAAACTACAAATGAGAGAAGACTGGATTCATGTTTTGGTTATGCTTCTCTAATCCATGATCAGGGCTTTCACATCAGATTACACATGCAGGAAACCTAGATGTTCTCCCCGGCTTTTCTCATCGTTTTCTGAGTAACTCGACGGAGATAACCCAATCCCCAAAGGATAGAGTTCAATAGAGTTTTGAGAACAGCCAGAAAAGTGTTTGAAACTATAAGGTTCACCCCGTACAGAGGGAGGGGAGTACCTCCGATGGGCAAAGGAACAAATAACCGGAAGAAAGAGAGTGGATGAACAGTCGAAAACGAGAATGAGTGAATGAACAGAAGAAAGCCAAGTGTAAAGAAGCTTGAGAAGGCGAATAACACCATATGCTTCGTTATTTACGCGGCACATGTGCGTTCGTGTAAACTCGTACACCAACCACAATAACCACTATAACTTCATGCACTCATTGGACTAGGATCGGACGACTGTGTAGTCAAATACTAGTTTAGTATCATAAAGTCCGAAGTACACTCGGTTATACTCAGCCGAAAATTTATGAATGGAAGGAAGTATGTGTGATATGATTATAGATGATAGGCAAGGTTCAATAACGCCAACATTCAACTGATTCTAGTATCCTCGGACGGGATGATATCAAGAAAAGTCACAGAAACCAGATGTAAAAAGGATTTTATATATTGCGATTTAAGGCCCACCTTATGCACAATCCTGATTTGTTCCGAACCCTTTTGAGGCTCCTCTCCGAGCTTATGCTGTTTGAGCTCATTGCTTATTTGCAATCGGCCTTGTATATGTGAACTAGAAACGAGAAGGGTACCAGAATAGTCTGTATGAGTACGTGTATGAACAGTGAGAAGAAATTGTATGGGAAACCGCCGGGAAATGTGGGATGTCGGAACGAAGACCGATCGCTCAAGAACAGCAAAGCGCGGAAACAAAAGATGAACGAGGGTAAGATCATATGGTCGTTTTCTTATAGTAAAACTACGAAAAGGGGAGGAAGGGGAAGTAGAAAAGGGCTATGAAACGTACTCGAGTTGCTCAAACTTTTTTCTTACGTCCTCGGGTAGGTCATTAAACTTTGTTGACCGGGTGAAAATGGGCAAGTTTGAACTAGTATCAGCATACAAAACACATTCCAGTTCAGTTGAAAATTATCGAAAAGCAATTAAGTCATTGATCACAAGAAAAGTACAACAAGTCCACTTACACGACTGATTGTTGTAAGGGTTGGGATTGGACTGTTGTCTGACCAAACAGAGATGGCGTAACGATACTATTTTGTTGCGTTGGGTTAGCAGTGGATGAGCCGAAGCCACCGATTTGGAAAGGATTTGATGCAGTTTGTTGACTTTGCTGTGTCTGAGTATTACCACCAAAGAGGGATGGTACCTGTGTTTGCGTCTGGGATTGAGTATTTGGACCAAATAAACCAGTAGTTGCAGGAGCAGTTGTTGTTGCCCCAAAGAGCGGTTTCGGTTGGCCAAAGGGTCCAGTTGATTGTTGCTGCTGTTGGGGTTGTGCTGCTGTGGTGCTCTGACCAAAAAGGCCAGTGGAAGGCTGGGCTGTCGTAGTACTTTGACCAAAAAGTCCGGTGGAAGGCTGAGTTGTAGCAGTGTTCTGACCGAAAAGACCAGTGGACGGTTGTGCACTCGTGGTACTTTGGCCAAATAGACCAGTAGTTGGCTGAGCCGTCGTGTTTGTTGCCGTTGTTGGCGCGCTGTTTGCGGTGTTTGTGCCAAAGAGACCTGTCCCTGTTGACTGCCCACCGCCGAAGAGAGATGTGCTTGTAGCGGGCTGCTGCTGCTGCTGCTGTTGTTGTTGTTGTTGATTTTGTTGCTGACCAAACGCACCGAACGCACCCGTCGATGTTGAGGATGCTGCTGGAGCTAGTGCTGAAGCCCCAAAGACAGACATGGTAGATGCTTAGAGCAAAAGAGCGCGTCGAGAGTGTCGCGTCTTGTTGTCGACCTCATCTGGACGACTTGCTTGACGCGTGTTTAGAATCTTGATGACCCGCGTGCACTCCTCCGCTTGACCATATGGACACACCAGTCCTCTTCTCCGAAATCCTTATAGAGTCTCTCTCAACCCGCGCTTCTCCCCTCTCTCAGAATAATGTTGCTTTCGTCAAATGCCATCCGACGACGTCGACGACGCAATAAACACGCCCTCCGCTAGACAGCGACGACGTCAAAGCCTCAATCCAACAACTAATTCAACTCTCCTTAGGGCACCACCGAGCTATTCTTCCTTGCTCCCCGACTCGGCTTCCGCTTCAGTTACAACGACACGTAGAAATTCTATTCAACCTTCAGTGCGACCGCCTGTTGAGCATCGATACTCTTTGACTGATAGTCATAAAGCACCATGGGCAACTCTCATTCTTCGTTCGAATGTCGCTTCACCTCAATTATTGCCAGCTTACTTTGAAGGTCAGACATTGAATGGTTCTCTTGAGCTTAAGTTACCCAAGCCAGAGACAATATTAGGTATCCACATTGAGGTATCCGGTAAAATCGTTGCAAATGCACTCAGTCCATTTACGTTTTGGAAGCATATACACCCTTTGTGGACACCTCAGATGGGCGACCCGAATACCAGTGTACTTCGAAACCTATCGGAGGCCGAAAATACTGTGAACACAAGCATGGAATCAATACCTTTATCTCTTTCCTCTTTGTCCATTCAAAAAAAGAGTAAGAAATTGTCTGGTGAACACATCTGGCCATTTGCAATTACACTCCCATCGACCTGTAACATCTCTACCCGGGCAAAGCAGCCTCCAGTAGTACTTCGCTTACCACCCTCATTCTCAGAGAAAGGCGCGGCACAGTTCATCAATTACGAGCTTAATGTCCGCATTCGGCGTGGTATCTTTCGCATCGACAGCCAGTCAGCTTCTACAATCTTACTATCTAATTCAATTTCTATCGCGACTAATTATCTTACAGGCTTGGTACTCATTTCGGTTTTGTCCCCGTGTTCGCCCTTCAGCACCCTCCCCCAAGCGGAGCCTGGCGTATCAAAATGGAAGTCCCCCGCCCACTCCTAAATCAGATCCAGAAGGATGGCATATTCTTCAACCAATCATGATTAATGGTAAGGTATTTGGTGTCAGAGAAGTAAAAGCAAAATGTGAAGTAGGTGTTCCATTCTTATTTCAAATTTGCTCTTCCGACTGACAAGTGTGATCGTTTTGTAGTTCGCATTTTCAAAACCAGTACGCAATTGAAGCTCATTCTCTAAGAAACCGCACTAATTCTGACGTTGGAATTAACATGTACACTAATAGCTTGTCTACACCCGCGGCTCCCCAATTCCCTGTTCCTTATGCATTACTTGCTCCGATCCTCAAGCTCTTGACCTTCTCTCAAACCCTTCTAGCACTGCCCTGCATCTTATACGCGAGATCAGATACAACACAGACAGCAGTCTTTCTTTCGATAACAAAGAAGGTGGCCCTGGGCCCCCTCACATGAGTCCTCGCCCTCAGATTTATCTCTTGGCATTCCGGCTGGTACGCCTTCTATCAGCACACCTTTTTCTATCCTTTCAAGCAAAGGTGCATCCCAATCAGACATGAACTCATCAATCTCAAAAGAGAAACCTAGGAATAAGGAAAGAGATAGGGAAGCACTACAGCCACCGAAATTTGGCCCAATGCTCACGATGAATGGGGCTAGAAAGGGTGTCGCAAGCGCCGTCTGGTGGCCTAACAACAGTCGCAGAATCCCCACAGTATCAGTATCATCAGAGCCATCATATGAGAGATATCTTGATGGAGAAATTCTTCTTCCAAAAGACCTAGTACCAAACTTCTCGTTCGGCGGGTTTACTATCTCTGTACGTGTATAATAATCACCAAAACTCTTTTCTTGTTACTCCAGTTCCTGATCTCGTATTTTCGGTCTATCTTCACATACTAATCCCAACTCAACTTTTCCTTATTAATAACACTAATTCTAGTACTATCTACTACTTCTTCCCTACCGAATTCCGGGCTTTGAACTCAAGTCCTTTTCCCTCTCCCCACCCTCTTCTCCATCAAGCAGTACATCAAGCCCCTCAAGTCCAGCGAAATCGCCCCCGACGTTCAATCCCATCTCAAACGTCTCTGCGTCCTCTTCTAAATTAGGAACAGCATCCGCAGGAGACCCGTTATTTCTAACCCAAGTTGACATAGCTACGCTCCACGCACCAGGTCCAGCTGCGCGGCTTTACGCGCCTCCTGGGGCGCACGAGGCAAAGGCTAGAGCTGGAAAGGAGTCAGAAAATCGCCCAGCTGTTTGGGGATTGTGCATTTGATCGGGGTTTTATCTCCTTGAACGTGTGAGCGTGAGTGACTGTATACATATTATACCGATATCATAGGTTAAGGGAGGAAGCAGAGGATAGAGAAACGGCCGGGGATCATAAAAGATGACTCTCAGGTCACGTTTCTAGGATCATTGTTCTTCTATGTGTCTTGCTTTTCTGGTATACACGCAGTGCTTAGAAGTAACTACACCCCCTCCTCCCTTCGATCACATCCGTTATCATTCTTCCTAGTCGACTCTCATTCTCTTATCCTCAATCCAATATCGTCCATGATGGATGACTTAATGTTGAATCTCTTCTGTATCTATGCTTAACCTGTTCTTCAATTGAGCTTTGCCATAATCTGCTATGTACGTATGTACGTATTATTGTATCCGTTTCCGAGCTTCTCTTCTATTCTGATGCTGATCTCCTTACTCTTCTACTTTTTTTCTTCTGTCTTTTTTTCTTCCTAATTCCAAACCCTTTCTTGTACAATGTAATAGCAATACTAGCACGTAAGCACTGCCTGTAACGTATCAACTAATACTAATGTGCATAATCGAACAATACATTCATCATCAAAGGGAGGGGACGGTAAAAATAGACGAGATACCAGTTGGAAAGAACGATACGTACTATTATATTGATCCATGATTATGGTTTCTGCCATGTCCGCTTGTCACTAGGAAGAAAACTATGTGATACATGTACAAGGATATACTTACTGGAACTGTAGTAGTGTCACTCACTTGAAAATAATACGGACAAAAAGAGGCGAATAAAAAGTTAATCTTAAACTTGATGAATAAAATGACGTGTGATAGAATCATGAGGAGCCCAGCCCAGTAAGAAATTATCAACTTGCTCCATCATGCAATGCACAGCAAACTACGGCTATAAAGATCAGAAAACGCAATTCAAATTAATTAAGTTTGACGATCCGCGTTCGTGTTCAATCAGATCAAGGCAGATATTATAATAAGGGGAATTTAATTGTGAGATTTACGATGTATTAGTACCAAGTGGTGGAATAGAAATACCTTTGTGGTGTCCATTATATTGGCGCACCGTTTCCCCGGAGGCCATTTCCCAAAGTCGAGCAACGTGGTCCGAGGAGGCTATATGAGAATAGAGAGGAGTGTTTGAATATCAGAAATTCTGATAGTCTTATTCAATGAATCATGTAAGAAGAGAGTTTTACCAGTAACGAGATATGCTGAATCGGCACTAAAGGCACAATCCCAGACCCATCTTTGGTGTCCAATAAGTACCTTCTCAAGCTTGAACTCCCAATTCCGTCCGATGGACCAGATTTTAACAGTTGAGTCCGCGGAGCAAGTCGCTAGGTACCTTTTTGATGGTTTTGTTACTTTGCAAGAGCATTAACCACTGAAAAAAAATCGCTGACCTGACGTCGGGACTAAGTAAACATCGAGTCAAGTATTTGTTATGCGCCTGGAACTTCGTTATGGCTTGGAACCGAGGTCCATCTTTACTTCCATCGTTGATTTTCCATACATAACATTTACCCTATGGTATATACAAGTACAACCAATAGGGATCAATAGGCTTTGTGTCATTGGCTGGGTGGGAGGATTACCTTATTATTACCTGCCACTAAACAAGTTCCATCTGAAGCTATGGTCACTGAACGAATTGGGACATCTCCTGCAGGCGCCTTCATGAGAAGCGGTACTATTAGCTACATCTCAGGGGACAACAGAGGTAAGGACAAACAAGATCGAGCATGCAAACGTTATCCGAAAGATCCCACAGCTTGATACTCCCCGCTTGGTCACAAGAGATCAATTCACCTTGGTTCGGATGTATGCAAACATCATTGACTTTCGTGAGAGACAAAATAAAAGGAAAAGTTAGTAATTCAACGTGATATAAGAGCCCTAAGGTCCGATATCTGCCCTACTCACCAGGAGCTTGGTTATCATAGTTTCGGTGCGGTGTGCTACTTCTACGAATATATATTGGTCAGAAATACTTTTCTCATGCAATGCCATTTTAGAGTCTTTGACACACCTAAGATCCCATATCTTTATTGTCCCGTCTTCACTACCCGTTACTACCCATTTTCCCTCATTATGAAATGATACAGCTGTAACATTTCCGGTATGTCCTTCAAATATCTGGATCTGTATCCCAGACCCAAATTTTAATGAGCTTTTTGAAAAGCAAGTAAAGGGGTTCAACAGTAGGCATACAGGAGTATTAGATGGGTTTGAGATTTCATATATGTTGACTTTCTTATGTATAGCAGCCGCTAGAAGACGTTTACTATATGTATTGCAGAATTGTACGTCTGAGCTTTATTCATGAATGCATATAAATTTAAAGTGAGGAGCTTACTCTGGAGAAATAGCTAGTCTGTTTACTTGCTACAGTGCATAATGGAGAATAATTATATCAGGAGCAGATTACGGAAATATATGCTGGACTTTTGTACTCACACCTTGTTCACTTGATCGAGCTATGGTTCGTGAACAAATACCGCTCCATGCCTCCCAAAATCGAATCTCATGATCATATGATCCAGTAACAAGGATAACAGACAGGTCCTGTCTTGAGGAGTTATTTCTTTGACTTGTGGTTTGTACCATCTTTAAGGTATTGAAGAAGCTGGAGGATATGGTTATAATGATACTTAGGATATTAATCACACAAATTCTGATTTCAGGTTTGCTAGTCATGTGACATGCCTAGTTACATACACGATGATCATGATGATGTATGATGTTTAGCTAACTACTGTCTTTCACGTAGTAACGCACACCTTAAGCATGTTTGTCAATTATAAATTTACATTACAATTTTTTAAGATTTTTTTCTTTACCAACTAAAATAAGTGCATCTACACTACACTACAAACAGAGTTAGATATGTAGTTTCTTATTGAATATTAATTCTATCAATATAACAAACTAGAGGACTCTGAAATTGTACAAATAATTATCTACCAGTCGCGCACAGTGCGTGAGAACACGCGCATAAATTTATTACTAGTATAGAGCTTTCCATATATGGCTTGTAAATCAGATCAGCTTAATTATTAAACATTGATTATCTTACCTTATTTAGATACTCATACATAGACAACTTCTTTAAAGCTAGTTTTTCTATATTTTGTATATATATTTACAACTATAAATTTATCTTGTAAGACATCTCTCGTGAACATAGTTAGTGCAAGTAGATAATCTCTCTTTTTGTGCAGTTCATTCAGCCGTCAAAAATAATTTAGTCTATCAAATTTTAGTTTATAAAGGAAAAACAAAGAATTTGACAAATTTATACTTTATTATCTGAAGTTACACAAGGCAGAAATACAAGAAATTTGATATATACATAGTTATATATATAGAAAATCTACATATACATTTTTATAATTTTATAAAGCAAATTAAGTGAGTTAGAGCAAAAATGTGCGAGAGATGGTAGTGTGCGCGACGTGGTAAAAGACAGTATATTGATTCCCGCAAATTTGAGGAAATTTGTTTTAGTTTTATACGTTGCGATTGGGGTCCTCAAGCTCTCCTTGATAATATCGGTTACAGTCACATCGTGTTGTACTGCCCTATAGAGATAAATGTGATGTTCCTATTGAAAAACGCTTGAAATTACATCCACAACATTGGACCTGGTTTTAAGCACTATTATGGAGTTTCTCCGAGATTTGCTACTCGCATCATCTCTTGCGGCTAACCGTTAGTCTCAATTCATCATGATATACATCCATAAGGTCCATGGTCCTCTCATGAACACTAATTAAATGTGATACTGTACCTTTAAAAGAGTATCTTTGGCACGGGATTCTATGATGCGTTCAGTGTTGATTCATATTCTAAGACGGTGTTCGCATAGCGTCATCCTCAGAATCAGTTTTCGCATGAATCTCTCACTGGCTAATTCGAAAATCACCGACTTATAATAGACTGCTTCTCGATCTCAGGCTTAAAGTAAGTTCAGTAAAGGCTTTTTTTAGCCCATTAGCATATAAGGTTGTTGTCGCAAGTGGCACAGGGGCAGAGCCTCAAATCGTCAAATATGTATCAATCTCTCATAAATATATTTCCTCTGTTAGATTGTGATATTCAGCTCTTGTTACCGGGTTTTCTAGAGCATGTCAACCTGAAAAAGTGAGAAATTAACACACGAGTTTGCTCTTATAAAAAGGCGACATGTGCAATACTCTCCTCTTATCTCACTCGTAAACTATTCTGTACTTGAGTAATGTCATCATTGATGGCTAGTATATCTGATAGCTTCTTTTTGTCGCAGATTGACCCTCTTATTCCTCTTTATTTTTTCGTTTTCGCAAGCAAAAGATGTTGACTACAACGCGGACGGGTCTCTTTCAATCATTTCAACCTGTTATATTAGTCGCTGGATCATAAGGGTATTTCTTCCTGTAGTGCCTTGTAAATCGCACCATTCTTCTGAAAGAGAATGTGATAGTCAATATACGCAAGTTTCTTGTCCTTTCTAGTTACCTCACCTGGTTGTGATCCTCTCAAAGATCACTGCAGTATAACTCTTTACAGAACTCGTCGAAGAACATTGTACATTTCCTCCCGAAATTTTCGTTTCACCGACACATTTCGGGACTTAGATACTGAGAGCTACATACATAGAAGGCACGTCCTTTATATGATAATAGATGACGCACCATCAAATCATGATATTATCCGCGGTTTCTATTTTATCTTATTAGAAGATACCGAGTCAAGCATTAGTGAAGCGGGTACAAGTTTATGGAGTTGAGCTGATGCTGAGCTCTTCGCCATCTCCCTCATCATACCCCTTATACTCTCTGTCTCCTGGTATTTTGTATGGGCTGCTGTAGAACATATTTCACTATGTAATGCATTTTCTTTACCAGCCCCTCGAAAACGGTTAAAAGGTACTTAGACGAATCTTTGTCAGGTTCTATCGCCTTCCCATATGGTCTCTAAGACAATGTGCCGTTCTAAGGCAAAATTTGCGATAATAGCAATATATGTCTTTCGTAGCCGAATCCTCTAATTTGAGAACTTATATGCTTACGTAGGGGTCATAGCGCTTACTTGTACTGGTATCTTGGGGGTGGAAAGCTTTAGTATGCGATAATTACTCATGTAATCTGTGCCGCTCGTATTAAAATCATATAAAACCTTCTATTGTCAACATTAGCATATATCATTATATGAGCTTATCAATAGAATGACTGGCCAAATTATTGTGGCTTACCTATGTACCCGTGTTTACATAGTTTTCTGTTTATAGAAGGTGTACTTCTATATCAGGTAATAAACCCGACGCGTTATGTGTCGTAAGTTTCTACTGAAGAACTAAAATCTAAACCTTTAGAATGGCACACCCGTCTCGTGAAGCCCCGACATCGCCTCTTATACAGACAGGTAGTACTTCCTGCAAACTCTTGCATCATGCTGCTTACATTATTGGTTTTCAGATGAGGATGATGACTATGATGAGGATGCACTCCCTTCCTTCGGTGGCGAAGCTTTGAGCCCAATAGACAAGGGGAAGCAGCGTGCCCCAGAACGACTAGCCCCACTCGTCTCCGCTAACATAATACACTCTGTTTCGGGAAATATTGGGACTCCTACGGGTGGTATGACTTCCAATGCATCGTCAAGTAGTTCACGAAGAACAGTAGGGGGCGTACGGGTTGAAACAAGGTATGTGGATCAACTATGCGTTATATCTATGTTGAGCCCATCATGTAACAAATAAATACTCGCAGATACACTGGCGCTGACACCCTGGATGAGCCAGTTTCAACAACCTTTGTATGTCTCGTAGTACTTTAGTGTCCAACACTACTGACTAGATTATTCTAGTTGAGAGATTTGCGATCTATAGCTATCAAACTTGTACAGGTGCTTTATCCAAGAAGATCAGGCTCAGGAAGAGAAGTTCTAAGGTATTCAATCAACGTGGGCGGTGCATTGAGTTTTGCTAATAAAGCACAGGGATTGGGACTTATGGGGACCATTGATCTTGTGCCTGATGCTGGGGATTCTACTTAGTCTAAGTGTAATTGCGATGCGACATACGAACGATATCATCTACTCACTGTATACCTCAGGCGCCTGCTGACCAGTCTCTTGGTATATTTACGGCAGTGATAGTCATCATCTGTTTGGGTTCGGTGGTTGTTACCATTCAAGCTAAGGTATGTTATATCCTTTCTTTGCACATTTGTAACCGAACTAATTTGATCTGGGACTAATATCAAGCTTCTTGGCGGGAGGGTGTGAGTGCTTCAATTAAGTTATTCAGGCCTATGCTTAATCGCTGCGAAGTTCTTTTTTTCAGGCGTTGTGTGTGTTAGGTTATTGTGTAGCACCTCTGGATGTTGCAGCTTTGATTTCGTTCTTCGTCCCTATCGTTTGGGTGCGGGCTCCTGTAGCATTGATAGCATGGGCGTGGTGTATTTGGGGTGAGTCCCATCTTTTCTTGTTCCTCCATTAAACTCAACATGTTTATGTAGCTTCTATCAATTTTCTCGACGGAACGAAGATAGAGCAGCAACGTATCTTACTAGCTGTATATCCTTTACTGTGAGTGCTCTTTCTTGAACCTATGGCTACCATTTCTTCATATGCTTATGTCTATAATATAGTCTTTTCTATTTTATTCTTGCATGGATGATACTTATTCAATAACTGTCTGTTGTGATACATAAGCTGATAGCACATAATATATATTAATATCAATTTGCATAGACTGAATATACTATACGTTTGTATGTACAATCAGAAAAGTCAATGGCAATCCGAAATTTTGAATCAAGTGTAAGTCAAATTCATAAGAAAATTTGGATTAATGATTGATGATCCAATTCATGAAGATCAGTGCCACACGGATCTGCAGTACAAACCGCGCCGAGCACCATGTAACTAGCACCCACCAACATACTCTTGACCTAAAGCTGATGACCTACCTGTAAGCATTGTATGCTAACCAGATCGACTCTTTTCAATGCCTCGCATTCATCTCAGTACATTCTTGATTAGTTCCTTACTTCTCGTCATCGCTTTCCTTGCATATCGCAATACTGATCTCGCATTCGGAAGTCCAGACAAGCCCAATGGACAGGTGATATTCGATAACAAACATCATTCCAGTAATGAAGGAACGGCAAACTCTGGGAGGGAGGGGTATGTCCGGAATATCGTTGCAGTAGGAGACTTACATAGCGATTTTGGGAATGCGCTACGTGTTCTGCAGATGGCGGACGTGGTGGATAAAGACGGAAACTGGACTGGCAATATCGATCTATTTGTGCAGACTGGTGACATTATAGACAGGTAAGCTTTGGCGCCATTGATGTCGAGAGAAGGCCTCGACCTGTTGTGCTTAAATAGGGGAACCGATACCATCAAACTCTACATGTGGATGGAACAACTTCGGACCCAAGCTCGATCAGTGGGGGGAGATGTTGTCTCCCACTTAGGCAACCATGAATGGATGAATCTTCTATGTGAGGTTACTGTTCACCTTGATCCATTGATTTCTGACTCTCTTTCGTGTCCTAATCGTGTCACAGCGGATTGGAGGTAGGTACTTGCACCATTTTCGCGGATATACGTTTACAAATATCCCTGATGATTCACGTTATGCTCACAGATACGTATATCCACAAGAAATTGTGACTTTTGGCTCTGTCGCTGCACGCCAAAAGATGTTACAGACAGGACGAATTGGACGTGCATGGGCAGCGAATTATAGCGTAACCTCTCGCATTCCACTCTTCCCGCCAATGGGGCCAAATGCACTTTTGCCATATTCTTCGAAATTCAACCTAATTTACAATCCAGCAGAGGGAATGTCTTCTGTAGACCACGACCCATCATCGTCAGAAGGAAATCCACTTTCTCATGCTGCCCTTAGTTTTGTTCACGGAGGTCTAGCACCTTCTTATAAACACATGTCTCCTTATCCCTCAGCCATAAATGAGCTCGGTGCAGCTCTTCTTCGTCGTCTACAATCGCAGCCAATGTCCCCACCACATCCTCCAGCACCATACGCTGGTTTACCTGCTGATGCAACCGATGACGAACGAGGTTTATATGCAGATGATGGACCACTATGGTATCGTGGATGGGCATTTAAAAAGGAAGAAGAAGTATGTGCAGAGGTGGATGAGGTTTTAGAGAAAATTGGAGTGCGGAGACTGATAATGGGACACACACCAAACTTTGAGGTTCGTTCTGATCGTCATAAAAATTCCATCAATCCCTGACGCATCACTTCTAAAGCATATTCAGTCTCGATGTGGAGGAAAAGTCATTATAATAGACACTGGTATCTCGCATGCTTATGGTGGCGCTCTTTCTGCACTATCCATTCGGTATTCGCTTACACCCGATGGCGATGATACTGGCCTGTGGAAAGAAACCGAGATTGTCACAGCTTTATATCTGAACCACCAAGAAGTGCTCGTGGAGAATGTGCGTAAAATTGCCACAAAATCTCCATTTTAATCAGTGGGAAACACCGTTATAAAAATAACTACTGGGTCGTGATAGTAAGATTAATGTTAAACGGGTTTTAAATTAATATTTTAAATTAATAATATATATTGTAAGATGCATGTAAAACCAAGGACGTCACAATAATGATATGATTTTGATGTCTAATTACACAACCGTATGTTGGCTATCCAGCCAGAGAGACGTCGCATTCGTAAATTCTCCAAAATTCCATGAATAACATTCCTATAAACGCCTATAAACCTTATGTGGTGGAAAACACATTTAAATGCCTTACCACACAATCTTCTTCAAACACTGCTTCCGGAACTTCTCGGCCTTGCTCTACGGATGGTAGCCAAGGGTCAGATAAAAGCTTTTCTATTATCGTCTTGATGGTATGCGTCCGTACATCGGATGCCCACGAGAGATTAGAAATTGTGTCATAAACAATGGATTTTCCCAGATGGCAACTAGTAATGAGATAGGGAGTATTGAGAAAGATTTCAAAGGTATAAAGTAGTCATTTCTAAACGTACCGACTTTCCATTGCATATCCACCGAGAGCGCATGATGAAAGGATCCCATTACATGTACCCATCGCAATAGGGTCGGCGGTATGGTATACGTGGGTGATATGTTGAGTCGATGGCTACGGGGGAAAGGTTATCAAGATTGGCATACCATTGAGGTCTATGAGGATACACTTACGGGTTGAGGAAGATGCAACCTACCCGAGGCCATCTTCTCCCCGGGGCTTTCAAAAGCGACGACAGGGGCACCGAAAGTGACACCGAGTAGAGACGCCAGGGCGCCACCGAGGGAATGACCTATGATCCAAATATTCGATTCAGGATACATATAAGTCAGATTATAGTACAGATTCTGGTTCACAAGCATGCCGTTAATCCCTGAAAAAACTTCTAAAAACTAAATCAATATCCAGCTCACCGTTCCGATAGGGTAAAAAAGGCTTTCTTCAACTAAAGAGTCCTGGAGGCAGTTTATATCACAGTTCCACCCCCCACGGTGACAGTTACAGACTGGAGTCCAAGACCAGTCTACCTTTGCACAGCAGCAACTGAATAGTAGGTTATCTGGAAGAGGTGAGTTAAACAGTTGATCACCACCTGATTGGAGGTCGCTTACCGTTTAATTTATCTTTTTTAACAGTAGGACCTCCCCCTCCAAACAAGCCAGCGGATGTCCCCTTGATACTGAGAATGACAGTTGAGTTGTCTTCAGTCTAGAGATAATATGATGAATATCAAGCTTAAGTAGGCGTAGTATAACTTATTTACAGAAAACACGTATCCTCTGAAACCATCGGCATCCGGTTCCCATCCTACTGGATTGTGCTGATAGATAACTATAAGCAAGATAGCATAGATACGAGAAATGCGGAATGGCTTACACCTGTCCAATTCTTGCCTAATTCGTACCAGTCCGAATCAGTAGGCTCGACGTAGCTTATCACAGCAGTGGGATAAATTTCTTTCAGTAGATATTATATATGACATACATACGCATTATAGGTCATCTTTGCCAGTGTCAATAATGTATCACGTCTCTCGATATCGGGACCTTCTACTTCGTCCTCTTCCCAGTCTAACACCGCACTTTCACCCAGAGTCATTGATTGATAACGCGCTGCTTCAATATCAGTTTGGCGAGGAACGTAGCTTGCTTTTATTCGCCGAGTTTTAATTCCATAAACAAACTCAGTACTGTCCTTGAGTGAATTCGCGGTAGGTAGCGGGACATCGGCAAAGAAAATGCGTGAGCCTGAGTGGCCATGAAGATGCCTAAGCTGAAAATTCAGCTCTCTGGACTGATCTTTATGATATTCATCGGAAAAAATAAGAAAAGAGAGATAATAAGTCAGAGGTGATAAGAGCCTCGCCAGAAGCATCATTCATAACGGATGTTAAGATCAAGATATCAGGTGATTTGTGTCAAAGTACCTGCCTCTTACGTAAACAGACTCGGTTATGGTATTTAGTACTTGCATTTTCCCAGTAATTCTACTTAGAAGATATACTGAAGTGATGTAAAATTACGATGTTCTACTTTTACTTCATTTTAATGTTGGTAGCCCGATAATCTAACTCATACGTCTTTTAAAACTGAATAAATTGTCCATCTACTATCAGTGAGACTCTGTGTCATAAGGTTGGTTTATACAAGATTTGAATATTAAATATACTACGAATAAGTATGTTGGCACCGTCCATTTGGAGAGGGATCTACCCACCAGCCTACACCTTGTTCAATGCTTTATGAGGTGTGAGTATGAATATGCCATATATCCTACGATCAGTGTGTACCTGTACCAAATCACAACGCATTGCGTGCCACCGTCTAAATGAAGTCTGAAATCTTCCGAGTATAGTGACTATAGTTTTGATTCAGAGTTTAATACTGGAGTATGCACTATGATTTTAAAAGGATCTGCGTGACCTCGCAAGACCAAATATAGTAGTCTCTGTCTCGATAATAAAGGATCCCAGACCTTGTGTGTGTGGAACGAAAGACGTCCGGGAACGAGCACTGAGAGAGTTAGTTCACAATACTGTGGACCCTAAAATCTTACTTTCTTGATTGCTCAGATTTAGACACCGCTTAGTGTTAGTAGGATGGACAACAGAGCCCTTTGCACAAATCGGAGAGGAACAAGACACGATCTTGGTCGTCCCGATATTGCCCCTTCACTGGAGAACTACCGAGGAATAAACAACTTCACAAGTAGTAACCACATATTTACTGAGTGATAATAATGGACTCTAGAAAATTGATGCGTGAGAGCGCAATATCGGAGCGTTTCAGAGATATAAATTCTGTTCCTTATAGATCTTTTCATGATTTGATTGACTCATCATTATATTTAGCGAGTGGCCAGAGACAAAGGGCTTGTTGACGTTTGTTTACCAGCTTCCTAGACACACGAGCCGATTCGCGCACCTCGAGGCCATAAATCAACATTCGCGTGTACCACCATCCTCGCGTCGCGTACGGCCCAAAGCGCGTCAATATTCTCTATTCAACTACGTTACTACCTTCACTCGTTCTCTAAAATTCTATATACACACTAAACTACATAAAAAAGCCAATCAAAATGCAAACACGAAGGTCGTCGCAGCTATCTTCCCTTGTCCTTCCCCATCCTCCATTGCCCAAAAGAACATCTTCCATTCGTTCCTCGACTGAGTCTTTATCAAGTCCACGTACTCCCCGATCTAGCTCCGGGCTGGACGTTCATCTCCTAGTCTTTTCAAGTTGGATTCATATGCGCCTAGGCGTAGTACGGATAGTTGGAATAGTTCAGTCTGTGATGGTGGAGATGATGATATGGAATGGGAATGGTCAGTCGAACAACTTGGACTGCTAAGTAAAGTAAGGGCTCTTCTCAATAAGCGAGAAGAGATTTAGAAACCATGCTGGATTTACGAAGTTACTCATATACATGCCTAGACACTGGATGCGTTACCCTCACATCTTCTTAGTCCTTTCAATGGGACGGTACCTCCAGCCAATGTTCTTGATAAAATTTCGCGCAGTATCATTCATGCAAAGGACCCTTTGGAATGGCCTCATTCCATCCGTTCAACTCGCATCAAGCTTCTCAAACTTTCTCGAGCTCGAGCCCAGGAATTTGGAGTTCAGGAAGGGCACTTATCATCCGATCTGACGGCCGACGTCCTCCAGCCAACAACCAATGTTCAAAAGAAGCCTCTTTATAGACAATCAAGCATGGACTTCATTAAAGGGAACTCATTGAAGAATGAGAAGACAATTGACCGGTGTGTATTTGATATTTCACGTCTTCACAGAAGTCACACCATGCTAACCTCTATATATTCAAGGCTTTCGTCACGACTCCAAAAGGTTGATAGGATTATCCCAGATCCGACTCGTGCATACACTCGTAGCTCATCACGTACACCGTCACCCCCGCCTTTAAGGCGCCAAGTACTAAATCAGAATGGAACTCCTCGCACGCCCAGGACCCCTAAATCTGAAGCTGTTTGGGTTCGGGGCCCTCCTTCTTCTATCTCAACTGGAAAAGGCACACGCCTTCGTCGTACTACGAGTACTATGTCGGGTCTTCCGACTATCCCTTCAGGTGTAGCAAGCCAACATAACGTGATCGAGACTCCTAACAATGGGTGTCGAGCTCCCAAGATAAAACGTTCAGAGTCTTTCAGTTCACCGAACATGAATGGACTGGGCCACTCGCTCAAGCGCGCACCTTCTTATGGAAGCGTTTCTGTTCGTTCTATTGATTCCCGCATGAGCATTGACGACCAAAAGGAGAATATGTTATCCCCCAGTCACAAATTGACATTTACCCATCTAGTGATGATGAAGAAAAGACGCACTCCCAGAACCTCAAGAAACAGAAGGTATCTCTTTGTGAAGAGAATAAGAAACCTGTGAAAGCCGCCTCCTCTGCGACACTGAAATTAAAAGGAGCAAAAACTACCTCGAAAGGTGTAAGTCGGGCCAGAAAAGTTCAACCCAAGAAACTGGTTCCCTCGGAACTCGGGGCTGCACTTCCTCACCCCCAGCCAGAACCTGCTCTCCTCTCCTCTCGTCTTGAACTACTTCCTTCCAGTCCTGATTATGCATTTTTACTGGATGACGACAATAATTCGAGGTTCTCCTCTCCTGTCGCACCGGTCACGCCCGCCAAACGACTTCGTCGGGTGAAGACAGCAAACTTCCCACCAGGTGTCCGCAGGCGCATCTCCTTTGGACATCTCTCTACCCCTATTGAAGATGATCGTGAGGGAGAGCAATCCGGCTCTATCCTTGGTAGTGCTTTCCAAATGCAGTGATGATTATCCTTTGCAGATGCTAATGATATAACTCACTACTCGGATACCAAAATTTCGACTTTCCCTCTCACTACTGACTTGAATTCGCTCATTATCGTTCTCAGGATCTATGTGGATATTTTTTGAATTCTACTGCAACAGACTGCAGTCAAACACTCCTTCTAGTTTTTCTTTTTTTCACTTACCTATCTACAATACGACAAAGCGCACGTCATTATACGCGTAGTGATCGAAGCTTTCGTCGTTTGCTTTTTGCTGGAGATTTCGACTACTTTCGTCTCACATCGTGGATCCAGCTTGTGTCATACGCGCCCCACTCGGCACCAAATTTCCACTCATCTGTACTATCTGAATCACATATCTCAACTATATTCAAGCATACGTCCTGCAATGCATACATATCTGCCTCTTTAAGTAAATCATCTCTTCCACTATATCATAGTGTCTTCCGCTCCCTTCTGAATTTGTGTCGTCATTCCTTCCCGTATTTCTATGTTGTTTTCGTGATAAGCTGCTCTTAGTTCGAGGCGAGCTTTCTGTGTACTCTACTTTCTGTCTCCCAATCTCTCATAACTTTCTTTTACTCCAAACCTTCGTACTTATATATGTAACAATACCACTATAGCAATCGATTTACCTTCGGGCATTGTAGTTTATAAGCTAATTTTCTATATTCCCACAATTCGAAAAAAATCGAAGCAAATACCGTATCTTGATAACTAAATTTTCCAGGCCTGTGACATCCTGTGTACACTTTGCGCCAATGCATTGAGTTTTTATTGGTCAACATTGACCATAGACTTCCGTGGCTTCATTATATATTTGGTGCATATCTGATTTCCCAATGAAGATTATAAGGAAAAACGCATTGTGAATTTATATGAGGTTGACTCCTAAAGTCTTCGTTGTCGTCAACTAGGCCAAGTATGAGAGCAACGAGTCGAATAAAGCACATGCACTATATGGCTCACGACAACTGCCGTTTCTACTATTAGTATCTCCATGGGATTTCCCTCACTCCTTTGATACAGCACAGCATTAATTCGATGGCTCAGCAGTCTCCCTCCGCGCGGTAATTTGTGCTCGTTTCTCAGCTATGAGTTCTGCCGCACGCAGGTCCCATTGGTGTACCCAGTATCCCGCGTAGCCAAAAACACCCATGGCTATGACATGTCCACCAAGGTCTATAACCAGCATTCGATACAGTAATTTTCAAATATGTTAGGTAGTCACAATGAAAGTATATCAGTGTCAGTGAGTAAATCGTAAAGTCAACAAATTGATAATGTTTCACATATAGGAGAGCACATACTTTCTAATGGGTTACGCTTCTGTATTCCAAGCTGACCTAGCCGGGCTGCAAGTCCAAAGGCAGAAAATCCAAGGACGTTTGAGAGAAGGCCCATCGCTTTATGTTTATGAGTTTACTCAGTAGTGATTTCTGTGTGCACATGTAGAAAGTAGCGTGACATGCGGATTAGTCAAGCAGACGTGACTTGTAACAATGTAACTACATTTGTGTGGAAGTCCATAATTGTAGACCCCTTTAACTAAGTACTGTCTGAGCTGTATCGTTCTCATCTAATATCTCGGTTGACGACGGAAAGTATAAGATGACTACTATCGAAGGACTCTCAGCAGACCAGATGGAAAGGTTTCTTGAAGGCAAGAGATACAAAGAAGAAGGGATAAGGAGTTCACCAAGGGAACAGATGTAAAGGAAGGTGCGTATAGGATTCGTCACTGATTGAATAATAATAATAACACATCATATATAACTTACCAAACTAGCACTCAGAAACTACCACAAGGTATACTGTACATCCTTCGTCCTCATATGTCCGGTTTGTTATTTACCTTAATATACTGAATAGGCATTACTACATTGGAAAGGGCTTACTAGGTATGTTTGAGGCGGCTTTCTATCCAATATGTGCTTCAACTCCCAAAAATCGATAGAGATAATCCTACAGCCCCAGCTCAACAAAAACAAACGAGAAATGAGGTACGCCACAGAGATATATATTTCCTATTGATGAGTTGTGAGTGTCCTGACTGCATGCATCTATTTATATACGCATATAGCTGGATGAGTACATAGAGAAACTATACAACAATATGGCTGCATGCCATATCAAACAAGGAAACTGGCAGCGAGCCCTGGACACTGCAGAAAAGGTTGGGAATCCTTCTACTAACTAAGTTAATATTCTATTTATCTTCTCATCTAGGCGATCGCCTTGAATGGCGAAAACTACAAAGCGCTGTTCAGAAAAGCTAAGGCCTTGGGAAGTCTTGGGTACTTTGAGAAATCCGAAGTAATCCTGATCGATCTACTGACTAAGAATCCTGCTGGTTTGTCTATATTCTGTCTAAGGATGTCTGGAATACCTTCTTATATATTTATTGCCATTTAACTCAGAGGCACCCAAAATCAAGAGTGAACTAGAGGCTCAGCGGAAGGTGGAAAAAGAGAGGGAACGGAAAGCTAACATGAAGCTAAGGGGTATATAGTACATTATCATCTTAGTTTTATCACTCAATTGACCTTTAATATTTCAGGCTTCCTAAACTCCACCAAGGAGATCTTTGATGAAACAACAGCTCCTAAACAGGAGCCACCTTCGGACGAAACTAGCTCTTCTGCGAAGATTGAGGAAATATCCAGTTAAGAAAGTGAACTATAATGACCTAAATAATACATCTTGCCTGGTATTTGAAGTAGGAGAAGTAGGAAAAGGTTGACATTATATTTGTAGCATCTACCTAACTTTGGATTGTATTATAGACTAGCCTTGTTATTTGCATAAGATTATTTATTTGAAATGATAATGAACTTCAAGTACGCCCTGCAATATCCCGTCTAGTAAGTTTGAGTATCCAGTATAGACAGAATAAGTCGTATAAATTCAATATAGACACGGATGTCACGGTTGTGACTGACGCGGCACAACTCGTGTAGAAAAGGTAAAATCCGAGTCACAGACATTTCAGAGCTAACTAACTAAAACAATTCTAGGCCCCGGAATTCCACAATATTAATCTGAATTGTAATGTCCATTCCAAGGAAAACACCTTCTCTAATTCTACTGGAAGCTTATCATGGAGATGTATACTCTCTACTTGAGTATCTTGCAATGAACATTGATCCATGTACGCTCCCAAAAGCTACACCTGAAACGCATGATATCGAAACTAGCGCCCACACGCAGGATCTTTGCATCAAACACTATCTCTTGAAAGATACAGACCCAATCGCCTACCGGGACCTTCTCATGTCGGCTGTGCTCGCAGTGACCGAAAATGATCCAAAGCAGAAAAAGATGCAAATAATAAAACCTTCCATATCCACAAGTGAGGTAAATACTGTGAATGTGGTTTCTGCTTTACGATCACTCGGGCTCAATCAGAATACTACCTTTGTACCCTAATTGATAGCTGATCGATCATGCTCACTCTCGGCTTTTTTCTCGTGCTCGGAAGCCAGCCAGCGTGTTGGCGGCAGGATACCGTCCCGTGTGTACCTTTATGTTCACCTGGCATTATGAGAATTTGAAAATACTAATTTACTCGCACTGTTTTTCTCTCTCTCTAATAGTCAGACTTTAGATCGGAAGCTGGAAGAGGAGGGGCTAGCGGAGCTAGACAGGGTATTACTAATTTCTTTGTCAATACTTTAGTGACTGCCCTACAAGATCCAGAATGGAGTTTGCTTTTCAGTCGGTCAGACCCACATGGTTTTGATTAAGATCCCTTGATCATCATTAAACCTTCTCTATATAGGACGGGCGATGAAATTGTCTTACACCTCTTAACCAAAACCTCTATCTACGTATCGCTACCAAACGACTGCTACTGTCAATTAACAGGTCCCCCCCTCATCAATTTACCCATTCCTCAAAAGAGGTTGTTTGCCAAGTCTACTAGTATGCCCAAGCGTGGACAACTAGTGCACATTGGCTCACCGGAGAGGGATGGGATGCCCCACAAACGTCGTCGGAAACTGAAAGAAGGTAGCGAAAAATGTGCTGGGTCTATCTTGGGAACCCCAAACTCGGGGAAGAAAAGATTGGAACGGTGAGACCCCACAAATCGTGGAGATCCCATAGTAAAATGAGTCGTACTATATTCTGAGTGATAATCACCATAGACCACCGTCTACGATACTGATATCTCGGCCCTTTCTGTTCTATGCAAGGCCTACGCTAGTGGGGCGAGGCTCTACAGTCTTGCTCGGTTTCTCACGAGAACGTTAGTTGCGGCGACCAGTGACTTCTAAAAAACTTACTCATCAGTGCATTAATTTAGATGTTTTAAATCGTATGATGACGGATAGCTGGCGATCCAAAAAAGGTTTGGGGAATAGTAAGGTCTGGGAAGACCTTAGATTGGAAGATCGAGATGGCGCTTTCGAGGCACGTCACCTTTTAAAGTATATTTTCCCTCTTCAGTATCAACTAGAGAGTGTTTTCCATATTCCTGAAAATCGGTCTAATGGGGAACTTCTATTCCGCTGGCGTTTCAATGATAGGGAGAATGAAATTGACGTGAGTTATAACATGAAGCTACCTAGAACTAGTACCCTGCCTTACGTCCATTCAGAGCCTCGGAAATTGTAAGACTCCGAAAAGATTGAAAAATGTCCTACCTTTGCTTGCCCAGCTCTATCAACGACATACAAAGTGTAAATATAAAGCATTATTGGATGATCTTTGTCCTACGAAGGTAACACCGTGTACGTCTAGAAATTACGGCTCTGACTCCCCAGACTAGCTCAAACCCAACCTCCATGAAAACTCAGCTGACAGTGTTACTATATTGGAGCTTATCTCAGAGGAGGACTCAGAAACGTATTTACAATCACAAATACTCTGTGCATCTGGAGACACCTCTCCAACTTCTTTCCCAAGGAACAACAATACTACAGACAGTAATCGAATGATAGATGCTAGGGCTAAGGACCAGGTAAAACCCAAGTTCGCAGAGTTCACTTGTAGCTTCACGGAGGTCTACTTGTTCGTGTGTGCAGTGACAAGAGCTGTGATTCCTTTTGAGCTATGGGGGAGCCACAAGAATAAAAGAACCATTCTACATTGTGAGCTCGTAATGAATATCATACAACCGATCAACAAATTTTTAACAAAAAGACAATAGATGTCAAGCAACTGATTACCGGAGGAAGGTATGAGACTTTATCACTTCACAAGGTGTTGCAGGAAATCAGGGTGAACGATTGTGACTGGCTTTTGCCGGTCCCTCGAGGGAAACGTAGAAGTGTTGTCCAGTTCAGCATCGTCGAACCAGAGATGCTCAAACGGCGGCAGCTGATGGAAGAGTTTTTGTTTTGGTATTTTGACCAATTTTTAGTTCCACTACTGCGAGTAAGCGTGTATTAAAAATGTGCCATTTCCTCCTCTATCCAGTACTCATGTCTTTACACAGAATACATTCTATATAACTGAGTCTAGTGCCTTCCGAAACCGAGTCCTATACTTTAGGCAGGACGATTGGGATTTGTTGTGTCAACCTCTACTTAGTCGATTGGCAGATGCAACATTTGAACGCATCCCTCAGGTATTTGAAGTCATTTCCCCCTATAGCTACTCTAATATTTTCCCTTACTCAGAAGGAAGCCGAGGACCTATTGAAGCAGCATAAACTAGGTCACTCTATCGTACGGCTTTTGCCAAAGGAAACTGGCGTAAGACCTATTGTTAACCTCCGCCGGAAAAGAAAGGTGTTGACTATATGCGTTATGGATATCTAAGTTATTTCTGACTACTCTACTCTCTTCATATGTAGACGGACGACGATCAAAACCCTGGCCATTCAATTAACCAAATATTATCTGCTGCGTTTCAGATTCTCACCTATGAGAAGGTATGAGATTCTGATATCAATCAGTCATAATTTTGTTTTCTTATGAATGTATAAAGACTAAGCAAATAGAAAACCTGGGTTCCTCAGTATTCGGTCCAAATGAGATCTACCCTCGTCTAAAAGACTTTAAACAGAGAATTATAAGTTCGTCTGAGAAAATGTGCGTCAAATAATATATATAACAATACCCCCCTTTAGAATAATGCATGATTTTCCTCGCTTATAGGCCAAAATTGTATTTTGTGAAGGTCGACGTCCAGGCTTGTTTTGACACAATTGAACAAGATAAACTGTTGTCTATCTTAAAGGATCTCATCTCTGAGGTTGTTTTGGTTATTCCTATGATCTATACTATACACTAATTCTTGCACGATAGGAAGTTTACATGTTACATAAACATGGAAGGTTGTGTCCTACGAAAGAACAGCCAATGAAGAAATTTTATCGGCAGGCAATTCCAGAGTGTTAGTATCTATTCCAAGGATGCCATAATCCAACTACTGAGATTCCAGCAGATGATCACCCCCTTTTTTTGACGTATTCAAAGCAACTGGCAACGCTCCTGAAGTATACAATATTTACGGATCAGGTCGTCTATCCCTACACTTTCCGCGAAGACATCGAACAACTATTGGAGGATCATATAACGTCAAACATCGTCAAGGTAATTATCGATATGCTCCTGGCGATTATATCACTCACAAAGCATGTAGATTGGCGAAGAATACTATCGGCAACGAGTTGGAATTCCCCAAGGATCTGTTCTTTCTACGCTTTTGTGTTCATTCTTTTACGGAAATCTTGAAAAAGAGGAACTGAAGTTTACTACGGACCATGAAAGGCAGAACATCTTACTTCGTCTGATAGATGACTACTTGTTCATCACCACGGATAGGGAAGAAGCTTGTCAATTTTTGGAGATTATGAACCGAGGTAGGGATGATTCCTCTCTTCTCACATGTTCAAAAGACGGAACATAACTAAGATACTTTCCTCCTCTAGGCCATCCACAATATGGATGTTTTATCGCAAAAGACAAAACGTTGACGAATTTCGATCATCGTGTAGGCGATATCTCGCAGCTTAGTCTAAGTACGGTTCTTCACCCGGAGAGCAAGTGTAAGCCAATTAATGTTACAAATTCCACAACCAACCCATTGAATATCTCTAGTGTTTCCATGGTGCGGATATTTAATTAATACACAAGATCTTTCAGTCATGGGGATTATTCCCGTCTCCAGAACAAAGGTATGTGAAAGAAGAAGTATATTGTAGCCATTAGTACGCTAACTAAACTTCCAGATTTATCCGACTCTCTGACTGTGGAGAGGTGCACTAAACCGAATACCCGCTTCGTACAAAAGCTGATGCAGTAAGGACCCACTTTCGCCAATTTATTCTACTCACTGGGCTATGATAATAACTCTGTTGGCACAACAGATCCGTCAAGGCGAAATCACATATCATTTTCACTGATACCGGATATAATTCCCCCGAAACGGTGCGCGCCAACGTATACCAAGCATTCATTCTTGCAGCGATGAAGATGCATGTATACATACGATCCCTGAGACAATCAGAACGTGGGAATAGGAGTGGGCTAGAATTTTTATCTTCCGCTTCTGAAAACGCATCAGAAAGGCCACAGAAGGGTCTAAGACAGATAAAAGAGGAAAGAACAAAGGGCCATGTCTTGTTAAGTGAGTTGAGTGTGCCCCAGAACTCCCATCCCTTCCCCAAAAATACCTCCATCCCCCCTAATTCTCTTCTGCTCAAGTAGAATCAAACGAATAAGAAGATTCATCATATACTGTAACTGACACTAAATTAATAGATGCCATTCGCCGATCTATAAACTCTACATACTCGTCTATTCAAAACAAGGTCCAGGAGAAATTAGCGCAAGAAGCCGGGGGCTCGTGTGATTTAACTAAAGATGAAATTACCTGGTATGTGACCCCGCTCGACTTTATTTTCCCTTGCAAACGTGCGAACTTACCGATGTGCAACATGATTACATTGTTGTTGTTTTCTTCTGTATGCCGTTTCGCGGTTCCGTAAATTTCTACGGACCAGGCTAGGTATTCATGCATTCTATAATATTCTGAAACGAAAGCGTACCACGTATCACCGCATGGGAGTTCTGGGTGGTTTATTAGTTGATCTGTCGAAAAAGCGTTACCAGGTTATTGATAGGAGGTATAAGAAAATGGTTAAAGAATGCTTGGAAAACATGATTAAGGGATCAAATTTTGAGAACTGGACGATGGATTTCTTTTGATTTTGACTGAACTATTGGGGAGAAGGGTGTCTTTGGTATTACTCCTGTATAATTGTTCGTTACAGTGAAACATAGATACCTCCGTTACTTTGTTGTGATCGGCTGAGTACGCATATGTATATGGCGGTTAGTATTATAGCTTCTTATAAAAGATGTTGTGCAAGTATACGGTTTTCACCAGCAGGCATTAACTCAGTTTTTCGGGTTGAGTGTCTATTGATGCACAGAGCCCGATTAACCGAGATCCATGCTCATTAAACGGATCTAGGCAATACAATATGGGAGATTTCCTCAGCCGAACGAGAACCTTCTTATATTGAAAGAAGCGACGAAAACCTTCCAACCCTTGCTGTGGTATGAGGGACCCTGATGACTCTGAAAAGTGAGGGAATGGATCTCGTTGAACTCGGACTCTGATCTTGTTTCGTAATCCTTACTAGGTTAGCTCAATGCTAGAGTTTAGTTATGATATAAAATACGTCACCATCTCTTATCTGCTGTGCCTAATAATAATTTTTACGAACCTTCTCATTAGGAAGTTTTTAATCGTAACAGTATTTGTATGGCAGGTTGCTTCCATTGTGATTTCGTTTAAAGGTCGTAAAAATAGGATTCTTCTCTTGATGTGCATTGTGACCGGCAAGTGTGTGAGAAATGAGGAAAGCAACTCGATTGAAAAATCAAGTTCTATTCTGTATAAGAAAGAAGATATTCTGATTTACAGTTTAGGACGAGAACTGTATCCCCAAGGTATTTTTTGATATCTATCATTGGTTGATGCATTGGACCCTTATACGAGATAGATCCAGGCCCGTCGGAATCTCTCACGGAGACGCACAGATTTATGAATTGTAGCGTCTAGTGAGTGTGCATTTCATGGTAGTTTTCAATAAAATTAGAGACTGATCACCAGATGTCATGCCACATTTTAATAATTTTGAAATCCTCTTCGTATTGAGTTTATAGATTCCAGATATTAGTATCCAAAAGCCCCAAGTGTTCCCTGTTTCAAATAAACGACATAATAAGGGTGGTATCTAACGTGAATATTTTATGAAGACAAGTCACATTATCCCAGAGAATTTATTTTGTTTCATACCAATCATCGAATAAATCATCCAGCTTTTCTGCTAAAGACATGATGAAATCAAGGGCTGTATGGGTCTGAGAGATTACTCTTGGGGCTTCATGTCCTATTGTTCAACGTAGACGGACAAAAGATGAACCTATCCGGAGAGTTGAAGCAAGCCAGGAACATGAAAAGTAGACTCAGATTAAATTTTTTCGTAAAAAAAAACTCAAGTCAGATCATCGACTTGGTAATCACCTTATTTCCTAGATGATAAATGCAGTGAGACGTCTTCAAAGGAAACAACACCCATAATTATCCATAATATTGAGATTACCATATTAGGGATTATTCACGTGATGTCACGATGCTGTTTCGTCAATAATCAGGGGATTTTTATCTAATCGTTAGTTGGGGTGAAGTGATTACTAAGATTAGTCCACATCATCATCAATCTTAAGATCAAAGTAGTATTACGTAATATATGTAACATCCGGAGCACTTTGACCCGGAAGTGGGCCGAAAATTACCAAATTGGTTCACAGAGTCGCAGAGGTCTAGAATTACGGTATGGACGCGAAACCCCAAAGAAGTAACCTATTTGGTCATTATTTTGAGTATATCCGCGATACCTTTTAAAACTCTGCAACTCAAAAAATCACTCCAAAGGTGTTAGTAGATAACGGGAAATTGTTTCTATGTTACTTGGCAGGCGACAACTCATATCCAAAGACTTTACACAGCCCGGCGTTGTGGATCCCTTGGACTTGGCTTATGGAGAATCGCGTTATCAGGCTTAAGCAAAGGGCGAAGTCGCGCGATCCCTGAGAACAATCTAGGTAAGAATCGGCATTTAAGCACCCGGTCAAGAGGAACAGCACCGCTGCTTCTGCTGCATAAATACTACTATCACAAGGACAACCAACGTCATCTTCGTCATCCTACCACCTCCCTTGCTCTCTTGTCAACACAACACCATTACTTCAATTCACCACAATCCTGCGTATACTCCACGACAGCAAGAAACATGACCGCCGGTGTAGACTTTTACTCTCTAAGCGCGCCCTTACCTGGAGATAAGGTTTACAACTTTGACCAGCTTAAGGGCAAGGTTGTCTTGATTGTTAACGTTGCATCAAAATGGTTTGTCTTGAATGTCTACCTAGTTAAAGAGGATAACATCGTGTTTAATAATACCGTATTTACTTTGCTAGTGGGTTTACACCTCAATACAAGGGACTCGAGGCATTATACAAGAAATATAAAGACCGCGGATTCGTCATCCTTGGATTCCCTTGCAACCAGGTGAGAAACTCAACATAACATCCGCATGGAACGTACCGCATTGATAACCCATCTGCTGACAATCCGACGATCGATGTATGGGTAGTTCGGTGGACAGGAGCCGGGTACAGACGATGAAATTCAACAGTTCTGTGAACTTAATCACGGCGTGACGTTCCCATTAATGCAGAAATCAGACGTAAACGGAGACAACACAAATCCCGTCTACAAGTGGCTCAAGGATGAGAAAGCCGGTCTCCTTGGTCTTACTCGCATCAAGGCAAGTACCTCGAAAAGAATGAGACAATTGTCTATGCTTTAAAGTACTGATTTAAAATGAATTCTAGTGGAATTTCGAGAAATTCTTAATTGATAAGAATGGAAAAGTGGTACACCGTTGGGCGTCGACCAAGTCCCCTGAGTCGATTGAACCAGAAATTGAGAAGCTACTAGCAGAGGGGGAGGATAAGGCAAGCGGTGACAACCCACCCGAGCCTCAAGCATAATGTTTATGCCAATTAAATACCATAAACGGAAATCCACCTTGAATCAGCTGTTTACTACTTGTAATTATGTGTGTAGGTCTTAATGTAATAGCATCCAATGACATCATATACTATGTTTCGGATGATCGACCTCAACGTCGCGGGATGGTCATTCTCCACCCAGCCCTCAGAAAATGGGCCCATGATCCAACATAAAAGGGGGGTTGGTCTTGAGAGGTCAGCCCCACATTCAATTCCTCTGACTTCATACCGTACATCCTGTTAGGCGACATATAATTCTTTTGACTCGTTGACAACCATGTCCGCTTTTGCTAATCGAGGTGCAATTCCCGCTTCCACTCCAGGTTCGGAGAAAGCGAGTGTCTACTATGACGCAGACTCTGGAAACATTCATTCTTTGGCTCATGCCAATGATAACTCTACTCAGAATTACACTAGACCCTCTGATGGAGGTCTAGGCGCGGATGTCAACCGCAACCCTTCAGTTGCAGCAGGTGCCATGAATCAACGTGAAGGAATTCTCAATAACAAGCAAGACATGCAAGACAACGGATTTCAGGACAAGCGAAACATAGACGGTCAGACAGGTATACGAGACAGTGGATATGCCTCTGGACATTCTGCGAACGATAAAAATGCTGTTGCGTTTGAACAACCTGGACATGCATACCACGATAAATGCATTTCTGCAGTACCCAGAGATGCTCAAGGAGCTACGGAGTTCCAAGGAGACAGAGATTACCAAGGCGCTGGACAAACTCATGGGTTTATAGGAACTAGAGATTTTAATCAGGGGCCAACGATGTTCAAGGAAATAGAGGTTTTCAGGAACCCTCTAATGGACAGTACTCTCAGACTCTTCCCAGAGGCCATTTCTCTTTCCAGAAGTGAGAAAGAACGCTCAGCAGCTGGAGCTTTTGCTGGGGAGCAGCAGTTACTGGACCCATCGCGAAACCAGAAGATGACATAGTTCAGCAACAGCGCAGCGCTACGGCAGAGAGCCATCTCGATGATCAAACATTGAGAAAGATAACAAAAGATGAAGGTTAGTTAAAGTTAAATTATTTTGAAGCTAACCCGTTTTGGAGGGTGTGGCGTTCTCTACTATCAGATAGATACTGATGATGATGATCTCTCCAGCAAAAGATTCAAAACAGTTGGCGAAAATTATAAAGGCGGAAGGTGAAGCCCAGAAGCAGAGCTTAAGTGTATCTTATAAACAGTTGGCGAAAATTCAAAAGATCCAGAAGCAGGCTAGTGCAGATGAATCCAAAGCACTCAAGGAACATGGAAAGGCTACGCAATACACTCACAAGATGCATTCTCGTTATCTCGATGCAAAGGCCGCTTGGGAAAAGGCAGAAGCTAACGAGAAGGCAAAAGCAGACCAGCTTAAATCTTGCCGAGAGCATGCCCAGAAAACAACAGAGAACCTTGCGGCTAAATCAAAAGAATGTGAGGAGCTGAGAAGAATTCACGCCGTCGACGCGAGAGAACGTGAAGCTAAACTTGCAGAACTTGCAGAAGTTGGAAAGGCAGGAAAGAGAAACTAGTTTCGCTGGTTCCATGAAGTATCTATCTCCCTTTCCTTCACATCTGTACCATCCAATTCTCCTTCCAACATTCGTGATTTGGTTCCCTTCTTTGATATTGTTATGAGGTCTTTATTCTTCTTTAACTTGTAAATCTTCTAGTTAACGATTTTATATGTATATATGTCCCAATGTGCTCTTGTCTTTTCGTCTTCTCATAAATATACGTTATTTGCGGTACTCAAAGTTTCTCCTCATCTACAGTTTTGTGTTGTAGCGTGCAAACTCTTGTGTCAACGAAATCTTCGATATTGTAGCTATTCTCTGGCTGGGTATCACCCCCGCTTTGATAAGAGTCCTGTTTGGAAGGTAATTGCTTTAGGAAACCCAAGACATAGTCTAAAATCAGAGGAGACCTGAATCCACTTACAAACTAGTATCCATGATAACGCTTTCCGGGATAACAGAACAATCTTCCGGATAGTTTACAGTAGCTAACCATTCACGGATATCTTTCTCGTCATAACCAAATCTTTCTTTGATAAACTCGATGTTTGATTTCTCGCGTGCCTCGGGAGAATTGAACTTATTAACGTATTTCGTTAAGCTGGACAAAAAGGCACGAAGTGCTTCAGGGGGCGCTCTAGAAGGATTCGGATGGGCCGCAATAAGCCAGGATGGCCAGGGAGTTGGGACACTACCAATCTAGAGGTGAGTATGTTAAAGGAAGTTATGCCGTGAGCCTGAAACGAATAAGGACGAAGGCTTTTTGTGATTTGGGTCACTTACAAAGCGTACTTGGCCTTCATCCCTATATGGTTTTGTTGTAAACCATTCCCACATGAATGCACTTGTACTCCCATCATTGACTGATTTTATTAATCCATGTATATCGTTATTCACTATGGATATATATTAAGGTCATGTTATTCATGCGTTTATTGATACAAACCGAATACCTTTGAAGTTAAGAGACTCTGGGTCCCAGTTTTGCTGAAGAGCCATTACCAGTGCCATGGTTTGGCTCCCACTTAATGGATTTTTGTTTGTTTGTAAACCATTAGGTTGAAACTCTAATGGGAGTATATGTAGTACCCTCACCTTCCGGGACGTGAAATCCCTATAGTTGTACCTTTGAGGTCCGCAATTGAATTATACTTGGAATCTTTTCCAGCAATTACAGCCCTAATCCAAGACGCAAAATGTACCCAAAATAGTATACTTGATATCAAGATTCCGTAGCTAGTTTCTTACCAGTTTAATGGTGTAGTTACATAGCTTCCGATCAGCTTGTATGCAGAAGACCCTTAGCAATGCCTGCAATGAGTGGGTCCGTGAGAGCACTGTACAAGCCTAAAGTAAGTACTCTGTATAAAGAATATAAGAAATAAGATAGAGGCTTGCATACATAGCAACATCTATCTCATCGTCCGTAAGACGTCCGATAAGCTGACCAGTGCCACCTTTCACAGGCGGGTATGAATTGTTAAACGAGCTTGAGTATGCTTTCTTTCCGGGTAGACTTATTCCTGTTGGCTTACTCGGACATTCTACAAGCTTGAAGGTTTTTTCGGCATCGTTATCGGCGAACTGAAGTAAAGGGGACGAGAAATGCTCCCTAACTAGAAAGAAGGTTAAATTAGGTGAAAATATGAAGTCAGCAACACTTTTACGCAATATTATTGAATATACATTCAGTTACAATGATTACATACCATATCCAATCCTAAGCACCATGATTAACAGGGAGAAGTACTGATATACGATTTACTTTGATGAGATAGATACTAGGTTGATAGTGGCGGGCTTCAAGGATAGGATGTGAGACTCAAAAGGCGTGAGAAAAATGAAACCAATGCATTTTCTATGATTTTTTTTACTGTATCTATCGACAACTTAAGGATGAGGACGGATAAAGTCCCGTCATTTGAGTCATTTTATAGCATTACACAATGTAATTATTGAGCATAGTTTCGTGATAAGAAAGAGATTCAAGTTAGATGAGTCAGCAATTGATTAGTAATTATATGTGACGAGACGCGTCTTCCATAATAATCTATTGATCACTCAAAGGTTAATAACCCATGTTTGTAAGTAATTAGCAAAAGTATCCATATGTCCGCACCTAGTTCAACATCCTCAACACCTTTCAATACACCCTCTAGGTCGCATACGACCACAAGGCCTCCCAGATCTCCCGTCCCTTCTGCAATCCCTTTATCTCCGACACCATCCAATGCAAACACAGTACTTAGTCCGTTATCCAAATCAGCGACACAGCAACATTCAATAACTCTTAACACTAAATCCATACCTACCAATTTTGCACAAGGATCACAAATCTCTGTACCTGGGAATGCGAATGGTAGTGGTGGAGTAGGAGGCTGGAACGATTTACCTCAGAACTTGGCTTCTACACCAAATTCGTTACCCAGGACACCTTCAGGACGTGGTCGGGCAAGGGATCTTCTTAGAAAGCATTATGGTCTGGGTGTTGGTATCCCGCCCCCCTCTGGAAAACCACTTGATCCCATGAATATCGGTGTGTACCATGTATCACGTAGATACGTTCGATTTCCTTTCACTCATGATAGTTATACATCGTAGATTCCCCTGCTTTTGATGCGAAGTCTTACTACGAGCAGCTGATAACAACATCTTCATTATCGACTTTGCTCAAGCGGGAGAATGAACTCCTATCTGGTATGTATATCTTGAGGAGTAAAAACAAAGTCATTATAAGCAACTCTTTTCCCATAGAAATCAGACAATTGGATAGTGAACGGCAGTCGCTAGTATACAACCACCATCATGAACTTATAGCAGCAAGCGATACCATATCTGCAGTAAGTAACTGCTTCTTAAATCTAAGTACACCTCATGACATTTCTTGGTAGATGAAAACTCGAGCCGAAAGCATAGACGCCGATCTCGACAAACTTCGTGTAGCCTTTTCAGAGATATCACGACTAAACGAAGAGTTGAATACTGCAAGTGAACAGAGATAAAACGCATATCCCTTTTTTGGTATTCCAGTTTATTATACAATATTATAGAACTATTAGGGGTATAAAAAATGAGCTAGTACAAACGAAGCATAGAAAAATAGCAAAAACAACAACAAAATAATAGAAACAGATAGCAGCACAAGTCTAGATAAAGTACATAGATCAATCGTCATATCCAAGTTCGTGATCACGCTTTGCCCTTCTCAGAACGGCCCGTTCCTCGTCAGTCATACAAGACCATCCTTCAATGGTCTCCGAGAGTTCCTCTTCCCATCGTTCTTCCATCTCTAGCATCTTCTTGCTCTTCTTAGGTGGCGGGGGCCGAGGAGGTGGTGGTGGAGGTGTACGTCTGTTAGGATGAAGAGGAGCTATCCGACTAAGAGTAGTACGCGATGCTTTTGCAAGTGGGCTGTGAACTCGACTCGGGATCGGAGAAACAAACGGTGACTGCAATTTAGAACTAGCTCTACGTATCAACAGAGACATCGATTCTCGCCTGTTTGGCAAGGTATGCGATATCGAGTCCCTCGACTTGAGGTTAAGTTTTGACTTTGAAGGCGGAGGTGGAGAAGTTTCTGTTGTTCTCTCCAGATCTGGCGTATGTTTTAATACTAAAGTCTTTGATACTTGAATTGCTTGATTATCTGCGCCTTGATTTTCCTGAGGATGTTATATTTTTAGTGTATAGTGTATAATTGAGGACAGAATAGATTGATAGAAATAACCTTATTTGCCTCCCGAATATCCTTTGACTTTCCTTCTTCAACAACTGGAGTGGGTTTCGGTACACTACGAGGAGAATCTGAGTCGTCTTCGTCAGAAGACATAACAACTATCTTTCTCCTTGCTTCGTTAGCAGTTTTCTGTTGCAGCTTTCCTATTGTTGAAGCCTGGTTCCCACTATCAGGCAATGGTGAGATTTCAGTCTCTCTCTCCTTCTCTACCATTCTGTTCTCTTCAGTAGATGTTCTTGTGTCCACAAGCTCCCCCCTCGCCATACTTGACTTTTGATTGTTGATTTCCCCGGGTAAACTGGTGTGAGACAGTTCATCTTCATCTTCAGATATCCTCCGTCTTCCTTTACCCTTAGTCTTTGAAGGTTTAGCTTTTTTTGGTTTACTTACTCTATTTCGAGAAGTCGAAGCCACGGGAGGTACTGATACGTAAACTGAGGGTGAGTCAGACACAGGAGGCAGCACGGTCTCAGGGAGGGAGGGAGCATGTGTAGAATAGTCTAGTTTGTCAGGATGTGAAGTAGATTGATATAAGTTATTGAAAGGAGGTTGATTGGGCTGGGTATTCTGACCTGGAGTAGGCGATGTATGAGGTGTTTTTCTGGATGCAGGGACTAGAAGTAGCTCATCCTCTGAAATTCCAACCGTACCCTCAGTCCGTCCAGATTTTTTCCCCTTTTCGGCTTTTTCCAATTTCGCATCAGGCGAGTACGCATCATCTGCAGAGTACCTTGTAGTTGCAACAGTGCTACTCTCTTTCAGGTTCTTATCATCTCTGGACTTTTTCTTCTTTTTGTCCGGCTCTTTGTCCTTATTCTCCGCACAACATGACAGTGGTTTACTGCTGCCTCCAAGCAGTGACGACAAGCTGTCAGGGAATTCTTCCTCTTCATCCAAAATAAGTTTTCTCTTTGCCCTTCCCCTTGAAGGATGAGAAGAATGAGGTGTGCCAATGGATTTCTGCTTTTTCTGATCGAAGATAGGAGAAGGTGAATGGGTAGAAGGAGAATCTAAGGTTGTGAGGACGGCCGCATCAGCTAAGCGAGTATATCTATTGGCAACATCAGGCTCAATAGAACCGTATTTAATGGATGAAGTCCAGGGCTCAGTAGGCAAGTCTGAGAATTTAGAACCTGAATCAAGATGATCATCATTATCAGATGATAGCTCTATTATTATGCCCGATGTCCGTGGTGATTCATGAGTAGATATAGTGTTCTTGCTTCTTCTCAAGTTCGACTTCGCTTTTTTATTTGAGGGTGAAATTCCCTCACCCTTAGCACCCTTGGGCTGCCTTCGCCGTGTCTTCGCTTTCTCGGCTATTCCGGAAGAGAATGAGACTTGGTTCGATCCTTGTACTAAGTTATCATTTAAAGAGTTGAATGCTCCTGCCACAGCAGCGGCAGATGACACTCCTGATGTTGTTTTTTCTGACGCGATCACGGTAGGTGAAGTAAGTAGCTCAAGTCGATAGCTATTAGGTTTTTCGACAAAGACACCGGAGGCAGCACTATAGCTTTCTATTGTAGTATCTAGATGCTTTGTAGAGGTACCTTCTGTGAAGTTCGATATGGATGATAGATCGCCGACAGTCACTGTTTCGGGGTGAAGAGGAGTAAAGTCTGAAATGACTAGTGGTTCTGGCGAACCTATCGGAACAGGTACTACATGGCGGAGATTTAGTTAGGTATAGTAGACATGGAGGTTGCAAACGTACGTTCAAGTCTCTCGTCTTCGTCACTATCGTTAACTATCCAATCCATTATGGAGTTATAAAGACAGAGTTCAATGGAATTTATCACTAAAACAATGGAATCGCCATCACAATTCGCGGCCACGTGATACTTTGTCACAACGTGGTACATATGTAACACGCTTTGATTGTCACTCAAGCCATTACTAAAGGTTTGAAATTTTGAAGTAAAATATTTATCCAATCCATTACAAATTCTATCTATCAGCTATTAATTTTATAGTATGGGACTTATAGGTATGACAAACAGTACAATCCTCAAAAGAATGCCTGGGGATCAGTCAAAATGCCTACGTCTATAGACAATGTTACAGGGCTCCTTTGGAAGGGTAATCATAGTCTATATTGATCAAGTTGGTGAGTCTTAGGTTTCTTTGGAAAGAACGCAACACATACATGGTAATTATGCTCTGGGAACTTTCCATCTAGTCGCATCTCAATTTTACGCACAATCGTAGAAATGATCGTTCCTATTTGTAGATATGCGAACTAAGACCTTTTTCAGCGGCATCCACTATATGATTCATTTCAAGGCCTACCTGTTCACCAATGCATCGATGTCTTCCAGCACCGAAGGGTTGATACGGGGATTCTGTGCCTTTACTGACGGCTCCGAATCCATAATCGATCTTCTCTCCATTCTCATCCGCATAGGTTTTGTAAGCTTGTTGAGCAAAACCATCAGCATCAGACCAACGAGCAGGTTCCCATTTCAAAGGATCGCGCCACATTCGGGATCAACTTGGCTAACCGCAGGGGATGAAAGAACAAAGTATCCTTTGGGTACAACGAAAGCACCGTCTTTTGAGGGCGCAGAAAGGGAAGGAGGAACAACAATGTCATCGATGACCTTTCGAATGATACTGTGGATCGGTGGATGCATGCGGAGCGTCTCACGAATGACGGAGTCAAGAACTGGAAGGTCCTTCAATTCTTCATATGACATAGTCCTGAATTTTCCTTCACCAATTCCAAAATGCTTAACCTGTTCTTCGTATAGAGCCTCACTTCAAATTCCGTCAGAACTAGATAAGTTCAGAAGTAGTATTGTTTTACTTACGCGACATCAGGGTTATCAGCAAGGTGAAGCAGTGTCCAAGTACCAGTCGACGAGCTCGTATGTTGGCCGGCCATGAGCAGAGCGATCATGATGTGCGCAATTTCACGATCACTAAGTTCGCGACCATCTTTATACCGTTGTTGCATTAATGCAGCAATCATATCATGTTCGACCTAGTAAATCTAAGCAAATTAATTCTTTAATATGAACAAAACATATACGCACATCAGCATTCCCATTTTCACGTCTCTTGCGAATTAAATCAACATAAAAGTCGGACATAGCTTTCTGAGCCCGGTCACGTTTGCGATAACTTTCAAGTGGTAAATTTGGGAAAAGGAAGTTTATCGGCGTAAATCCGCCATCCAGATCGTTGTATCTCTGTGCGAAAGACTTGTCCAAATTGTCACGAACTTCTTTGCCTTGTAAGGTGCGAGATGCAGTTAAAATGGTAATTTCAGCAAGGGCCTTGAAGGAGTGGAAGCTCCCCCATTCGTTAATGTCATTCATCTGATAGATTTTGAACGCCGGGTCCGAGTTGAGAAAGTTTAGTACTTCCTCCTCAATCATGCCAACATAGGCACGGAAGTTTTCTGTTGAAAGACCAAATTTGACAAATTTTTTCTGTTCCATGAGAACTTCATTAGGGACATCATACACGACACCTTCGCCGAATACTGGAGTGGTCAGATGCTGAGAACATAAGTTTGAGTCTGTTGGCTACAATTTTCACATAGACAACTCACTGTGTAGGCTTCCTCAGCGGAAACTTGTGCAACCTTCCCACCCGTTACAAAGTTGTTTCCTTTTGGCCCTAAAGCCACGGTCATCTTCCGACCGAATAGAACGAATGTAAAAACATCTCCATACTGGAAATCATTATTGTGAGCAAAAGCCTAGCAGTTCTTACATATGACGTGAAGCTTACTTTATCTCGGCAATTGAGAAAGAAATTAATTGGATCATTACCATAAGAAACAGCAGAACCGATGATGGGAAGCCAGTGGAACACCTCAGGAGGGAGTGACTTATTCTTTGGTTTTACCTAGATAGATTTTGCACTGCATCAGGGGATGTAGACATGTCTACTGGATAAGAAGACCTCACCAATTGCCAGACCACATTCAAAATTATAACAATGAGGGGGATATTCACAATACCAAGTAAAATGAGCCGGGGTGTAGAAGGGAGATGGTGAACATAGCCCAACCAAGCATCTGAGTCAAAAGGAACGAATGAGCTATTAGCTGCCATCGTTGAAAGGCGAGCTGAAAACGCCGCTAGATGGGGGGATGATGATAGGTGCTAGCAGAAAACTGACGAATACCATTCAGCTTTTTACATCAAGCGTAATAAAGTCAGACCATGCAAATGTGTAAAAGAACCGAGTACCTTATATGGGAAGTAGATCTGCCAAGTATCGTGGATCCCTCAAAGTACATAGATGGTATGAAAATCAGACCATCAACTTTTTATGTTACTAGTACTAGATATTGCATGATCATATGTAAACGCATATGCATTTGTAACATGTATTCTTGTCTCTGTCACTCATAAAAGAAGCTCTTTACTCTTACAGTCCTAGAAAATAGCTAGATATATGTTCAAGCGAATCACGAAGAGACAAGAGAAGCAGGCTCAAGATGAAGAGCTTGGACTAGATGAGGACACAAAACAGATGTTTGGGATTCAAGACACTGACAGCGACGAGACAGAAACTAGTGATTCAGGCTCGGATGAAGAAAATGACTCTGAAGCAGAAGAAGGGCTTGGAGGTCTGAAGACGGAATGGCTGGATGCTGGGGTCTCTGATTCCGGTGATGAAGACGAGGAAGATACTGAGAGGGCAGAGTTTGACGATATGGTTCCAATATCTCTCTCAGAAGCAGTGAAGAACCCACTGTATGTCACACACCCTGGAGTAAATGAATGCATAGTATGCCCAAATAAAAAACTGAAAAACGACAAAATGGTGGAAACCCATCTACAATCTGCAGTAAGATTACATCAAATTTTAATACTGAAGTGAAAACTAAATTTTAATAATCTGTCGTTGAACCAGGCTCACACTAGGCGTTTTCGGAGATTTTGTGAGCTTGCCAATGCACAGGAGGGTATCATAAAGGATGCACGTCGTATTGTTGCATTAATAACTCAAGAAGGAAAGCCAGCCACGGCGTCTGACTGTGCCTCGATGTCTAAACGGGCTCTGAAACGAGTGAGATGATAATACATTTTAATGACTGATTGCTGACGTCCACAATAGAAACAAAAACAAGAGCTCATTAAGAAGAAACGTGAAACCATCAAGCAAATCGTCTCTCGCAAACGATCCAGAAAGGAGAAAGGAGAAAAATCTACCCTCTACAGAGATCCGAAGAAACCCAAGGTCTCGGAAACTCTAAGCTCTAATCTGCTCGACTCAAAGAAAAAAATTGGATCAACGGACCCAACTGGCAAGAATCGTGTAGGCCCACGCTCCGATAGAATACTCAAAAAGAGGGCAAAAGGGGTTGACACTGAAAAAGTGAACGAAATTAAAAATGAAGCACATGGTGGTCTGAATAGCGAAAAGAGAACAAAGCGACTTTCGAAAAGCTAGTTGGTGGGAAAAGGAAACGGGCTACGCCGTTCATATGGAAAAGTAAGAAAGCAAGTACTACTAAAAACTACAGATAGCTGATCCAGGTAACGCAGTGAATCTAGTTCCCTTGGAAGGGATGGCGTGAAATTGGAAAAGAAGCAAGAGACAAAAAACAAATTATGAAATCATCAGCTGGTCTGCTTTGAATATGAGAGGGAGAGGTTGTATTTGTTGGGTTTGCGGAGCGAACCCCTACCCTGCATATGCAGATAAAGTGATGGACCATGAGTATTGCTTACACCATCCACCTTTGTCTCGAGGCAGTTTGATTGTGAGGTTCCTTGACGTAACCTGGCTTGATAATGAAAGCATCTGTTGCAACCCAGTAGTACACTTTCGGCAATACACAACTACATATAACAAAACCTGGCTAGGTGCGGACCACTCTTAATTAGTACCCTCACTTACAAAATCGAGATCCTGAGCTAGACCGCCTGTGAGAAAACTAGACCGCATGTCTCAAAATACTCTACTCAATTTGTCGTCATCTGACATATGTATATATATCAATCTCCTTTAATAACGGTTGTCCGCTAGCTATAGACAGAAGGACCCATCTGCTCCCAGAGCAAGTTAGCAGGCATGCGCATTACTAGCATTCGTGCATTCGAAGTAAAATATCTTAGGCAATTCCGTTTCTTTGTATGTGTCTCGTAACTCTGGTCTAATGAAAGGTATTTCTGCATCCGTTACATCTGTGTATTTGCATCATTCAATATCTGGTCTTGATATCTGGCTCCTTGGCCATTATTCTATGCCTTTTCCCCGGCTTGGTGACGGTACATACTTTTAGAATTATTCGTTCTCTGGTTATCCAACATCTTGAAAAAGGAGGAGATGAGTGTGTTCGTATAGTCGTCGTCGTGGTAACAGTGTAGTGTGAATATCATCGCGGTCGTATAGTACAATTGACATTAAAACTGGATGAAAGTTTTTTGTTGTATCGTTAACATTTCTTAACCAGATGACGTGCTCCCGTAAGTTCAATCTTATTATCCAGAGTAATAACACCCAGTTACATGACGTTGCTTGTCTATGGGCCCGAATCAGAAAGGAATACGCCACTTACCTATTTTATACTTATTTTTTATAGATATGTACATTGGCATTCGTAGCGCACTATCTAGCTGCAGTATATCAGCTCAGTTATATCAATATTCCGAAGTAGTTCTATCTGATTTTCAGTTCCTGCTAAACTTATAGCCCCGTTGTGGCAAGGAGTAAGTATGCATAACTAGTATTCCGTTTTAATTGCCCAAATATTTGCGTACACTTGATAACCTCACTTCCAGAGCCGGAGCCCGCTAGAAGAAAGTGCAACGTATCTTCCTTCAAATCGATAATGATGTTGAGACACAACGAGCTTCTGCCACTAGAAAATCATCAACAGATGACTCAATCTATTTCATCACCACGACAGGTAATACGACCTTTCGCAACTTTAAGTATAGTATCGGTCCAATACCAAAATAATCAATCAAGTTCCTGAAATATACTATCGGGTGAAAACAACCCAGAAACTTACAGTTTTATCAATATCCTATATTGACAGACTATAGTCATGAAAAAAACAGTCTTCAGTGATGGGTATCACCAGCATTATTATTGATTCGCAAGCATCTTTAAACCCGATGTAGCATAGGTAACTTCTCTACACGAACAATTACAGAGAGCATAAATATTAGGGAGTAGTAAAAATGAGTCCATCCGATGATACAATAAACCTATATATGAAAAGGACGATTAGAGTCTATGCTAGGCTCCGTAAAACCTTGTCCGTCTGTTCAATAACCTATGTTTTTGCAAAATTGTAGTGTTAACAACCAATATATTGACTTGGATCCCGAAATATGTTTGTTTTACCTGATGAATATCTGGCCTTTGTTTTGGGTCCACGGTAAGCATTGCATCTATCAGGTCGCGCAGGCCTTGAGAATACGCTGAATCTCGGGGATGCTTGTACTGGGCATTCATAACAGCCATTGCAATGGAACCACCCTGTTCTGTTGTTGCAAGCGTTTCAAAAGGAGAATGTAAGTATGCAAGAGCATACAAAGTACAACCTAGTGACTGAAGAAAAATTGGGTTAACGTTCACGTGGCACGGACCTGTATGTAACTTACCCAGATGTCGACTTTCTCGTCGAGGGTAATTCCTGTTTTAACATCGAAGAGTTCCGGAGCACGATAGGCCATGGTACTCTGTTCAGCAGCGATATCCTTGAAGCTTTGTATTAGCATCTATCTTGCGTTGTCCGCTGATACTATCACCAACCTGTTGTAGCAGTGCTTGTTGACGATTGTCAATTTTTATCCGAGCTTTCAGTGTGCTTCCAAAGTCCATAAGGATTGGTGCCCCATCATCAGCAATCATTACATTACTGGAAGGAAAGTCATTAGCAGGGAAACTGTGATATCACACAAAAGAACATGCCCAGGTTTCAAATCTCTGTGAGCATAAGGAACAACTTCCATTTCTCCATCTTCGACTCCCTGTCCACCTAGATCTTCGTCACCCTCAAAGATAACATCCCCTTCTTCTTCAACTGCGTGTTTTGAGACGAGAGGAATACTTGAACCTCCATCATTCCCATAACTATAGCCTTCTTCTCCGTCCCCTTCAGGATGTGGTAGCATATCGTCGTCATCCTCATCATCGCTCCCGTGGTGAACCACAGGACCACCTAAATTACCATTCTGTTTTGATCGGGGCCTAGAGGAAGCAGGAATGTTTTCCGTTCTTTGCTGTCTTGATGACGAGGCCAGGTTCTGAGCCTGCTTCGAAGCTGGCCCGCGGAAGGTATGCATGGCCCGCACTGCTTCGCAAGTACCCCGGAAATAACGTAGTAGCTCTGCTTCAGAGAATCGGGATCCTTGGATCAGATGAGCATTAATAGCATCTTGAAGATTTCCTCTCTGGATGTCTGAAGTGTGGGTATGATGTATGCAAGTATTAAAAGAAGATTCTTACTTTGTAAAGTGGCAAGAATAGATATACAATTTTCCCTTCACCATCGGAGTCTTGTACGACAGCAGAGTCCTGTACAAGTTAAGCGATAAATTATCATAGTAAGTAGAGAATATCTATGAGTTCTCATACCAAGATCCGAATTATGTTAGGATGCCTACAACTTGTTAGTGTATATATTCGTCGAGGAACCAAGATATTGGCATACTTAAATCTTCTATAAGCTTCCACTTCTCTCATTGCCTCCTTTACACCTTCAGAACCTGTAGGACAACGAATCTTTTTGAGGGCAAATTGCCGCTAGAATGATCACTGGTATTTAGCCTTGCAATATATTTATCTAATGGTACAGTCTTCTAACCCCACTAGCTTCATCCTGAGCAAGGTATACAAATGAGAATCCACCCTCACCGAGCACCTTAACAATATTAACTGAATCAGAGCACATTAAAGATGATCTTAGTCTCATAAAGTGAATACTATTTGTACGGACATGTTCTTCCATTTATTTTCACTTTTGCCGAGGGACGACATAGACAAGACGTCAAAGCATAGACTGCATCCTTTGCTTGCTCCTTAAGACTGTTCAAAGAGTACAGAAGCTGAGGGGACATGGGCATGGTTGAGAGTGCGAACTGTTTTAAAATTGCTGTGCACTTGTGAGTATCTCCGCGACTCACCGCCAGCGCGCCGTAGACGATCACGTGTCTCGCGAAACATATTCCTTTTCAAGAAACAATAATTACTGCGCAATCAATTTTGACTCATAAGAACTTAAAAGTTGAGTATGTATCAATAGTTCTTGTGCAATCTGAATTAGCCTTTCTTTTGTCAAAAAGAGACGATCGACCGATATTAAGCTAGAAGCGTTATGTACATGTGCTTGAGCCATCCTCTTTGTGGTGCTGGTTACTAGGGAGTATCTTTAGGCCAGTGGGCCACCACATATAGTGAGACATTATCTCATATTTAAAAATGCCATAAAAGCACCACCGTCACACTCAGAAAATTTGTTTGTTTCACTCTCTCCTGTTCCTCCTTACTTGTGTTCCTGTGGTTTAGAGGTGAGCAGGCACTCGTTCTTGAAACGGTGTCACGTTAACAGTGAATGTATATTGCTTAATTACTAGAACATAGTTTTTCAAAGTCATCCATCCCTTAAACACACATGTCTAAATCAATATACAATTTGGAACCTCAATTCCGAAGGAGTTGTCCCAACCTATTCATTAACAGAAAAGTCCGCCCGACGTCATATAGTCCCATTAAACGAAACATCCTTAACTTCAGTGAACCATGTTCTCCCAGACGTGAAGGGTTCTTCGCAGACCCAAACTCAGGTATACAAGAAGTACCACATGTCTTCAAAGATGACTCTCACTATAACTACGATATTAGCGATCTTGAACGAGAACGAATGCGAGACCTCGAGGATCTGATCTACTACCAGTTGATATCGTCAAAGTCCTACGAATCTGATTGCGACTTATTCGATTGTGAAATCGAGCCTGTGCCTTATGCGGACTTCACCTTCTCTACTACTCTCCCCCCTTTCCCTCCTAAAAATCCGGAGCGAAGACCTACCGTAGAAACAAAAGATGTACTAACGCAGGTCGACAAATCGTTCTCGAGCGATGACACTTTCGTGAACGATGTCCAGATCTCTGGCGATACCTATTGCCCGTGTCCCAAAACCATGGGTCACAAGAAGAAAAACTGTATCAGATCGCATTAACAACATAACTAAACCTCTTCCGAAGTAAAAGTGAAGAGAAATATGGACGTAAAATATCTAATAAGCCACAGTGCGAAGGCTCCTGTTCTTGTTCTATACCCCTGCTCAACACATTTGATTTGGACAATCACTATGTAATTCTTAGTTCATATACATCCTGCCATTCATATTCGAGGGCTCCGGAAATCTCTACTGTTGTTGTAAAGAATAAAACTTGTTACCTGTATTAATAGCAATCTGTATATACATGTATAGCACTCATATATTTGATTTACTATAACGAAACATGAATGTGCTTCTGTGCAGTGTTCATTTGAATCGATCACTGTACATCTACGAGTATTGAGATACCTATATTCATTATGTCTACTAAGCAAATTACTAAGATACATGAGTGTATACAAGTGCGGGTACAAATTGAGCCCAGACCAGTGTTCTCCGTAATTTGTTGCCGGTATTTTGCTTCTTTATAACATCAATATACATACAAGCACGAGACGGCAGAATGCAGTTTACAGATTTAACAATTTCATCGATAGCACAAGAATAGAAAGAAGTCGAATACGAAATATCAATAAGCCAAGGTAAAGAGAGAGATGCAGGAGGAAATGCCGTGTCTAGAGGAGTCCGATGAGAGAAAAAGACAATAAAATATAAAAATCATATGGGCCTGGATAAACGGGCACCGTGGAAACGTGGGAAGCTTGCCACTTTCCTAAGGTAACGGCGAACTAAAGATAATCAAGACAAGAGAAATGAAGTTTATGACGAAGCCGGTACAGCAACCTGGCCCTCACCATGGCTTATCGCATCCTTTGCGATTTGAACGCCATTGCCATTAACATCTTTTATTCCGTTGACTGTCCCATGAGTAGTGCTGACGCCATTGATATCGTTAGCTTGCTTCAGGATTGCTGTCTGTTCTACAACATCAGAATTGTTGGCTTCGTCCTGAGACGGTTGTGATAACTTTATTGGCTCGCCACTGTGGACCTTTGTCATTTCCTTTACAAATGAGTTGCCCCAATACGAGGCAGAATATTTGCTGATATACTGGGGAGGAAAATAAGGAACAAAGAATATAGCACGAACGGAGACTCTTATGGTAGACTAACCTTGAACAGCTTCCGTTGATTTTCCGCCCGAGTCTCGGCGTCTTTTGTGACGGCCTCATAAATCGCATCCGCGACTTCTTGTGAGTCCCAAGGGTTGACGACTATCGATCCATTCAAGCTCTGGGCAGCTCCCGCGAATTCGGATAGAATCATTACCCCTTGGCGTTTCTGTTGGCAGGCGATGTACTCATATGATACAAGATTCATGCCGTCTCGAGTGCTGCTGACAAGACAGACATCACTGACCGCATACAATGCACACAACTCATCAAATTGTAGACTCTTGTGCATGAAGTGGATGGGCATAAATTCAACCGTTCCGAAACGTCCATTGATACGTCCAACAAGTTCGTTTACCGTTGAGCGTAAGTTCTGGTACTCTTCGACATCTTGGCGAGAGGGAACTGCTAGTTGCACTAAGACAACCTGTTGTTATAAAAGTCATAAAAATTAGTGAAGACATTATCTCTCTCTTAGTAGGTCTAGGCTTACCCTCCCGATCCATTCAGGATGTTGTGTAAGGAATAACTCCAATGCATGCATCTTTTGCGGTACTCCCTTTATATAGTCTAGCCTGTCTACTCCAACAATAACCTTTACCCCCTTGAATCTTTGCTCCAGCTCAGCAATTCTATTCTTCACTTTCTCCTTCTCAAGATTGTCAAGGAAAGAATTCGGGTCAATACCGATCGGGAAAGTTCCAACGTGAGCCAGCCGTCCCTCAAATTCGACACCATTTGGCATAGTTGGGAGTCCGAGGATACGTGTACAGGAAGATAAAAAGTGACGTGCATAATCATAGGTATGAAAACCAATGAGATCGCAATAGAGAATTCCAAGTAGAATCTCCCTTCGTACAGGCAGAATCCTAAATCTGGAAGTGAGCTCGGCTAATCATTAAGAGACACCGATTTGTAGTTACCTGTAAATTTCACTACTTGGAAAAGGAGTATGGAGGAAGAAACCAATTTTAACGTCCGATATAATCTCATAGTTTACACCAAGATCCGCTTCCATTCCCTCCGTGATGCGACTCATTTCACGTCTGTTTAAACCTCCATTTAGACCACCGTTTTCAATTATGTTACGTAGTAACATAGGTAAAAGCATTAGATGGTAGTCTTGAACCCAGACCATGTCGCCGCTGCGAAGCTGAGACCTAACGGCTTCCGCAAATTTGAAGTTTGCTTGTCGGTAGGCAAGCCAGTTTTCTTCGTCAAAGTTCATTTCGCCTGGGTGGTAATGGAAAAGTGGCCAGAGTATTGAGTTTGAGAATCCGTTATAATGACGGTCTGCCAAGTCATCATCAAGATACACAGCTTGACAAGAATATTCTTCCATGAGCCGACGGTTTACGAGAGGTCTGTCCTTGATTGGAATGAAGAAGCCTGGCCAGCCAATCCAAGTGAATGTCAAGGACTTCTTGCAGCCAGATAGGGCAGATACGAGACCGCCGGATGACATTTTGAAGTGGTACTCGCCGCTGCTGTCCTTCGTGATGGTAATTGGGAGACGGTTTGAGACGACGATGAGCTTCTGCTTCGCATCCCCACTCCTGTTCGTGTGCGACGACATTTTGCCTACAAGAACAGATAAGAGACAGATGCTCTGAGAAGGAAGATGGGAGTTTGGAGGAAAGAGCGAGGAAAACCAAGCTCTTATCGATTTGTTGTTTATAGTAGATGAAGAAAAGAGTGGAAAACCGAGGAAGGGGCTGAGAGCATATAGACAGTCATATGTAACGTCATCCGGTGACGCCCGCTACAGCCAAGCACGGTCACTCTATGTTCTCTCTTATTCGTCCATTGCGAGCATCTCAATATCAAATTCGATTTTTTGATCTTTTTCATGCAGATTTTTTGATCTTTCTTGACCATAGACCGATGTCCTACCGTAGAAACGTGGTTGCGTTTTCTGAGTATCTGCGCATCTTTCGCCTTCCAGCAGTTTGGCTTCAAAGTTTCTAGTCATGTTATCGGTCCGAAAATCTTACGAAGAGGACAGATAGTTTCCTTGAACGACACCCTACGGGCAAGGCTCAGATAAAAGTTTACGTGCTCATCTCGGCTTCGATAATTTTGTGGGGAACAGGCAAGAACTTTTGCTTTTTCAGGTATATACAAATATAGCTCATACCACTCAAAAATTTCACTGATGAGCTGGTTCGGTGAGTTCTGATCTTCTTTATCCCCGACTCTAACCGAATATCCGTGTAGTGACTTTTTAAAGTCCCCTTTTCTGGTATTTTACTACATTGTCATCACATGCACACTGGCTTATGAGTATCTATCTGCTTTCTCATGTCCACGGCACCTCTATAATAATGGAATTGAACTCCATGTAGAGAATTTATATAGATCACACAAGGAGAAAGGGGTTCTTCCGAAATGCAGCCGGATTCAAGAAACGAATCACTCAACTTCAATACTCTAAGCGGCGAAGCGACACTCATTCACTAACAATGTGTAAAGTAGATGAAGTAAACGAGGAATGGCATTAAGTGGTTCGCCGAGTACGTCAGATTAAGTATATGATTATTGTGAGCGGCAAAGGCATTAGAAATATTAGGGAATAAACAGTCTGAGAGATAAGAAAGTTTATGATTTAGAATGCGGTTACTGTTGATATTTGTGTCGTCCTTGTAGGTTTCGGAGACGCATGTATACGGCGGGAAGCGCATAATTTCACCCCGCAATGATGAGTTTACATTATTGTGCTCGCGTCTGTCCCGGAGTCAAAAGAAATCAGGTGTGAACATAACTGGTCGAGGTGGTCGAAGTGGTTCGAATCCAGTCATAACGAATGGAATCTGCTCCTCGTACACTGGAACTAAGCGGTCCTCGTATGTGATCATTCTCCCCACCACATTCTCCTTCACCACGCGAACCACCGCGATTTCATCTGTCGCACTCACTTGTTTGAGGTGCATCCAGGATGCGCCATTCCCACTCACTTCTTCACTATAAGGAAGACCAGCGCGTGACTCATGGAGTGCGCTATAGTCTATCGTCCAATTCGGTGGACCACTTGGATCGAACAAAGGTTTGTCGGCCTTATAAGTACGTAATATGCCACGGAAACTGTGGGCATCTATATTCACGGCAGAATCCAGGTAGACCACCTCATTTGAAGAACAGAATTTGATGATTATTTGCTCGTTCCGAAGAGTGGGGACGTATACCGGATCGTCTGAAGATGGTGCGAACTCAGAAGTGAAGCAGCTCTCGGAGTAATCTGAGCCAGAGTCCGGATTTGAGGTCTCGGACGGAGATGAATCAGTCTCGATGTAGTAATCGGAGTGTGTGGTTTCGGAGATGATGATGTTAAGTAAAAGACGCCTTCGCATCTTCTCTTGGTAGGAACCCACATGAGGCTTATTGGTAATAGAGGTGGAGTCTGTTGGCCATTGGAGACGAGTGATTTCTGTTGGCATCACTTGCACTATCATAATTAGGGATGTTCAAGCATACATGCATGATGTCAGATTGAACAAGCGACTTACGTGATCACTATACAATGTAAGACCAAAGAGAATGCGTTAAAACGTCCCTGTGTCCAGCAGGAGGACCAGATTATAAGCGGATGTGGATCTGAGGGAATGGTATAAGGTCTTGGTTGAGCCTTTTATATTGTGGTTCAAGACAAAGAAACACTGGCGCAAAGACCCAGGAGCCATTTGTGACACGCTTGTACAAAGAACTAGTCTATTTCTTTGTTGGTTTTCAGGTCAGATGATATATACAAAGCAAGACAATGAAGTCTGAATCGATGGTTTGGGGTCTTCCCTTTGTTAGTCTAACTGATAAGTAATATCACGATCTGGAAAAAGACGTTGAGTACTCGTAGTTCCGTAAAATTCTGGTATTTGGCATTTCTATAGTATATTTCCTTCGTAAACAAAAAGATATGAACATAATCTCAGCGAAGTTGATAGGTGTAACTTTCAGCGAGGGATAGATATCATCTAGTAGATCTAAGACAAACACATGATAGTAACGTGATCTTACAGCTAAAAGGTCCACCAAGATCGACAATAGGAACGTGACATTACCTTAATAGGTTTATGTAAGTTTAAACTCCGCATCAATTCCAGAGAGGGAAAAAAAAGTTAGTTATTCACCTAGCCTCAACTTACTCAATGTGTGTTCATAAAGTACATAATCGAGCTACTGGCTGTTTTCTCTCGTGCACCAACTAAATAAGAAAAACTACCGCAACAGGTAGAGCTAGAAACTCGCACTAGCAGCACTATTATACACTAGATAGAGATAATCCTACTCATCGTGAGTCATGTACTCCTCTGATTAACATCAAAACACATGCTACATATTTTCAGAGAGTAATTTCTTAGAATACTAGTATTACATCACAAAAAGCAAATTATGTCCTGAGAATATCCACGCAAAGGGATATAAATGTCAAATATGAAAAAAGATTAAGTCATAACGACCGAAATATGTTTTTCAAGATATATAGTTACGTCTGTTAGAATCAAATATCAGCATTAACTCTCTAACATGCTTCCGAGGATGGAAAACAAGCGCAACCACTACATTCAGCCACGAAGTTGTGATCATGTTAGTCAAATTTAGCTACATTCCTTATCATGTAATACATGTTCTTAATCTCTAATCTCAATCATCATTAGTATTACTCATTTTTCAATGTCCAAATTCTTTCTGGTGCCTTTGGAGAGCATCACGTCTGCGGAATGTTGATTGACAAACGTCACATATATGTTTTGAGGAACTGACTTGCACCGGAGATCCATGGGCTACTCGGGAGTGATCTCCCAGAAGTTTCGAGGTGCAGAAATCTTGGGGCAGAAGGGACAGCTTATACGCCCTTCTAAGTGTCGATTCAAATCGTATTTACGACCAAAGGATGTATTACAATATTGACACACGGATCTTGGCGGAGGGGTAGATGCTTCAGCATTGTTCCTTTGATCGGCAGTCCAGCTGGCGCCTGCCCGGGACGAGCTTGGCTGTGAAACTGGCTGTCTCTGTGGACTAGGTCTCTGCGAAGGTTGCCTCTGTGGACTTGGTTGGATTGAAGGCTGTCTCTGTGTACTTGGTTTAAGCGAGGGCTGTCTTTGTGGAGTAGCCGGTGATTCAACCTGTCTCTGTATATTTTGCCGCTGATGTTGTCGTTGGGAAGCAAGACGTTCCCATGTCGGTCCATCTGGATTATCGTACATATCTCTTTGTGGGTTCACTGTCCTGTCATTCTCGCTTCGCCTAATATAATACTGGTCTCTGTCGTCTCTGTCGTTACGATAGTAGTGATTATGATATCCTGACATGACTAAGTAGAGAAGTTAACGATGAACAAAAGGTATTAGTTGAGTGCCTGAGTAGACGTAAGAGTAAGGTGTTGCTGATGCTAAGGACGCTTAAATCCCGATATCTATACTACTTCTAGAGGTCATAAGCGGTTCAAGTCTGAACTTGGAAGCAATATGATATGGTATGCTAGTGATTTCTACTATGTATTCCTGTTTGCAGCGACACATTGAAGGCCAGAAATCAATCTCTAGTCTAAGTCGGATACGCTTACGTACAGTTCCAAAGATATCATCTCACTTGCCTCTCGTTAATCCAGGACCGAATTATTTATTTGGAACATATATCAAACAAAGGGGTGTATTGAACTCTAGTATTCATAAGTACACTGTCAGTCTAAGTAAACCAATCGCACAAGGATAAATATTATGAATTAAACTTATAGCTATTCTTTATAATCATGATACTATATATATCACTTTATCGGACATTTGCAATATAGCCAATTTGAACAAACATTTTACACACGCCATATTTGACTTTGAGCTAAAGAGGTGCCTTGGGTAGACTCAATTTCCGCGGAACAAATGATACTACGGTCAGTACCTACAAGTATATCATCTCGTGTGCTTGATTTGCAAGTTATATATTTTGTCTAAAACTATGTTGAGATATTCATAGTTCTACTATGGTGTAAATATCATGGATGAGCATGCCGGCGATATGTTTTGCTCACTTTTTATCTCTGTTACTTCTCGACACAATCTACTTCGAATAGCCTCCCGGGTTTAGGAGTAATCTACACACATTCATAGCAATTATAATATGACAACGCATATAAAAGTGCATCTATTTCAGTATCCGGCAGTCAATTCTTTAGTTCTCGCAAAGTTACTTGCAACACTACTCTAAGACCAAAATATGGTAAGCCTTTTGACCTGCAAAATATATTTATAGAATGGCGACTAATTATGGATTTTGCACTGTACTATTATTGCACGAGGCTTCCATACTACCAGACAGAAACAATATGAGGGATGTCCATTCACATGCTATTATTATGAATATTGTTTCCGCTGCATTATCGCTCCATACTGCAATTAAAATCACTATGATCCATATGGTGGTCAGCTAAGTTATTAGCCAAATACGATGTTTGTCTTATTCACATCATATACTCGGTCTATATGAAACCTGCGTTTTAGATCTTTGATTTATTGAAAACATTCTAAATCTTTTCACGTAGTTCCTTCTAACTTTATAATCGGACTTGACAATATTAGCAAAGCCGAGATGCGACGACATTGATGATTTTTGAGATAGTACACGAGTACAGTAAATTACACAGAGTAATGTTACATGCATAATTAGTCAAAGAGACCGAAGCCCATGTCATCGTCTGATTCTTCGGCTTCCTCAGCCTTTTCCTCAGCCTTGGTTTCCTCCGCAGCGGCAGCTGGGGCAGAGGCTGCGACTGGGGCAGCAGCAGCGTATGCCTCTGGGTTGGCGAGCATGTCCTTGATCTAGAAAGATAATTTTTGTCAATATAAAATGTCTTATATATAAATTCAGATAAGAAATCCTTCAGAAGGGTTTTTGAATTCTCAACAAATGCCCATAGGGACAGTCAGTATTTTCAGTGTATAGATGACCATCCTCGGATCGTAAAAGACTAAGAAGGAAAAAGAATAGAAAGTTCACCTTGTCAGCACCATCGAACGAGTAATCAGTAACAAGTGCGACAGCAATAAGGTTCTTATATGCATTAACGAGGGTGTGGGAGACGGAGACGATGGTCGGGTATTTGAGAGCAAGAGAGATGGCGGCGATGGTCTTAATTCCGGAAAGGAAGCGACCAATGAGCTCATCTTCTGAGACGTCGAGGACATCGGGAGAGAACACATTGCCGTTATCGAAAATTTGCTCGACGACCATACCGTAGGTGAACGGTGAAATGTTCAGCATGTTCAGTAGGGTCGCTTCGGACGGACCAACACGGTTGCCTGAGGCCACAACCTTGATATCGGATACAATTTCAATGGTACCACGAGCAATCTTGGTTGGAATGTTCAATGCTTGGAAGAAAGATGTCTTCCCTGGTTCCATACCAGTGTTTCCAGCAGGAACGAAAACATCCATTGGAGCAAGAGCACCAGCACGTGCGGGAGCTGCAACTCTGTTGGAAGTGATGAGAGTGCGAATTTCCTTCAAGTCACTAGCAGTGAACACGAAACCGATGTTGCCTTTGACGAAGGGGAGAATACGTTCGAATTGAGGGTACTCTCCGACTATCGAACGGATAGCCCGGCGAACCATAGTGTTTTTACCCATGAGGACGATGCCCTTACCACGAAGGGCCATACGAATCTGGTGCATCTGGTTGGATCCGACATTGTCGACATTTACCAAGAAGATGGAGGCTTTCAAAGGGGTTCAGGATTACCAAACTGCTTATAGAGTAGTATTCTGAAACTCACGATACTTTGCGATAAGCTCCCTAAGTTTAACGAAGTAAGCCTCCTTTTCTGCACGAGAAGCACCCATCGTAGTTTTTTTATCTGAGAGTTGTGGGTAATTTTAGGCGTTGTTAAACCTAAAGATTCATAAAATTATAACATACAGATTTCGTGAAGTATAAATTGATGAACTTTGAAGTAACCAGTGCCTCCCTATTGACCTCTGCATAATTCTATGTGAGTGGTAGTTTACCTGAGATCTGTAAACCGTTGGCACATACCAAAGTGCCAATGGATATTTCAAGGCTACGGATCTTATTGAATAGGGTGTATAATACCATGTACCGAAATTTCGGTGATATTCGAGCCTGCTATATAGCAGGTGCCCCAGTCACGTTACTTAATTACTTACGTGATTTCTCTTATGATCTTCATGTGACAACAGGAAGCGCGTTTGTCACACAGTTACTTGCAATCGGCTATTGACCTCTGGTGCTTATACCATGGAATGTTACGATGTCTACTGACCCTCAAAACAAGGACGATAGCCTTAGTGGGCTTCAGTAGGGCTTCGATGTACTTTTTTTTTTCTCTTTTTACTCTCTTGATAATTTTCTCATCTTTTCTTCAGTAACAGGTATAATCACGCTCTAATAGATTCTCTTCATGTCCCCAAGCTTGGCCCTCGGGCCACAAATTCCATACAAGATTCGAAAGCAGATCGGTATTCTATATATACGATAGCTCCAGAGCCAGTCGGGTGTGTGGGATCTCTACGGACAGCTACTGAAAAACTCTCGTATCTGATTTCTGAAGAGAACTGTCATTCTTCTCAACCCCAACTCGAAACAATCCACGATATAAAAAATTACTATCACACAGCAAGGTCGAATGGCTACTTAGCCAATCTCTCCTCGGAAGACCTCACATCCCTTATTCGTCTCTTCGGCACACTTTCCTTCAATCCAAAAGTACGTTTGCCATCTCGGGAGATTGTAAAAAATGATGATTTTTGTGTCCATCCGCTCGCGGCTCTTCTAACTCAACATTCTCGAAGCTTCAAAGGAGACTACTGGTCCTTTGTTGTTACAATATCGAAGGACAAGCGGAGACTTGGCCACAGCTTGAATAAAGTAGACAATTATTGGCTTATGCATGCCGCTCTCGATGATGCACATAAACAATATCTAAAGGAAGCCAAAGGTGCCGCCCCTTCCCTTGTTAGTCCTTGTACTTACTTATACATGCTACAGATGACGAAGTGGCACAGTGCTTAAGTAGAGCAAAAACACATTATTTACTTCTTAAAGCCACGAAGGATGATCTTTTTATACATCGTGCTTATATCTCTAAGCTACTGCTTGTTGGTCCGAAAGCTGCGGACGAAATCACCTACAGACTTAGTGTTTTATTTGATTGGAATAAAGAATTACATGGATACTTTCTAGAGTCATTTTTCCACGTTCTATCACGCCACGGAACTCATGTCTCCTTACCAGTGAAGAGGCATTTTCTGAAAGTTCTTCGAAAGAAACTTGATAAGATACAAGACACTCTTCCCACCCCATCACATCCAGACAGCCCCTCAGTTGATATCGTCAAACGCTACGACGCAATAGCTATACGCGACTACTTTACGAACTTGCTGTTTGCCAGAAACCCTGGTATGAAGCCTACCCTGCGCTACTTACGATTAATATATAGCTGGGCCGTTTTTGAGTCTCGTGCAGCTTTGTGTGTTTTTAATGATGGGTCGTTTGCTTCTGATAGGGAACAAGATGACGCTGCATGGAACAACTTGATATTGTTATCATTATCCTATACTGCGAGTCACGATCGTGTCAATTCCAGTGTTGACAGGATCAAACCGGAACAAGGACTTGACGGAGGGATATATTCTCAAGCACAGGTTCTGGGATGGACTGTGATATGCTCGCTCGCTGCGCTTACTTCTGAGCTTCGACTACACGATATATCAAAAAGATATATAAACTTGGAAACTCCAGAATGTGTACAGGAGATTGCTCGTACGCTTTGGATACTATGGAGAAAAGAAGAGGTATGGAGGGCAGGTGTAGCAGAACGTCGAATGCCTTTGGTTTGCAGTGCAACCACCTCTTTTATGGCCCTTGCATCTTACTCTAAAGATTCCCGCCTTGCAAGCGCTTTGGTGCGTCACGTATCCAACGCAATCATATGTCCGGCTCGATTTGGTGGCGAAGTACTCAATCGATCTATGCTAGAGACTTGTGCAACGTATTTTGCTCTGATGTCCGTAACTGTGGGTGTCAATGGTCCTCCTCATAAGAATTGGATAGAGATTCTACTTTCTTTACGCTACGTCCAATTAATCCCAGATGGAGATAGCCCTCGGGCCCGAAGCTGGGCTAGCATTGTTTCAAACTCTTTTCTTAGAGAATATTGTAGGATAAACTGTCTTCACTCATTTGCATTGATGAAATCTGCGAATGAGTGTGAGTTAGTACTGTCTGGGGAAACAATTTTCCAACTAGGGAGTGCCCTTGTTTCGAGAGGCTTCCTTGAACCTGCTTTTGAGTGTTTGAATGACTTCCGTATCGATGTCGAGTCAGCCTCAAAGCTACTGGACCTGTTACTTCATCGCGCACATACTCTTCAGAAACTGGATTCTCAACTTGTCGATCTTTTTGTCAAGGTCTTTCTGGAAACTGATATCCGGCCATCAAGTAACGTAGATTTTGAAGCATTCATTCTAGCCTGCACCAGATCTGGGTTTAGCAAAGAAACAGACTCTATCCTCAGAGTTATCTGTGAATCAAATCTAGACCTTCTGAGGCCGCAGTTTTTATCACAGTACTTAGCTACTCTCGTCAAACGCAGACGCTATAAGTTATTAGGAAGCCTCTTACGAAGTACATGGCGTCGAGAACCTAGCCGACTCTCTGTAGCATTAAGACAGCCTAAGCTACAATTCATTCGGCAGTTACTTGATAGGGAGAGTGGTACTAATGGTCACGTCATTACCCGTTCCCTTCCATTTTCTATCTATATCTGGCCACTCATGAGAGCGCACATCCCTTTCCATCCTCGTCTTTCGCTCCTCGATAGAAAGTTGTTGACTCTTAAACTCAATAGCTCTCTCAAGAAAGAAGTCACACTGGACGAAAAGGTGCTGGAGCGAGCCATCTACCTAATGGTGAATGCTGGGCGGATCTCTTCTGCGCTTAAACTATCTGAAAGATTTCAATCAAGAATATCTACTAAGGTTGGAAATATGATCATTAGCGCGAGCCTTCGACCCAAACATTCCCGTCGACAGCGCCGGCAAATTCGACATGCATCAGCTCGGTTAAGGAAACTAGTAGAACAACGAGGTTTCGAACCAGATCGCGTTACACTAAACCTACTTTTCAAGGCACTTTTGAGGTGGAAGACCATCACGTCACCCGCAATTCTTCGCGCCTTGTTTGATCGTCTTGTTGTTAGTGGTTACCCTCTACCTATGCAATTATATTCGGGAACTTCAGAGAAACCCACAAGGGCTGATAATCGACAAAATAACGGACCTACTGGGCTTTTCGGAACTACTAGCTCCAAGTTAGCACAACTTCCTGTGGACCTAAAGCCACTGTCAAAGGGATTATCATTCGCTAAACATACGCGCCCATTATATCGAATGTTCAAGAAGGCATTTGAAGCTAGAGGCGATACTGAAGGAGCGCGTCGTGTTGCGAGTCTTCTTCGTAGCACAAAGTTGGTCGCTGCCTATGAATTTCAGAAACGCGAGGAAGCGCGTCAAATAGGAAGGTTGCTCGCAAAAAGACGAAAGTCTAGACCTGGTTCATTTCCACGGATAGAGCTTAATGGAGAGTGTGCAAACAAGACGATAGTCTAGCACAAGCAGTCTTAGTTTTAATCAGATTTAGTTGAACATTTCACATGTAAAGGTCATTTTCCGGAAAATCAATTTGTAGTATATACACATATATTTATTTGGTCCTATATTTGGTTTGGCGCGCTTAGTAATATATTGACAGCGGAGTTTGTTTTCTGGATTGACAGAATAACTTGAAGCCATGACGAACATTAGCGCTTGACAACTACATCCCGCTTTGACTATGTATCGTTGCATCGTTGAAACTTGTAGCTGGCGATTTACCCAACCCAGCGACCTGGTAGGTTTCTCGTAAAGTCTGGTTTCCCAAAGTTAAACAAAAGTTGACCATCAACTCTACACAAAAGGCCTATCATTTCAAAACGTTCTGTCATCATCCAGGCTGCCAGAAAGAATTCTGTACTACAAGTGAATATGAACTACACTCCAGAACTCATGTTATAAGCAATAGGCAGTATGCTTCGGTTATAAAACGGGAGCCTGAAGAGCACATACTATCACCACTGGTACCTATGTCGGATAAATCTGTTTCGCCTCAGTTTTCTCCTGCGGAATCAGTCATGCCTTTAACGCCTTTGGAAGACTTTGAAACAGGAAACTTTCCTCCTCTCTTTGTGAATCTCTGTGACCAAGAATATGAAGCTTCTCATATCTACTCCACTACTGGTATCTACAGTACCTCTCGACCCATCTATTCTGATGGATTTTACATGAAGCGTGACAGAAATATAGAGAAGCGTGACTTGAGATGGGGATCCAATCAATGCTCATATATGTCTCCTCAATCGCAAAAACCTGACAAAAAAGAGTTTTTTATACAAGAAAATGTACACCCGCTATGCTTTTCGTCGAGTTTTTCCTCAAACCGGATAGAAATCATAGACAATAACTCTTTCTCTGTTGAACCTATGAATCTAGACGTCCACAAACTTTCTACTCACACACATATTACTGAATGTCACAATGAATCTGTTGGTCGTTCTGACCTTGACATACTCTCGGGCTCGGTTTTGGATGAATTGCAGCCTGTCTCTAATATCTATACGCCCGTGAAAGCAGAGCCTGAAGATACTGACTTTGTTAATAGTTTCTCTAGTGGATCGCTATCTAATACATACCTCGTAACTACAGAAATTCCAAGGACTGGTAAAGAAGTCTCGGACGTAGATGAATTGTCGCTTGTATCGAAAGAGACCGTCAGCTGCTCTGGACGGCAGAATGTACCAAAGAGAATGTGTAATGCTCGAGCTTTCCGGCAACTCTCCGAAGATCACGCTTCTTTTGATGGCATTCTGGATCTTCAAGATATTCGATATCTATCCGAAGACCTTCTTGTTTGTAATAGTGGTCAAGCGGACAACTTCGAGAAGCTTAACCACATTCGTACATTCACCTGTGCATTATGCCAGCCCCTTGGTAAAGCTTAACTTTCAATTCTGTCTTATTTGTAAGAAGTTCCTTATCTTATCTTAAGTAGGGACTAAGAAGCATCGATCAAGAAACCGAAATAAGACATGCTATCAAGAGCCATACTCTGATCCTCCTGTTCTATATCCCCTATACTTCAATCCTAAGAAACATGAAAACATGCTATTGGATTCCAGCGCCCCTTCCTATTATGATCTAAACACTGGTTGTTCATTTCTCCGTGGTCCTGGTGTTTTAATGGAACTTTCTGCATTACCATTCTTGAGCTATATGTCCTTGCTTGAATCTGCAAACTTGTCTGTCACTGGAGTTTGCAACATTGAAGATAGGCTGGCAACAATGGAACGCTACTTGCAGGAACCGCCTTCTGATAGTCTTTTGAAGAAAACTATGAAGGAAAGCAGACAACTAAAGAAGCTATTCGCTCTGAGTGGTAAAACTACGATCTCCGGCCCTGAGAAAAAACTCTCAGGACCCATTTCTAACTCAGGGCTAAAACATCAGTAGACTGATGATTCTATTCAATAAACTATGTAGTGTTGGCGGAATCCTCTCAACTAAACCTTTTACTGCAAGTTACTCAATAAAAAGGACGTTTATAAGAAATCCTGATTCTAGCTTTCTCTTTCATTTATCCTTTCTTTTGTCAGTAACTCTGGCGGCATTCTCTTACCTCCTAGATTTCACGACTTACAAGACAAGCTATTTCAGTCTTTTATTTTCCACTAACGTATAGTGATATCTACAATAGTCTGATGTATTGTTCACCCTATTACTTCATTCGCTTAAAGCACCTGTTTCAGATTAATAACATTAAGTACTTCGCATATATCCTGCTCTATATCTTCGTCTGTATGTCATCTTTGGCAATTCAATTATTTCAATCTACTCAGTCACGTTTAGATTTGAAACGCCTAGATGCAGAAGATAGAGAGGCTAATTCAACGGAGGCAGGTAAACTGAACGAAGAACGAAGAAATAACATTGAATTTTTCCTATCATCTGGAGTTTCTTTACCGAGATCAGCTTCAGAATCTTTCGAGGAGTCATCAAAATCTGCTCTATGTACAAGATGAGCCTCAAGCGGATAACAGGAATCAATTTTTGAATCAGTGGTTCTTGTTGTCAATGTTTTCGGCATTGGAATTGTGATAGTCAAAGCGGGCTTAGAGCTAACAAAGGTTTCTGAGTTTGACTCCGCCCGAGCCCGGCTAGCGCGTATACGTGTACTACCGAACTGGATGTTGGCGAGCTTCGGGTGCGAGGTTGACGTCAGGATACCAGTCGTCTTTGTATCCAAGGATAAATCAGTCGATGACGTGGCGTTAAGTTGATTTGAGGATAAACCATCACGAATCTTTAGGCTTGATGATGCGGGTGTGAGTTTACGATGACCTGGGACGCTAAGGACTGGGCGCTTTTTCGCTGAAAAAATACTCTCGGGAGATACGAAAGTTTCCTCAATCTTAGCAGTATCCAGTCTCGAGAGCTCTGGGTTCTGTCGGGACATATGAATAGAATCAGCAGAAGTGGGGGCTGAAATGAGTTCAAGTTCTGGAAGTAGCAACGCAATTTCATTTGATATTTTGCCTTCTGCGTGGGATGTACCATCCATTAAAGATTGTGTATGAGGAACTGTTGGGTTTACTGCATCAGCGACAAGTGTAGCGCAGGTCGTGTCAGGCGTCGTGTCATTGTCATTGTCTCGGACGGCTATATCTACAACGAGTTCTAGAACAGGTGTTGACAAAGGAATTAGTCTTTCATTACGAGTCATGTCTTTCTTCTCTACTTCCGAAGGAGAAAGATCTGTTGGTACTGACGCGGTCACCGTATACTCATGTATCCCATTTGTTTTTGTTGCCGATAATACCTCTTCACTGACGATACCATCGCTTGGGATCACAGGTGCGACGCCAAGTGTGTTACTGTTAGTATCCGAGCTGTCTAGAGCAAGTTTTTGGGAGGTATCACCAGAGAGGCAATTTTTTTTATCGACCACGCCTTGACATTTAAAATCCCAAGTATATCTAGCTTCAGAATCAGCATCCTTCAGTTTCGTATTCCGCATCTCTTGAGGAACATATAAGTGATTTTCATGTTCCCGGGAGGAGTTTAATGACGCAGGGAGAAAAGAGGAATTAAGCGTAGGATGTGTGATAATAGTGATTGGAATTGTTGGCGTAACAGGAGTTGAAGGGTGATCACTGAAGCCTGATTTAGGAGAGGACAAACTCAAAGGACTAGAAGGCTCAAGATCAGGTGTATTACAAGCTACAAAGCAGTTCTCAGACAACCATTGAGACTCAGGCGTGCTCGGCACGGTGGAGAAAAATAGGGGAGTGGATTCCTGATGCATGGAACTCGACAATAGGGCCGGGATGTCCTTAGTTAGCGAGACTTGGGATGATGGGACACTATTCATAGCTCTAATGCGATCACGCGGAAGTTGTAAATGGACACAACGCCTTTCCATTTCTGCACAAGAGTGAGCTACTTGCACCTGGGGTTGAACTGAAGAAAATGCTAGGGAACGTTGATCCTCTAGGTTAACATCTTTTCTCTGAGCGGGTTTTTGTCTCCCATGTTTCCATCGCCAGATTACAAATATGGCCGTGGTAATGGAAATCGGAATGAAGATGACTGCAATAAATGCTAGCCGCGAGTGTGTATAGCTTGGTATATCTGAAGATGGGACAGAAGATAGTGCATTGACAGGGGAAGTAGGCGATGGATGGATAAGAACAGGCCCAACACCAATATAAGGTGGGATAGAGATAGCTGAGATTCTTCTATCGGGTAAGAAGTTTATGCTTCTCGCTGCAAAACCAGTGTGTGTGTCAGATGTTTGTAAAGAACGACGAGGTAAGCGAAGGTGTGTAGGAAAAGAACGTGTATAGGAAGAAGTTTGTGTACGATTCGAAAGTACGTACGGAGCCATTGTGAGTTATAGGCTAAAGCTAGAGAAGAAGAGAGGACAGAGAGAAACCATGCGTGTCGAAGTACATGTGCATCGAACACTCTGAGTGATTGATGTTGTCCATATGTAAGTGGCAAGTGGCTGGTGATGCCATATTAGTTTGGATTCAAATCAGACAGTGCTGGTCCACAGGCGAATAGATAGAATAAAAATGAGCAAAGATTTACATACAAATAAGCGCATTATACGCGAATCTAGAATCCAGTAGGCCACACGCTTAGAGAAAAAAATTACCAAAAGAGATGGAGCGAGGTTGGATATTAGAATTGAACGTGGAGACCTCATTCCCAAGTTTATGGGTTTAGAACAGAACAGACTGGAGATAAATATGAGACACTGATATAAAAATGTTGCTACCTATTGTAGTTATGTATCATCTCGACAGCGTTGCCGAAGGTGAAGTATTAATTAATGTTTATTCACCACCATTGGCGTAAGCGGTTAATAGACGTGTACCCACAACGGGAGAAGCCAGAAGAAAAACGCGAGATACAAATCGGGTAGATAGCATCACGTGAGATGCGGCGTGTTCTTGATTCTGGAACCCCGTCACCCAGAGAAGAGGGAGGATACTAGTATTTAGTCGAATACTACAACTACGTACTCACAAAACAGCCCTATCCCGCTCGGCCTGTGGCTCCCCTTTTTGTCTCGGCTCGAACATGTCCTCGGTCCTCAATCAGCAGCCGGCGAGTCCCTCTAAAAAGAATACAAAGGTGGACATGACTTTCTCTCCGTTTTCTCTTTTTCCAGTTCCCCCAGTGCTAACTTTATAATGTCTTTCGTTGTCCTTCGCCAGCGAAAAATTGACGATGCTCTCCATAATCTTGATCAAGCCCTGCGTACAGATGACGTTGTGAAGCAGCCACCAGTAAAAAAAGCTCGCTTTCCCGGCACACTATACACAACACTTGCAAAATATGGGATCAAAACATCGAAGTCTAGCGCAACGGAAGAGTAGGTTCCTTTCATTACAAATATCTGTATACCATATCTCATTAGCTTTCGGATTATTTTGATGTTCATAGCTCAAAATCGGGCGATTTGAATTTTATCAAACGAACAGCCCCTCATCTATCCGCAATCTTGTCTCGTGCAGCAATCAAGAAACAGAAGATGGAAGCTAAGGAAGAATTTGCTCGCGTATCAGCTATAAATAGCACACTCTCAAGTGATTCTACGCCTACTGATTTCAGGCCTTCTTCGACCACTTCCTTTTTGTCTCGCCTCTCAACGTTCAAACTTTCAACTTACTCCTCAAAGCCTGCCGAAGTTGACGCGGTTGCCGCTTCGAAAGCGGGATGGACAAATGAAGGAAAGGAAAGGCTGGTCTGTGTAAATTGTAAAGCTTCTTGGGTTCTTGCTCCTCGAGATGGGATGTCAAGGGACGCCGGTGAGCATTATCTTTAGTCATTCTCCCCGTTTCTCCACATTTATCTTGTCAAATAGCGAATACATTAGTGGAAAAACAGAGAAGCTACCTCATCTCGAATCATAAGGACGGTTGCCCTTGGAAGGTCCAGCAGTGTGATGGTGGGTTATCTGCTGGGAACTCCTGGTGATGACTAATACTGATTCAATATCAGATTCAATCTATTGCCTACCTTTGAAGGCACCTTCCGTTTTATCTAAAGAAATTAAGAAAAGTGCATTGGAACTAGACTCTAAGAATGCTATGGAGGGCGTTGAAATTCGGCACCCTTTGGTATATATGTGTTTTGTTGTGGACGTTAGTGCTTGGTTTTTGACCTTGACTTGTAGGCATCAACTCAGGTACAGGCCTTCCTGTCTGCACTTTCTTCAGTACAACTAGAGGAAGATAACTTGAACTCGAATACGAATCCAGTTACTGAGTCTTCAAATGTATCGACGGACGTAGAAGGTTCTAAATCACAAGAACAGCCTAAGACTCCCACCCAAACAGCTGCCCTAACTGCGTTGTTCGGTTGGTCAATTGTACCACCAACTGATGCCTCTTCTGAGCTCTCGGCTCTCTCTACCGTAAGAACAAGCTCCATCACCATGCCCCATGGACCGTCCCGTCGGATGGGCTGGAATACTATATCCCAGTCCGCCTCCACACTAGGGTCTCCAACCTCTTTAAGTGCCGCGGTTACTGAAATCGCTAGTCCATCTTATGGTAGTCTCGGAGCTCTAGGATCTCCAAGACCGTCACGCATCCCAATACCTCGTACAGCATCGGCAACTGGCACACGCTTGCCTCGTCGAGAGTTTGCTAAGGAAAAGGATAATACTCTCTTATTTTGTGCTCTCTGCCAAAGGCGTATTGGATTATGGACATTTAAAAGTGGTGCCAAGGAGCCTACAGATACAGGTGCTTCGACTACATCAAATACAAATCCGAATAATCCAATATCCCTTTCTTCTGCTTTGACAACCGCTAATGGAACTACGGACCCAGAAAATATCAGGGCTGGGATGTCCCGTCTTCCTGTACGCCGTGCATCGGGTGTGCCTCTACCGAAACGACAGTTTGATCTTCTAAAGGAGCATCGATCTTATTGTCCATTCGTTGTACGCACTACAGTTGTCCCTTCGTTGTCAGCATTCATGTCATCTATGGGAATGGCATCGGGTTCGCCTGAGTCCCCAAGCTCACCCGTCTCCCCTTCTCAAGAGTCGTCTCCTTCTACTCCTAGACGTCCCTCCTTTTCTCGTCGTACGTCTTCGAGTTCTACCTTCTCGTTCACCTTCTCGCCTCGCAATGCACCTGCTTATCCATCAAGCCCTGCGAATGGAACAGGTGGACTGGGAGACCCGGCAGCTGTAGAAGGATGGCGTGCTGTCTTGACTGTTGTGCTCCGTACTGGGCTGGGGAGGCGTCAACGTCAGCGTGCCATGATGAACGTTAAGAGCTCTATTGCTAAAGGAACGGGGCTCTCTTCAGATACTGGGACTGGCTCTTCTGTTGCAGCCACTAATAATACTACCTCTTCAGAAGGGAGCATGGGCGATCCCATGGAATTAGATGGTGTACAGGCGATGGTAGCAGATGTAAAGTCTCGAGGGGTGAGTGTGTAATATACTTTCTTAAATACCTGAACTGGGGGTATATATAACTTCCAACTCGCTAACTAACCTTATTTTTAGGGAAGAGATCTTCTTAGATATGTTAGGGGCTTATTCGCTTGATTTTATGCTTCTCTTATGCGTGAGGATGTCCTCGTTATTCTATGAAATACCATTCACCTTCTTTGTATGTCTATCCATCTGTCATATATATTGACTCCTGTATCTTTCGTCATTTTGTTTTGTTTTGTTTTGTTTTGTTCTATGACATCCCATGTTATTTTCTTTGCAACTATTTTTTGCAATCTTGTATCGCGAATCCAATACTTCCATAGACTTGTATTATCACTTTTGCCCTATGCACATACGCTTTAATAAAACCTTTTCTATTTTTATTTTCATCGATGTTCATACATAGTGTACACATTTGCGTGTGTGCACCTTCACCATGCCGCCCGAACAACCTCGCGCCATGTTGAATAAGGGTTTCACGGCTCACGGTGAGATTCTACTATGTTTCAGAAGTATAAATCATCCCTATCTCTCCTAGTAACCGCTAGATCATATCTATCCCAAGACATTATAGGTACTTTGTATCACGGACCCCAAATAAAGGACAATGTCAAAACAAGGGAAAGCGTTCATTTAGTCGGGCATTATAGTGAGTGGCTATGTTGCTGAAACATAAAATATGCCTAAGCACACCAGAACAATAGTGTTAGAAGTTTAGAAGGAGCAAATCTCACCTTCCCAATTAGGGTACAATATAAGCGCATTCTTCCTAAAGGACCCGCATGTCCTTTGTTGACATTTATTTAACGCTGGGATATCATGAAGATAGTTTGCAATTGTAGAAGTAGAACATTTATTTCTGTCTCTCTCTCAATTACCACGAAGTCCTACATCGCTCTCAAGATCTCTCTCATTCCCATCGACATATATAATTCGCAAATCATGAGCTCAACGTCAAAAGTGGGACATGAACCACACTTATATCGGCTCAGTAGAGCTGTTTGGCCCAGCAATGCAGGACTGTTGGATGATATTATTGCTATTGTTGATGATGATATTGATGATGACGATGATGACGATATGTAAGCCCTATCTCTTACTTTGTCTACTCATGTTTTTACGATTAGAATTTTATAGTGATCTAAAAGAGGGCGAGAAACGTAGCCAGAAGGAAGTTGTATGTGATGATCCTGTAGTGGACATTGATACCCAAATGACAATGGGAGAGGCTAAGCAAGAGCTCCTGAAGGAAGCCCAGCAAACGTCGATGGCGAACGTGGTAACCCAGATGCCTGATCAATGGCTTCGAGTGGCTGCTATGACAAGCCAGGTGCCCGACCACCCATGGGAATACTATCAGGATTATATCCAGAGCTCTGATATATTTGATTTAAACTCCCAAATACTACCAGCAGCAACAGTGCCACTACTACAACCACTACAACCTTCACAACCTTCACAACCACTACAACCACCACCACCACCACTGAATTCGGAGTTCCTGTCATGCAGCTCTCTACCCAGTATTGTAGGGATGCAAGAAGAGGGTTTCTGCTCGGAGCAAGACATTGGGATCATCTACGTACCTGTGTTAAGCTGGAGGTTGCTTCCCCCAGTACACGAAGAGGGCCATGCACGAACCCGCAAAAGAAAGGTTCATGTACCACCGACGAAGAAGGCTTGGTTAACACTTGGTGATGTAGCACCGCTCGAGGATAGGCTTCTTTCAATTTTGGCTAGAATCAAAGCTGGGGGTGATACATATCAGGTCTATCGCACCTAAAAAAATGGAAAGCTGAACGCCTACAACGGAACTCTTGTTGGACGCTACTGCTTTAAGCTCAGTACACTGTTCAGACAGAAAATGTCAGTTCGAAGTACAAATAAGTGGACATCGTAGTGTTTTTGTGCATATATGTGCATGTTTGGTTGGTAAATATGTTATAAATTTGCGTGTTATTTTAGAGAATAAGGATGATTAACCTGTGGATAGTACTTTATTATATCTAGCAAAATCTTATACCACTGTAAGAATCTGGTTTCGTATAAAGACTTCGATTTGTGATGTTATGAAGTAGGACTCCGACCTTCCACAATCATAAACTACACACTACACCACACTGAGTGTGGTATCACCATATCAATTACAATAGTACTATATACACTCTAGAACCAAGCGCGGCACGTAAGAATTGTAAGTTCGATACTAAGTGATATATCGTGATTGTTGTTATCTTTAATTATGAGAGACAAAGTTGATCGGTCAATATGAAGACTTCATATCCTAACCGGCGACTTGAATGCATCATAGCTCAGTTCACTAGAACATAAGAGTATTTTTTCTTGATATAGTCCCATCTGCTTCTATCCTCTACTGTGAATTATACCTAAAGACGGGCTCGTCAATGCCTCAAATTCATGCCAGGGCTATGCTTCACTTAGCGAAAGGCCGTCTGCGTATCTCGGTTCCAAAACAATAGAAAATGCAACTTGGCCACTTTCCTTCGAGAAAGTGTACAGGTTTAGCTTAATCTAACGCTAGCCATCATGAGATATTCTATTATCAAGACAGCACATTAGGAAACTGCATCTGATGAATCACTATGAGCGATGGACAGAAGAAAAGCAAGATAGAAAATTAAGAAGAGTAGCTGATACCCGAGACAAAGGGAATGCAATTGTATTTTTCAAGAATTATTTTTCCATCCGATTACCAGCCCAAAACACGTGTACAATTACAGTAAGTGTTTGAACACTCTGGACAAGAAAATTAAAGAAGCGAGGATCAAGATACAACTCGTGTGGCCTCAAGTATATACCACAAAGGAAATGAAAACAGGCTGGTTGCTATGTTCTCGTGGTGACATAAAAGGGACCTTCATTATGGACCAAGAGAGATTCAGCCCACACAACAGCCCTTATCATGAATGCTGAGGCAAGTTGTGTCAATAACAATCATCAGCTGAATACCAGAACGGAAGAATACATACTTCGACCGGTTCATGATTGGCAACACGGGATGCCACTTTCCAGTTATAGGCATCAGCGGTCCATTCAAGAACCTGAGGTCGGGCACAAAAGGTGTTTGTAAGTATCTATAGTATACCACATTGACCTTTCACCGCTGACAAATATCTGTCCCTGCATAGGTACCAAGTGAGCGTAGAGCGCTCGACTATATGCTCATTTTGCCAGAAGGCAAGCACAGAAACGGAAGAACTTGGGATAACTTGCCCGTGCTCTACTATATGAACTCTGCTTCCACCATGATTGTGTGTATGTTTGTGGTTGTTAAAATTGGCAACTATACACCATAACCCGGTGGCTTCAGACTCAAATAATGGATTTACATAACATATCAAACATATCAATACATAGTTCTCACGCTCTTCACTGTACTTTGCCCTACAATAAATCAACTTGTACCCGTATATCCACCTGTTTTCACAGTAAGATGATACTACGATATGATTACTACTAAGGGAAGTGGAGTAACGATATATTCCATCTCTACCTGGAAAAACAATCGATGCTATAGTATAATCCAATCTACATATATAAATAGTATCAAAACAAATTATCTGGAGGGATAAAGCACCATATTAGTGAGTACAAACCAAATCAAGAACATATACTTCCGGCTTGTATCCACAAACCTATCTCCCTTCATTCCTCTCTATCTCTGCATACACCCCTGACCAGTCCCTGCAGTTATTATGCGTCACAAATGGCTGTACAGACTTCCCTCCATACTCGCTTCGAACTTGCTCAAGCTCGATATCCGACCGGCATAGGATCATCTGCCGTATGTAGTCCAAGCAATAGTGTGCGCTCCCAGAAGCTTGCCTCTCTCTGTCTGCTCGTCTTTCAAGAACATTCTTCCTGATCAAGTCAAGACATTCCAACCCGTGGAACATTCCAATACGGAACCTGCCAACTCCATTTGTGATATATCCACGCCCAGAAGGTAGTATCGCCCGCCACTGAGCCGCACCCTCCGATGTATCTAGCTGCAAGTTCACACTGTCCTCAACAGTCAATGCAACTCGCTTCAAATCAAGATCCCATTCACGCCCAGCGCCTATTCAGATGTCAGGACGAGACAGCCATTACGGCATAGGCACTCACTACTCTTCCTAACTTCCTCTCCCACTGCGGAAGACGTCGATGGACTAGGGATGAAGAAAGGCAAGGACACATTGACGACGGTGAGGAAGATGAGCGCAGCAATAGCGACACGCAGCCCATAACTAGACCGACCCGTTCCCGTCATCGTGGTTGTGGTCAGAGATGAGAATAGATCCAGATCACACTAATTGTCTCCTTCCTCAATCGGCAACCATAAATGCCACACACTCATCAACTATTCGCACCGCAATTGTTCCCGAATAAGGTCAATGTGCACTATTCATAGCTGTCTATCACAATAATCAATCTCGCCCGAATTCGCACACAGGAACCACACCCACAACCACGATGAGGAGCTCCCTTAGCACCAACGTCACTCTACTCTGTGCTCTCAGCCTCCTCAATCTCTTCCTCATCGTCCGTAGGCTCTCTGATTTCCGTGTTTTGCAGAACACACGGACATATAGTCGGTGATTTCGACCCTGCATTCCTCCGCCGTACTCACCACACACAGGCTACGTCGGCAATGATTTCCCCGACCTCCTCCCGCTCGACAGTCCTCTGAAGCTCGTCGACTATGTTTTCACCAACAACACCGCAGATTATCCCATACATGGCCCAGATGCAGAACGCGCATGGAATCGTGTCTATCCAGACGGGTATGGATTCGTCCGCCTTGGACCAGAGAGACGCATCCTCTGCGTATCCATGTTTCACCAATTGCACTGTGTCGACAAGCTCCGTCGTGCACTTGACAACCCTGACGACCCGATATCGACGATCCCCCACCTCCAGCACTGTCTGAACTACATCCGACAGATGATCCTCTGTGCCGCTGACCTCACCCTCGAGCCTGTCGACATCGGACACGAGGCATCTGGCGTCGGAGTGACACACACATGCCGGGATTGGAGGACGGTGTATGACACGGTGGACAGGAACTATGCCGAGTGGACAGAATACTTTGAGAGATTTGAAGAGCAGCATGCACATGTAGATTGATCTAGTCTAGAAGTAGTCATCTATCTTGTATATTTTGTGTTGTACTATGGTGATCAGAGAGACGGAGACTGTTGGATGTATATCCCTGTAGAAGGATAATCTATCAACAGGAGGCCTATGGAGATGTGCATACGCACTCACCAAAACGTGGCTTGAAGTAGATATCCTGCCAGAGCTCGATGTAACAACCAGCTCCTTTGCAGAGGAGCTCGAATGTCTGCAAACTACCAGAGGGACCGCACCAGAATTCATCCGATGAGTGTGTCGAGTTTTCTGCTACTGTAAGAGTTGTCATCAGGTCACGACGAGCCGGCTTCGATGCCCACGACAGTGATTTTTCATCAATTGACTCCCTTGTTGTCGTCAAGTTCCATACTTCGATGTGACTAGTGTCTCCAGCAAGGTGCAGTGTCTGGTTTAGAGATTGCAATACGTCCCAGGGTGGAATTGCAGATACAACCCTGCAGCGTTCCATTCCATAGTCGTGCACTCGGAACTGTGCAACCATCGTGATCTGAGTTTCAGATTGCATAAGACACGTCAGGGAATAGACCACAAGACAGGAGATTAGAATAACAGTACAACAACATACATGGTCAGTGAGGAGTATTCTATGATCTCCTGGAGAGACTCGACCATTGAATGTGAAGCGTGCATGATCATCTGTCGGGAAGACATATTTGCGATGAATGTGGTCTACAGGCTGAAAAACAGGTGGGAAGACATCGAGGGTACTAGGAAGGGCGGCATGGACAACGTCCGATGGGAGCTTGTCGAGACCGATGTATGTACTTGGTCGTTCAAGCAGTCCGGGATCTGGCCTCTCGTCGTGACCATTAGTGGTAGATGGCACCTTCACACCTAGCAGTGAATGAATCTGCCATTGAGTGCGCACATTGATGATGAGAACGACAAGTGATGCAATTGAACTGGCCAAGGACAGCACGACTGCGACAGTCAGTAAGCGGGACGATGGACGACTCTTCCTACTCTCGACACTGACGTCGACGGCGGCATCGTCACTGGAGAGCGGTTCATACTTTGTGCCTACGCTCATCGTAGTCAATAGTCAAGAACGATTCTGTTATGACAGTGGGAAAGTCGCGGATGTCATCATCGTCTTCGACGTCTTCATCCACCATGCAATCCACAAAGCATCCGCCACCGCCATCTCCATCACACGTCTTACGCATTCATGCGGCCAATGTCAATACCGTCTCGTTCTCCAATGACAACGAGAGGCTATATTCCGGAGACGTCTCGGGCACCGTCATCGTCACATCCACAAGGACACTCCGGCCAATTGCGTCTTGGAAGGCGCATACAGACAGCATCCTCGGCGCACAAGAGTGGAATACAAGTATCATAACGTGCGTCTCATCTCGAACCATCTGCCATGTCCACGGTTCTCAGGATGATGAACTGAAATCAGACACGGCCGTGACAACAAGCTGCATGTATGGGCACGCGTGGTCACCGTCCAGTCGGTGGGCGATGCTGCATCGAGTCTGGATTTGCCTGTACCGGAGCTCCGATACTCACTCGATGTGAATGCCCTCAATTTCTGTCGCTTCTCATTGCTCCCCGTGGGGGATAATGCTCTCATTGCCCTCCCGAATCTGATTGAGTCCTCTGTGGTGAATATTCTATATTGTATCTTACCCGCTGGTTTGAAGTTGATAAAGAGAATGACAGGCAGATATCTGGTTACTCCCTTCATGTACACGATTGCATGCAGCAATTGGGAAAGTGGACTCGCCTGAGATCGGAATGAAGAGCTGGGAATTGGAGGGCGATGGAAGAGGAAATGCGAAGACAGGTAGACTCTATGCGCAATGAGCATTTTAGCGTTTCGATTGTCATCTAAGAGCTTGTTACAGGAATTCTGATGGCACTGCACTTGTTTCGCAAGTCGGACAGACTACATCTATTGTGCACATATGAGAGTGGAGAAGTAATACTTCGTCGGTGTGTTGCTGCGACGGACAAGACAATTGAAGGGATTGGATGGGAATGCCTGTGGAAGACAAGACTGCATGTTGAATCTGGTACGCTTCCCAATGAACTGACTGTATGGACTGGTGCTCATACTCAGCCAGTGATGTCGATGGTGGTTTCCTCGGACCACTCATTTGCTCTAACAGTGTCTGCAGACCACATTGTTGGATATTACAAGCTGTTTGTGAGCGTTCTATGCATCAATGAGATGAAATTAATGGATTCACCGAAGCTACTCAGGGCGAGGATGAGGGTGAGGATCGATTCTCAAAGCAGAGAATAAAACATGCAGGTAATGGAGGGATTGCCCTTCGTTCAGATGGGAGGGTGTGTGCAGTAGGTGGATGGGATGGAAAGTAAGTGGCCAACGCTATAAATGAATATCCTCTTTGTTTTATTGACCATACAACAGGATTCGGATATTCTCCACCAAATCATTCAAGCCACTTGGTACACTCTCATATCATACGAAGAGCTGTCCTGCTCTGTCGTTTGCACATTCACACCCAACGACGACCGACATTGTCGAAGAGGATTCGGAGGATGAATTGACAGAGGGTGAGAAACTAAGGCGTTGTCGATGGCTGGCATCTGGATCTCATGATAATCGGATAGTGATATGGGAACTCATGGACTTTCACTCAACTAGCAGTAGATAGTACTTTAATCATCATCATCTGTGAAGTACAGTGTGGCTGAACATGGCATCTGTTTGTGGATATTTGTGAGGGTGACATGATGAAAGTGACCGACGCGAATAGTCACGCGTGTCCTCTTCCAATTTCCGATTTCTGATTTCCAAGTACCGTATTTCCACTCCTAAATTCTGATCTCAATAATCCAGTAAAAATGGTTCTCTGGGTAGACAAAGTGAGAATCGACTAAAGGCTACATCTACGACTATCTCTGACGCTCTAATTGACTTCAGTACCGTCCACGTACTCTCGACGAGTTACATTATCATGACGGTCTTTCTGCTCGTCTCCGATCACTGGTCTGTACCTGAAATCTGTCCTGTTTCTTTGTCTCCAGTACTCACAAATGATCTGGATGGGTCTAGGCTGCATGTGGTGACTTTCCTCATATGCTATTCTATGGACCAAGTGGGGCCGGAAAGAAGACTCGCATAGCATGTACTTTAAGACAAGTCTACGGAAGTGGTGTTGAGAAGGTGAGTCTGCACTGCTAGTATGAGTCGAGTGAAATGTATTCATCTGATGTAAATAGCTCAAAATCGACCAACGAGTATTCTTGACACCTTCTAGACGGAAGCTGGATGTCAATATTGTGCAGAGTAACTATCATATTGAGATTACTCCAAGGTGCGCGTTTCGCTCCTTTGCTATCTACTACCCATTCTACAGCTCTTTCCTATGTAGTGATGTAGGAATATATGACCGTGTGGTGATCCAAGAGATTCTGAAGGAGATAGCTCAGACTCAGCAAGTGGATCTGAATGCGAGACAGAAATTCAAGGGTACTTGATACTACACCTCTGTTTGATCTTTTGTTTTGATTGTGTCACACAGTTGTCGTCATCAATGAGGCAGACTCACTCTCCCGAGATGCACAGGCTGCCCTTCGTCGGACAATGGAGAAGTACATGTCGAATATGCGGATTATCCTGTGTGCAAACAGCACGTCGAAGCTGATTGCTCCTATCAAGAGCCGATGTCTTCTGATGCGTGTAGCAGCGCCGAGTGAGGTGGAGATCCAGAAGTGCTTGGAGCATGTTGCGAAGAAGGAGAGATTTGACCTGCCACCTGATACATGTTTGTCGATTGCACGAGATGCTGGTGGGAATTTGAGGAAGGCTGTCCTTGTACTGGAAGCGCTGAAGATGCAATCGTAAGTCTATTTGACCTTTGGATGTCGGATTTGCGATTGATGGGCATTGTACTCAGACCAGACCTTTCTGGACCGATCTCAATAGCGAAACCTGACTGGGAGATGTATTGCCACAGGGTTGCTGATATGATTATCCAAGAACAGACACCAGGACGTGTGATGGAAGTGCGATCAAAACTATATGAACTACTGAGTCACTGTATCCCTGCGACGGTTATTTTAAAAGTAAGCTGTTTATGGAAGCTGGTAGACTACTTTTGATGCTAATAGGTGGTGCAGACGATAGCCGAGCGGATAGTAGAGAGGGTGGATGAAGAAATTAAGAGTGATGTGATAGAGTGGGCAGCGTTTTATGTGAGATGGATACTGCGGTGATTATAAGCACTTGTACTGACTATGTTTAATAGGAGGTTCGTATGCGGCTAGGAAATAAGAAGATCTTTCATCTTGAAGCGTGGGTGATCAAAGTGATGAGTTTGTATAAAGTGAGTGTGTGAATATCTGAGACTTTGATATCCTCTAATCTTACTGTCTTCAGCATTTTGTTTTCAACTTTGATATGGATGATTTTGAGTAATTTTCATAATTACATGATACTGTATTTTATGACCACGTATTCATTCATTTGCAGACATCGGTGTATAACTTCAATAGTATTTCAACTTTTTTTTACAAATGCAGCATGTCGGTACGCTTGATTTTTTAACTTGTTCAGGCAAGTAATCCCGCGGTAGATAGAAGATGGCTTATCAAGGAGATGTTTTGCATACCACAACCTACAAAGAAGGATAAAGAGAATAGTGGAAAGAAGTTTTTGGCTACGAGTAAGGCATAAGTAATCAGATCGGAGAATGCAAAGGAAAACATTCAAATTGATTACTTCAACGATAATTCGAAGTACCGGTAAACGGAGAACATTCACGACATGTTTGGGGCAACTAAGAGAAGGAGAGGCGGCTGCAATAACATAATTCAAAGTCACATTTTCGTTGAAGAGAAATCAGAACTGATGGGCACAATAAAGGCCAAGAAACTATCTAATATGCAAGTTAATGCACCGTAGCTATAGATACATGGTTGAAAAAGGAGCTAAGTGAGGGGGGTTACCCTGTCTTCATTTAGATCAATTGTATCGAGCGCAAATTTTTTTTGCGTATCCCGCTTTGTATACTCATTCCTATCTTGAATAATAGATGGTCGCATCTCTTCAAATATAATATTAGAATCAGAATTACATAGTTCAGAGGACTTGTCAGAGCAGATAGATGCCGTCATTGACATTGTTGTAGCTTTCTTTGGAGTTGATGTTGAAAATTCTGTGTCAGAAGAATTGAAAAAGGAATCTTCATAAGACGAAACAACGAGTTCTGGAGTATCTAGATTGAAAATTGACGTTTCAACAGAGTGCTTGGCTATTTCAGAATTATCCTCGTCCTGTCCGGTATGTGAAGGAGTTGTACCGTTCAAAAGAGGAGTGGATTTCCAGTCAGCCGAGCGTTTTTTCGAGAGGTTATCAAGTTCCTATAAAATTGTTGAGAGTTTGTTTTCTTTTCTCAATGAAGAGTTGTGGCTTACTTCTAGAATGATCTCTAGTTCCTTGAGAGCGAGTTCGATTTCCTCATCTTTGCTCTCGTATAATATACCGTCATCCCTAGTCACCTCGAGTTCATCTTGTTCATTTTCAATAAAAGTAGAAGTATGGGACGAGTCCAAGGACCGATTATTTGGGCTCATGTTTGTGTCCCTAATAGATTCAAAGCTTTGTAAGTTGGTTACCATAGACTGCATTTCTTCTAGAATGTCTTCCGATAGATAGGAGACGGGAGTATCGATATCTATGAGGCTAATCATCAGTTTGGGAGGTAAGTCGTGAAAGATACGAGCGGATTGTGTCGAGCATTCACACCCTGTTAATGGGCCCTCGGAAACGTCCTTCCCTGCTAGGGATCCGGTCCGGCAAGAATCACTTGGGGTAACGACAATTTTAGGAATATCGATCTCCTTTTGAAGGATTTCAGACTTTTCTATACCTTGAGACTGATATCCTTCCGAGATTGTAGTTCCAGTGCACTTTATAGACTTTTCTTCAGATAGATCAGATCCCAGGAGTTGGTCTCTGTTTATGTGCGAAGTTACATCTGTTCGATGTTTGCCAGAAAGCAGCCGCCAGATCACGTACAAGGCAATGAGTATCACGGCAGACAACGAGACTAGAGTCAAGATAAGAGCTTGCGTTTTGTGACTGGGTTGAGGATAGATATTGTCTGCGCCTATAGGAGAACTCTCAGGGTACAAAGCAGTAGCTGATTGATAAGACACAGAACTAGGCCGGAGTGACAGAGAGCTAAGCTTAGGCATTTAGGTTCTTCGAGAGAGGTCGATTTGTAAGTAAAGGAAGAGACTGCACAGTCAAATATATCGAAATTAAATCTACCTCTACTAATCTACTGTTATACTCATACTCACGGTGGGCTGACTGCTACACGTCGTAGAAGGTTGATCAAATCAGAATTAGTAGTTAGGGAAGTCTAGACGGAGCTTAGAATCAGTGATCGGCACGATCGCCATGGGCGAAATAAGGATATCCGATGCCATGACGGCTGCGGCGAGCTCTGACTAGCTAAGGCTGTACTCTTCACCTCCATCATCTTTTATCATACGTTAACCTTCTCTCTCATAGACTGAAAAGAGGATTGAGAAGTATCAAGCTGTATACGCATGGCTCGTAGCGGCTATGAGCGCCTTGCTCACGCACCGGAACAAGCTAGACCGTTAGAAAATGACGAGTTGGAACAGGCATTTGAGTCGGATGACGAAGATCACGACGCGGTCCCACTAAACTCACAACGTTCAACACCACAGATTGAGGTGGCGACAAATGTCCAGGAAGGTGCCTATGACTTTGAAAGAGAATATGATCATCCACCTCCAGGCAGTCCCCCTCGGGCTTATGGGAACTCCAATGGGATAGTACCCTCCTTTGCGTCTCTTCCCAGACAAGCCTCCGGAAGTGTTCAACCTTCGTTCTTTAGACGGGCCGTAGGCGCACTGCTACCACAACATTATACTCGAGTTCCGACCTCAGAAGCAGAAGTACACTCCCGAATTCAAGGTAGTGGTCTTGAGAACGATGGCGTGTTTTCCAATGTTCTTGCAAAGCCAACTGGTGCAAGACAAGGTACAAACGGCGGAAACATCCATGAAATGCCGGAAGATGCTCAAAAGGATGCCCCCCCAGTATGCCGTGCATCTCACGTTTGTACATAATACAATACTTATTTCATCCTTTAGTCTTATGCTGCTGCTCAAGCAGACGCCGTACCTCCATATTGGGAAACAACTGTTCATGCTCCTGCTTTTGGTGGTGATGATCTTCTGATCGATGGGTTGCCTTCGGGAACGGTCTTCTCCTTTGCTTGGAACTGCCTTGTTTCGATTACTTTCCAGTTCGTTGGGTTCATGCTCACATATCTCCTCCATACTACACACGCGGGAAAGTACGGATCAAGAGCAGGCTTGGGTGTTACTCTGATTCAATATGGTCTGTACTCAAAGTCCGATTATGATATGCATAACGGTGAAGATGTTGGAACCACAACGACTATAAGCGAAGCCGTTCGCCTTGCCAGACGCGGTTACCAAACATTATCACCAAGAGGCTGGATGATGGCTGATGGATCTGGATCTACTGACGAAGATACTGCCCTCGCTGCTAATGGATTTATGCATGACTGGATATCATTTTTCTTGATGACGATTGGTACGCATTCCTTGTCCTTTTCAACTGGGCGGGCATGTAACTAAAATCATCCCATTTTCTAGGCTGGTTCTTGCTTTTGTCTTCAATATTGGGGTATGTACGTGTGAAGAGATGGGAGCATAGCATTCGTTCTCCCCTCCACCCATCACGCAGGAAACTATTCAGCGAGATGAAGAGGTACGTTCTCGACTTCGACAAGTGTTCGGTGTAGACTTTATACCCGAACATGAAGCAGAGCAAGAGCGGGTGGCCGATCAAAATCAGTCGCAAGGTCCCCAAAACGAAGGCAATGGCGATAGATCTAGGCCAGTTCCACCTCACGAAGAGGATATGAGGCGTGAACTGCGTTCTATGGGTCTAATCTAACTTTAAGGAACTTGATACTGTTTTCGCACCTCTTTTGCATCTTGTACTTGTTCATCTTATATTCTATTCATTTTGTTTTTTGTTTTTATCGCATCCGTTTTCCAGATAATGTAATTTTCACGGGACATTAAAACTTTCATTATTCCTTTCCTGCACTTTCATTAATGAATGTAACAGAAGTTAGCTATCAAAAATATTGATTAAGCGTGAAAGTGGACATTAGAAATTTAGAAGTTAAGCCTGTGATACATGTAGTTGCAACCGCCTGTTTTCATAGTGTCCTCAAAGTACTTTCAAGCCTTTCTGGTTAGTTTAATGCATAAGTCCTTCGTATTTCCAAGGATCTATAGTTTGGGAATGTTGTTTCTGAAAAAACGCTTACTGCCAATTTTACTTTCTGCCTTTGTTTTCTGTTCATCGATCCATAATTTGAAAGCAGGGGCTCGGCAAAGATTCAATTGTAAAGGAATAGAATTGCCGTTATCACATATAACTTAGAACATCTCATAATATGCTATCCTAGTAGATCAAAGCTGTCGTAAGGTATCTGATCTTTTGCGTGTTTCATGTGCAATTGATTAATGTTAGTTGTTTCCCTACCTAGGTATCATCTGCGCAGCAATTCTTTCCTACTTCAACTCGTTCGCACTTGATCCCAACCTTACCACAACCCATATCGAAGGGCTCAAATCAAACGTCCCCACCCCCGGCTGTGGTCTCGAGATGAAGATGGAGACAGACTTTGCGAATAACTCACTTCAACATGGAATATCAAATGATAGCAAGACAGAAATCAGACTAGAGGCAGAATCTCTAATACCAAAAAACGAACAACCCTGTGATTTTGATGGGGCTATTACGACGCCTATCAGGGACAGTGTGACATTCTTTCCCCCTTTGCATGATTCTAGACGAGGCTGGATACTTAGTATCATACGGCATGAACAAGTAACCTCTGTAAGCTATCTATCGTAAAACAAGGCCCGTAGAATGACCTAAATTTGTTTGAATGATTGCGCAGCTCGTTGATATTGGATGTGGTGAAGGATCACTACTCCGCTGCCTTTGTAACCCACCCGCATATCTCACACCTCCAACTGGAGAAGAATTAGAAACATTTCCTGATCTTGTTATTCCCTATGATGATGATCAATTGGAGATACATTTAAGGTCTATTGCTGGACTTGACATTTCAGAACAGGAAATCAAACGCTGTGCGGAATGTACCAAGCCAAGGCATGGGCAAAGTGATTGGTCATTGACGACAGTGCCCAATGATCATGACTTCCCTCGTTGGGAGCCACTTGAAGTTAAGTTATGGCATGGCTCACTATCTACATTAAATCCAGAATTTATCGGTGTCGACTGCATCGTGGCCTCAGAAGTGTAAGTTTCCCTCTTTCTTATATATTATATTTCAGTGAGGGTTATCTCATCAAAATTGCCTCATGCAGTATTGAACACCTCGATGATCCCGTTTTAAACTCCTTCGCTCCGATGCTCCTCGGAATATACCGTCCTCGTCTCCTCCTCATTACCACGCCCAATTATGATTTCAATGCTCGCTTCAGTGCTCCTGGTACTATTAATCCGGAAGGACTTGAGGATCCTACGGGCCGAACATCAAGAATTTTCCGTCATTTCGACCACAAGTTCGAATGGACGTCCTCAGAATTCTTTTCGTGGTGTATAGGAGAGGCACAGAAGTGGGGATACGAGGTCGAAGTGGACGGAAGAGGTCAAGCTCAAGAAGATGATCCATGGGGACGGGATAGGTCCGAATTCGGGTTTGCCTCACAGACTGCTCTGTTTCGTAGGCGAGAAGACGGGCATCCGCAAGATCAAGTTGTCAAAGACATCCCGTTACAGGGAACTAGAGCGGAAACAGAACACGCATTATACATAAACTACTCTCACCAACCTCATCCTGATGCTGGAAGACCGCAATTCTATAACATGATTGAAAGTAAGGTATGCGAATATATGAAAGGCTATTACACAGCAGAGGCATACACAGTTTGGAACTTATGGGTTGTAAATTCAATATGTGTTGCTTGTGGAGGGTATCTTGCTGCACTTATTAAAACGATAGAATACTCCGACGATTTGGAACTCGTACAAACTGGAAATATTGTCAAGGATTGGCAAGTCAAATTCAGGGGTGAGAAACACGAGGAAGCTATCAGAGCAATGATGGATTCGAAGGGTAGTAGTCCCTGGAGAGAGGAGGATCAAGATATGGCATCCCTGTGGGGTTTACAAAGGTCAGAATCTACAGAAGTCTCGTTCTCTTCGCGTGGACAAAACGACGATGAAGATATCTCCAGTGAATGGTGTGACTGGTCCGAACCACAAGAAAAAGGACAGCTAAGCGACGTAGATAAAGCACTGAGGATATGGGGTGGCAAGAACATTTGGGATGCCACCCTGGAGTCTACAGATTTAGGGGGCTGGGGATAAGCAGGACTGTGGTTGTAATAGAAGCTTAGAGAACCTCCCCCTGAGTCTTCTCATATTCTTGGACCGATTCCCGGCTTTTGGAGACTTGTGGCTTTCCTCACGGAAGCGGTGCCGTGTATTAATTGGTTTCAATTCTGCAAATGGTGTATTGGTGAAAGATAAATATACAGAACTACAAAAAATATATCTTAACGCCGTGGCGCTGAGTAAGTTCCAATAAAGAAGCCAGATGTGAGGAGTTTACTAACAGAGCGAGACTTGATTCTCTATGGGTGATCATTCCCCTACCAATGTTCTTTTCGGAGCTTTAGGGAAGACATATGGGCTAAGATACCCAAGAAATAGATGTGCGCTGTAGTACGTACCTAGTAGAGGGTGCAATTGCACCATATATGTAACCATCCACATCAAGTAGCAGCAAGTCAAAGTAAGAGATATCGCTGTTCGAATGAGTCTGTTATAATGAGAATATAAGTAAATTGCAGGATTTTTTGAATAAATATTAATTGACGTATAGTACAATAAGAGTAATCTAGACGTACGTCTGGTGTGGACCCTTTGGCGTTGCAAGCCAAGATGCAGCAATAAGTCCAAGTATGATGACAAGAATAGCGTAAACTGGGAACATGGATGCCATTATAGCAATCTGCTGAGCTCTGAGAGGCTTATGGATGGGCCAAGTCGTTGCAAGTACCGTCCTTAAACGTCGTTTGTCGGCGACCGTGGCGGCGCATCGAAACTAAGAGATCGTCGTGACAGTATTTCTATTTTAGGTAGTTTAACACGTGTATAAATTAATAATAGTCACTATTATAGTGAAGCCCTCTATTCACACAGATGAACTTTAGGCATGCTCTTCGCTTGTCCATTCTTACCACCATAGAAAAGAGCTCGCATCCAAATTTGGAAAAAAATGATGCATGAGAGACTGTACATGCAGGAGCCAAATATAGCAGAGTACTTATCTCCAACTCTTCTATTTCTACGCAAGGTCCTGAGACTTTAGATAATAAGGTATGATATCCGCAAGTGGGTTAGGTTACAGAGCTTGCTTCTTTTTTCTACTGTCGTGGATTTCTTGAACGAGACGGACGAGACGGACAATCCTCCGACTTAAAGCAAGGTTTTCTTTGTGAAAATCATTTTAGGCGGTAGCTTTATTTACCTAGACTGTCTAGACGACAGCGACTACTGGACTACAAATCAGATTCGGAAATTGGAAGTGCATGCACTCCCACACTACACAGGGTACAATCCGGGTTTTTACGGAGTCGCATACGATGATGACTGAGGATATCCAATGAAGGACACCAGTTTTTCCGATGTTCATGGGAGTAAAATAGAATTAGATGCAACCTACCTCAGGTCTGCAATGAACTGATGCTACAGATAGGTCAAGATTGGAAGGTGCTGAGAGTATATCAAATTATATGCCTCCTTCACTACATCTCAGATCCGGATCAGAACAGCATGATGTCCGTATACACGTATGTACCATCCCCCTGAAGCAAGCGGGAAGGCCGGCTACCTACAAATGTAGTATGTATATATATATATGATGCGAACATATCCTTGATAGTAAGGGCGAAACAATGCTGTTACGGAATGGCACAAGATTGACGCAGGATATAGTTTGGGAAACGTATTATGTCTGTGTAATACCAGAAGATGAGTGGACGGACCGAATAGGGTCGGGAGAAGTAGAGGTATCGTCATCTCAATTTCTCCACTTGTCCGAGGGTCGTCAATCTTCTTATATGCTGATTGGATCTGTGTGAGCAGTACTGAGTACAGTCCGGTAGAAGCTAACTGCGGCGAAGCAGGAGAAAGAATAAAAAAGATGGTTGAAGTCATCTCAGCAGGAGGAGGACAGATGTATAGAGAATATATATTGACTGTTTTGATCATATTTAGAACAGTTTTTTTTAGTTTGAAAAATATCAGAGATTTATCACTCTGGGGCATCCGCCCCGGGTGCTGGATTAGGCTAGAGATCCGTAGTAGCAATTGTGGAGGAATTAAGAAGGAGTCCCGTGAGCATGATGCGGGGAGATAGCCGTAACTGGGTCCCTAAAAAGCAATGTTTATGTAATATTTAATCTTTCTCGCGGCTGTGATTGGCCACATGACGACGGCACGCGCTCAGCTGGTCACGTCCTAATCGAGCATTAGAGTCTGAGTGCCTCTCAACAAGTCGAAGACACCACAGCAGCGTCTTGCTTCTTGCCATCACCATCCAAGTCATCTTTGTCGCTCTTCATGGCTGTCATGCCTCTATTGACACCTAGTGAGACACTCAAGTTCGAGTCTGCACTACACGGCTTTTCCGAAACTTTGGGCCCAGAGTGGGCTATGTATACTGGTGACCACGAACTCAGATATGCTGACCAACTCCCTCCACCAAGGGAAGGGTCGGAACAGCTCGCAAAAGCGACAAAAGATCTCATGTCACTCGACACTCGCTCACTAAGGTGGAACGAATCCGCAGACCGTGATGTTTTGTCTATGGACTTACCAGCAACGAGTCCTGTAGCAATTACATCTGCAATCCATGGGCATTCATCCCACAATCCTCATCTTCGTTCGCTAGGACATCATATGTCAACATTTACTGACCACTCTCTTATGTCGCATTTCTCATCACCAGTACATCAAAACTTTTTAGGATCACACATGTCCAATTTACCGAGACCTCCTCTAACTATATCTCCAAACCATATGTTTGATAGCTCTTCAAACTCGGATTCCCAGCGTAGTCTTAGTTCTGTATCAACGGACCCCACACCGCCTCCTCCAACCCCACCATCTCTCAAACGACCTTATCCATCAGCTTCCGACTTGGCCGCAATTGCAGGCCCAAGTTCCGTTCCGACTACGTCTATGGCTCGCACACAAGCAAAAAGGGCTCGAGCCTCTTCGTCTATATCCGCAGATAGTACACAATCCCACCAGACCCAAACTCAGGATGGGCAGAATTCAGGCGGAAGTGGTTTTAGACCTACTCTTCTGACACCGTCACAAAAGAAAGCAAATCATATACAATCTGAACAGAAGCGACGAGCGAATATTAGACGTGGGTATGAGGCATTGTGTGAAACAGTTCCAGCTCTACGTGAAGCTATCCGCTTAGAGGACGAAGAGGTAACTCGGGCTCAGACCGAGGCGCAAGCGGAGTCCGTCAGTGCGGGGAAGTCAAAACGGAAAGCTCGGACGAAGCGTGGGATGAATAATAGCGATTCAGGGGAAAAAACAGATGGTAGAGCAGGTCCAAGAAGTGAAAACGTTGTGCTTCAGAAAAGTATGTCTTGGATATATTTTAATCTGTGCTTGTTCTTATGGCAACTCCTTACTTTAGCTATCGATTATATCAATGACCTCTTGTCAGAGCGCCTCTCGCTCATTGAGAGGCTTGAGTCTGCACGAAATAGATTGCCGCAAGGGCATCCGGCCCTTCATAATATGAGTGATTCTAAGCCATTGTGGGAGCGTGAATGGTCGGGTGGTATAGGAATGTTAGATGATGGGGACTCTGACGACGAAGACGAGTAATCCGAATATACTGGTTCATTTTCCTTATTTTTATCATTCTTTTCGCTTTTTCTGTTGACCCAGTCGACCTTCTTGTTTTACCCTGTTTAAGCGCTGGCTTTTGACTTTCTGACGATTCCAGGAAATCGATTACTGACACTAATGCGTTGGTTCTTCCTCTCCACAATTCGCGTGCTCTAGCCCTTTCTCCCACCTTTCACGCTGAAACGATGTTATGACATGCTTGACAACCATGATATATGGTCAATCCATGAGTTGTCTGGCTTGTGATATTTATCCAACCTGTGTACCCCACCTTCCCCGCATCTGACTCAATCTTCGATCGTTTCGTTGTTCCTTTCTTTCCTCATGTCCCTTTCTCCCTTGCAAAAAAAAACAAATTTATGGCGAATGGATTTTACTATTCCCTCCTCCTTCTTGTTACGTCGGATTAACGCGGTGGAGACAGATGCATGATCTTGCCCTCTTTTTCGTCTTGTTTATCTTGGCCCCCCTTTTTTTCTTCCCTTACAAAATAAACATAAACTGTACGCTAGTATGCTATACCTCTTTGTTCTCCGGTCCCCTTTCTTACGTCCCACCCTCTATTTTCTACTCTTTCTAATGTCTTGCTTTCCAGTGAAGTCTCGTGTATAATTTAATGTGTTATCTTGTGCCCTAGCCAATATCTCCCTTCTATCTCTTTGTTTCCCTGCGTGTATTATTTACCCAGAGAGGGGATGGGATGGGGCGTCCCCACACGAACTAACACCACGCCTTTCTCTGAGATCACCAATCTCTCTTTCTCAAATCAATTTTTTGTGTTTCACGATTTATTCCGAGTCATATTCACTCTTTCGGAAATGTAAGTATTTATCATCAAAAATTTCCCCCTTTATTTTCTTAAACACGTGGGGATTACGTCAATTAGACGTGGACATCCCCTTTGATTTGTCATTCTATTTTACTCTTTCCTTATCTCTACCCAAATATATAGATTGGGAAAGAGAGAAGAATATTATATCAATCTTATCTCTCTTTTCATCGAGTATTGAAGCATGGATGTGCTTGTTTCTTTTATTCTTATTCTTACTCTTATTATCACCAGAATCAATGACGAAACCAAGGATGGATAATCATGTCAAGCGCGTGCATCATGTCCTTTTGATTAATTATTAATAACTATAAACTGAAGAAGTAAGACAGAACTCTCTAATTGAAAACTGACATCATGGATATATCATAACCCGACTAATCACTAAGCCTCATTTACCGAGGTAATGCGCCCGAGAAGAAAGAGAACTTTATTCCAAATTTGGAGCGCCAATTATAAGCTAGCGTTCTCCCCTCCCTCCTCAAGCAAATTAGATACATTCATATTGATATATATATGCCTATGTTACTACAAGTCTAAGAAATTTGTGTAACTCGAAAAACAAACACGAAAAAAAAGAGATTCTTCAAGAGAGATATCGATCACTGAAGGTCGAAATGAACTTGTAGAAAAAACCATAAAGGAAAAAAGGAGAACAAGAAAGAGTTAAATTACATACTGTCCACATTTTATCTCTTTTTGTCTCTCGACTTTCGTGTAGGATAATTCATGTGGATGACCATAAGGTTTTTGTTTATGGATTATATTTCAAAAGTATGTATATTGATATTAATGTAGCTCTTCCTTCATTTCTTTCTCACCTTTATTCCTTTTTCGCACCTTGAGCTCTGCGATCTCGCATTCACACTACAACTTAGCTTTACTCACCCCAAAATTATGTTGTGTAATAAGCAAACTGAGAATGCCGATGTCACGGGCTAACATGGGCGTGAAAACGCCTTCGTTGATACTGCTATGATTAATATTGTTATTACTTGCCAAGCCCGTGACTAGATTCACGAAAATGAAGTGCTAAAAAGAAACTCTAATTTACTACTGTCAATAATACGTGTAAGTGCAAGTAAATGCTTATTCTTTCATGCTTCTCAGAGATCCACATATTGGAGATCAGATCGGAAGATGAGCTCACGTACAGACGGGCAATAAAACAGATAAAAGCGAACTTCGCACCAAAACCACATTCTCGTTCGCTATTTATGGTGTGACAAGTATTTCTCAACATCCCCGTATTCGTGCAAGAATGAAAGGCCGTACGATATAAGTAGACACTTATGTAGTTAATCGGTACTAATATAGGTCTCAGATACGTTCCAAGACCAAACCACCAATAGCCAAGATAAATTTTCAAACTCAAGCAGAGAAACACGCTGGCACCTAAAATTTTTTTCTGTCAATCGCCCCATACGGCTAACTTTCTCGATCAACAAAGTCAGTTGTATTACCAAAACCTAAAAAAACTTTTGAGCAGAAAATTTTTAAGAAGTCACAGCTGTTTCACAGTAGCAGATCATCACCTCTATTGATCGTGTGCCTAATGAGTATATGAAGAATGCAAAAAGGATACCGAGGACTGAAACGAATGAGTAAAATGTGTTGCAGATTGGAATGTTTATGTGGAGTGCTTGACTTTATATAATGATGGGACAGTAATGTGCGAAAATAGTGTGAGAAAACGATGTCTGTATAAGGCATGAAGTAACTGTCACATAGTTGATAGAAAAGCAATCGTCGAATTAGACGGGAGCCGCTGTACAATACAAAGGGAACTAGTGTTTGATTGGGGTTGATAAGATGTGACAGTCAAGCGAATGTAGATGATCAAAAACAAAGGAAACGAACAGCTATTATGATAAAAATTATAGAAAATCAAAACAGGTAATGCACTCTATTCTTCAGTTCGGATTATAAAGAAAGAAAAGATCGATGTGAACGTGCGGAACGGCCAAATGTATCTGCAGTATACGTTGATGTCGTCATTTCTTGTGTCAGCCGGGAAACACTATAAAACATCAAGAAATAGATGAGTAAAACACGGAATAATTGCTAGAAATGAAGATATTGTGCCGATGGTCCGCGTCAGCGAGTCTATCAGTTTTTGTAAACCGGGAAAGATAGGAATCTACCTACGAGTGATAACTGCGATGGCTTCGGCTCGGGTATACATGGGCGTCGTCATCTGGGTGCGAGAGATGAGAGCATAAGGCCCTGGACGAGTTCGGGTTTCCATTGAAGACGTTTTGACGCCTCGGCGAAGTCGACCCATTCGCGTCGTCGCTGGTGCTGTTCTAACCAGTTATCGTTGAGCGACTGTGCGTCAAGCTCGTAGAAGTGAATCGTCGCGCTTGTGCCATTTACAGTGGTCACGAAGCGTGTAACTATGCCCTGCACGCCCGCTATCAATCATTACATTGAGAGTGGGGGAAAGAGAAGGAGAAGCGGGGGCGAAGCTCGTGAGATGGGCGGGGACGGGAAGAGGAGCAAAGGGTGAGACCTTCTTCCAAAGCTTCGCGAGACGTCGCCGCTTCAAGCGACACGTCTGACGATTCCAAACCTCCTTTGGGCACTGGCAACGGAGCACAGTGCAAGTGGGAAATAAATACGTGTTAATAGCCGGTAGAAATTGAAAAGAGATGAGAAAATAGTGAGTAAGGTGTTCTTGATATGAGAAAGAGCCAAAATCACTTACAAACCCAACTGTCTGGGTGCTTTCTGCTGGTGACCACGAGAACTTTCCCTGATGCACGCGCAATGGGGATCGCGCAGCAAACGATACGAGGTGTTGATCGGTTTTTGCTCATTTGAATTTTCCGGGTAGAGTGAGAAAAAGAGAGAAGAAAGAGTTCGAAGGAGAAGAAACAAAAATCAAAGTGGCACCCAGACTGACCACGGAAGAGAGAAAGACTACGTCAGTATGGATGAAACAACAAGCACCGACAGACAAACTAAGTAGCAGCTGGCTATGCGGGACCTTATTTTTTCAAGAGTCGCCCGCACAACACTACTTTTAGGCGAAGTTGGAGTGGTGCCGTGTCACTGGATTATAGTGTCTTAGCTTGATGATCTGGCTAGCGAGAAAACAGTTATTTCCAGATATTCAAAAGGAGTAAGAAAGCAATCGTTTGACAAGAGACCAGTGAGGATTGTAAGAGGAAAGGTGAGTGTTGAGAGAAGAGATATCAAACCAAGGTATAAAGCTGAGCGTGGCTTGAGAAGATGTGGGTAAAGAGAACTCACGGTTCAGACGGCTTTATAGATCTGAGAAAGGCACCCAAAAAAATAGCGCGTGACTTTTGAGTGTGAGAGGGGGAGGGGAGGGTGAGGGTTGAGAGCAAAGGAGGGGAGAACGGATTCGGATCTGGAGAGAGGGAAAAAGGGAAAGCGGCGACAGAAAAGGATGAGCAAGCGGCAAGTCCGCCATCAGCTTAGCTCATCCATGCACGTTCGATAGCTGTGCCTCATGGACACTCCCTTTGGGTGTAACTAACTCTAATATATTCATATCCAACGAATAACCACAATAATTTACATCAGCTACTACGTCCTGGTCTCTCTTCCCTTATCAGCGCCCAATTCATTCATTCCACCTACATCATCACCATCATCGTTATCGTTTTAGTACAAAAGAAGAAGAAAGAATATTTAAAAAATATTAAAAGACGGAAACGGCCATATCAGTACTCTTTTCCGACTACTATTTATTCAGCCAGAATCACTCACGCAACCATAAACATACAGCCCACCCCGATAGCCATGGCCAGGAACTGTGATCAGTCAATCCCTATCGTCAGTCTCTCGTACAAAACAAAAGCTATTCCGGAAATTGCCGTGCCTACCTCTCTTATTGCCTGTTTTACACTCTTACTCTCTTGTAGAAGCCTGTGAAGATTGATACCCCCAATTCGTGTTGTTAGTCACTCATCAGCGGCCGTCAAGAATAGAATAAATATTTGAAGAGGCGGCGTACGTGGGTAGGACGGCAACAGCCCCAATATACATGAACCCCCGGCAACGAACGGAATTACCTGGTTCAACGGCATTGTTTGATAACACATTTAAAGCGACAAGTTGTTCAAGTATCATGTCAGTCAGATCAAGTGGCAGCGGAGACAGCAAATGCGCCGATTTATTATGCAAATAATAAACATCAGGATAAACTTCTGAAATAGGTCCTCGAAGGAAGGTACGTCACGTACTAGATCAGCGAGTTGGACAGAAGTCCCTAGTAAACCAGAGGCTTCCTGACGCACTGCAGCAGCAAGGTCGTGTATTTCAGACATCTCATGACCGCTAGCGCCAGACGCGGATACATTATGGATTGCAATGCCCATGAACGTGCTTCAAGATCCACCCATGATCCGTCGAAATACGGAAGATACGCCGAGTACAAAAGTAGTTGCCAATAGCCAATTGAACAAAGATCAAGGAACGTTGGGGATAATCCAAGTAAGATCATCGAAGTTAATGATAACCGAGAAGAACAACAGTACTATTACAAGCTGGGTTATACTGTATGCAATGAAAGAAACTTACCCAATCTAAATGGCATTTGGACGGGCCCGACAAGAAGATTGATGATTTTCCCCAGACAAAGAGCAGATGGTTATGAACTCAATTATACTAATTCAAGGATGGAATACATACAAAGGCTCCGACGGCAGTAATGTATTGGCTTTGCATTGCCTGACGTTTAGAGAATCCAGAACGGACTAGAATAGAGTAGTCTGCGATCTCGTGGGGAATCTCATGAGCAAAACATGCAAGAGTCGTGGTCGCCCCAATCAAAGGTGAGGAGTAAAATGACGCCGCCATGCTGTATGATCGTAGTACATCGTCAAGGGGACATACAAGGGGAGATTCAGGGAAAGGGTTTAGAAAATCAATGATGTACCACAGCATATATGGTACGTATGGACATGGAGAAGATTAGAACACAATCATCGATTTCAGCGCAATGAAAAACTCATGAAAAGAAATCGAGCACATACGCCAAGCCATCTGTTCTATAGCACAAGTCAAAGTATCAGTTTTTTTTTTTTTTTTGAAAACTATCAACATAGAAACAACAAACATGTTATGAACAAAGTCACCAAACAAATTAAGGTATGCAGATAATTTTGAAGGACCGGTTGCCTTCTTATCGTCATGTTCATGTGCTATTTCTCCATTAGTCTCATTTGACTTTTCAGAACGAGAACGGAGGCCTTCTTGGTTAGTCAATGAAACGCCTGAGCTATGACCGTTACCCGTTGAATTATCTGAAAGTGAGTGTGAGTGCGAATGTGAATGACCACCTTCGCCTTCGTCCCCCCGAGGACACGAAGAGTCTTCTCCATGAAAAAGAAGGATGCAAAACCAACAAAAATACCTAGCCTGGACGGCAGATGGAGAAAGTTAACACTTTGGTATTTGTCATAAGATCAAGGCAAGTAAAGTACCCTATGAGAATATTTCGCTTTTCTTCAACCATAATAATATGAACACCCGGATCCTGGTGCTCTCCCATAAATGAGTGTGGGACAAGATGTAAGAATACGTCAGATAGTAAGCCCCCCGTCTAGGAATGTTGATTTCTCAGATAAGACCCTTGTTAATAGATATATGTGTAGATTTACAGCAAAGGCAGTCATGGTATTCAGCGTATCGGGACTGATCTGGGAAGGAATGACAGCGAGTATAAAGTTCGGGACACTTGGAATTCCAGGATGATTTCAGTGTTGATATTAAAGTTGAAAGCTTGCCAACGCAGTCTTACGAGCTTATGTAGAATGTTCCCAATACTATTGTTCATTTTACTGTTAGTAATCTACCATGTAATTTACTCTTCAACTCAGAAAGCCTACCAGCATTCCAACCCGCATTTTCAAACGGAAACAAAACTGCAAAAACCTTGCGCATGATTGGAGACGCGCCCGCTTCGGCCTCTTCCTTGACGGTGCTCAAAAGTTTCACAGCATCACACTTCTGAATATCCTCGGTCTATACACAACACAAGTGAGCAGAACAGCACATTAGTTTCTGTGTGTTGTAAGCTATAATTAATAAGGCAAAGCTTCCGAGACGCGTCACAAATTCTTTTTTCAGCTCAGACTTTTTCTTTCCATCTTAGACATGGCCCTCCACGTGACGGCTTGGACTGTTTACCGGCGCCCGTAGATGGAGCGTGAGGACGTACCGTGACGGCTACAAGTGAGCTGGCAGTTGAGCTGTCCACTTCAACGTTGTCATTGGACACAGTTGCCGATACGAGCAAAATACAGAGGCTGAATGAGAGAACAATGAGCAGACACCGTCGAGAAAAAAGCCGGGAGTACATGGAGGTCGAATGTGTACCTGTTCGGTCGGAAATAACTTTGACGTGTCTATGTCCGATAAAGGTAATTGATTCTCGTGAGATACTTATCAGATTATAAGGTGATCTGATCCTCTTCTTCATTTATCGTTTATTACTCATAATTATCCTATTCGAATCTCCTTGTGAACGTCTATAGCATAGTCACAAACTAGTTCTGTGATTGGCGAAAACTGTCCGTGTATTAATAAACAACGATCTAATGGATATGGTGACTCGATCTTAGTCGGTGATCATCATGCACAGTATCGAGGATTATCCTAATAATGCAGAGAGAAAGGTACTGATTGCGGCTGAAAAGCTAATGGAAGAGGCTATGTCAAGATACGATCCTTCTCACGATGTTTATCACGGTCCGTATAGTTCTTTACTTTAAGGATCTATTTAACTCATTCCTGTGATGGATCTAGTACAACGTGTCCGAAAAACGGCGCTTGCAATAGCCAGAAAATTATCGGTCTCAGTCAAAGTGGACATGATAGTCGTTGAACTTGCAGCTTTGCTCCATGACGTTCTTGACAAGAAATACGTTTCTAAGGAGCTTGCTGCCGATCCACTTGCCTTCTTCACACCTTTCTTCGAAAGCATACAAGACGACATTGATCTGTTCAAGAATGGGCGTGCGGTTCTGATTGTGGATATTGTAAGCAACGTATCTTGGAGTACTGAAAAACGATTACGTGCCGAGGGCGCAATTACTCATTGGCATGAATCGTGTATTGAATTGCATTGTGTCCAAGATGCCGATAGGTTGGATGCGATAGGTGCTTTCGGTCAGGCACCATATATAGAATATATATAGTATCACCCGTACTGATACAGTTTGCTTATCAAATTCAAGGAATAATGAGATGCTCAGCATTCAGTTGCGTAGCCAATCGGCCTCTCTATGTTCCTCCGGAGGATCATACCTTCGACCAATCTGCCATAGGCCACTTCCATGACAAGCTATTAAAAGTCAAGGAGTGGCTAAAGACGGAGCCAGGAAAGAAGCTAGGAGATGAACGGCATAAGGTCGTACGTATTTCATTATATCTCTTCTCAAACATATCTGTGACAAGAAGCACTCGTAGATGATCTCTTTTCTAGACTCGTTGGATTCTGAGTATAACTGCTTAAAAGTTTGATGAAATTAGACTGTTCTTTAATGTACTAACATTCAGCCGTTATCACATGACCTTAAAAATGCAACAAGAATTTCAAACAATCATGCACAGTCTGGAAATATGATGAACTTGTCATGACTCGTACGCCGTGATGTACTAATATTGATGACTGGGAGAAACCCATAAGTAGAATCTTACTGTTCGATGTCTACTGGCTCAGCCTTCTCCCTGCTACTTCGTGATATGATCCCCAGTCTGTAACACCGTTTTAAATCGGCCAAAGCACCGACCATCATATTAGAACTCAAATGAATATATACAGTACTCGACTACTAGAAAATATATCTACTCGAAAAAGTAGTGTAAGGGGTATCATGTTCACAATCATCTCTTCAGTTTTCGATCCGTCAATTTACCCATCTGAAAGTTTACAATATCTTTTGGTAATTCGGATAGACTGAAAAATAATCGATTCCATGAGTAGTCTAGGCACCACTTTTTATACGCCTTGAATAGCATGTCTTTTTTTGTAATCCATACACCTTGGGTAGTGATTAATATGCTGTAAGAATCCCTCATCTGCTATTCTTACTCACGCTTGTGCACCTTTTCCTGGACATCAGGGCTTCTATGCGGTAGTTCTGCAGGAAGACAGCCAAACACTCATACTGTCTGCTTGGTTGATAACCTATACTAACGATCCTCCCCCTTCGACAAAAGCATAATACTTCAAAGAATAGATGAAACAACACTTAAAAAGTAAGTCACGGGATCGTATTAGTGAAAAACAGCAGCGTATCAATGCTGTTCTAGTGATTTTCATATTGCGTGGATTTTGGCATAAGAAGCAGATTCTGTATAAAAGATCAATCAATGACCATATGAAAATCCCAAAACGCCATTTTAAAGTGTTCCCTTTGATACTGATGGGAATGGACCATATGGATTGAGATCAGATAAAATTATTGCATAGACAAGTAACGGTCAACTTCAAATCAAACAAGGAGTCCCCGATGGGCGTACTTATCAAATTCACTCAAGAGGGAATGGATATCTAGTAGATAGCATATATAGTCGAAGGGATGACGAGCCTTCGAGGTAATGTACTTATCACCTCTGAGTCTCATATAATATACATTGCTTCAGCGAACCCACTTCATTGATGGTACATGTTAGTGGTTCGCCAACATGATCCATCGTTTTAGCATTTACGTGTTAGAACCACAGGAATAGATAGAGACAACGAAGACAGATCCTAGCCACGAGATATCTCATATCATCACTAGAAATCGTCCATATCAAAGTTGAAAACAAAATGCTGAAGACAGTAAGATTAGAGGACATCAGTGTCTCAGATATTCATACACTCACCTTGTACAAACTCATCACTTTGATCACCCACGCTTCAAGATGAAAGATCTTCTTATTTCCGAGCCGCATACGAACCTCCTATTAACCATAGTCAGTACAAGTGCTTCTAATCATCGCAGTATCCATCTCACATAAAACGCTGCCCACTCTATCACATCACTCTTAATTTCTTCATCCACCCTCTCTACTATCCGTTCAGCTATCGTCTGCACCACCTATCAGCATCCAAAGTAGTCTACCATCTTCCACAAACAGCTTACTTTTAAAATAACCGTCGCAGGAATACAGTGACTCAGTAGTTCATATAGTTTTGATCGCACTTCCATCACACGTCCTGGTGTCTGTTCTTGGATAATCATATCAGCAACCCTGTGGCAATACATCTCCCAGTCAGGTTTCGCTATTGAGATCGGTCCAGAAAGGTCTGGTCTGAGTACAATGCCCATCAATCGCTAATCCGACATCCAAAGGTCAAATAGACTTACGATTGCATCTTCAGTGCTTCCAGTACAAGGACAGCCTTCCTCAAATTCCCACCAGCATCTCGTGCAATCGACAAACATGTATCAGGTGGCAGGTCAAATCTCTCCTTCTTCGCAACATGCTCCAAACACTTCTGGATCTCCATCTCACTCGGCGCTGCTACACGCATCAGAAGACATCGACTCTTGATGGGAGCAATCAGCTTCGACGTGCTGTTTGCACATAAGATAATCCGCATATTCGACATGTACTTTTCCATTGTCCGACGAAGGGCAGCCTGTGCATCTCGGGAGAGTGAGTCTGCCTCATTGATGACGACAACTGTGTGACACAATCAATACAAAGATCAAACAGAGGTGTAGTATCAAGTACCCTTGAATTTCTGTCTCGCATTCAGATCCACTTGCTGAGTTTGAGCTATCTCCTTCAGAATCTCTTGGATCACCACGCGGTCATATATTCCTACATCACTACATAGGAAAGAGCTGTAGAATGGGTAGTGTATAGCAAAGGAGTGAAATACACACCTTGGAGTAATCTCAATATGATAGTTACTCTGCACAATATTGACATCCAGCTTCCGTCTAGAAGGTGTCAAGAATACTCGTTGGTCGATTTTGAGCTATTTACATCAGATGAATACATTTCACTCGACTCATTATAGCAGTGCAGACTCACCTTCTCAACACCATTTCCATAGACTTGTCTTAAGGTGCATGCTATGCGAGTCTTCTTTCCGGCCCCACTTGGTCCATAGAATAGCATGTGAGGAAAGTCACCGCATGCAGCCTAGACCCACCCAGATCATTTGTAAGTACTGGAGACAAAGAAACAGGACAGATTGCAGGTACAGACCAGTGATCGGAGACGAGCAGAAAGACCGTCATGATAATGTAACTCGTCGAGAGTACGTGGACGATACTGAAGTCAATTAGAGCGTCAGAGATAGTCGTAGATGTAACCTTTAGTCGACTCTCACTCTGTCTACCCAGAGAACCATTTTTACTGGATTATTGAGATCAGAATTTAGGAGTGGAAATACGGTACTTGGAAATCAGAAATTGGAAATTGGAAGAGGACACGCGTGACTATTCGCGTCAGTCACCTCCATCATGTCACCCTCACAAATATCCACAAACAGATGCCATGTTCAGCCACACTGTACTTCACAATGCTAATGATTAAAGTACTATCTACTGCTACTTGAGTGAAAGTCCATGAGCTCCCATATCACTATCCGATTATCATGAGATCCAGATGCCAGCCATCGACAACGCCTTAGTTTCTCACCCTCTGTCAATTCATCCTCCGAATCCTCCTCGACAATGTCGGTCGTCGTTGGGTGTGAATGTGCAAACGACAGAGCAGGACAGCTCTTCGTATGATATGAGAGTGTCCCGAGTGGCTTGAGTGATTTGGTAGAGAATAGCCGAATCCTGTTGTATGATCAGTAAAACAAAGGAGATACCCAAGTAATAGCGTTGGCCACTTACTTTCCATCCCATCCACCTACTGCACACACCCTCCCATCTGAACGAAGAGCAATCCCTCCATTACCTGCATGTTTTATTCTATGCTTCGAGAATCGATCCTCACCCTCATCCTCGCCCTGAGTAGCTTCGGTGAATCCATTAATTTCATCTCATTGATGCATAGAACGCTCACAAACAGCTTGTAATATCCAACAATGTGGTCTGCAGACACTGTTAGAGCAAATGAGTGATCCGAAGAAACTACCATCGACATCACTGTCTAGATATGAGCACTTGTCCATGCAGTCATTTCATTGGGAAGCGTACCAGATTCAACATGCAGTCTTGTCTTCCACAGACATTCCCATCCAATCCCTTCAATTGTCTTGTCCGTCGCAGCAACACACCGACGAAGTATTACTTCTCCACTCTCATATGTGCACAATAGATGTAGTCTGTCCGACTTGCGAAACAAGTGCAGTGCCATCAGAATTCCTGTAACAAACTCTTAGATGACAATCGAAACGATAAAATGCTCATTGCGCATAGAGTCTACCTGTCTTCGCATTTCCTCTTCCATCGCCCTCCAATTCCCAGCTCTTCATTCCGATCTCAGGTGAGTCCACTTTCCCAATTGCTGCATGCAATCGTGTACATGAGGGAAGTAACCAGATATCTGCCTGTCATTTTCTTTATCAACTTCAAACCAGCAACTGAGATACAATATAGAATATTCACCACAGAGGACTCAATCAGATTCGGGAGGGCAATGAGAGCATTATCCCCCACGGGGAGCAATGAGAACCGACAGAAATTGAGGGCATTCACATCGAGTGAGTATCGGAGCTCCGGTACAGGCAAATCCAAGCTCGATGCCGTATCGCCCACCGACTGGACGGTGACCACGCGTGCCCATACATGCAGCTTGTTGTCACGGCCGTGTCTGGTTTCAGTTCAGCATCCTGAGATTTGTGGACATGAAAGATGGTTCTAGACGAGACGCACGTTATGATACTTGTATTCCACTCTTGTGCGCCGAGGATGCTGTCTGTATGCGCCTTCCAAGACGCAATTGGCCGAGTGTCCTTGTGGATGTGACGATGACGGTGCCCGAGACGTCTCCGGAATATAGCCTCTCGTTGTCATTGGAGAACGAGACGGTATTGACATTGGCCGCATGAATGCGTAAGACGTGTGATGGAGATGGCGGTGGCGGATGCTTTGTGGATTGCATGGTGGATGAAGACGTCGAAGACGATGATGACATCCGCGACTTTCCCACTGTCATAACAGAATCGTTCTTGACCATCGACTACGATGAGCGTAGGCATAAAGTATGAACCGCTCTCCAGTGACGATGCCGCCGTCGACGTCAGTGTCGAGAGTAGGAAGAGTCGTCCATCGTCCCGCTTACTGACTGTCGCAGTCGTGCTGTCCTTGGCTAGTTCGATTGCATCACTTGTCGTTCTCATCATCAATGTGCGCACACAATGGCAGATTCATTCACTACTAGGTGTGAAGGTGCCATCTATCACTAAGGGTCACAACGAGAGGCCAGATCCCGGACTGCTTGAACGACCAAGTACATACATCGGCCTCGACAAGCTCCCATCGGACGTTGTCCATGCCGCCCTTCCTAGTACCCTCGATGTCTTCCCACCTGTTTTTCAGCCTGTAGACCACATTCATCGCAAATATGTCTTCCCGACAGATGATCATGCACGATTCACATTCAATGGTCGAGTCTCTCCAGGAGATCACAGAATACTCCTCACTGACCATGTATGTTGCTATTCTGTTATTCTAATCTCCTGTCTCGTGGTCTGTTCCCTGACGTGTCTTATGCAATCTGAAACTCAGATTACGATGGTTGCACAGTTCCGAGTGCACGACTATGGAATGGAACGCTGCAGGGTTGTATCTGCAATTCCACCCTGGGATGTATTGCAATCTCTAAACCAGACACTGCACCTTGCTGGAGACACTAGTCGTATCGAAGTATGGAACTTGACAACAACAGGGGAGGCAATTGATGAAAAATCACTGTCGTGGGCATCGAAGCCGGCTCGTCGTGACCTGATGGCAACTCTTACAGTAGCAGAGAACTCGACACACTCATCGGATGAATTCTGGTGCGGTCCCTCTGGTAGTTTGCAGACATTCGAGCTCCTCTGCAAGGGAGCTGGTTGTTACATCGAGCTCTGGCAGGATATCTACTTCAAGCCACGTTTTGGTGAGTGCGTATGCACATCTCCATAGGTCTCCCGTTGATAGATTATTCTTCCACAGGGATATACATCCAACAGTCTCCGTCTCTCTGATCATCACAGTACAACATACAATATACAAGATTAATGACTACTTCTAGACTAGATCAATCTACATGTGCATGCTGCTCTTCATATCTCTCATATCTCTCAAAGTATTCTGTCCACTCGGCATAGTTCCTGTCCACCATGTCATACACCACCCTCCAATCCCGGCATGTGTGTGTCACTCCGACGCCAGATGCCTCGTGTCCGATGTCGACAGGCTCGAGGGTGAGGTCAGCGGCACAGAGGATCATCTGTCGGATGTAGTTCAGACAGTGCTGGAGGTGGGGGATCGTCGATATCGGGTCGTCAGGGTTGTCAAGTGCACGACGGAGCTTGTCGACACAGTGCAATTGGTGAAACATAGATACGCAGAGGATGCGTCTCTCTGGTCCAAGGCGGACGAATCCATACCCGTCTGGGTAGACACGATTCCATGCGCGTTCTGCATCTGGGCCATGTATGGGATAATCTGCGGTGTTGTTTGTGAAAACATAGTCGACGAGCTTCAGAGGACTGTCGAGCGGGAGGAGGTCGGGGAAATCATTGCCGACGTAGCCTGTGTGTGGTGAGTACGGCGGAGGAATGCAGGGTCAAAATCACCGACTATATGTCCGTGTGTTCTGCAAAACACGGAAATCAGAGAGCCTACGGACGATGAGGAAGAGATTAAGGAGGCTGAGAGCACAGAGTAGAGTGACGTTGGTGCTAAGGGAGCTCCTCATCGTGGTTGTGGGTGTGGTTCCTGTGTGCGAATTCGGGCGAGATTGATTATTGTGATAGACAGCTATGAATAGTGCACATTGACCTTATTCGGGAACAATTGCGGTGCGAATAGTTGATGAGTGTGTGGCATCTATGGTTGCCGATTGAGGAAGGAGACAATTAGTGTGATCTGGATCTATTCTCATCTCTGACCGCAACCACGATGACGGGAACGGGTCGGTCGAGTTATGGGCTGCGTGTCGCTATCGCTGCGCTCATCTTCCTCACCGTCGTCAATGTGTCCTTGCCATTCTTCATCCCTAGTCCATCGACGTCTTCCGCAGTGGGAGGGGAAGTTAGGAAGAGTAGTGAGTGCCTATGCCGTAATGGCTGTCTCGTCCTAACATCTGAATAGGCGCTGGGCGTGAATGGAATCTTGATTTGAAGCGAGTTGCATTGACTGTTGAGGACAGTGTGAATTTTCAGCTAGATACATCGGAGGGTGCGGCTCAGTGGCGGGCGATACTACCTTCTGGGCGTGGATATATCACAAATGGAGTTGGCAGGTTCCGTATTGGAATGTTCCACGGGTTGGAATGTCTTGACTTGATCAGGAAGAATGTTCTTGAAAGACGAGCAGACAGAGGGAGGCAAGCTTCTGGAGCGCACACTATTGCTTGGACTACATACGGCAGATGATCCTATGCCGGTCGGATATCGAGCTTGAGCAAGTTCGAAGCGAGTATGGAGGGAAGTCTGTACAGCCATTTGTGACGCATAATAACTGCAGGGACTGGTCAGGGGTGTATGCAGAGATAGAGAGGATTGAGGGGAGATAAATCCATGAACACACCAGGCCCTTTCTGTTGCATTGCCCGGTAATTGTTGTTGACAAATTGCACCATTTCTGAAATAGAGATACACTGATCGCGTGGCCTTTGGCATTCAATCCCTTTCAGGTTAGATTTAGCGGTGGCAAATGAAAGATGACTGTGCCTCAGATATGCCATTACGAGCATTTATGCATCGAACAGAACATGAACACAGTCAAGTTATTATATGTGAATCGTGGAATCGTAAGATATTGAAAGAAAATTATGGCAAGGGAATAGTGTCTCATAGAAATTCCTTCAAGAAAAGTATAAAATATACTAATCCAACTTGGAGGCTACTCTGAAATGAAAAGAAGAGGAAAACACATTAAGGAGTCAGCGGATAAGACTTTCAAAGAGACATAGTTCGAAAACATATAGCTTCTGACCCTGGGTAAGACCTATGCCTTACTGACTATCACATTGTGGTTTTCCTGGTCTGCTAGCCTCTGTGGTCCGGTTTGTAAGCGTGTCGCTTCGTTACAGCCAGCATAGATGTAGGAAAGATATGTTCATGATGACGATACGCTAACTTTTAGTATTGGAATCAGTGACAGTAGTTGGACCCTATCTACTGGCCGAGAAATAAGGCTTCTCCCAGTCGAATACATGCCTTAGTGTGGGCTTCGCTTGGTAACCCGGATATATACACTTGTTCGGTTTTGGGTAGCAAAATGCCTCCAGAATTTCTAGATCAGATACATTTTTAATATTCATATAGGAGTGAGTATTCACATAAAACTCATTGTCTCTGCAGTGGTATTGAGACGAGTACTCCGAAACAAAAAGGCCTTCACTCGCTAGCTTTCTTTTTCGCTTAGAATTCCAAAACGTCTGTTCTGAACGACTACGAGAGTATATCACCTCCAAGGAAGTTATGAAGATGTAATACGAAGAACTGTGCCTATGTCTTTTGTCACAAGACCTATACTATTAACGAGTTCTAAACTTATTTTCCTTCTTTTCATGTTTATGCTTGTTATCTGGTATGATTGTTGCTCAGCTTTTACCAGGGTTAGAAACAAGAGGTCAGAAAAAGACTGAGCTCCCTTTGAGCTCCATTATATGTTATCTTGTTGAAAGCGGGTCTCTGATGAGCAGATACTAGATGAACGTGCCGTGGTATGTGATAGGATATGAGGCATTAAAGCCTGCAATGAAGCTGCAACCTCCGAACTAGGGAAACAAAGAAAGACATCACAGGGATATGATTTTGATTCTACCTATCTGGTCAGTTCTCTGTAACTCAACGATACATGTGCTGTGAGATAGCATTACGTGGCGGAGATTGTTCTTGTATATGGCTACAAATATTTAACGGTTCCAGATAGACTAAGACCCGCTTAAGTCGTTTTTCTGTAACTTTATAGAGGTAGCTGACCTTTTACGGTGCTTCAAACCTAAAAACTTGGGTTTGGGGGCATATACATGACGTGTAGACTGGGACTCCCTCAATGTCTCTGACGGGAGACATGTTAAACCCAAATATTGATAAATAAGGCATACACATGTACACACGAACTTCCACCTTTCCTAAAATTCCTCTTATGTTATCGTGTCTAAAACTCGTCACTTTGTATTCTATCCTATCAGCTAGTGTATGTAGAAGATGAGCAACGATGTACTCCTATCCTTACGTCTTTGATAGAGATACTGGGGGTGTTGACGATATGAAAACTTACAAAGATGATTTGTTGGAAAACTTATGGTCGAAAAACGAAAAATGAATGCTTCGGAGCAGAAACAACTCAAATCATGAAATATATGATATTATATCGCAATACTGTCTCTCACCCAGTAATGCACGTGTTAAGCTTTTTTGTACGATTACATTTGTGAAACACATACTTTAATCACAAAAAAAATACTTGCCTGAAGTTAAGGTTCTTGATAATATTTGTATGATTTTTTTTGAAGTAAAAACAATGTGTATCATTTTAATTTTAGCAAACAAGATGAAGATATCCATACAGACGCGGCTCAGAATTACTCGCTCCTCCGGTAAAATTACTTAGTCACCGAAGATGCTGCCCTACAAAAAAAAAATATTTATCTACTTCATACTAATTAACATAGAGAAAAAAATAAATAAGAATATAGATTTATATAATACAAAGCTACATTAGAAAAATCAAGCAAAAAAAAATAAGAAATGACATTATAATCTTAGAACTACTGTACTTACTTCCTAAATCGGTAGGTATATTTATCTCTTAATTTATTACATTATTTTAATTTTTTTCACAAATAAATAGGCTCTAAAACTTTAGAAGTAGATAAAAAACATATAAATACACAATTAACCCGCTAATATAAAGAGTTAAACCTCAAAAATCCAATTAAATAAGTAAAGTTTGTGTGACTAGCTAATATGAAACTCGTCCCAAAAAGAAAAGATTTTAGAGGGTCCGAGTTTTTCAGCCTTTTTAATTGAAAAATCAGATAATTTCACAGTTCAAATATTATATTATAGTTGATTCTATTAACAGCTAGTAGTAAGTCGTTTTTTGAGGCCTATTCATAATATAAATTTCTAGAAAATTGATCAATAATTCAGGCTCACCTAAGAGCTTCCTTTTTGGGACGAGTTTCATATTAGCTAGTCACACAAACTTTACTTATTTAATTGGATTTTTGAGGTTTAACTCTTTATATTAGCGGGTTAATTGTGTATTTATATGTTTTTTATCTACTTCTAAAGTTTTAGAGCCTATTTATTTGTGAAAAAAATTAAAATAATGTAATAAATTAAGAGATAAATATACCTACCGATTTAGGAAGTAAGTACAGTAGTTCTAAGATTATAATGTCATTTCTTATTTTTTTTTGCTTGATTTTTCTAATGTAGCTTTGTATTATATAAATCTATATTCTTATTTATTTTTTTCTCTATGTTAATTAGTATGAAGTAGATAAATATTTTTTTTTTGTAGGGCAGCATCTTCGGTGACTAAGTAATTTTACCGGAGGAGCGAGTAATTCTGAGCCGCGTCTGTATATGAGATCACTAGGTAATACACAGTGCGTGGGAAATCAAAAAGAAAAGATATCTATTCCGACACCATATTTTTTACACTTGTTCGAATCATAAAAAAACTTGATAGAAAAATAATCTAAGACACAAAAAATACTCATATATAAAAATTAGTAGGGGCTTTTAATCAAATTTTCAGAAAAAAGTACGCACAAAACGATGTGGTATATTGGATTTTTCGAGTAACTGTTAACATGATACATTTAAGGAAATTGATCAACATTCTATTTTACAAGAAAAAAACCATTTTTTTCGACACTTTATAATAAGGCTACCATGATAAAAATTAGCCAGCTTTCAGAAGTAGTATGTAAAGATAGTGTATAAAATTTTTGATATATATTGATTATCTAGTTAAGCAGAAAAATTCGATGTGAGCATTACTAAGTAGTGGGCGCGAGGTGGTAGCAGACAGTATAAATTTTACTACGTTTACACCGCGCTTACTACGGTCACAAAAGAACAAAAAAATGAGGTATGCATTATCAGAAACCTATTTATTATTATAATAATTGATTTGGTAAGCAATTCTCGAATAAATCTAAAATGCTTCCGCATTGTCATTAAACCCATATAAATATATTAGCAACCTGGACCAAATTATATGTATACATGACTATCTAAGTTGTTCCACCTCTAGTCCTTTTTAGCATCGTAATCCAAAACAGTATTCCTCAGCAAATTCGGGTTCATTTCAGTATTCATTGTACACCTGAGTTTATACATGTACATACGTCCTTAAGATCAACAAAATGCTACTGATCTATGCATGTACCAGGGATTAAGCAGGACGTCGACACCAGGCCCACGGGATAAGATTAAGTATGCAACAAAAGGAAGATCGAACGTGAAGATGAGAAGATTTGAGAACACTATAAACAGTTAAAACTGGCATAGAAAAAAATCTGATCAAGCTGGTTGCAGATATGCGTTAATGCATGAAAAGGTATCAGTGGGCGTCACAAGCATACACAATGGAAAGATATATTGCCGAGGGATGAGTATTAAAAGGTTAGAACGACGCGACGTAGACCAGAGCAATTCGAGCAACAAGAAGGGGAAAAAGGTCCGAAAATACTGTAAAAGACCAAACGGAAAATAGAAAAAACCAGATATTGGCGAGTCCTTTTTTTTAGGATTTTGAGGTTCTGTCTCGGCTATAGTAAACAGATCGAGAACCTTGAGTCCCTCCACTCATGACTGGAGATGGTGTATTGGCAGCAACGTGAGGCATAGGCCAATGCAAGAGACTACCACCGCCTGGAGGAGCTGGTGTTGGTGCAGATTGCTGTTGCTGAGACATTTGAGGTACAGAAGTCACCGGCGAACTGGACGCGGACTGCTTTTCATTTGAAACCGGAGAAGCCCCGGTGGAAGCAGCCGCAGTGACTGCATTTAAAACTGCCTGGGCAGTTGAGCTATTCGATATACCATTCATAGGGCCAGGCGCTTCAGACGACTCCGTTGTCCCTGATCCTTCTGTTTCTCGGCGCTTTTTCATTCCACGAGTTGAACTCTCCTTCAGTTGCATATTTGTTGCTTTGATGAGAATCTGATGGCGAGTCCGACCTGGGCCCCAATTGTTACAAACATAATCCCAGTCGTAGTCCCCGTCGGGGTTTCCAGCTGTCCGGCTTTCTTCTGCTAATCTGCGAAGCTTCTCGGTCTCTTCCTCGCTCCAGGCGCCCTGATTCCCAGCAGCCGCAGGTGTCTGTAAATTGACAGGTTTCATGACTTGCTGGTGGGCAAGATAAGGCTGAGTTCCTGAAGCAGACGATTGGGCAGGGTAGGAGTAGTAAGTAGTAGGGGGAGGTGGCTGTTGATAACGTTGAGACTGATAATTTGGATACGCCGGTGGGGCTGCTGGTGCAGCAGAACTGCCAAGAGACATCACAAAAGAGCCTGGATGACTGATGATAGAAGCAGAAGAAGGGGAGCCTGACTTTTCCGGTGCTGGAACAGAAGAAAAAGACCCCCTACTGGAGGCTGAGAAACCTGAGAGGACTTCAAGGCAGCTGCATATGGATTAGCCATCAATTGATCACAAGCTTTTCTGGCATCGTGAAGAATTGTCATAGGGTCTACATGATTGTTAGGGAGATTGAAGACTTGCTGTAGGATGCTTTGGGGGCATTCCTCTGGAAAACAATTAATTAGATCGTTAGCGACTCATGGCTAAAGTCAAGTAATTATGTTTCCTTACAATTAGCTCGTCCGCAGCATTATAAAATTCAGAACACAATGTAAGTACTCTCCACTGAAAATCAGCAAGAGCTTGATTATTTGGATCGAGTGGAGGGTAGGTATTTGAGGGAGGAGGAGGAGGCATAGAAATAGAAGGGGAGGCTGAATTGTTGGTGGTGCTGATACTGGTTGCTGGTGGGTTTGCTGGTTGTACGCATAGGGCTGGGGCGTCGAAGAGAATTGTTGTTGCTTCGATGCTAGGGTACTACCCGAGACGTCAAATCTAGGTTTTTTGTTCTTTGATCCCTTTGGTCTCCCTGGTCTCCTGCGAGCGGGGGTAGCAGTTGAGATGCTGGCTGTAGAACCGCTGAATGCACGAGTGAATAATCATGAAAAATATGCTTTGCAAACATGATTCACGCACGACTGTTTGGAATCTACAGCAGCAGAAGCCACGGTGCCCTCGACCTCCTCCTCCTCTTCCTCCTCCTCCTCCTCGTGTCGCACGGACGTGTCTACGCGAGTATCACGGTCATTGGTATTTTGTACTGACGCTGAAGGATTTTGAGGAGCATATGACGGTTGGGGGACGGGAGTTGGTTGTTGGAGTGCGTGTGATAGAGGTTGATAAACGGAGTTGTCCATGTTGTGTTTGCGAATATACTAGTATTCTCTTTGAAGAATTGAGAAAAACCGAAGGAGATAATGAGTAATTGTGGGTGTTCAACAATTCCCGCCTACACCCGAACTGTGTTCTCAACGACAAAAATCAGCTTGTTGCTCGCCGCACACAATGCCAGAGTAGCAATGTTGACAACGAGCGATACTCTGGACTTTTGCGCGTCGGGTCAGAGCCTAGGCAATCTGGTTCCTTGTCTGTTCGATGTCAAACAAGACGAGAATAATGACGGTTGTGTCACGCTTTATGTGACACTTTTTCTCCCAGATTAATTCATTTTTATATTTCTTTTCCTTTATTTCATATTTTCTTTCTTTTTTCTTTTATTTTTACCTAGGTCTGCATTTTACCACTCCATGTCCGTTCCTGTCTCTGCCCCGCTGATTGGTGACACAAAACAGGAAAAAACAAAAGCAAAAACCAGATACTTGAAACGAAAAAAGCAAAGAAGAAAACAGAAAAAAGCTGGAGCTAACCATCCTAACCGTCCAGCCTTGGTTAATGAGGAAGATAAATATGCTGAAGACGAGGACTCAAGTTCAGAAGAGACTGATGAAGAACCCACCCTAGATGAAATTTCCAACGAACAGAGCTCCTATGAAGAAAAGAGAATACTAGAAAGGGGTGTCCTTGATTCAGATGTAGACGCTGAAAGACCTTCAAGACCCACGCATATAGAATCACGGGGGAGTTCCCCTTCAATGACTGCTTCTGCTTTTCCTTCCTTCCCCCTACCTATCGCTCCAGATGCACCCTCAAAGTCGTCTCTCTCTCTGCAAGGCTTGGACAGTGCTCTTCTTGCTGCTGAATTAATCGATCCGCTAAGGACGGTTTCTGTGGATGCCCTGAATGCTGAATACTCTTCGAAGTCAAATGCACTCCCAGTTATAAGTGAGAAGATGAAGAAAAGATTGTCGGAGATCGGTATACTTGAACTCTTCGCTGGTATGTTCTTATACACATCTTTTATCACGTAGTATCGCTTACTATTTATCTAGTTCAGACGGCTTTGCTTCCTTTTCTTCTTCCGTCCGCGCGGCGATCCCGAGCATTGTATTGCCCATATGATCCCCCACGGGATGTCTGTGTTTCTGCCCCACAGGAAGTGGGAAAACATTGGCTTATGTCATTCCAATAGTCGAGGTATGTCATACTGATACTTTGTCTCCCCTCTGACTAACATTCGACTAGATACTTTCATCTCGAATAGCAACTCGATTGCGCGCACTTGTCGTGCTCCCAACTAGGGATCTTGTTCTTCAAGTACAGGAAACATTCGAGGCGCTCAGTAAAGGGAGAGGTCTAAAGGTACACAGTCCATAACATCTGCATTTCACACAGACTAAGAAGAAGTAGATAGGTGTAGCAACGGGGCAGCATTCTTTCTCTCACGAGCAAAGTCAACTCGTCTACGATGCAACGGGGTACGTTTGTCTAACTACCTTCTTGGATCTTTCCACTGACTCTGAAGATAGTCTTCAAGGCGGAACGAGCAAGGTCGACATTCTCGTTTGTACGCCGGGTCGCTTGATAGACCATCTAAATGGAACCCCAGGGTTTACACTACAACATCTCCGTTTCTTGGTGATTGACGAAGCAGATCGGTTACTCGCTCAGAGCTTCCAAGACTGGCTTGCTCAGGTTCTTTCAGCGCTTCAAACAAATCTACAAAAGGAGGAAGATACCATCAGCAGGTTTGACGGCCCTTTGCTTGACTTAAGTTCGAGATATCCGCTTGTACCTGATAAGCCATCGTCGAAAACTCAGCTCTTAAGTCTTCCACATCATGACGCCTTTGCACCACTTTTTGTTCCATGCGTTAACACTAGTTTTGATGATCAAAAGCGTGTATCGTGTCAAAAGCTCCTATTTAGTGCGACATTGACGCGAGACCCCTCGCGGATAGCTGCATTAGGGCTTCGCGACCCTAAATACTTTGTCGTTCAGAGCGCACCATCCATTGACCGAGTCGCAGATGGGGCTAATGTTGCCGCTGCTACACTAGGTGCTGAGGAATTTGCGATGCCCTCTGGACTTTCAGAGCATTATATTACAACGTCTCCTGAGCGTAAGCCGCTAATCATGTTCCATCTGGTACATAAACTCGGAATATCGAATGCTCTCGTCTTCACAAAAAGTGCTAGTTCAACCGCAAGACTTGTTAAATTATTTGAGTTCTTTGAGGAAGCTTATAATGAAGCCATGGACGTTGATGATAGTACCACAAAAAGACGCGTTGTTGCCCAGTCGTATTCCAGTGACCTTCCGCCTAGTGAACGACGAACAATCTTAGAACGGTTCAAGAAGAAAGAAATTGATATGTACGTGAACCATCCAATGATCTATATCGTAACATATCAAGTACTAAATTTCTTATGCTACTAGCCTTGTATGTTCCGATTTAGTTGCGCGAGGACTAGATATCCCCCATGTTACTCATGTTGTCTCATACGATGCACCGATCGACCTAAGAAAATACATTCATCGTGCCGGAAGAACTGCTCGAGCCGGGCGCACTGGAGATGCTTGGACTTTGGTCGAGGAACAAGAAGCGAGACATTTTAAGCAGATGATGCGCAACGCAGGTGGATCTGAGAATGAAAAAGGACGATTGGACAGCATTAAACGCTTAAGGGTGAACTCGTCTGACCTTTCGGGCATGGAACCTTGTTATGATGTAAGTCGTTCTACTCCTTGTTAGAGCATGGAGATGATTTCTTATAATTCGTCACCCGCTGGGTTTTCTTAGATTGCTTTGGAAAGACTTAAGGAAGCATATAGCCGAAACTTGTCCTAAAAATTCTAGTATAGCGGTTGACTCCACACATTCATAAAAAGTATCGTTATACATGTATTGGCTTATCACTAAATTTGCACATACACTCTGGTTCTGTACTTTTTGAAATTTTACTGTAGATCTTGTTCCCCTGGACAATGTCCGATGCCTTACTAAATGACGCACTGCTAGTACCTGTTCTATTTGGAAACGAGTGAAAGGAAACCATGCGTAGTTTTCTTTGTATATCCTCTTGTCACTTGCTTAGAACACAAGAAAAACACATATTTACAGTGTCTAAATACTAGCACCCGATTTCTTAAAAAAATAAAAGAAATACTTACAGCCAACGCCCCCGTTTGACAATTAGCGAAACTAGAGCCTATGAAGTTAAACGAGGACAGGTCGGTCAGCTATGCCCTGCTCCAAATTACATCTTCGCTCGCTCGCACTTATTCGCTTGTGCCACAAATTCGAGATGGAAAAGATGAAATGTGTGATTAGTCTACAAATCGCGGAGATAATGTGAAAAAAGAATATTTTTGATGGGGAAAAAGGTCTTGGGAAAAGACCTGCGGATCATTACTACATATGGATTTTGTAAACCCTCTTTTCTGTTTTTGTTAGTGTTAGGTGTTGGAGTTTTGATAGTAATTAAGGGGAAAGCAAACAAGTTGTGGCCGGTGGTAAAACGGTTGTAATAACCATTTTATTCGATGGATGAAACGAGGCTATAGGTAAAACAAATCTTTAGATTGGAGTTTACGGAAGGTATGCATTCTTATTAAGCGTCAATTAGGTCTAGGTCTTAAATTGGTGGATGACGATATTTTGTACATCATCCACCAGCGAAAATCATACCGAATCGGAGTCTATCGAATTTAAGGGTAGGTGATATCTTTACTTTAGACTATACATTCGAGACCAGAATACGCTGTAACTAAAACATTTTACTGATTATATAACAAATTATTTGTTGGAGCCCGAATTCCGATTCCTACGCGATGACGCAGGACCAACCGTCTTCACCTGTAAAGGTAAAAAAAGGAAAGAATATAGGTCAGTCTTGAGCCCAAGGAGCAACAGGCAGGACGAACGAAGATAATTCACGAGGGCAAGAGCACTGTTCTTCTGGAGCAATATTTTCAAGAACCTTCTCCTTGTGGTTACCGCAACCCTGGGGATAAGAGTAGGATTAAATTAGAAGTGAGTTTCAAGACAAATCATCAGGGCTCTGGTGGCTTCGGAGCAGTCCCGGAACAGAAATGTAACTCACGGCCCATGTTCTTTTGCCACATTTGATACACTTGACCTCGTAGCACGAGTTTACTGGAGTGTTTGAGATGGAAGAACGCATTGTAAACGACTATCTGTGTTCAGCGATTGCTCGGGAGTTGAACGCCCCTATGGCAGCTTTTCCCGAAGAGTATATATGCACGTCATCACGTGCCAACTTATGTTGTTTTTGTCAGCTATTTGTAAGGCAGATACCGGCCTTCTATGCGAGTATTAAGAACTAGTATATACTTATAATACTACAAAGACTTATGGTCATAATGAAGAAAGAATCAAGTAAAATGGGAGTAGAAGTAGACAAGGAGGTCGACCCGAAGGGCCGAATGATGAACCGGCGGTGGCCGATTTAGAAAACAGAGAACATTGAATTCGTGGGAATGAAAGAAGAAACAAGAATTGACTTCGGATAGAAAAGACATAATCAGAGATGTTCCACGATGTGAAGAGCGAAATGGAGATGGTAACGATCACCTCGAGGCAGGTGTGAACTAGGGACGCGCCGGGTACTACAAAGCTACCCAATTGGGATCTAGTGGCCGACCCACGCTCACGTGACGCTCATACTAGTTGAAGTTGATTTTGAGCGCGGCTCTTCCAGCCACCACTTCGTCTTCGTCGTGTCGTTAGCCTCTTTTGCCCGCCCCTCTCCTATATCTTTCAAGGAGGCGGTCTCTTTTCTTGCATATTCTCTTCTTTCCTATACTAGGTCTTTTTTCCCTAAACTTTCATATTTTTCTTCTGCAGATATGGCCTTCAATACAAGGGTAATAATAATAGCTTATCTGACCCTTTAGCTCCTTAGTATTAATTCTTCTCTTTTTCTCCTAGTTTCGAGCAACTAGGACTGGCCCTCAACGGCCCAAGATCACCGGTGATGAAAATGCCGTCGTTAGTAGACATGTTAAGCAAACATCAGTCGTTGGTCCTGCCCGAGTGGTTGGAAAGACTGGACCCCAACGCCCCGCACTGAGTGAAGTAACCTCGAATGCTGTGAACAAACAGATACAGAAATTCGTACGTCTTTTCATTATGCTTAGCAAACAATGAGCTGCTAGGAACTAATATATTGGTTCATTGTACTCCACAGCCGACAAAAATCCCGAGTAAGACTATGAATCAAAAAGTAGAGGTAGTTATCGGAAAAAGAGCGCGATCGTCGACCATTGATGGACCTCAACGGGTTCCCCTCGGGCCTGTGAGACCTACCATCAATGTAGCTCCTACAAAAGTCGCTGCCCCTTCCGCACTCCCTCTTCGCCCCAACGACCAAATGTAATTCGCCCATCTGAAACTGCCCTGAACTTCACAGACCCGCTGTAACCGCACCTTCACATGCGGAACCGAGGTCGACGAAACGATGGAAGTAGAAGAACACGAAGTGATGCAAGAGCGGAAGAAACTGAAGGTGAAGCCACTAGCGATGAGGAGGAAGACTTGGATGATGACGAGAATGTCCCTCAACTTTGGCCTACTCTTACCCGCGCGCAGCAGAAAAGTATCGGCAAGAAATCGACCAAATTCAAAAAACATTTCATGATGAAGTCGATATGTTTGACACCACAATGGTCAGCGAATACGCTGATGAAATCTTTGAATACATGTCTAAATTAGAGGTGATTTTTTTCACTCTTCTTGCATGGGTTTTATACAATTTGCTAATTGAATTGTCATGTAGGTTGATATGATGCCTAACCCGGATTACATCGTCGGCAAACGGAGATAACTTGGGAATTCCGTCAAACTCTAATTGATTGGCTTCTTCAGGTTCATCTCCGTTATCACCTTTTACCTGAAACTTTGTGGATAGCCATTAACTTGGTCGATCGTTTCCTCAGTAAAAGAATCGTGTCAGTCGTAAAATTACAGTTGGTCGGTGTTACTGCAATGTTTGCTGCAGCAAAATATGAAGAAATTCTTGCTCCTTCCGTTGAAGAGTTCGTTTATATGACCGAAAATGGCTACTCTAAAGAAGAAATTCTCAAGGGAGAACGGATCATCCTCCAAACTCTCGACTTCCAAGTGTCCAGCTACTGTTCACCATATAGTTGGATGCGCCGTATCAGCAAGGCAGATGACTATGATATCCAAACAAGAACTTTGGCTAAATATCTTGTTGAAGTAACATTACTGGACTATCGTTTCCTTCGTGTTAAGCCAGTCTTGTAGCAGCTGTTGGAATGTACACGGCCCGAAGGATGCTGGGAGGGGATTGGGTGAGTGACGTCGATTCACTGCCACTGATCGACACGTCAAGACGCGTCGCGTCTCGATCACATGACTGATTCTGATTCTCTACTCCACAGAATGACGCCTTCGTGTTCTATTCAGGTTATACTGAAGAGTACCTGATCTCAGGACACAACTACATCATTGAGAAGCTACTCGAGCCAAACTTTGAAAAGCTTTATGTGAGCAAAAAGTATGCGAACAAGAAGTTTTTGAAGGCTAGTGTGTTTGCAATCGAATGGGCACGGATGAATGGACCTTCAGAAGCAGATCAAAACGATGATTTGATGCTTGAAGCATGAACGAAACTGAGCTGCTCTTCATTTTGTCTCGAGTGCATCTACCTCCGTACCATTGTCTATTCTTTCTCCCTCAATCCCTCTTAATTGCATCCTGTTTTATGATCTCTGCTACATCATTTCATCACTGTGCTTCTATCAATCACAAGTATCTGCGTTTTCAGCATAATCACCGTACATCACCTCAAACTATGTTTGCTCTATGCCTCTCCTCGCCTTATCTGCTTTGCCAATTTCTTTTCTCCTCTCCTTCTCAACAATGTCTACATTATGCCATCTCCGGCGTATATATACCACGCCGCATGTCCCAAACGCCTACGCACGTATATCAACGTACATATAAGATAGAGCCAACTGCTCCCAAACCCATTTGGTCCTACAAACTATGGACACTCGTTGTATATTGTCTCTGGTCTAGTCTCCGCTCTTTGCCTCAACTATCTATTACTACTGCATCATCGCGTCCTGTGTTGTCTACTCGTACCCGTGTTTCGATGGTGGGAGCTTGTCAAGCTCTGCAATGTCCCATAAAGCTTTCTCGAGCTCACTCGAGCTGACCCTGTATATTCCTTACAGCTCTTTGCAAGTTGTCACTTCGTTATTTGTAGACTGTCGGTCTCGTTCCAGCACCTCAAGATGTTGTCAACCTTCCGAGAGATCCAGCTAACGTAGTGATTTCTACACTACGGAAACGATCATTTATTCGAACACGCCGCCTTTTGCGCACAATCTCTATTGCTTCTGCTTTTCAGTCTTCTGTTAGTCAACTGGTTGAGAATTGCCTTTTTTTCGTTTACAGTATGCTTTTTGTTAGTGCATATTGTACCTCTCAGCTTGCCATTCGAAGTCTGTATTTGGCCGCATATCATTGCACCTTTTTTTCTGCCTTTTTGTCTATTCTTCTTTATTTTTACTTACTCTTTTTCTTCTTTTCCGTCTTCATTTCTCTTTCTCACTTTTTTCTCCTCCTTTTTCATCTCGTTCTCGTCTATGCATCATCATCCAATCTTTGTTTCCTCTTTTTCTTATATCGTATGGCTGTCTCGTGTTTCTCTTCTCTTTTTCCTCTTTTTCCTCTCTTCTTTCGCGTCTTTTCACTTGTCTCTATTTGTTTTCTTTTCATCTCGTGTAGATTAGAACAACTTTGTCTTTTCAAGGACACAAAAGGTCTAAATCGTTTAAACTTCGTCCACACCAAACCTGGAGTTAGCTTCTGATTTTTTGTGAATCTTTTTTGGTTTTGTTCCCCTTGACACTTCGATGTTACGCGACATTTATGATCTGAGTACACCCTCCTTGAGTAGCTCAACAAACATTCCTTGCTTCTATTTAAGAATATACTGGTTCGTTCTGGACAAAAAAGTGCTAAGGCCTGAGGTCTGACAAAGAATCGATCTAAGTCACTCATGAACACCAACAAAAACAATGAATAGAAGTATTGCAAGATTCGAGAAATTACAGATCTTCCGTATCAAGTGTTTTGTAGAATTGACTCATAAATAGTATCGATCCCCAATCTGACCCATACCAGGTTCGATTACCCAGATTCTCCTCTCGACAGACTTCTCGCCGGAGCCATCCCCTTCGCCTTCATGGATTTGAGATGCCTCAACCCATCGTTCTCTTAGGACTGCGTCGACTGCTCCACATACGATCCTCACCTCCGGGAAAACACGTCTCAGTGTTACGATCCCACCATCGCGAGCAACAAGGAAAGTGACAAAGATGATATGTGATGGTTTTACGCCGTGATCAAGGAGTGTGCGGATAGCCATGAATGCGGTTGCGCCTGTACCGATCTGTGCATCGAGAAGGAGAACGTATGCGTTGACAGCACGAGTACGGTCTCGGACGCAGGCTGGGAGCATGACATGTAAGAGGAGTGGTTCGCCTGTTTTTTGATCCGTTTGAACCAGAAGAGAGCCAATGCGGATGCCATTTACGACGCGTCGAAGACCTTTTTCAAGTGGACCACCTCTAGTATGGTATCATGTGTGTGTGTGTGAGTAATGTGCTTTTTTTTGTTATTTAGACTAATTAATTTGAATGACCAACTCACGAGCGGAGAATAGATACTCCACACAGATCCTATGAAGGGGTTGTCAGCCCCTTTGCTTTGCTTTGTTTAGTAATGGCTAGGCTTCAACTCACTGGGGCGTCAACTTCAGATCCACTTGCAGTCGCACCGGTGGGTGTAACTACAGACTTTGGTCTGAACGGCAAGAGTGCAAGAGCTTGTTCCGCTAAGAAAGTCGAGAGTCGATCAACAAAGAATATGAAATCTTCTCGTGGTGTATTCTTGTCCCGCAATATTGTGTAGATGCCCTATCACGGGAATAAGTACTTTGTTGAACACAGAATATTACTAGTTTCTTCACGAAGAAACACATACCTTCAGCTGTGCAGTTTGCTCTAGTACATGAAGATTCGTTTTATCGTTTATAGATGATAGACCTAACCCAGGAGAAAGTTTCTCCTTTGACTGAGAACGAGTAATGTTTTGACGGAAATTATGGGATCGATCGTCAAGTTTTCGGCGAATATGTGTACAAATCAAATCGATGGCGACACTATTATCCATTCCGGGGACGATCTATGACGAGGGTGAGGGATATAAAAATTCAGTGTATAGTAAACTTACGATATCAGCGTATCGTGAGGCTGGTAAGACAAAGTCATCATATGCAGGCTTTACAAACCGTAGATACCTGAGAGATGAAACAAATTTCAATATGATAAGTAGGATAGGTATAGTAACGTATCGACATACTGATTTATGACGCCACCAACATCTCGCTTACGTTCCTTAACATCTCTCGTGATTCTTCTTGCAAGCATGACATCGGAATCACATTTTACGAAGATCTAAAGTGAGAATAAAAACGAGAATAAGCATATGAAGGAGCAACTTGTATTTTAAACGTACCTTCAGATCATATAACGAACGGAGAACGGGGTCATTCAATGTCATGATACCCTCAGCTAATCAAGCGCACATATCATAAATTAAACCAAGTAGATTCGTGTGGTTTGAAAACATACTGATTATGATGGAAGCACCGTAGAGATATCTCCTCTCTTTTACTCGTTGATGTTCCGAGAATGAGTAGATAGGAATATTAGTTTGTCGACCTTTCTTTAGATCCGACAAGCACTGTTACATGCACGTGGTAAGATGGTTTTCAGTTTCCCCATTCATTTGAACATACGGTTGCAAATTCAGCCATGTCTATTGCATTTGGATGGTCAAAATCATATTGATTTTCGAATGCCAATTTCAACTGTTCCTCGTTGAGCTCTTTATAGAAGCTATCCTATTTCTAAGTAAGTTCAAGCTGTACTGATACTATGTGTAGAAACGAAAGCGGACCTGGGATAAAATAACAACTGAGGGTATGCATCCTAAAGAACGCAGAATCTGACGAGCGACATGGGTCTACAATAACACACATTTTTCTATTTCTATCAAGCTGTTTATTAATACAGATTGTATTGTATACCTTCCCACTAGCGGATCCTCCTATATTTCATGTTAGAAATCGGACAAACAAGGAATTATTTTGAACAATTTTCACACACACCAGCAATACCGATGACGAAAGCGTCTGATAGATGTTGACCGTCTTCATTGTACCTATGGCAGGCTAAAAATACATATGAACTCTAGTCTAAAAGATACGCCTACCACGGCGGTCTCCCATGAGACTTAAGAACAGTATTCTTCAATGGTTCGGTAGGTAACTTTGTTGCGCTGGTTATCGACCTTTGCAGACGAGGTCGCACTTGCATCTCGTCAACATCTTCCATGGAGCGGTAACCGTCACAGGCATTTGAAATGACAATAAAGCATCCGCAAGATCTTCAATATCCAAGGTAAAATGTTTTTAGCAGATATCAGGCATGCATGTTAAGTCAAGCAGTTAATTAGATCGATCAGCACGTGTGGATGGGTTTTGAAACAGTAGTTATTGACAATTATTTAAAGATTGTCTGATAGATACATTTCTACTGCTATGTCAAGCATTAATGGGGTAGTGGTAACCTGGGTCGTTGCCATCGACCCGCCGGGGGTTCGATTCCCTCTTAATGCAAGCAGATCTTTTTATTCATTTTTAATTAAGGCTACTATCCCGCGTCTCTTATCTTATCATAATTGATTCGTAGATACTGAACTCGATATTTCTCGACGTCAATCACTCCGAAACTACCAAGTATGACAGAGAGTGTCGGAGCCTTTTTTTATGGGACTTTACTGCATCCAAAAGTGCTGAAACGTGTTATTGGAAATGATGGAACACACTTACAAATATGCCCCGCAGTACTTCCGGTAAATACTAATGATTAAGGCAGATATACTCTTTGTTTTGACTTATTATCTGTCCAAATTCACTACAGGATTATACTAGACACCATATAAAGGTCTGTTCACTGTTCGTTTTTCTCCATCTTTTCCCCATCAATTGACATCAGAGTTAGGATTGCGACTACCCAGGTGTACTTCCATATGAAAGGTCTCGCCAGCTTTTTGATCATGAACTAAGCCGTGAAGAAAGATCGGTCCGAGGGAATTTTGTCCTCGGTCTTAGTGAATCGGATATCGAGTATCTAGATGTTTTTGAAGGAGATGTGAGTGCACAATATGTTTTGCTATGTTGACATGATACTTGTACACTAACTGTTACAGGAATATACGAAAGAAATTGTGTATGTATATCCGTTAGGCCCGCTTGAGCCACTGAACAATCCATCACAATCCATCGTACCTTAGTCTTCAGAGAAACTCCCTGATAATCTATCTGGCTCTGTGAAAGCCACTGTATACATTTGGTCCGATTCAGTATTACGGCTTGTTCCGGAGTTATGGTCTTACGACACCTTCGTTAAGGATAATGCCTGGAAATGGGTTGGTGACACGGAAGAAGATTCGTACGCCGAGGTTGATCGTCGTAGAGAAATGAATGGCGTAATAACTAGAACGCCGAAGGAGTTACATGTAGAGACCAACGCAATAGGTGTATCTGTGTGAACCGCATATTACATAGTCATGGAAGAAAGTAAATATACACTCGCTACAAGATAAATGAAGGGACAACAGTAGATAGGATCTGTTCTGATGACTCAAGTATGACCAGAGCGGAGTATAATATACATGTACTGACTGTGTGTGTGGATTATATTGACATTGCCCATAAATATTAGTGGAAAGCGGACAAGGTAGCTTTATGATGTCAATTGTATAGCTCATTTTACAACGAGGTTTATAACCAAAACCGCAACTGCGTCAACATTCATGGCATATATAATCATTCATCACGTAGAGATTCTAAGAGAAGCTAAACTTTTGTTTACGTAACACTAAGAAATTTGTCATGCATAGATTGATGTCCACTAATAATCCAGTGTTTTGTATTCTTACGTCTCTACTGTCTCATCGATCCATATGGATCCGTATGCCCCTTGTTAATCTATCTTTATTGTCTCTCTTCTAATAAAATTGTATCGAATATGACTTCGTGTGGTGATCCTAATTTAGATGGAGAAAGTTTGATGAAAGGTAATTTACTTACAACCTAACAACCTTGACTTTTATATAAATCTTTCATAGGAAAACCAAAATTTGACAGGACAGTAACCTGTGTAAAGTGCAAAACAGAAAGGGGGAATCTTGTTATACGCCATGCAGTTTATTGCAAGTACATATTAGCTATCATCGTAAGGCGATAGCACAAATACTAACTCTGTGGTGCTCAGAAATTGTTTCTTTCCCCTTGTTACAACCAAAATACGACGTTCACTCGATCCTCGTATCAACGAATCGCCAGAAACGTCAAGGCGGCGTGCACTAAAAGCCTCAGGAAACATCCTTGTTGGACTCTCTGGGGGCTTGGGTCGACCGTTCTCTTAGACACTCTGGCAAGCATCTACTTTTCCTCATCGGTTGACAGGGTCGAAAACGGAAGAGGAGGAAAATCACATCCCAGAAACAAAAGGGTTTGGGAAAAAGCATATGTTTGTTACGTTGAGACTTGTGCAGCATTTCCCGAGGTATGTCCTATTTTACTGTGTCAATGGCTTCGGCTAACATATAAACAGGGACAAGTAAGGGATCGTAGTAGGGATATACGGAGTTTTATAACCTCGCAAGATAACTTTGAGCTCGTTGAAGCACGATTGGAAGATGCTTTTGACCGGAAATGGAGAAGGAGAATAGGAGAAAGTAGTTTTGAAGAGCCTGGCCTAAGTATTGATCTGGGTGACGAAGGTGAGTACATGATACTATCTAACATTCTTTGAATGCAGCGTTTTGTTTATATATTATATACTGCAGGTCTTCCACTTCTCTGCACCGAGTACACCGATGACAGAAGTCCTGAAACCATGCTACAAGCATATCTCTCATCACTTCCAACACCAACAGCTGTTCAGTCTGCTATATCTTCCCTGACAAGAAGCATTCTGGTGCATACTGCAAATCGCCTACAATGCTCTCATCTAGCTCTAGGGACTTCCCTCACATCATTATCCGTTGCTCTCATAAATTCTATCGCTCAAGGAGGAGGATTCAATATTCCCGATGAAAGTTTCGAAGAGTGGATACCCTCCGTAAATGGAAAGAACGACGCTCCTGACTTTTGTGAAAAGGCGTTAAGAATTGTGAGACCACTGCAAGATGTAGGGATGAAAGAATGCGGGGCGTGGGTGCACTGGAAAGGTCTGGAAGTTGTCGGGAGAGAGAAGTCTCCATTGTCTGGATCAAGACAAACTATCGGGGATTAACTAAAAGTAAGATACATCCACTTAATTACGAAAATGCTCAGACTCAAGTCTGTTCTAAGACTTCATCGTTGGACTTGAAAAGGACTATCCTTCAACTGTATCCACCATTGCTCGTACCTGTGCTAAAATTGCCCCTAAAGAAAAGGCGCAGACACGATGTGCTTTGTGTGAGAGGTGAGACTTAATGGAGATCGTTATACTTAACACTGATCCGTTTGATATAAGGCTAACACCTGAACATGTAATCGACTGGAAGTCACGTATCTCTATCCGGTCTTTAGAAGCGAGGGAAGATTATTCCGTCTCAACGACGGAAATAGCTCCTGGCCAGTCAATCAGGGGACTTGCGGGATCCCTTTGTTATTTCTGTCATACACTCCTAACTAGTAGATCCCCAGGTCTAACATACCACCAAAGACATATATCAGCCTTCCAGAATGGACTTACGAGCGATTGGTGTCATCGCGATCTTCGGATACTTTGACTAGCCGGTCGGATGATAATGAAGTATATGAAACTAAGTTGATGAAGGAAGACCAGATGCGAGCGGAGATAAAAGATTTTCTACTTGATGAATGACAGTTGCTTTGTCGGTATGTTACTATTTTTTCCCTTACTTCTGAAGAAAAATTTATCACTCAAATAAAGTAGACGAATTTGAAGTAGAATTTTAGTTATGCTGGTGCTTGAGGGTACGAATCCACAACCCGAAAGCCTGAAATACTCGTGGTTATCTCCCCCTTAAAAACGAGAAAAATAGTTGACTAGTAGAGGGTATCATCAAGGGGAGCTCTACTTACGACTATGCTGTAATATGAAGCTTGCTTTTCAGCGTATATATTTCCCTTTTTTGAACTTCGTGTAGCGTATTTCGTAGATGTTCGATAGAATCTGGTATTGTACGCTTCGCAGGATTTGGTATAGCTATAGCTCTAGGTAGTTCGTCACGTATGGCTTTCATCTTATGGTGCACGTTCGAAGAAAAATCTCAACTTACATGTTTCGTTGTCCCACCATATTGTAATATTCCAACCATCAATGAGGAGTTACATACTCGAACACCTTCTCTCCGCTAGAGAAATTCGAATGCAGAGGATGATTAAAGAGTGTTAATCCTCTTTATAACTGTCCAGTTATAGCTCTAGTCTCCTCTCATGTATTACCGTACTGGTTTGGTTGCGTTAATGAGAGCTTTTGATATCTAGTAAGTCAAACGTAATAGAAGTTAATCACTGAGTCTCCGTAAGCTTTTAGGTCTTAAATGCAACTAACCTTTGCTGTACCAACTTTGAGGACTATTCTATCAGGACGTTGCTGGTATAAGGACATCGCTACAACTTGAGGTAGATGAGAATTTTCCTTGGTTGTATCCACACCACTCGAGCAATAACAAGTCACAGAATATATGTGACTATGTACTATAACGGATTCTCCCCTCTCATGTATACACACGTTTCAACTGAACGCACTTACGTGTGAAATAACACTATTAGATGAGGCAGAATACTTGAGCCTTTATGTGTCTACGCGTATATATGAAGCATTGAAGAATACAATAGTAAGATGCCGCATCTCCTTTTATGAGATCTCATATCTGATAATAGGACGTCTATCGAATAAGGTTTACCAAATTTTGTGGTAACATAATTTGATATCTTCCGGCTGGATTCCCATGCACTAATAGGTCTAGTAGATTTCCACCCTTGGTAAACCTCTATCTCGCCACGACTCTAAAACAAAATGACATCCGTAAACTAAACAGGTTTTATTCATCTTATAAGCTGCTTTTGTCCTCATACAGTTGTAGGAAATACCAATATAACAGGAATTCTGTTGATACATGTGTCTGGTTGGTTTATTATATGATGTATCGTAACATATTGAGTTGCCCTGTATCCCTGGCAGGGGCTCTACAAAAAGAAGAAAACCAAAAAGTGCTAAAGCTGATCACACAGTTGAATAAACGTTTGCCAAACATAACAAGGAGTTTTCATCTAACTCACATTAACAATGGCAGATACCAGTGTTGGATGTAGCAGTCGCAATACCAGATGGACAGACAAAGTCACATCGGAATCTGATTGAAGATGTAGTTGAGACCGTAGTCAAATCGCTAGGGGAGGGTTCGAGAACTCTGTGGTTGTAGTGGCTGGAATAGCGACAACGGAGCTGACAGCTGCGAGGAGGCTGACGAAAACGGCGAGAGATCCGAACTGCATTGTTTGTATTTCGTTCTGGTGAGTGCAGGTTATAGGTGCTAAGGCTTGATGTCTTTGCTACACAAACAGTCCTCTCATTTTATACTCTTTCAGCGGTGTTCTTCCCTGAGGTTAATCATGGTGATCTAGTCCATCAAGTGTACTAAGCGTCTTCGCGAATTGTTTGGCGCCGGAGTACGAAAATCAAGGATCACAAAAAAGTTTTTCGGTATATCGAATCGGTATGATATAGGGAACGATAGTTCATTCTCTTTGAGGGTAAGCGGGTTGTTTCAGGTTACGACGGACACGGTCGTGCAAAAAATAATTACCGACGCTCATGTCAGTAATACACGCATGGTAGGAGTGGGTTGACTTTCAATTACATATTTGAGAAATGTAGAGTAATTTAGTGCGCTTTGATTCAGTTACATACCACTCCGGAGCTTTGTTATGAGAAAATTGAGAAATATTCACATCCGATTTTGATTTCTAGTATGCCGAACCGAGGAAGTAGCCGTTTACTTTGTTTTATTATTTGATGAGCTCTTTCTCGAGGAGCTGAACAGTGTAAGAATAAAGATGAATCTTACTATAAGGAGAAGGACCAAGTGACCGACTATCAAATCAACCAGTGTTAGTGCCCGAGGTTCTAAATTTAGCCTGCTATGTAATCAAAAATAACCGAATAACACCGCATGACCGTGACTGTATGGTGTGTTACAGGAGTTCACCGATATATTTTATCAGTTTTTTTAACGTTAATTGATATACACCAGTAAACCGTACCTAGTTTCGTTATTGTGTGCAGCGTGTAACTGAAATGAAATCCTTGCATCAATCTATCAGCAAAGGAGTGAAAGTATTACATAATACAACATTACATAATACAGAAAGATCCGTGCTGATCAGCGCGAAAAGTATCAAACTGTTGGGTTTTTCTCTACTCAACTGGTATTTGAAATAAGCGCATCCACTATATGATTTTTCACTCACGATTATTTGCATCCGGCATGGAGGTGAAGCAAATGATCCCATTTTATCGGAACCTTATATTTGCAATCGGTTGATTGCGTCAGTTTGCGACAATCACACGCACAAAACAAATATAGTGTGGGACGTCAGGAACACTGGAAGCGGGGAAAGAGTTCTCTAAAGTATCTGATATTAATTATTGACGACTTCTTTCTTGTCGTTCAGGCTTCGGTTTATTTATCTCAATTGCAACCTAGAATCTTGTCTGGGGTCTCGGATGCAACTGTCTAGAGATCAAGGATATAATGTACCTTTATATCTAGGGGGAAGTAAGCTGTGCAGCGGCCGCGGGCGTGAGTCCATGTGTAATCAAAGACCTTGATAAAGTGTGGTTTCTGACTGGCCAGAGGAATATGGGTAAGTTAACGCCATCTGTCTTGACCGGCCGCTCGCACGTCAGACTTCCCATGGTGTGAGGTTAAAGCCGTTATATGAATGATGCCAGGCCGAACACGTTTAACACCTTCCCTCCATCTCCATCGACGCCCAGCACGATCTCGTATAAGCCTTTGCCCCAAACACCCCCGGAAGCAGCTGAGATTGAAGCTGAAGAATTTGAACTAGGTATTGGTGTGAGCTCTCGCGAGCTGGATCTGCAGAATCGGTATCAACGCCAGCCTTTACTGGCGTCCCAGACGTCTCAATTTCAACGACCAGGAAGTTACTCTCCTACTACACTACACACTCTATTCGAGGACGTGAAAGAAGACGAAGAGCAAAGGATGGCTGCGTATGATCCCCAAAATGATAATCATTTCGTAGGCATGTCGAGTGAGACTGAGCTTGTACCTCTTCCTGCGAAAGAGGAAAGGAGGGGTGATAAAACGGCATTCTTTGTTGCATTAGTGAGCGTCCTCACATTTTACCTGAGAACCTTGTTTGGTTGTGGTTCAGAAGAAGCTTTCTAGCTGCAATTGCACATCAGAGCTTTTCCTGGTAGAAGAGCCTGATGTGATCTGAGAATAGCTTCGAATGTTTCAAGATTTTCTTTGAATGAATTTGCATGGAACTTCTAGTCATTTACTTACTCCACTTATTTTTTATGGTGCAATTCGTGTAGGCCGGACTTGGGGTAAGCTCAGACTTGCAAATGATGAATGTGCCATGTTTTAATTCTTTGGCGACCTCTTTTCTTCCGCGGAGTTATTAGACTTTTCTAATCGGGACATTGCTCATCGTTCTTTTGAATCACCCGTCGAGACTCGGCCTGTTTGCGGCTCATCCTCCGCTACAAGCTCTTGCTATAACCTGTTTTGGTCTAGGTAACATGTCTTACTGTCAAACTTGGTGTCTACATGGAACTAAACAACGCATAGGAATACTTCAGCTACAACCGACATCTCAACCTAAGACGAAGGCACGTGGACTTGCGAGACATCAAGTAATTATTTTGGGAATTGGCTTGCCGTCTATCGTTATTGGCACTACTTTGGTGTTTATAAACAAAGTTCTACATGAGGCTAGCCATTTCACTACATGGCATGCCGTAAGTGTATTTTTATCTCCGTTCCGGCTGATACAGAGAATTCACGAGTGAAATTTTTATATCTATACCAGACTTTCGGTATTATTGCCATCGTGTGGATGGTAGCTCAAATGCTCCTTGGAGGACTTAGTGTCTGGTTCGGAGGAAGGGCCTTTGGTGGTGGGATGAAGGCTAAGAAAGTGTGGAGATATCATCGGTAAGTATGATGTTTCTTTTTCCCTTGATTACTTCTAATTATGTGATTATCTGGTTTTCATTTCGTCACGGTCGGGTTTTCTAATCGTTCGTCCGTTCATTCTTTTATCCCTTCACGCAGCGCATCCGGTTATCTACTGTTTCCGATGTTTCTTATGACTGCTGCGATAGGAGGAAACTACTCCTCCTGGACGTCGAGTGTTGTGAACGTGGGTGTGCGAGTTCTCGTATATACCCTTGCCCCGATTATCATACTTGTTGGAATGTGGACCCGGATCCGTCTGTCTAAGATGAACTTCAGGCAGTAAACTATGATTATTAATACTATGTGTTTATCTCTATTGGTCATTTATTTTTGTACGGATATGCGATGTAAAATGCAAGTCTCTTTGTGTATGAAAAAAGCTATATACTTGACGCATTGTTTTTGCCTACGTCATGTCAGTTGACCAAAGTATGCCACGAGACCCATTCGGGTAATGGACCTCATGCTAGAAATGTGAATGCCCGCCTCTGTTGACCGAAAATGACAATGCATATACCTACTTTGGTAGTCGATGATTGATGCCCATATACCCTGAGCTCATCAGCAATGCATCGCGAACAGGATCCATGAGTGGAATATAAATTTGTTTTTACTCTATTTTATTTATCACTGTACTTTTTTTATTCCATTTAAAAAAACCAAGTATTACTTCCGGAACGTCATATGCACGGGCTGAGCCGAGGCCCCACTCGTTCTATTACTTACCTCGGTTTGCTGCTTTACTTTCTGCTACTGCATGCAATCTCAACGCCATGCGCGAAAAAGGCGCTCTAGATGACAGCAGCGCCTCAGTTCTTTATGCGGATGACCTAACTAGCGCATCTTGCTCCGACGCCGCCGTTGCGACTGCCACTTCCCTCATCGCTGCTGAGGATATACACGTGCGGGCTATTCTCGATCCTTATTCTGTGCCTATGCCTGCCCGCCTCTCAGACTCGTATGTTGGTCGTTCCCAGTCCGATGTTCGTCCAAAGCAGTCGAGTATGATCATGCCGCTAGATACAATTCTAAGCATGCCCGTCGCAGATCCCGACGCGTCGCACCACGAGAGAGGGCTTGACAGCAAGCTCCATCCGACTGACGGAAAATCTAGTGGGGTATTTGATGTTAGTGAGGAAAATGTGGGACTGCCAGGCACAAGTCCAACGAATGTTGGAGATTCGAAACGAGGTTCGTACTCAGCTGACTTAGTGCTGATGACCTATCTTTACTGATTACTTATGTCGTCCTATTTTACATGTTGATAGAAGATCAACAAGAATCAGCTCAGAAAACCTCGGAATTGCCACAGACACTGCTAGGAGAGCTTGATTCGAGACTACAAGATTCTATGAATGAGTCTCAACATACACCAGCTCCGCTTTTACAACCGCATAATACACCTGGAGGTTATGACTGGCCTACATTTGTAACTGCCTATGCAGCAGGCAGGTGGAATCCTCATCGCATCCCCTCTGCCCCTCGGCTTTCTGCTGCGTCAACGCCCGCCACTCCGAGTCTGTTGTCAGATACTACGCATGTGACTGATTCTGGGTCTTTAAGGAATCTTGATTCTATTGCTGCTGTAAGGGAGCCCCATATTCCGCAGGCATCACATCCTGAGCTTTCGAAATCAAAAATTGGGAGCAACGCATCCGATACTGGAACGAACAGCAGTACATCCGCGAGTGATCTATCTATGCGATCAAAAGAAAGCACTAGTTCTGTACCGTCATCTAGCTATTCACCTACTACGGCTCAAAGTCCGTTTACTCCTCAACCCGTTGTCCCTGTTAGTCCAGAACCATCCCCTGTCATGTCACCCCCTCCATCCCACGTATCCTCTTCCCTTCCCCCAGATGTATCACCGCTGACGGGTATCAGCCATCGCCGAGCAAGCATTGGTTCTTCGTCTCCAGCTGAGAATGTGTTGAGAATACCTTTACCGCCTCCTTCCCTTTCAAGCGGAATATCGGGATCGTCTCACTCACTTTATAGAGCCGCCTTGTTCTCCCCCAATGCGCATACTCCCGGATCCCTTTTGCAGCCCCTTGTACCCCTCATACCCACTCCTGTATCTGAAGTACAATCAGTCTATTACTCACCATCTTCTAGTCTTCCATCTGGAGCGACGACACCTGACTTGGCGACTGCCGCCGCTACGATGCGTTGGGCTGCCTCTGAACATGCTTCTTTGTCCCCGTTAGCTGTGCCGAGTCCTGAACATGAGTTGACTGATCCGATGAGAGGGGTAGCCGTCGCTATGCCGGTCGATGATATGGAGGATGCCGAAGAAGATGTCAGTTCTGATAATGGTACTGCGACTTATAGGTGGTCCGGGTATGGATTCAAGTCAGGGAAACCTAGAGTTGGCCGTAGAGGTCGGTATTTTGGAAAAGGTAGAACGACTAGTCAGACAAGGCGGATATGGGAGAAATATACTAACGCGGAGCGGCAACAATCTTCCAGTGAAGAAACAGAAATGGGGAAGAGTGATGACGATTCAAGTCATCTTCCATATGAGCCATTCCATCATCGACGCAAGGACCGCCATTATGCCGAAGGCTCACAACTACCAACGATCGAGGCAAGTCCTCTAGGTAGTCCTCTGAGAGAAAAGCCATCGTGCCGGCGAGAGGTAGTCAATGAAGGCCTTAATGTTAATAGTCCAGACATCACTCGTCAAAATTCCCTTTCTAGAAGTTCATCTGTACCTGCCCCAGTGTCAACACCACTTCTTCGCACGGCATCCGAAGAAGACAACAGAGTGTCCGCTCCTCCGTCGGATTACTTTGGTCTCATTGTTCATCACCCGGAAGTATCAAATACCACACCAAACCAACCGCGTACTGTAAGCTTTAAAAACCAAACTAAGGAGAGTTCTCCACCTTTGGGCATGGTTGCAGAGGGTAAAGTTGCTGCACCAGGTACTTATACAAAGGGAAATATAAATAGCCTACAGCCACCAAGAACTATCAGCTCTACTGTTTCTTTACCATCAACTGGCCTCGCCTTATGGTTCCTACTCAAGAATCTCATTCTCTTCCAAATACACCATTGCGCAGGGAAATTTTGAATAGACAATCTTCTTCCCCGTTGCCCACACGGAAAAGTCAAGATAATGTTGGTGATCATCCTGAGATTGGTTTGCCACAACCAGATACGATACCGTTGCCCATGCCGAGCGAGGGATCAAATGAGTTGGCCCGAATGAGAGCTGAATCCTCGATATCTGTCGGTGGGAGTTCCTCAATTGGTCCGCGACCTGGTCTGGTACGGGCCCAGTCAATGAAAGCAGTAGGTTCGGGGGTAATATGTCTCGAGTGACTAGAGAAGAGGAAGAGTTTACCTCTAGAGGATATCTTGTACCCCCTCATCCTCGCGATGAGACCGAACGTAGACGAGCTCTATATAAGTACGTCGATTCTGATTTTACCTTACTGCTTTTGAACTTATTGATATACATAATTTGACATCCATACGAAGATTCAACATAGTGCACACTAATCCAGATGTCAATTTTGACCGTATAGCTTATCTTACAAAACTAGTTTTCAGTGTGAAGATTGTTGTTGTGTCTCTAGTTGACGAAGAAGAAGAGTAAGTCGTTTTTAGCTAGCATATTCTTTCGGCATTTATGATTTTTCAACACTGTCTTATACGCTCTCTCTTAAGATGGTATAAAATGGAATGTGAGGACATCACTTTTTACGTGGGTGAGGGTAGTAAACTTAGTAATTTTCTTTTGGCAGCTGGGATGGGCATAAGTCATCTTTCTCGTGATCAATCGTTTAGTGCACACGCAATCCTTCAAAGGTTAGTTCTCCTCTTTCTGTTACTCTGCGACTCTTCGTGATATATAACACAGAGGGGACGAGCCAACTGTCGTTCTTGACACGCGAAGGGATTGGCGATTCCATCTAAATGTGAGTTTACCGTTTAATGTATGAGACGTCTTCACGCATTGATATACTGGTTCAGCCTCTAGTGGTTAAGCCTCCAAATGTGCGATTTTTTGCAGCCGCACCGCTGCGAACGTCAGACGGATTCAATATTGGGGCGTGAGTTCATATTCCCCGGCGATTCTCTCCCTATTTGCTAAAAAAATTTGATTACTTAGGCTGTGTATTATGGATGATCGGCCTCATAAAGAGTTTAACCCGCGACAACGGCATACTCTGAAGGAGTTTGCTGTACGTAATCATCTATACTCAAATAATACTCTCAGCAGTTAACGTCATCCGATAGGCTATTGTTATGAGAGAAATGGAGCTTTGGAAAGATAAAATTCAACTCCGTATCCGTGATCGTATCCAAATATCAATGGAGCAATTCACACGCGAATGTCTAGAAATCGACGTAGGTGAGCAGTCTGATACACAGGGTGTGCTCAAGGCCGGCTCTATGGACAAGGTTTATGAACGGGCAGCAAAACTTGTGAAGAAAACCCTTGATGTTGAAGGTGCAACCGTGATGGATGTTAGTCACTTTGACGTACTTGAAACGACGAAAGCAGAAGGGGCGATTTCTATAGTATGTCATCACGGCGACTGCCACAATTACGAAAGTATTTCAGGCGCAGGGGAGGCACAAGCTCAGGTGGGACGACTACCCATTGTATACCGTCCGAAGAATATCAACTCTTTCTGGAATTCTTCGCAAAGTTCCCTGAGGGAAAAGTTGCGGAAGGTATAATTCCGAGATGTTTTCGTTCTATCTTACCGACTCGGATTCAACATGCCTTGAGTAAGTTTGTCTTATCTCCTGTATGAAACGGAGCGGTTTATCTCACTTATATGCACCTTTATACGCGCACAGTTGTTCCCATATTTAACATTGACAAACAACCGTTCGCTCTATTGTGTGCATACAACACTGCAAACCACGTGAAGCCCTTCGTGAGTACCTTTCTGGATTACAATACATCGATAACAATATAATAAATGGCTACATACTTGAAGCTGGAAGGCCATGAACTATCATACCTAAGGGCTATAGGTAGGTTGTGTCTAATTTAGAGTTCTATTTAGTTAAAACAGTCCCTTCTCTTTGCTAGGCGTGATTATCCTTAGCGCGGTTCTCAAGAGGCGGATGATACTTGCCGATAAGTCTAAGAGTTTGTTTATATCAAAGTGAGTGAAGATGAAACACTCTTTCAACACTTTTACTTACTATCTTCAGTATTTCGCACGAGCTGAGGACCCCATTGCATGGCGTGAGCATCTCGGGCAGCAGTAACAGATTTTTCCTATTGATGACCATCTCCCTCAGATTCTCGCGGCTGCAGAGCTTTTGGGGGATACGGAGCTGGATGACAATCAAGCATCCTTCCTGAGAACAGTACAGGCGTGTGGTACTTCGCTCGTTGAGACCGTGAATCATGTTCTGGATTTCACAAAATTGAGCGGGAACTCCAAGAGTGGAGGTGTCGAAAACGTCATTCACCCAACTAAGTAAGTCTCATAGCGGGATGCTCGCAGATTACAAGTTTGACCTTCCGTCTAGGGTGGACTTGATGCAGCTAGTTGAGGAAGCTGTGGAAGGTTGTTGGATCGGCTATCGTGCGCGACTTCCTGCAAGCTCAGAAATTGGGAGTGTCTATGCACCTCCTTCTCAGGCTCTCAGCTTGCCTTTGGGAGAGCATCCGTCGAAACCGTTCTTGATGTTGATCTGAGGGAAAAGGGCTGGCAACTCATTTGTGAAAAGGGTGGTATTCGTAGAGTTATGATGAATCTCATTGGAAATAGTTTGAAATTCACATCGGTAAGATCTTATTATCTAAAGTCAGTGCTTGATTTGCTCATTTTGAGAACACTTTTATCGACAGAGTGGATATGTACATATAACATTACGCGAAATTCCGACCTCTCATGATACACCTCCCAAATCCATCAGAGTCGAACTTGCTGTCATCGACACAGGAAAGGTAATTAGCTAACGTATATTCAACAATGGACCGTATTGATATGCATTTTTCTACTAGGGTATAAGCAAAGAGTTCCTTAAGGTGAGCTGATCAATCTTTGCACGAGTGTTTCCTAACGGTAGGAATTTAGAATCACCTGTTCCATCCCTTTTCACAAGAAAATCCCCTTCAGTCAGGGACTGGGCTAGGATTAGCTATAGTTAATAGTATAATTCGATCGGAATCCGTCAATGGCCACGTTGACGTCTCTAGCACAGAAGGTGTAGGCACGGAAATACGAATCACATTTGATGCTGCTATTCCCGAAGAAGAATATCCAACAGAAGCAGAAAAACTGGATATTCAGGAAGAAAACCAACTGTATCGATGCATGGGTTCGATGATGGATCACGGGGAACAAAGCTTTTACGAGATGTGATCAAAAAGTATCTTACCACGTGGTGGGGCTTTGAACCAGTGTGCCCCGAAAAATCAGATTCTGGAGAAATACTCATTCTCAATGAAGATGTGACATTGATCGCACAAGCTACTGAAGCAAGAGACATCTCTAGGCCATTCGTATTGCTTACTTCATCTCGTGCGGATAACAAAACAATGTCTACTGTTTATAGCTTTGAGAAAATTGGAGGATTCTGTCGTCTCGTATCTAAGCCCGCTGGTCCCTCCCGCCTACGTCAGGTGCTTAAAGCATGCGTACACGTAGTGAATTTCCGAGAAGGTTCACAATACCCAAGTTCGCCGGGAACAATGTCAGATCTACAACGACCCTTAGGGTCGCCAACTCTACTTCCTGAAAACCCATCACGACGGCTATCTCAAGAAAATGGTTTTCAAGGACAGTTTAGGCCTCGAATGGCTCCTAGGGCGGCTACGTTTCACCCATCATTTAGTGGCCAAATAAGCTTACCTAGTGCTACTGCTACTTCACCCCCTCAGGAATATCCGAGTAGTCCGGGGAATACGACAATTAATATTGGAACTACAGGAACTTTGTTGAAATCGTCAATCGGATCTCGGGATAAACAAGGACGTGCACGTATCTTGGTCGTTGAGGATAACCAGATTCTTTCTGATTTATTGTATGTTTCTTGTCCTTTTCTGTAGTTGTAAGCTGGCTAAACAACGGATCTACTTTTAATAGGACGAAGTGGCTTCAAAAGAAGGTATATCTACCATTATACTTTGTTTGCTTAATTCGAAATTCTGAAATTTATAAAAAGGGATATGATGTACTCCACGCCACGGATGGGCGACAAGGCGTCGATATTTTTGAAAGTAACGAAAATATAGAGTGAGATACTCAGGTGGTATTTCAACTTATTTCTTGCTGATTTTTTGGGTTGCAGCGTTATTCTTGTCGATCTGTCTATGCCTGTCCTAGATGGTATAGAGGCCACTACAGAAATCCGAAAGATCGAATCCCAGAGGTTAGGAAGCAGAGGTCAAACTGAGGCTGCTAGACCTCCACATCCTACAAAGATACTGGCCTGACCGGTATGTCTTCTCTGGAAGACAAGCGAAGAGCATTCGATGCTGGCGTAGATGGATAGTGAGTGTTCCAAATCATTGTAGAGGAATCAACATGAAATCAATTACTCCTTTAGCCTCGTGAAACCAGTGGCATTCAAGATCTTGAGCACAATGTTCCAGCAGATGGGCGTGTCGTGAATACTCAGGAATAAACTGACAATAGCTCGTTGCAGCTATATCTGCATCCTTCATAACTCGATGATTAAAGTCTCCCTCCTTCCCTCACACACCCCCTTTATGCACACAGAGCAATGACGACCCCTTATCGATGATATGCTGGACATGCGATATAACATGATGCAACCATGTGGACTTGTGAACATAGTACGACCCAGCTGTCTGAGTCTCAGTACTCAGGGAGGTACCAGGTACCTTCTTCATTTTTTATCACCGAGTTCGGTGATAATGTTTAGAAACTATCTATTTCTTTCATACCGCTTCATCTTAAATACCAGTCTCCGATAAGTAGTGTTATTATTTTAACTTACGATTCTCATTCCCACTTCCAATGATCCGTTCTCTCGCGCACCCGCCCTCTACCGTTCGTTGATCATAATATAAATAAAAGTAGTAATTATCTTTCAACTCAATGTTTTATCATCACTTTCCCCTACTCAGATTTTGATTGCTTTCGTACGTGGCATACGCTCTTTTCTCTCTACGCATCGCATAGCTCTTGTCTTCTTTATTCTCCCTGCTATTTTCTGGTTTTTTGTAGCATTTGTAGAGCACAGTCATCTCACTTACTGTTATCTTATATAACGACCTCGGCTTATAAATAATGGAGATTTGGGCGGAGTAAAAATCAAATTTATACAAAAGCAGATTGTAAATTTGGGCATTTTGTTATAGTTCCAGCTTAAAAAGACTTTGGACTTGAAATATCGGCATTTTTTGCTTAATATGGAATAAGTGATGTGTGTGTATTCTATATGTAAAGATTCCTGTGTGGTACTGTTTCTCTAAACTCATACGAAATCAGAAATACGATCCTTTTTTCCCGCCGGCCATCAAAGACCATCATGAACAACCACATTCATCTATCGCTTTAGATTCACGTATAAGCACATTTCACTCTATCTTACTATTTTGTGTCTTGGCTCGGTATGTTCGGCGTCCCAGCCTCAGAATGCATTTTACTTTTTCTCGAGGGTCACTATGGCTCACAGGCTTCGCTTCTACGGGTACCTGAACAAACCACCCATGATGATGGACATGAAACTATACTTGCAATGTACTATCGTTATATCAATCTCTTCAGAACATAAGGACGCCAGGAACCATAGTTTGAGGTAACACATGCTTATAGTACTGGTGCCTGGTGTCCTTCCGTATATCTACATGTATCTATTAGTTGCCAATGATCATAGACGAGTGAAAAACACGGATACATCACAAATACATACGGTAAATCATAAGGGGAAGGTTGATTTGGCGAGTGGCTTCTGCAGGAGTAAATATGTAGGTTCATTTTTTTCAGGAGGACGGGCGCGCTGAGGGCATTCTACGCCCCGAGTATTAAGAAGCCCGGCTTTGAGCTAGTATAAAGGAAGTGGAAGTAGAGAAGGTGGATAGACAGTTGGATTGGCTGATCCTGACATCCTTTGAGAGCAGATACCCCTCCCTTTCTTTGTTACACAAGATGAGAAAGTCATTTGTTGTTATACTTGCTATGATCAAATGTGTGGTTTCCAGACCAGGGCACACAACAGGTAATTGGATATCATGACGATTCTAAGAGAATCAACGTTCTTACTCTTCTGTTTAAGATACTCCTGTTGCAGTTGGGGCGACATCAACCATTGAATCGGTCACTTCGGATTGTTTCCCGACCACAGCGGCTAGTTGCTTGTCTGGGATAGTAACTTCTTCAACAAATACACCAAATACACCCACTAATATCATAACATCGGAGCCCTTCACCTCGGACTGCTTCCCAACCACTGCGGATAGTTGTTTGCCATGGGCTATTCCTACATCGGTCCCTCCATCATTGAACACCACCATATTGTTGCCTTCGACATCGTACTATAGTACTGATTCTCGACTTTACCCAGTATTCTCTGGAAGTTGTGAAAATGGGATAACTACTACCGTCCACAGTACCACCACGGTGACCGAGATGATTCACGTTACCATCATTGATTGTACTTCAAGCTCGTCGATCAGTACTATAACTATTGAAACTATTTCACCGACCTTACCGACTACCATAGCTACTACTGCAGTACCGGGTACAGAGGGTGAACATGCTTGCTCATCTGGAGGAGATAATACCTCTATAGCTACTCCGGCTACCACTTGGTCAGAGCCTATTACGACGGATTGCTTTCCAACCACTGCAGCGAGTTGTTTGTCGGGAGTGGTAGCTATTTCAACAGTCACTTTAGACACTACTACTACAGAGCCAATCACTTCAGACTGTTTCCCAACAACCGCAGCTAGCTGTCTGCCAAGTGTTATTACCGAGCCAGTCACCTCTGATTGCTTCCCAACTACCGCGGCGAGTTGTTTGTCAGGTATAACTACCACATCCACTATTTCTTTGCCTGTTGTTACTACCACCACCGTCGACTGTTTCCCAACAACTGCGGCAAGTTGTTTGTCTTTCGCTTCCTCCTCGACCGGAGTACGTAGCTCTACTATAGCAGTCCCGGATTCTGTGACGGACGATTGCACTACCAATACTGCAGTAGACAAAACATCTGTACCAGAAACTACAACAGAGTGCTTCCCAACCACGGCCTCTAGCTGCTTGCCTGGATATACACTATACTGAAGGAGATCTCATTCAACATTCAACGGGCGATTGGGAATTTGCATGGTAAGATCTACTACATTCTCCTCTCAAGATGTAGTATCTGTTGTTAGATAGGGTTATATATCCTTAGTGGTTGACAGTTTTTATTTACTTGTGATTGAACCCGCCATATTTTTTATTTATTTTTTAACTCCTATGAAGTTACTTAAAACTCGTGAAATTGTGTTCGTGGTATACAAATTATACTAGCATCGATTGGCTAATAGATTTAAATTACATTAATATTAAGCTATAAAACCAAAAGCGGGGTAATCAGGACCCTGATAATACTGATAGGTCCATGGGTCGATCGGGTACAAATTTTGGACGAAAAATCGCTTCAGCCTGGGTCAAAATCGCGATTTTGGTACAAAATTGGCCCACGGCTGAAAATTCCCAGGTTCAGATGGTACAAAATGGACCTTGGTGGATAAATTCTGACCCTTCGGGTACATCTGGACGGCTCCCAGAATTTTTTTTTTCTTTTTAGGATTTAGGCTCTGGAAAGAGCTGGTATGACGCCAGGGATTACGATTGACATTACTAGACCAGGCAGGTCTAATCGATAGACATTTCCAAATTAGCTCCGCTAATCTTGTATTTGGCGTCCTTTATTATATTTATTATTAATTTTTGTTATCGGTTATGCTTATGTAATGCATTAGTAATTTAGTTATTACCAGTACATTACTAATACATTACTAATACCTCATATATGGTAATACTGTTCTAAAATGGAAGGAAAAGTATGTTTATAAAATTTCCATATATAGTAAGCGGTTGAAGCCTGGTATAGCAGGGGTACATTTTTTTAGTTGAAATCGGCCGTCAGGCCGGTCCCGGCGGGTACAATTTTTGCTTAGAGGCGGGTACAAAATCGGCCAAAATCCAAGATTTTGGGACCAGGGATCTATCAGTATAATCAGGGGTCCTGGGTAATCCATTGGATCGACGTCCTGTTATATCTTTAATATATTTAGCAGTAGTGCCATAATGATAATACCCAATGACTCTGTGCATTATGTCCTTCTTCTAATCATTACCTTCCATGTCGGGGGCAACGTCACCATTGGCACCAGGAACTCCTCACCTTGTCTCTCTTGTCTTACACTCCAAAAAGGCATTTCAACATGGTGAACAATTATGTACCCGAGCCCATGAACTAACGCACGCAACATCCTCCCTCGCTACGGATGTACTCGCACTCGATGCGAAGGCACGTTGGATAGTACAAGGTATACTCGACCAGCTGAAGGTATGCCTCATGGAAGGGTAACAAGCTACTAGGGCTGACTTGTAATATATCCCTCTACTAGTTAGCAACTAACATCGCAAAGAGCATTGAGCAACAACGCAATAAACTTGAAAATCGAGCGAAGGTAAATTTCGCGTAATAGGGCGAGTATCAATGGCTACTAACTCAGGGATGGTGGATGCTACATAGGACTGGGACAAAGCCCGTTCACATCACTCAGGGAATCTAGAGTCAATACTCGAGTCACTCGAGAAACAAGTCGTACCTCCTGATTTCCATCTTTCCTCTTCGTCGTCATCAATATTTGCGAGCCAATTATCTGATGGCGAGGACGGATGTGCCTCTCGTGGGGATGTCACCATAAGAGAAAAGGGAAAAGTGAAATCCAATACGAAGAAGACAGATCGGAGTCGTTGGAAGACACTGCGAGATTTCATAGACTTCGGAAGTATTGTAAAAGCTACAGAGGAGATGGATGAAGACAGGGATAAACTTGATGTCTGTTTCCTCAGTATAACATAAGTCCTGGACTATAGTCTCAATCTGCTTTTAGGAGATCCTAGTTAAAACTGAAGAATTTCCGTTATATTTGAATGAAAATATAACTACCTTGCGGAATTCCATTCCACATTTTGAGCTGCTCCCCCTATAAACGAAATATTCAGGTCTCAAGAGTTGGTGACATCGTCTATGGCCAACCACTTGGAAGGTCTGACCTCACACTACGATCAAATGGCTGCTGCCCTCCGAGACAAGGAAGCCGGGGAAGAAATCAGTGAGGAGGACTTGCTAGGTCCGTTTTGTTTAAAATTAATCTTCAAAAGGATGGTAGTATCTGATATCGAAGTCAAGAAATGAACCGTGACACAGATGAACTGCCTTCAATAATTGCTGATTTGGACGACGATGTAGCTTCAATCACAAATAGCCAGTAGGTGTCCCAGTTCTCATATATTTTCATCTTAATGCCAACATACTCAGCAATCAGCTCTATTCTACAAAAAATAAGCTTCTTGATTTGATGGATACACTGGGAAGCATTCTTGCGAGCCTGACTGACTTAGAAAGCATCATGGCTGAAATGCTTGTTCAGCAAGAAGAAACCGAGGTAGAGGACTAGTGTTCTCCGTACACTCATGTTTGATCGTAAACATCACTTTTTCAGAACGCTTTCGAAGAGCACCTTGCATCCCTGCAAGGGCATCTTACGACTGTTGAACATCTTTATCTTACGTTTACTTCCTATGAGAATTCTTTCAACAGTCTTCTTGTAGAACTGGAGCGTCGGAGACGATATCGGGACGCTACGGAAGAGATTGTCAAGGGGATGGAACGGCAATTAAGAGCCTTACGAGAAGGTAAGCATTAGAAGGCAGATATCAATTGATCTTCCTTTCCAACTAACTTTTACGTGACATAGAGGAAATACAGACTCGGGAATTCTTCTTTTCAGAACACGGCTCAAATCTTCCCGATGATCTGTGTCCTTGCATAGCACACATGCCCACAAGATGGGATGTTTCACCTGCCCTCGGTGAGGTACTTGAGGAGCTACCGGAAGTGGATGAGGACCTTTTAGTTGAGGTATGCATGTATCATGATGAGATTAAGATTTGTACTAAGAAAGTTACCAGGCCACAAAGCGTATAGACCTTCTCAAGGATGGTACAGAGAGTCTATAGATACACTTCCATTCCCTATACTTATTATGATTAAAGTCTGTCATTCTTTCACATTGGGATATATGTAACTTTACAAATAATCGTTGTATCGACCAAAACCTCAGAGCGACGTTATCTTCCCAGGCCAAAACTGATCACTATCTTTATTCTTATGGTACCATTCACCATCGTGAGCGAGAATCACTCTAACTCGTGGGAGCGTTAGTAAGCTCGAAATGCGCTTGATCGTGGCCTCTGCTTTCTCTTTATCATGATGTATACATATTAATTTCTCGCCGCTCGGATACATCGCTATCTCCCCTTGTCCTCGAACGAGTCTCCAATCATGGGCGGCATCTCCCGCAAGGTAGATCCACCCTCCATCCATAGAGGTTCGTGCAAGTAAGTTAATATGACCTTGGAGGTGACCTGGTGCATCAACAAAATACAGGGCTCCATCACCAAAGTAATCCAGAGCCTTAGGGAAGGGCCTATCGGCTTCCAACCCTCACTATCTGTATCAAGAAAATCTGTCCTTCCTTTGGGTAGAAGCGCAGATGGGAAAAGACTGTTCGGATCTTCAGGATACCCAGGTTGAAACAGTTTTTGGGCTTCAATCCCTACTATAAACTTTGCTTTGTCAAAAAGCGATGTGTTCCCTGTATGATCCCAATGACAGTGCGATAAGCAGACGTGTGTTACATCACTAGGCTCAAGACCTCCCTTTTTGAGAGAGGTCGGTACGTCTTTGGGGACTTCGGCTTTGAATACGTTTGAGAGTCTCTTCCTGGTCAGCTCTGGATAGTTCTCTATATCCGACCGAATACCAAGGTCGAAGACGATGCGTGTACCCGAATTCAGGTGTGTGACAAGAAAGGAAAGGGAGGGTACAATATGTCTTTCCCCTTCTGGCGCCGTCGTTACGAACATCTGTGCTGGCATGTCCAGTAGTCCACCTTCAAGAGCAGAAACATTGCAGTATGACTGATTTGGGCCGGGAGGAGGAAGCTGGGGATTGTAGATTGAGACATGACTTTCGAAAACTTCGATGAGTTGAGAATACACTGCATCTCTATCAATATATATGTCTACATTATGAATCCGGTGACTTTCAAAAATTGATTCCGTATGCTAAAATCCGAAGGAAGCTGTAAAAGAGAGTCTTTGAATCCCATGAATTATAAATATAAAACAACGAATTCATGATTCCGAATACACTGTATTATACAGAGGATTGTATACTTTTTTCATGACGTCATGCCGAGTGAGCTATTTGCGTATAGAACTTCCCAGCACCCGTGACTGACGTTTCTCTATAAGATCAAGTCACTGATGGCGTCAAATAACTAGGCTTTGATTTATATAGCCACACAGTACCATTGTAATCTAATTAACACTACCGAAAATTTGATATCTTCTACAAATACTGGGCCCAACTTCTTCATATTGAGCTTTGGTGTGACAATAGTTATAGAACTCAGGCTAGTATGATATTGCATCAGACCATCATGACGTCTATATATTGAACGAGTAACGTACCAAGGACGCGAGAAGTGAGCCACCAAACCAGACAGCGTATCTAATATCCTGATTAGAAACGAATGTTACTTCATGAATCGTTGAGTCAATCACCTTTGTCGCTTGTGAGAAATAACATCTACTTCCACTCCGCTCGACTGAAGAATTATTAAACTATGTAAATAAATGTGTTAATAAAGAATTGAATATTACCCACTCGAGTTTTGCTCCCGCTCGATGCCTCACTGGCCTCAATACGACGGTCAACTAATTGTTTCAAATCACGTTTTAAACGTTGGCCAAAGTGAGTAAACATTGTTGATCCTCCAGATAAAACAATATTCTATAAAGCGATAAGTACTCGCATGTAGGATGAGAGATGCAGTAATATACTTTATATAAACCACGTCTAACATCTATCGGTGATGACTGGATGACATTATCAACAATATCAGGAAGAGGTGTCAAGAAGTCGGATGAATAGATTTCAGGGTTGAAAAATATCTCGGGTGCAAGGAACCGTTCATAACCAACGTCAACACTATAGGACTAAGTGGTGGTGCGATATTATTAGAACGCATATAAATAAGATTTCTGAAATTAAGGAAAACTTGCCTTGCCAGTGACACTATGCTCTCCGGTGTAGCGTTGGAACATATTGTAAGGATCTGCATCATATTTCCTGAACTCCTTTACGATATCTTGACAAACGTAGCTATAATTTTCCTTAACTTTACTAGCAACACGCATTTGATCTTCTGGAGGCACTACAGCCATCTCCCCTCGCTCACGCATCAGATTAAGAACGAACTGTGTAATATCACGACCAGCTATAGGAATGTGCTTGATTGCACTTCCGATGACATATCCCTCCGCACATGGAATTACGTGAGTAACACCGTCACCTGAGTCAATGACTGTACCGGTTAATGTGCGATCGGTTACTTTATTTGACGACCATGATGCAGCGAGGGCAAGGACTGCTTGCACTGCGATGTATAGACCTTTGATATTAAAGGATTCAAAGAAGATTTCTGCCGTTTGTTCTCTGTTTTCTGGCGGATTAAGAGGCGGTTCTGTCTATTGATATACGGTTACAATTTAAAAAAAAATGGAAACAAACGAGTAGACATACTAATAGGAAGTAATGATCTTCTGGTTCTGCACGTAAGTACTTGAAGATCGTTTGCTCCCAGTATCGCTCCATATGATCCCAGTTATCAATCATCCCATGACGAATTGGATAGTGGACGCCGTAACCGGGGGTTTTCTGATTCGCGATTGCTTCATCGCCAATGAAGAAATCTAAGTCCTCCACACCACGTTTTGAAGCAAGATTTCCGGGTTTTGAGGGTATGGGGGGACCAGAACGGGTAGGTTGTGATGCCGTCCCACCTCGGGTAGCAATTGCAGTTGGAAAAACACTAGAATTCTATTCTCAAACCCGAATCCTGGACAAATAATGCGCATTTAACGTACAATGAAGGGTCTGAATTACCTGCAAAGCTGTATACAGTTTAGTGGGAAAATGTAATTAGTTATATTTATGCGCACCCTATTTTCGAAAATCCTGTCCCGTTATCACTGATAATTGGTGCAAGTAAAGCCATAGATGTAAACTAGCTACTTGGTGTCAAGCAAGGCGGCGTCGCGGTCTAAGAACTGTTGCTGCGATATCATCGTGTCACGAGCCTGATTTCGGCAGGTACCGAAATGTGCACATACAACGTTGTTACTTAATGATATAAGTTGAATTCGAATTCAATGAATTTCATTGATTGAAGCAAATTACATGTTTATAAGAAACAAACCGGAGAAAATTTAATGATACATTTAAAAGATTACAATACAGTCGTAATTCTCTCTTTCTACTTCCAATACAACAATTCCAGAGATCTGTGTAAAAGACAGGGATAAATCTTAAATTCAAGATTACCATTGTTGAAAAATCGCACCTACTAGAGATCCAATGAAAATTGAGTTTCTACGCACTGGTGGTAGGTAATTCAGAGAACGAGGAACCGGTTTCAGATGTATGAGCGAAGAAAGAAGAAAGTTCCTCGTTAAGATGAGATTTGTATGATGAGACCTTTTCGTGAACTTTAGACTCGAATGATGAATAATCAAAGGAAGAGAAAGCGGATGGCTCTGGATGAGAGAATGAAGAGTAACTAAAGCTGAAGATGCTAAGAGGGTCGAAAAAAGGTTCGCGAGCGGATAAGGCGAGCGTGGAACTGGATCCAGAATCCGATGCACCACTCTCCAGGGACGAGAGATCTTCAGAGATGCTAGATACGACTGAAGATGCTATCTCTGTTGGTGAAGATATAGAAAATGTGGATGACGATTCAATCGGACTGGTAAATGTAAAAGAGCTGGTCTCTATCGGAGCAGAGAAAGAGTTAGAAGACTCTGTCGGCTTGGAAAATGTGAAAGAAGAATCGTAAGAAAAGGAACTTTCAGATTGGTGATGGTGGTGGTGAGGATGCGGGTGGAACAGACTGCTGAGAAAATCTCCAAGATTGGGATCACGAGCTTTGAGCTCGCCATCTTCTACAGGAATTATTAAAACTCATATATCAAGAAAGATAATTGTGGAACTTACGACTAGGTGCAGACATCGAGGACGCTACCACCGAAGCAATTACCAAAGAAAAGTAAATCTTCATGATCAATACGAGTTTGTTCGAGATAGAGTGGTCTGCAATTATGCGTTTCTAGAGGAGAAAGTTGATATGAGAGAATGGATCTAGTACATTGTTTTATAGCATTGGAAAAAGTGACGCATGACAAAAATATATCGATCCTGAAGAAATAAGGATAGAACGGAAATAGAGAATCATGGAGATAAAATTGTATACTTGGAGTGATGGACTATGGCGAACATATGTCTTGTTGATCCCGAAACCGCGGCAATTGAACTAAGACATATAACATGTAAGTAACTGTGTTGAGATGAGGTGGTCTTTATCCATCGGGATTGGAGCAAGATGTGCTATCCCATTCCGAATTGCACCCATATTCCTGACTGCGGAGCTACCGAGGAGCGATGTCGGTCTGTATGATTTTCAGACATATCCTTAAAGGATATGTGTTAAGGCTTGAATTTTGAGATAAGCAGTAGCTTAACTGTAAGAAAGAAAATTAGAGCTTTACATACAGGCCAGGATTTATTTATTTTATTTCAATGGAGTAATACTCGTACTAAAAAAAATTGAGGTGGCTGATTCAAGTTGACGAAAATCCGGATGTGTGCTGTACCATGGATTTATCACGTATTTTATTCGGTAGTGTATTGCCGTAAAGGGAAATTTCGATCCCCACGCACAAACTAAGTTGTTGCAAACCAGAAATCATGCGTACGCTTCTGGTTTTTGGAAATCTATCGTCTGCACACATAACTCCCGATATTTTGAAGCTTACCTTACCTTTCAAGGGGTCTGGTGACGGATGCGCCATGCAACACTTTCAAAGAGTTGTTCCCCAACGAACTTACTTGTAGCTTACCTATATCTCATTAGATAAAGTTGTTTTTATTTATAATTGGGAGACTCAACATCAGTCAGTTCCCTCATTATTCTTAAGCTGAAAGCCTAGAACTTCAGAAGCGAGGGACACTTATGTCATCTCTTAGATACCGCGATTTAATTTTCTGGTAGAAATGCGCGTCCCGTAAACTCTCTCGGAGGTACGTTTCTTGGTATAGTAAACCGAGTATGATATTTCTTCCATATTGACTTGCAAAGTATCGGCGAACGTCGGTCCGGCAAGTAATGGCAAAATGCACCAGATAGTATCTTTGTAGAGTTGCGCCATTACACGTTATATACAATATCTTATCTTCAGTGCAAAACGGAAGTTTGCGTTTTTCTTTGCAGTATAGATAGCGAAACAGTGACTGAGCTTCCTTCCCTCGTCTAGTATCTGATAGGAATTGACCTACTTGCCTTGAACAAATGGATAGTCATCCTCAAAAGAAGCGGAGGCTGTTTCGCCTTCATCGAGGCCATGATTCAACGCCCTCAACTCGGCTTGAACCTGTCAACTCAAGTAGAACGAGTTCTACAGGCGCTCCGGCTATACCTTCGCGGAGCTCGTCTCTCAGGATCAGCCCATCAAATACATCGGCGAAACGAGAAGACACTAATAACATTGGTCGTCTTGCAAGAAATAGCTCGATACAATCGAAGACGACGAAGAAACCTGTGCATCTTGATGTGGCTCCCAACATGAATATAGGGTCAAAGAGAGCTAGAAGTCCAGGGATTGGACCTTCACGAAGGAGAGCGTCTACTACGTCCATCGCATCATCGCATCGAAGTGGCATTGTGGGTAAGGATGATACCTATAGCTCTATTCTGGATTTTGACTTCGAGACAAACTGGATCATCGACATTGTGCCAAGGGATGATAGAACGGATGAACCTATCAAACCAGCACGCGCCCCCACTGTAATCAGACGCCATAAGAGTAGCTCTACGACCAGAAGCTCTATCTCACGGAGTAGTATCAGACAAGGACGAAACCCGTCAACTGTAAGCAAAAAGGGGTATAATAATCAGTTTTCTTTCGTCAAAAAATCCGGTGGGTCTACTCTCGATTTGACAAGGGACCATAAACGCTCGTCTATTCAGGGACCACCTTTGTCAAGACGAGCCAGCACCCAATCAAACCGGTCCGAATCCAATTTTTCAACCTTCTCCGAGATTGCTCCTTCAATAGCATCTACTCGACCTTCCTTAGTCAATACAATCGTACTTCAAGGTGGGATGGAAGGTGATGATGATTATGGAGGTGTTAAGGCATGGAAGTGGTTCCACAATCAACTTGAACGCGCTAGATTGTATAGAGTGATTGTAAGAATAAAAAGGAAAGAAGACAAAGATATAACTACGAAGTATGATCGAATGCTGGAAGTAAGTAATTTGTCAGCTTATGCCCTTTGAACTCACCCTGAGAATAAGATGGTAGGATATCAGACTAGAGACGAAGCGAATATTACACTTCGTGAAACTACTTACACATGATACATTACAATCTTCTTTCACACTTCTCAGAAGCGCTGGCACATGGGGTTACACATTCATGCCTGTCGCGATGATTTTCCTCTTCTTGTGGGATGCATTTCAACTTGTACATGTTCGTATGACTTTCTTCTACAAAATTACTTTGTAATTTACGCTCATATCTACTCACAGGACAACATGCAAACGTGCACAGTTCTGATGAACTCTTGTGCTTCTAATCTGGCTAATACCTTTGACACTATATCGGTAGTATTAGACTCTGATGCTGACCTGCAAGGAATGCTCTCGGGACATTTGAACGTCATGCGAGAGTAAGTTATAATTATATGTTTCGAACAAAGCCACTTCTAACTATTTACAAGGAAATTCCTTGCCGTTCATCAATTCTTACTTGCACAAAGTAACGAGAATGCTTTAGTGAGATTTATATGCCGTAAGGAGATCGAAAGAATCCTCAATAACCAAGGCTATAGACTGGATAGAGAAATAAATTATTTTTTCGTATGTATATTCTGTTTTATTTCTTATCAAACTATTAATATTAGATCCATAACAGCATAAAGTAAATCTTCAAAGTTTGAAAAAAATTATCCGGCTGATAACAATGGTCGATGGCAACACAAAATTGTTAGAAGACATACACAAAGTTACTGTAGGATCGGACTTTAAATCAAACGGTAAAAGTGTCTCTAATGCTGGTGAATCGGTAGCCGAGTTGGCTATCACACTTAAAGAGCTGAAAACAAAATATAATGGCAAAGGAATCAAGAAAGCTATAGAAGGGATGTATGAAACAAAGGAGCCAGATAAAAACAATCTCCAAGAACCTATGTACTATATTGAAGCGGCACAAGATGCTATCAACAGTCTCAAGTCACTCGAGGAGAAAGGTTTAAGCGCTGTAATGGATGTTCCTAATAACAAGGAGGAACTGAGAAAGACGTTACAACAAGTTAAAAGTGCTAACCGAAGGATGAAGAGAGACTTGTTGGAATTACAAAAGAAAAAGGGAAAAGTGGTCCAAGAATATGAGAAAGATTTACAAGAGTTAAGAGAGATACACCTCCAGGCACAGGTCGAGTTCTGTAATACAGCGGAAAAAAAGCTAAACAGCCTCATTGACAACTTTGTCCCACAAAATTACCTAGGTACTATTTTGGCTGGTAAGTTGCAAACCCGATATTTAATTTGGCGTGCTTGCTTACTATACGTTTAACAATAAACGATAACCAGGGGACTCAGAAGACGAGGGGTAGAGTGTTATGACATAGATCCTGTCTCTTATAACGAAATGTGAAAAAACTGTTAAGGATAATGGAAGTAGCTCTTCAGATTCCTGGGTGTAATCTTTAATTTTGTTACTTTGTCTGGTATTTGTTTGTGTGCTATACCCTCTGCAGCTCATAGACACTTGCAACTGTAGAAATATCTCTATCACCACTTCAAAAATCCAAGTGATTATACAATAGTAGGTGCATCAACTTGAATTACAATTACTTAATACATTATAAATTCAACGATATTCATATTGTACCCAAGACTAGACTGTCGATCATTTCTTGTTTGTACGTCACCATATCATCATCGACATTCACATGTTTGTCTGTTTGTTTTTGCTTCCTACGACGACCACCGAGATTGTTGATACTGTTCCTCTAGTCTGAGTCAATTATGGGTGTGATCTCTCGACTTCTACCACCTCTTACGTGTGCATATGGTCTTCAAGCAGGTAGGGAAAACCGTTGCGCCTCCTAGAGTCGCAGTGTCCGTATCATATAGCATTGATAGACACATCCTTTTACTCGTAGCTGCTGCTTTGATATTTGTTCCTCGAAGGGATGAGAAATACTATGACTTTTTTGGAATGCTTGGATTTCTATCTACAACGGCTATTTCTCTCTACTATCCTAGTCTAAGAGCAAAATTTATATCCGAAAATAGCGTACCTATTCCTCCTATAACGAGCTTTGCTTCAAGACAGCTCTTAATCAGTGGTTGCTTGGCTTTGTGGTCGACAAGACTAGGAACTTTTCTCTTCTCTGTGAGCTCACATTAACTGCGCCTATAACTCTGGGACACTCAGAACAGCATGTCTAGCGTGCCCTGAAGTCCGGGGCGATTCTAGGTTCGACGAAGTAAAACATCAGCCTGGGAAATTTACCTTCTTCTGGGTGGCACAAGGTGCTTATTCGCATTTTTTTCTTAGGGTTGTCTAATCATACTATAAATTTTACACAAAAATGAAAGCAACTTGGGTCTTCCTTGTCGGGTTGCCTGTTTACATGGTAAACAAATAAGACATTGTGTTTTCATACAATTGTCAAGTTACATGAAATTTATACTCTTTTTAGGTCAATACGCTGCCCCGGGGCTACACCCTCCTCTTTCGGTACGAGACTACGTCTCTGCCGGCGTTTTCTTGTCTTCTTTTCTTTTCGAAGTCATAGCGGATCAACAAAAACATATATGGAGAAAGGAAAAGACGATAAGAAACACGAAGAGAAATTTATACAAAGTGGCCTCTGGAGTATTTCCAGACATCCAAAGTACTTCTTGCTACCAATTACTGAATATTTTATCTAATCAAAGACAACCTGCTCTTTAGTTATGTAGGAGAAGTTGGTATCTGGACAGGGATATGGGCGCTATCAGTCAATTCCGTGCAAACACCTTATTTTCCAAGATTCACTCCACTAGTCACTGCAACGAGCCCAATCTTTACGTATTGTTTGCTCAGATACGTGAGTGTGCGTATTTGTCTTTTTTGGACCTCTCTATTAATTTATCAAACAAGGTTTCTGGTGTTCCTCCTCTCGAGGTTTGTGCATTGTCATATGACTAAGTATACATACAATCACTCAATAAAATTATCAGCGTGCTGGAAACAAGAAGTTTGGTTCTGATCCTAAGTGGAATGAGTACAAGAGGTATGTCTGATATTCGCTTGTTAGATAGAATGAAAATAGGAATGCTCACTTTCCAGAAACGTCCCCATCTTCTGGCCTTGGGGATCCAAAGAATAAGTAGTCCACTTCTCGCTCCATAATATGATGTCTCTGGTTTCTGTCTGTGGTTCCCTCGTATTTATCCATGCTTTGACTAAGGTAAATTACAGAATACGTATTATTGTACAGTACAGATGTATTTTTCAAATAAAGGTCGATTGAAGAATTTGACACTCTTCTATGAATCCCGGCGTCTAAGCATTTCCGGACTCGCTATTCTGAGCGTCTGGGATCTCTGAGCCATATGAATCACCTTCTGTTCCTTGATATGCCTGTTCAACCCACATAGAGTAGTATAACCCTCCTTTTTCAAGAAGTTCCTGGTGTGTCCCTTGTTCGACAACAACACCTTGGTTAAAAACAAGAATGAGATCCGCTTCGACGACAGTTCTTAGTCTGTGTGCGATAAAGATACTCGTCCTTCCTTTTCCGAGGAGAATAGAGTTGATATTCTTCATCACTTCTGTTTCAGTATGAGCATCCAACGCAGACGTCTGTAAGGAAGACGTAATTAAAGGTCAGAGACATTGGTGCGCTCAGCAATGAAAGTAACGATTCCTAAGCTAAGACTTACAGCTTCGTCGAAGAATAATATAGACGGATCTTTCAGCAGAACACGAGCTAAGGCTAACCGCTGTTTCTCTCCACCTGAGATCATCAAACCACGCTCCCGACTGTTGTGTTATACTTCTCAGGCAACTTCATAATGGTATCATGAACATTCGCACGCTTTGCTGCCTCTATCACTTCGGCATCGCTAGCATTAATACGACCATACCGGATGTTATGCATGATATCAGCATGGAACATTGGGGTATCTTGAGGCACAACACCGATAGCCTTTCTAACACTGTCTAATTGTAGTTCTTGTATGTCTTGCTCGTCGATTAAAATGCGTCCGCGGGATGGATCGTAGAATCTAAACAATAAACGAAAGACGGTGGACTTTCCACACCCGGACGGACCAACAATCGCAACTTTCTTCCCTGCTGGGACAGTGAAAGAGAGATCACGGAAGATGGGTCGGTCTGGATGATAACCAAAACTGACGTTCTCAAATCGGATAGAACCCCCATTCAGAGCTAAGGGCCTTGCACCAGGTTTATCCTATATACGCCAGTGATATCAGTTTTGATTAGATACAGGGAAAAGGATGAAGAAACGAACAGGAGGAGGCGTATGTTCTGTTTGTAAGTTGAATAAAACTTCCATATCCAGAAGGCTTTGACGCATTTCCCGATAAATAGTGCCAAGAAAGTTCAACGGAAGCGAGAGTTGGAATACCAGTTGGTTGACCATAACTAGGTCACCTACAGTCATAGTACCATTGACCACACCTTGAGCAGCCAAGAACATCATTACAGTTAAAGCGCTCGAGTATATGACGTTTTGCCCAGAGTTCAAAAAAGCTAAAGACGTAGTGATTTTGACACTAGATTTCTCATACTCGGCGAGGTGCTTGTCATATTGAGCAACTTCAAATTTCTCATTGTTAAAGTGCTAGTAAAAGCGTTTGTAAGCCCAAGGAAAATATTGTTAGCCTATATTATGGTTAAAATACCTTCACAGCCTCGTAGTTGATGAGTGAATCGACTGCAACAGTAGCTGCTTTATTGTCCGCTTTGTTAGCATCTCGACGGAATTTCGTTCTGAGGAGAATGGTTAAGATCAAGAAATGTTGTAAAGCCTTTCATATGCACCTCCAGGAAGTTGTCCGAACGGTGAACCAAGTATATGCTACCATTGTTGCACCGACTACGGCGGCGAAATCCCAGCCAAACTTGTAAGTCTAAAGGACAAATTTAGGTTTTCAACAGTAGCCTATTAGAAATTACAAGCTCACATACCAGTATACCGCAAACCATTGATATCTCTAACGCAGTGGGTACTATACGGAATAACACTGACTGTAAGATGAAGGTGATACCTCTAGATAACTTATCAGGTCCTCTTCAAATATATAGAATTATAAAGCTTCATCTCACTTCGTCCCACGATCAATAGCACGCGTCAGCCTCCAGTCTGTCGCGAGAGATGAAATTTAAGATCAAGGTTTAAGAGGTGCTCAAAAGTTTCGCGTGCGACGCGACGCACGGCCTTTTGGCCAACATTTGCAAAAACAGCATTAAGCAACTCAGTGAAAAGAGTTGCACCAATACGTGCGGCACCATCTGGTTATACATTGAAGGCATTGAAATGTGTATTTTATATACAAGCCAAAGATAGAAAGAAAATGTGAATACACAATATTTTGACAATATTGATAGCAGTGAGCTTACATCCCAAAATTAAGGATCCAACAAGTACCCAGACGGTAGTATCCGCTGTGATCTCTACATTCAACGCATCGATAATATCTTTGAATAACAAAGGGACTTGTACATTCAAAACCTTCAATGCATGACGCATTACATAGTTTATAGTTTAGTTAATAAAGCAAGAAATGATTTTCGTCTGAAGAGTTTCCAGTGATACGACGTACCTTCCCCCGACAAGAAGCCCAAACCCAAGCAATACACGACTTCGTACTCCCCACTCTCCCGGGGGCCAGATATTCACAAGCAGCCGTTTAACAATTTCCCAGTCCTTTCGGCGTTGTTCGGCATTACTCAAGTTCTTTTCAGATCCTATGTCCTTTGCCGTCTTTGCAGCATCGGGTTTTGAGTTAACGGGGGTGGATTTTGGCTTTTCCTTCTCTTTCGGGGTCTGAGTCAAATCGCCATAATTGCGTATAATTAATTTAGCAAAGTTGGAATGTCTTGTATATGATTTTGCTCTACAAATATGCCGAATCGACGGCACTGGATGAGATGATGAATAAGAGTGTAAGTATGAGTATGGTTTGTGCGTTGATGTTGAGTAGGAAAGACCACGATGGTTGAGAAGTTGGGTGGCCTGTGAATTCGATCGCCGACAGTTAGCTCTCAGTACATTTGAGCATCCTGCAGCGATGCTCAACATCACCGTTGGCAAGTGAAGGGCCAACCAGCGGGTGAAACAAAGGTCGAAAGCAAATCTCGAGAGGAACGGGAGACAAGATTGCGGGCGGAAAGGTACCAGAATGCGTCAAATTTGGGAAGGATGACGCTCATAGCAAGCGCACAGCAGCAAGCATGCACGGGATGACGTGCTCACGCACTTTATCTGATAAACTCTCATCTGCTTTTATCGTCTACATTAGTACATATCTATCTATACAAATATTGGTATGCGAGTATTAATAATATTAGCGAAAGAGTACATCCCAAACAAATAAAAAGAGGATGAATGTCCTTGAAAGAAATAATGCATCTTAAAATTAGATCAAAAGGTCTTTTCGCAAGTACAGAGTTCAAGTTATTTCCCTCGCACGGGTTTCCTCATCACTTCCTCATCCTTGCACATATGTACCATAATCTTGTTGGGATGTCCAAGTGCCAATCCTGAGTAACCTCTCGACCAGTCATAGCTCACCGCATATGCGAACATAGTTCCAGTCCTATTGTAGCTTGTCGCGGAAATTGGTCCCGGTGCATGCGAGAATTCTGTGTTGATTCAAAAAAAAAGTATATCAGCCTACACATACGATAGTATAAAATGATGAATACAGGAATTCAAGAGAGAAAATACCTTTCAGTCGAGAACGAGCATCCTTGTCCCAAAAGTTAATGCCCCCATCAGAGCCTGCCGTTGAGAATGTACCGTGTATAGGATGAAAACTTATATCGTTGACAGCATATACCATCAATTTATCTCTTTTGCCAGCAACTATCTCTTGTCTGTGGCATTTAAAAGCATAACATCGGCTGTAACAGAGGAAGAGGGAATTTATAAGCCAATATGCATACCACCTACACGTGTTACTACAGCAGGAAGTAAGGAAACCGCACCTCGCTATTTCTTCGTCAACATAGCTACGAATAACAAAACAAAAAACTCTGGGTTAGTCATCTAGCAAAAAGTCGATTCTATTGCCTAAGAAACTTACTGGATAGCAACACGTCCTTCAACACTCCCTAATGCAAAGCCGTCTGCGGATGGGAAACAAGTCACTACCCTTGTTTGCCATTTTAACGGGGATTCTATGGTCTAAAAAAAGGGAGGAGTTAACTTCTTAATTTCCGGAGATTTTTAAACCTGTACAAACTCTGAACGGTTTAGTTGGTGCTGTAAGGTAGTACATCTGAACATGTCTTTCTGCAGTACCAACTACCAGGAGCGGATATTCAATATCCAATGAGTAACATCGTTCTGGGAGGCTGACAGTAGCTATCGGAGCCGGTGTCCGGGTATCCCAATACTATAGAACATAACACAAGAGAAGAGAATTTGAGCGACATAGTCTTGCAGCTGTGATGAAGGGAATAATAGGGTATATGAATATGTTTTACTCACCTTAAGAGTTTTATCCCAACTTCCCGTTACAACGATCTCTCCATGGGGGGACTCAAACCACTTTACAGACTTTATAGGAGCATCATGTTGGGCAACCTGCATAGTTTGGCCGGAAGGAACATCATGCATATATGCAGCGCAATCCACTCCACATGAGATAACTCTGTTACCATCCTGTGTCAATCACGTTGATAATACAGAAATCGTATTGTTTTTGTTTTTGTAGTTGAAGTAGGGACAATGAGATTGTTAATACTTTGATTTAAATACAAGAGTAGGCAAGATTACTTTATTCCAAGTCACATCTAGCACTGGACCCTGATGAGAGTAAATTGACCTCCCCGTCGTTCGTTCAAGTTTTCCATTAACCTCATAAATACGGACCTATAAAATTTAAGGTATTGTAATATTGTTAAATACATTTTATGAGCACATGGAAAGTCCCTACTATAAAACAATACAACAAAAAAACGCACTTCATTATTCCAGCTTCCAGCTGCAAGAAGTCACCGGCGTTTGAGAAAGCTAAAGAACTTATTGAGTCATTGGGAGGTCCAGCAACTTCGAATTCAACATCTTTTTCTGAGATACTGTCCACTGAAATGGCGCTAGAAGTGTTAAGTCGATTATAAAAGCCGTAACGCGACATGTTGGGTTTGCCACGAAAACAGTAGAAGATATCATTCTATCTTCCTTCGCCTTCTTATACGTTCATACTTATAATCATACCTCTAATTGTTGTATTTCAAAATAAAAGAGGTTTGATGATAGATAGGCCTAGTGTCATTGATTAAATGTTCCGAGAGAAAATTTAGGCCCTATGGAGATGTTCATATGATACTAGCTATAATAGGATATGGAAACTGTACGATAAAAACTAGTATTTCTCAGAATTTATACTTACTGAGGCACTGTCAGCTTTTTTGCGCTTACTAACTAACAAAAGCAAGCTCATACTTTATTATTAGAAAATGATCATTAATCACATCAGATAAAGAATAACGAGAAAATAAGGCACATGAAAATGGAAGTACAACAATAACAAATGCAAGGGAAAAAAACAAGACGGCTGCGAAAACAGAACAAGAGCACATTTATCCATAATTTCATTTCCTAGCACCCCGCTTCTTCACTTCCTCGTCCTTACATGCGTGAAGCATGATTTTGTTAGGATGATTTGTAGTCATACCCGAGTGTCCCTTGGACCAATCATAGCTCACAGCATATGCAAATATATTTCCCGTCCTGTTAAATGCGGTCGCAGAGATAGGACCAGGTGCAGGATCAAAGGCTGATGAAACAATTGATTAGTAAGTTCTCTACAAAAAATGTATATATAGCGCGCACTTTTTAATCGTGTACGAGCGTCCTTATCCCAAAAGTTGACAGTACCGTCGGCTCCGGCAGTCGAAAATGTCCCATGTACTGGATGGAAATTGATATCATTCACAGCATAAACCATAGTTTGATCCTTCTGCGTTGGAGACTGATCTTTACGATGACACTTGAACGAGAAATTTTGGCTGCTGAAAAGTTAGCTCCGAGATATAAGAAAGGCTATTATAAGCCCGATCTCACCTTGCTTGCTTTTCCTCGACGTATCTTCAATGGATGTCAGTATTCTGCCAGGGGCAACAGTTTACAAAATTCGACTCACTGGATAGCTACTCGTCCCTCTATACTTCCTACAGCATAGCCGTCCGCTGATGGAAAGCAACTCACGACACGTGTTTGCCATTTCAACGGCGATGTTTGTGTCTGTAAGATAATGAAAGTCAGACATTCACTTGCGCACTGACTTGTTGTTCTACCTACCCTATACGGGGTTGTTGGATTAGTCAGATTGTATATCTGAATATGTCGTTCAGCAGTGCCGATAACCATGAGGGGATATACGACATCCATGGAATAACATCTCTCGGGCAGGGTTACAGTAGAAATAGGATTGGGAGTTCGAAGATCCCAGTACTATAAAAGAATGGTTATACAGTCAGTTCAAGATGAGTTTTTGAGTTGCAAAGAGCTCACCTTTAAGGTCTTATCCCAGCTTCCAGTAGCCAGTATTCCACCTTGGGTGTATCAATCCACCGTATACTCTTGATAGGTGCGTCATGTTGAGCGACTTGACTACTTTGGCCTGTTGCCAGTTCATACATACGTGCCGCGTTGTCAGCCCCGCAAGAAAGAACCTTGTTTCCTTCCTGTGCAGATAATTAGATTTCGCACCGATTTCTGCCTGCCTTCTGGTATACTCAGAAACATACCTTATTCCAGGTTACACCAAGTACAGGAGCTTGGTGCTGGTACATTGCCTTCCCCTGTGTTTGACCACCCGTAGTGTTTACCTCATAGATACGAACCTGACAGAAGTAGAAGTGTAGAGTTAATGTATGAGAGGTGCAATTATATCGACACCTAATCATACCTCGTTATTCCAACTCCCAACGGCAAGGAATTCTCCTGCACTGGAAAACGCCAATGAACTGATGGAGTCGCTAGGAGGGTCCGAAACTTCTACATCTTTTTCCGCATTGTTGTTGCCGCTGCTGCCCCCAAGGGATTGAACCCTGTATTGTTGGTAGACGAGCCAAAAAATGACATCGTAGCTTATGGTAAAGCTCAAACACGGCTTTTGCTGCTGAAACCACCCGTGACTGAAGAACTTGTGACGGTTCCTAATGTTCGATCAAATTCTAGTTTTTGTACGCGTTTCTTTGTCATCATATCGTAATCGTAACTATGACCGCATAACCATATTCATATACCTAACCTTAATTTAATTTAATAATTGTAATTTACGAGTAATTTTTAAGGGTAAAAAAGGGTGAAAAAAGGAAAGGAGTCATAACACCAGCTTTATTTATTCAATGTTTGAGCAGTGTTTTCTCTTAGTACATACATCCACATATCTAAAATTGATACAGCTCCGCGGTTAGCGTTGAAATTAGTATAAGTACTAGTCTTGCCTGAACAAAGGCAGCATAGGGATAGATCGTTAGAGTAAATAAGAAATAACCATCCATAGAAAAAGTATCTAAACTTTTGAATGTTCACAGAACATTCGTTTACTTGCTCTTCTCCTCGCCTCTCTTCTATCCATCATCTGTACCTCCAGAGGGGATCTAATTCCTTCGCAGGATGTCGGTAGGAATTACCCATACGGTCTGCCCATGTGAAGTATTGTCCGTAATTAACGGTGAAGTAAATATGGTGCAAGGTATGGTGTGCAGGTCCATTGATGATTTTTTCAAGAGGATGTCCTGTGATCATGTCCGAGTCATGGATAAAAATACTCCAGAAATTTACGGCCACGAAGAGGCCAAGGTACAGGTGTCGTTGAATGGGGAAAAGGAATATGAAAAGGTGGTATGGGACGGATTGTGCGTAACCATCGACTGGGTGGAAAGCGTGAGAGGCGAACGGGGTAGGTACTATATCGCATTTGAGTTAATTAAACAGAATCACGCATAATTCCAGAATCGAAGCGTAAACTAACCTATCCATTTATGATGAGGCTTGTGTAAGCGCTTATAGATCCATGGGATATGTAACCAACGGTGAATCCAGTAGATGCAAAAGTCCGTAAATACAAGGAACCTGACATCAGCGAAATTATGAGCAAACCAACCATGCGTTCACATTTCACATGTACAAAGCTTACCAAATTGCAGAGAAGATTAAGTAGCCCCAACCATATTTCCCAACATCATTATATAACATTGAATAGCCCATCACTTCAGCTTGGAACCAAGGTATTGTAAGAGCAATCATCCCAGGGAAGGCACGCAAACTACTCTCGATTTCTAAGCGAACTTGATTTTTGAGGAAACGGGGATGCCGCATCATGTCGTGATTGAAAATAAGGTAGTAGGACATGGAAGCAAAAAGGAAATACAAGATGTGAATGCCAATATATGTGAGGACTGAGAGAGATATCAATTGGCGGGGAATGTAGTCTCGTGGCCATGCGGATACATCGGATCCCTCTAGCATTGTCCTGCTAAGAGTTTCCACCGTTGATTGGGGGTGTGGTAGTCTTGCGAACGAAATGAAATGGGACCACTGGGAACCAAACGATGAAGTCATGGATAATTTAAGAGGAGTGGTACTGTTCATTAAATTATATGAAGCAGCTTGAGTAGGGTCATCAACGAACGCAGAAAGAGGAACGAGTTTGGCCCAGACGGCATCGAGGAAATATTTATCGCAGAACTCAAGGGCAAGATCCATCTTGAAGAAAGGAGGGGAGAAGGGGGGGAACAGTGATGAACGGCCAACTCACTGTACGGTATAAAAACACCAGAGGTCAGACCACTAGACAACCCAAAAATTGTATTATGTAAGCTTGATAAGATAATCTATTCTTCTTTTTTTCAAGCGGTTCCGACCAAATCCCAGGATTCTTTTAGGTGTACGAATGTCCTTTCTAATTTTACAGAGTAATATCATGAATAATACACACTCTTGGTTTAATAAATTTTCTTCAAAAATTTAGCTCATTCTTCAGAGATGTGATCCGATTCAAACCAATGTAGATAAAAACCTCCCGAGTAGCTACGAGATTGGGAATATATCGTACCATGCCCTGAAAATAATAAATACAAACAAAGACATTTGTCCCCAATACTAGCAAAAAATCGGAGCTACTCGTTTGCAGCTCTTTCGGGTCATAAATAACAAGGCCAGCAAAAATTTTACGGATGCCAACAGAAAAGTGTATCTAGTGAAGATGCTAAAACAGGAAAGCTATAAACTTCGTCTCATTCGATACGGCCACGCAACCAACTTAATAAACCTTTCGTCCCTAAGATCACCTGAGATTAGTATACATTCTGCTAAAATTAGAAAAAGAAAGTATTCGCCTTCTCTTTCCCAAATTTTTCTTGGAGGAACACGGAAACTAAATCAACAATTTTTAGATTACAGTGTTGCTATTGTTGATCAGGAAAACTTACAGATTCCCGTCTACAAGAAATACGTCCACTGGCATTAGTCCTAACAAAGGAGACAGGCGACCGATTTCATTGTCCCGTACATCCAACTCCTCAAGCCGCCACTCCGCGACACGGCGATTTCCGCGGAAGAGGTTAGCGATGGGTTCTAAAGCGTCAAGGGCATTTATGCGATTTCCCCGCAATCGTAAGATTCTCAAGCCACCTTTTCCGGATTCAGACGGAACCAGCAACTTTTCAAGAGCCGAGGTCGAAAGCCCTTCTGAAGTGAGAGCATTATAAGAAAGATCGAGTACCGTAAGCGATGGGAAACTCTCTGCGATGAGTTCAGTAAGTGACTTTTGCTTCGCTGGTAAGGTGATACCATCCTCAGGTTCGTAAGAGACTGACACTAAATCATTGAGGCCACACCCTTCTAAAATAAGCTCTGTGAGGCGTGGAAGGACGCCTCCAGAAGCCGATGAGGATATTATAAGAGATTCCGTTGGAAAGGCAAACGTTGTGTCTGCACGACGGTTGCTGAGATTTAATATCTGGAGTGTCCCTGCAAAGTCTTGCCGCGAGATGACAGCAAGTGGCAAGGTTGGTGCAGGAACTAACAGCTCCTCGGCAGTACCATTCTTTCGCTGCAGAGTTGCAGCCATCGAGAACGCTCTGACATGAGACCTGCTTGGAGGAGCAGATGATGGTAATTTCAAGGAATTATCTGACGCGTTGTAATACGAAGAATTTGAAAGCGATGGATTTGGTTTGCCAGCGTTTTGTGCATTCGTTGCATTTTGTGTTGTGTTCTGCACTTTGGATTTCTTTGCTGCGGCTTGTTGAGCTCTCAACCGTCTTCTACCGCCTTCTGTAAGTAGACCTTGTTCAGCTTCTATCTCCCACTGTTCCTTCTCAACAACTCTTGGCGCAGGTGCAACCACCACCGGTTTTGAAATTGAAGCAGGTTTGGTTACGACATTGGAAGACGAAGCAGCTGCGGCAAGTTGTGCACGCCTCAAGCCAGCTTTCGTAGTTATCCCTTGCTCCACTTCTAACTCCCATGACTCTTTCTCTATTGCCTGTGGCTTCTTCTCTGAATGAGTCCCTATCGTACTTCTCTTCTTCTTTAGGTAATTCTTTTCTGCTTCGATTTCCCAAGCTTCCCTGATAACCTTCTTGCCCACCGAGACGCGGAGTTCGCTCGGCCCGGGATTAGCGGTACTTAATTCGAAATTCAATTCGTTGACACGAGTAGAGCTCGTGAAGTATGAACGAATAGCTCGTTCAGTAACATCTGTCTCACTGAGATCTAGAATTTGTAATTTCGGAAACTCTACAGATATATCATGGTCGAAAGAGTCATCGTTGATAAGAGCATGATCGGCGACAATTTCTTGTAGATTTTTCAGCTTTCCGAGAGCAGCAAATAGTTCGTTTGACTTTCCAAGAGGATTGTACGATAACAACAACCGTTGAATAGACCTAGGAAGATGGGAATAATCAATGCCGTCTGTAGTGATTTTGTTATGTGCAACATCAAGAACGTAGAGATTCGGTAGCGGCTCAATCGCTCTACCAACTTCAGGTTGAAAGAAAGCTCCGGTATCGACGGAGTTTGGTAAATCTATCGGACAATTGAATTGGGCGAAGCGAAGTGTTTTCAAGCTGTTGTTCGCCAAGTTCAAGGTCGTAAGAGCCGGCAACGAGAACAAGGACGGAGGGAATTCAGAAAGACTATTATTAGACACGTCCAGAGTTGTAAGTGAGGACAATATGGTTAAAGAGGTGGGCAGAGTAGAAAGCCGGTTACTGTGAAGCTACTTGAACACATATAAAAACCTGGATTAGATGTAAGCCCGAAGGAACTTACATCAATAACTTTAAGACTACCAAATAGTGAGAGTTCAGGTTGGATGGCCACTATTTCATTGCTTCGAGCCTTTAGAACCACAAGATCTTGAGCTTCGAACCACGAAGTCTGTTGCTTTGTTTTTAATCTTCTTGAATTGTCCTCAACAGGATAATCTGGTTCCTCAACAGAATCCAATGGCTTTGGAGTGATATTCAAGTGTATCTCGAATAGACAGGAAGGAATACATGGAAGAGACCGAGATGATAGGTTGATATTACCTGGAGTAGCTTTGGAATGTTATTCTTCAATCTATAGTTGATATACTGCTGACCTGTATTTCTAGCACGCTCAACGGTTTCACGTATCCCCCACCTTCCAAGATCATCGACGTCTTCACTTTTCACTGTTAGTATAGGAATAGAATCCGGCCCGTCGTTCAACAAACTACTAGTATCTTGATTTTTCTGTGATTGAGCTACCTTTCTTGCCTCCGCACGTTTCAAGGCAATTTGTTCCTTAAGACTCAGTCGTTCTATTGGAGGTTCGGTAAGCTTGTCAATTGTCTGTTTGCTCGGTGAAGAAGACTCGGCTTTGTAACACTATTTGGGACCTTGAGTTTTGAGATGGCATTTAACGGAGTACTCTTTGTCGGAGTTGAGGTAGATCTTGTCTGTCCGCGAAGATTGCTACTTGATGGGCTGGTTCGAGGGACACGGGACATCCTGCCAATATGAGTGTATCAAGATCGAATAGGGAAGGAGGGGTCAGATAAACTCATGAATACATGCTTATGTACGTAACGAGCCTACTAGGAGCTCGTGCGCGTAGTATCGTGACTAGCGATCACGCTCCTATATAAACACCAATTACTACTGCTCTTAAGCCTGAACGCACGAACTAACTTGGGTTCTTCGATCTCAATTAAATGAAACGAAAAGCTGATTTCAATCTCGACAATGACGTCGAATCGTCCTTGAATCGAAGGAGGACGGACGATACTGGCACCTTGATGGATGTTTTCGTCTTAGCTTTCCTACCAACGTGCCTCGACAAGTTCCTGCATTTCAGTATCCTAATCAACTCGTAACATTCTCGTACACACCAACAAGAGAGCTCGTATTTGATAACTCTGCAATGAGATACTATTGTTCACCACCATTAAACTCTGACCTCGGGTTCGCATATGACTCTTGGATAAAACGTCCAGAGGAAAGAGGTCGGTTGGATGGCTTACTTACTGCATGTTTGCACGAGAACGTCGAACCAGAACGAAAGAGAGCAAATGTGATATCCTGGCGGGGCGTAATGACTAAGTGTGTAACCCTAACTGGCATACATGTAATCAAAATTAATAGAAAACAAGAATTCTAACAGCCCCGTATGAAAAAGGGATGTATGGGATTTGAACGTCATGTACATAAACGGAACGATGTATTTTGAAGAACATATGAATGATGCTAAGCTAAGAGAAAAGTGAGACAACCCGTATCATTGTTTTTATTAGTTCTAAGCTTGTCAGAGAAGAAATGACTCCTCGAAACCGTAAACAATCGTACTTCGGGTATGCGTTTGAGTCGTACTGTACTGCGGCATTTCCGGATCCGGGACAAGACCCTGAAAAATTACCCAACGGTGGAGCGGCAATGTAAACACCAATGTGCAATGGTGTAGCGTTGTGAAAACGAAACTGGGTGACAACAGGTTGATCATAGGTGGAGAGGTCGACTGTGTCGATGGTTTGTCAATTATTTCCCATGCTGAAATAGTTGATAGACAGTCTTTGATAGGAAAATATACGGGACAGCCAGATACATTTGTTGAGCTCAAAACATCTTTGACCATAAGAAATCCTCAGGATGAAGCAAGGTTCGAAAAGTAAGTAAAAGATATTTCTGACTTTATAGGAGGGGAAAGTCTGATTCAAAGTGTAGAAAACTCTTGAAATTTTACTTCCAGTCTTTTCTTTTAGGCGTCCCGGTCCGTTATCACATATCTCAGACTCATTATCATTACCTAGATCAGCTCATTACTTTATCTATTTCACCAGAATATTAAGGTTGGCTTTAGGACACCGGCGGGAAGAATTACTGATGTCCAGCCATTCAAAACTGTGCAATTGCCTCGTCTGGTTCGTGGAAAGCCAGGTGCCTGGGATCCGAATTTATGCCTTGATTGGGGAAGCAAGTTTCTTACCTTTCTACGTTCGTCAATTGACAATTGGGATTCACTGCCACCATATAAACAAACTTCTGATGCGATCGGGCCCAAAGCTGTAAGTAAGCTCGGGCACCTGATGACCAATTTGATCTGCAGAAGTTGAAACAAAGACGTGTATGGAGAGTTACGTTCTTCCCAGGAAAGGGGGCTCAGGTAGTCCTACTTGATGAAAAGGCTGTGGAAGAGGTCCGTAATGGTGAAAATCGAGTCGGGTTTCTGCCTAAAGCGTACTGGGACAAGGCCGTTAACTGCTAATGTGGTTACTAGGATATATGTAGGATTATAACGCATTATCTATTGTGGAAGTATCTGACTCAAACATTGAGAACATAATGATTGTCGTGCAAACCTCTGCTTTGCCGAGCTAAGCATTTCTCTATTGTTCACGTACGACTATATAAAGTGTCATCTTTGACATCTATCCTCCATCCATTTTTTTATTTCACAACCCAACAAGTTTGCGGTAGTTTTTCATTCCTTCAATAAGCATTTCAAAGTCAGGTATGGCATATCATTCTAGCGCTCAATGATTTTATACTAATTATAAAACAGAGACCCGTTGACCGGTTATCTCATTTATCTTCTCTGAAGTCAGTACCTGGTGTCGAATTGCCTTTGTGAGTATGATATATCTTCGTCTCTTCATAGACGTTGCTGATAAGCTCTTAGGTTTAAGTAAATAACTTGCCTTGCGATAGACGATACAGAAACGTTGAAATGTCATATTACTTTCAATCTCAGCCGTATTACAGTAACCAGAGCGTGGCACAGATACCACGGTCATGGAACCAACGGAATCCTTCGCCATCTTCTCCTAAAAATAAGTATTATAAAACTTCGACTCCCAAAGCCAGCCAGTTGGTATCGAATTTTGTAGAGCAATACGCGCTTGGTATGAGTGGCGGAGATGACTTTACCGATAGTATGAGTTCTCAGGAGCAGATGCATACCTTAGACAGCAAAATCAATTCAAAGAGGGCGAAGAATAAGCGGAGCTTCTTAACCTCTATCATCAATGCACTTTCGTCAATAAAATCAAAGAAGCGGTACGATACAAGGCCTTGTTGTTTACGTTGATGATTCTGACTAGAATTTATGTAGAGCCGCTCCCATGCCTTACACTGTCGCAGAAAAGGGACGTTTCAGAGCTTATGATAATTATCTATTGGGTTGAAGTGTTCTGTACAAGGAGAGGAAGTCATACTTTCAATTTAATAGAATGCATGACTAGAGATTAACGTTCTTACATATTATCGTTGTACCATGGTAGCTGTAGAGTTATCGAATCAAACTCAGTATTATGGTGATCAATCTAAACTCCAAGTGGGCCAAACTAAGACAACAAGAGACCTGTACTGTTTCATTTAGGAGATGTTAACCATATAAGGGTACAAGATCATGTGTTTTGCCTTACTAATATAGATTGATTTCTATTATTGAGATTTAGACTTTAGGCGAGTATTTCTTGAAAGAGCGCGCCTCATGTTTTTTTCAGTCCTTATGTAAACCACTAAAGGCTACGGGACAGATGACTTAGCTTGGCTAGTTTCGATCAAATATATTACTCCTTAGCCTTACTCAAGCTCTCATAAGTCCTTTATATCTTTGTATAATAAGGATGGCTATTAGAGTCACAAGAAGGTATAGACACTGTTTTTTACAAGAGCTCTTACACTTACAATATACCAAGAGAGATCTGCGTATCGATGACTTCGCGGATATCTACACGTATAGAGTTTTAAAAAACTCATCTGGAAAAAGAGAGGCTCTACCTTGGGCTAACGAATGGATCCTGAAACCCACCACCTGTATCACAATAACAAGCATCGGACATCGTATCATCATATAGGCCCAGTCCCTGGAGCAGACATCGCTTAGTACTCCTATATTTCTTGACGACAATTCAAAACTGTTAAAAATGAGACAAAGGAGCTAATTCTTGAGAATGCTCTTCCTGAATAAGGAATTGGTCGACCTGAGCTGATTCTGTAAAGCTATGCCAGAAGCTCCATTGATAATAACAAATTATGCTACTGCCTAAAAGGCTACTTAAACAAGAGGGTGGTTTCAATATTTCTGAGTCAATCGAAGCCTTCGTTATTCCATTATTCTATCAGACAGAATTAAGCTAAAATGAACCACAGGCAAATATTCGACCACAGATGAGTATATAAACCAGCAACTCTACCCTTATCCCTTTTTATCACTTTACTCTCTATCCCGTACTATCGAGACTGGTCGAGTTTTTCTTACTCTTTCAACAACAAAACGAACACTCATTATCACACTCACAATCTCATCTCTTTCGATTGCCCCTTCCCGACGAATCCGTTGACCGGCCTTCTTGATTACTATCTGTTACTTTTCTCACCTCAAGCCCCAGTTCCTCATGTTGCTTATAATCAAGATTTTCTCGTGAGTAATACTATTCTTCGTTCAGATGCACCTTAGTCTGACTCCCACTTCAAAAGAATCAGACTAACAATCGGTCGGTTGCGAAAATCCGAGAACAACTGCTCTGATTCAACTAGCTTCGAGTCTCAAAGCAGTACAAATGTGACTACCAGCAGCCAGAGCTCTTCTCGTCGTCTCAGAAAGCTACGCAAACTCCGTAGACCACATGCCATACCTAAAGATGTCGTGCCTACCTACACGACAGACTTGTTCCACGCCACCTACAATTATGGAGATTCTTCTTCAAGCACAGATTCTCCTGGGTCGACTTTCGTATATGATTTTGAACCCCGTGAATACGGTGATCACTACAATCTCGATTTTTACAATTTCTTGGGATCATGTCCTCCTCCTAAATACTAATCCGCCAACCACATAAAGGTATGCATTGCACTTTTCTCCCACAGAACCACTAGGCCTCTAATTAGGCTCATGCCCAATGCTTAGGACGAATCAGATACGAGTGAAAGTAGCTCACACATAATGAATCATGATAGCAACACTTAATGAGGCAATGTTTTATGAATTGAATGGATAGAAGTCATTTTCCGGTAGCACTTAACAGAAGAATGAACCTGTCGGTGTTATAAGGAATCTCTCGACTCGGGCATTATTTTTGAAGTTTTCTTTTCTTCTTTCCATCTGTACTAGTAGTAGTATTTTTAGAGGGAATATAGATTTTTCTTACTGCTTATACAAATAAAGCACTTCATCAAGCACCCTAGTATGATATTCAAAGCCATCTTAACGAAAGCAAACCAATTTTTCCTGGTTTATACATAAGTATTAAATAATATCAAATCATACATAACTTTTCAAGACCTAAACAAACAGTGCGAAGGGAGAAAGGGAGGCACTATAAATCTTAAGGGAAAAGTAACATTAAGGAAACATATAAAGTCCAGAGAAATATAGTTGAAACATTATTTATAGATAACTTCTTAGACAATACACGTTATTTGCTTCTGGTATGTCCTGTCTGCCGGATAGTTCATTTAGTAGTTTGAGTCTAACACAACCAAATTGTAGGAAAGCGAAGAGAACAGAGAAAACAAAAAAGCAAGACGACAAAAACAGATAAGGGGAATAATCAGACTTTCGAAGCCCATATCGATAAAAGGAGTGCAAATGGCAAGGGTGAACAAGGTGCTTGAAAGTCTGAACAGGGAAAATAATCATCAAAAGATATGAGCTATAAAGAAACATACGCGGCGAGACCAGAAAGCTAGCACGATACAGAACAGGCAAAGGAGAGTATAGACTATCATAATTTCCTGCTAGAGCATAACTCCACCTTTCTCAGGCTTAACCTTAGGTCTACCTTCTTCCTCTAATTTCTGGGAAGCTATCTTTTCTGCTGCAGCCGCTTGCATAGCCGCAGCAGATTCAGTAGTGAGTATAGGTTGCACGGCTTGACACTCCGTTCCAGAATCCGACCTCACTGGTGGTAGCATTAGGATTGTAAGAAGACAAAGATATTTGAAGCAATATTGAAAACAAACTCACAATGTCGATTAAGAGCGTCCATACGAGCAAACGTTCGTTGGCAACCTTGACAAGTATATGGTCTCACGTTCAAATGCAGTTGTTCATGCCTTTTGCAATCGTGCTGTCTTGCAAATCCTTTGTCGCATCCAGGCCATTTACATTTAAACGGCCTTTCCTCATTGTGAGACCTTAAGTGCCCTGAAGATCATATATAAGAAATACGGTATACTAGGCTAAACATGGTTGAAAAAAGTACCTTTCAAGTTGAAATGTCTTGTGAATGTACTTCCACAGCCCGTAACAGGACAGACGAAGTTTGCTTCCGTACGTCTCCGTCGTTGACTCGCATCGGCCGTAGCATGGGTTGTAACATTCTGTCTTACGACTTGAATAGGTTGTTGAGATGCCACAACCGGACGTCCTTGAGCATCTTGAGTCATTACATGCACTGTTGGGAAGTTATATATGTCCGGAAGTGGTACATTCCCACCGACACGAGGACTAGCATGCGGTGAAGGGTACGGAGAAGCGTTAAGGGAGGTACGTTCTCGAGACAGACTACGAGAATGCCCGTGACTACCGCCGCTCATAGTGCGCCTATGAGCACCACTAACGCCAGTAATACCTGTACCGATCCCAGTCAAAGATTGTTCTGGTGACAAGAACGTACCAGATCGAACAATGAAATTCTGATGAGAGGAGGCGGAAACAAAGCGAGCTATTTGGATCGGCGTAGATAGGTGTCATATCAGCGGATAACGCGTTGCGTCGATGTCCGTATCCTTCACTTCTTACGCGCCGCAAGTCTGAGGCTGACCCGGAGCTCATGGCATAGTCGGGAGAAAGGAAATTATTGTTTGATGACAGACCATTGTCTAAAGCAGTACTAAGTCCCGAATTCATTGACTGACTAGTTAGGGGTGGTCCAAATGAAGAAGCATGAGTTGTGGACAATTGGGGTAGGAGAGGACTTTGATTGTAGTTGATATCGTTAATTTGTGTCGGTACATGCACTTGCTGAATTACATCGTTGTTCGGCCAGCTTGGACGGACTGATGTGTCTGACTTCGAACGAGAGCGTGGATTTTGATTGATGGGGATAAGAAAATCATTGCTACTTTCTGGGCTCACATCACGAGACGAGTCAGCTGCTCCCAGGTGTAACGAGTTGTTGTCATTTGACAAAGAACCACCGGTGGGGGGAGGGGTGAGTGAATTTGGGGAGGGAAGGAATATGCTGAAGGAGGAGCTTGAGGAAGACGAGACAAAGGTGAACTCTCACGGATCGGTGAGACCAAGTATGCTGCTGATTGTTCAATAGAGCGGGTAACATGGGAGATCCTGAGTTTTCTGTATTACACAGAATATACTATTAGCCTTGTTAAGGGAGAAACATAGGAAAGCATGAAGAAATGGCCATGAGACTGCTGATACATCACAGCATCAGAGAAAGAACCACAGAAAATACGCCTACACCTAATAATATAACATCATCTGAGAATTGACTCACCTTGGCTCATGATATTCTGACCAAAAGAGATAGATTGAGAATTGCCACTCCAGCCCCCGCACTGATAGGTGTTGCAGGCACAACGTTGATGCCAGGACCGTCGGGTGCCATTAATCCACCCTTAGTATTCGTCATCCCTCGAATATCAGAAGAAAGTATACCAGAGTTTGAGTTTGAGCTCATCAGTGAATTAATGTCTCTAGAAAGCTGCTGATGAGGTAAGGAAGGGGAAGGAAGAGGGGATGTATGGGTTGTTTCTGGTGTTGGGATGAAGAGCTGGGGAGGCTGAGGAGGTGTGGAGGAGGGGACTGAGATTGCGATAGCTTAACCTTTTCTAGTCCGTAGGTGGCATTGCTATTAGGCCCTCGCGAGGAAGATACTGAAGATGCACGGCTACGGGCATCATGATATTGTGAATGATCATTGTCGCCATTGAAGAAGCAGGAGATCCGTGGTCAAAAGGAGAGTTAAAAGAGCCCATTCCAGAGCCAGTGTTATCAATCGCAGGTGTTACCGAAACAGAGACTCCGGGATTATTGGATCCTAGGGAAGATGTACTCAGACTCGGGGATGAGGTACGAGGTGCTTGCGACTGGTCGAGCGAGTTGATAAAATCAGAGCCAAACAACATAGAGCTGTCTGGGCGTCGTATATGCTAGGATCGTACTCGTCACCAAAGGAGTTCTCTGGAGGGAAAACAGCGATGTCGAAGTCCGTATACGGGTTTGGGAAGGAGCCCCCAGGATTCGGACTACCCTGATTGAAATCGTTTCCTGGAATGTAGGAGACGTCAGATACACGCGGTGAGTTATTGTAGCTTCCGTGTGCAGCAGCGTATGAGGGAGTAAAGGGAGTTGGAGGCACGCTAGATGAAAATGTGGGATCTGGTCCTGCAGGAGAGTTGAAGTCTGGGTAAGGTGACGAGGACTGATCGAAACTATCAAGATCACTTAGAAATGGAGAATGGTGCTGAAAAGCAGCTGAGAGAGACGGGTCTGTGCAGTCCATGGTGGGCACTGAGAGGAGGAGTATATAACTGTATGCGACTATTGAAACAGTGCGCGTCTGTCCGAAGCCGGGTAATGTATGATGTCGATGCCAGAGATCTCTCGAATAATTGTTACTGTTTATTTAGCAAGATACAGGAGCTGTGCAGGCTGTGTGTGAGACAGACGTGGATAGAATTGATAATAAGTGCAAACTCCGTACCAGGAAAAGGATGATGGTGATAGGAGGAAGAGGGTTGATGCCGACTTTCCTGATCCCTGGTATGGCGCTCACGGATGAAGATGGAAAAGCAACTTCTAAATTTACAAACAGCCCTCTATTTCGACCTACTTGGTGATTATTTCGTCTTCAAAGCTCACTCTTCTAGGGGATATGAAAGAACTATCTTCACCGCTTCGTCGAGGCTATGCAGAAGTATGTTAGTGTGTGTATCGTCTCTCAGTTACTCACTCAGTAGCGGTACTCCATCTGCTTCGGGAAGTCGTTTCCCATGTGACGCCGTGTCACTCGTTCCGAAAACTTATCTCTGAATGTGGAAAGTGCTGGCATTTTATTTATTTATTTTATTAATAATTCTGTCATACCGTTCTCTGTTTCGTGCTGGCAGACAATCATCCATTGTTCTATCGCATTTTGATGGCCTGGACGCTGAAGTCTCGAGTTTCATTTGGTCTTGTTTCTACGCTTGCATCTTCCCTCTCCTGCCTATTCATACACCATTTCTATACCGCTTGTGCCTAAGAAGGGTTACTATTTCACTGTGCCTTCGGCGTAAAACTTAACTTCGTCCTCAATTTTTGAGAGTTTTAGCTTCAGCTCTGTTCCGTATTGAGTTTTATACATGTCGTGATATTGCTTCCCGGTGTCCCGTGGAACCTAAACTTTGTTGTTCTGTGTTTTGATCAGTGGTCGGCCCATGAATCTCACCGTCTACCTGCTCCTATGAAAAAGGGACAGTAACGCTATCTGCCTGTTGAGTTCATCACTCAGTTCATCTCCTTGGCTCGACATTACAGAACATTCGATCCGTACATTCTCGGTCAAGTCTGTTTTCTGATTCCGATAAAGTCATAACTCAACGTTCAAATGTCTCTACGTAATATATCGTTTGCCAATTCATCGGTCATCATGATCATCCCCCTGGTGCTACCTACAAGAACTTGATCCTGTAAAGGTCCATTTGCCTGTGAAACATGCACAGGAAGGATCACGCAGCAGATACGCTATCTCCGTCAACACCGTGTACAAAAAACTCAACACATCAGAAAGAACGTTCAAGATTAGTATGTAAATGGCCGTGGCTTTGACTAAATTGACTACTAAAATCATAAAAATGCCAACATCCGCCTTTTTGAATCACGCACGTGCCACTTTTTATTATCGCTAACTCAACTTCAAAAGATTCTCAATAATGTATCTCTCATAAACGCTCTGGGCTGTAACTGCAACACTACAAACATTGTTTCGAATTCCTTATATCCAAATCTTGGCTAAACTGCACATTCTGCGCTTCATAAGATGAAAGGTGATATACTAGGAACATCGATATCTATACAGTCTCTATCATCCACTTGGCTTAATGCCTCCCATATCGTTATAAGAATCCGTGTGTATGATCATCCTCACCCAATTGCCTGACAAGCACGTGCGACTGATTCATACAATTAATCAAGCTCAGTAACATACTTCGATCTTTTCCTGTTCCTTACTTTCTTCGAAACAACACCGATCAATTTCTCATATGAAAACTTACATTAAACCGCAAGGATGCATTCATATGGGACCCTATCTTTTCGCAATCGAGCTCTGGCCACCTGCCTGAAAGCGAACGTCTTTTCGTTTTCTTTTACTCTATCACTCTTTGGGAAAGTAATTTAAGGGTGAGATAATGAATTTCTTTCTCATCATTGCTAGCGCTACGCCCGTAACAGTATCGTATTGATATACGAGAGAGGGGGTCAGACATGAAGATAGCACATAATGTTCATTCCACGACGAAATGGTCGATCCAAGAAAGTAGCTCTTTCTTGTTCGTAACCTAGGGACATGATTTAAAAACGCGGTCGGCGAAAAGTAATGATAGTTAATCGTAGTGAGGGGCATAATATTGCCTGTCCGCCAGATGGCATACATGCATGTTCAATATCTAGAGGTTTGCGATCCCCTTAATCTTTTTCTTTATTTTGAAATTGGGTCTCTAGATAACCCGATTCTTCATTTTGGGACTGGGAAACTTGCCCATGGGTCACATCATGTCGTTTCGGAAGCTCAATCCAAGGAGGTTTCTGTTTCGATAGCTCTCATTTCAGAATGCCGAAAGATCAGCCTTATTCCTAGTATTTCATGAGGCCGAACAGTACCTGAAACCAAAGAATCTATATTATGCGAGCTGGCGTTAATCACAATTCTCTGGCCAATGATAAACCGTAACTTCTCACATCAATCTATACCTATATGTATCCTTTGCATGTAATTGTTGGACATATAGATCCTATGTCAAGTCTGTCAAGAACATATCTCCGCCACAAGCAAACTGTTCGTTGTCTCTTCCAGATCTGTCCAAGTTACCTAACTGGTTGGACTTCCGCCTTCAAGTTGTAGGCCCGATGATTCTAGACCAAGATCAATATAATTTCGACCATGAAACACTATGTCATAGCGTCTACGGATATGCGAGTAGCGAAACTTCCTTGAGTCCCTGAGTACGGGGATTGGAGATTTAGTTCCGTATTCTCAACTTCACCCTTCTCGGGGCTTCGTAACAAGACCCTATCGGAGGTACTCTTTCGCTATCAAATATCTTACGATAACATACGCAGAATGGACGGAAAGGATGGAGAAGAGGCAACAAAACTAAGAAGATCTACTATATGCGGTCTAGGAGCTTTCATGATCAGCTAGATAAACGTCATTGTTGCTTTCTGCAAGCGCCTTCTGTACGGCCAACTACTGATCCTACGTAGAAGCTCAGCGGAGGGACTATACTACCGATTATATCATTTATTCCAAGCAAGAAAATAACGCTTGGGAAAGAGGTACAAATTTATGCTGAGATCACTGGCATCACACTCTTTCAGTTGCAAGAGAAACGTTCACAAGAAAATATATAGTCACTATGCTCCGATTTTGACGTATTATCTGTATAAGAAATCGGTATGTACCGTAAGATTCTCTATCATACAGATAACAATATATAAGGAGTATCGAGTCGTATAGGGAATGTTCATTTATAGGTTACAAATATAAATATAGAATAAATCCATAAATTTATCGTAATCTTCGCTTTGCTCTTTAAGGCCTGAGATTTGTTATGGAAGCTCATCGGCCCGTGATATAATGTTATAAGGTACATATTATGACTCGATGATTCTTCGAGTCGTCACTACCATCTACCGTTTCAACAAAATTACAAAATCCTGAGGTGCATCAAGCACGTAAGTTCCCGTAAGGACGACTCGGAATTTACTATTATAAGTTAAGTAGAGGAGCAAAAATAGGATTAACCTTCGCCTGAAAGCATGCAACACAACAGGACACCGCCTCCTTGAAATGGTCGAGACCATAAAAGCTTTGATGCCCTTTACGAACTCGTTTATGTCATCGAAGCAAAGTGTCACTCTGTGGAAAGCTTACTGGCCGGGATGCTCAGCATGCATACTAAATGACACAACAAGACCCCATGTCTTCGGACGTATATTTGATCTCAGAGTTGATGATGTACACCGATCATAAACAAGTTTAATGCGACAAACTGACATCACGGTTAATCATATTTTTATCTCAGAGAGCAGAATTTCGGGCGAAAGGCTGTGCTGTGTATACACAATACTTGTATATGCTTTACCGCAGGCATTATACATGACTGTCACAGACTGGATTTTCAAATCAGAGTGAGAATGATATGAAATATGTCCGAGATTGTAAAGGAACTTGCTAGTAAGGGATAAATCTTCAAACACAGCTTATAAGCAAGAAGTTGAGATAACGAGTCATCAGGAGGCGAGCACTGCATTTCAGTGTCTCGCTCGAGAAGACATACTATGATGTTATTTACATTTCCGAGTAACGTAAGGCGAAAAGATGATAATTATCACTGCTAGAACCCTTAAATCTGTGCATGATGGATAGAGAAAGCTGAGGCCAGGAAATGAATTGCTTTATTTTAGGAAAAGTCATCTCTTCTCTCAAATGGCATTGCTAAAATACTGAGGCTAGAAGTAGCTTTGTTTTGGCTAAGAAGCCTATAATTCCTGTACTTGTTATAACAGCTCCTGTATATTCTCAGATTCAGTCTATTAACCTGAAATTTGCTTCGATACGTGTGTATTGATCAAAGAAAACAAGGAAGATACGACAATATCATACTCAGTCATACTTAAGAGCTGTTACGAAGCGCGAGATATCTAACTTTAGATTTCTTACACAGCAAATTCTGATAAGGAGGATTCTTCGGTTTGAGCCAGTCATATAGTTACCCAAAGGAAGTAATGCAACTGTAAGACGTATCTTAAGACAGATTCATGTAACTGCAAGGATATGACTCGTATTGTATCTTGACAACTATTAGAAAGACCCGATACTCCTAAGAAACACAGATTTTGTTGAGAAAATATAGGCATGGGCTTTGGGATAGACACCTTATAAATTATAGAAAGCAAACTACACATTACATAGTATATTTCCTCAGACGCCATAGGGCCCTGTCCATTCATCCTGCTCGAAATGAGGTCTCCTCGTTTTCGTATCTGTAGGTGATTTCGCAGAGGTAGCAGATGAGCGTCTGCGCTTGGGAATATTTGGCGGGAGAGGAGGTCCCATTTTAAAGTATTTATCAATCGGGAGCTTTAAAGACTTGCTTCTTTGAGGGGAGCTATTCAAAATTGACATAGACTGATCCATAGTATTGAGCGAACCACCGGCTTCACTACCAGAAGACCCTGAAGCCCTTCTATTCTGTACGAAAGATTCAGGAAAACGAGTGATAAAACAGTGCTCAATGCTTACGTTCGCTAGTTCAGGTAACCCTCTCCAGTTAGCTATTGCTTCGCAGAACCTCACAACAGCTCGTTCGATGGGCTCAGTAGGAAATTTGTACGCTAGGTCCTCAAAGTGAGTAGATAAATCGGGAGTAGATGTTGGCACCGTTAAAAACTGCAGAAATTTATAAATATTAATTCATATCGCTCATAATACTCTCACCTCAGAGATACGTTCTAACATTTCAGTCTCATAAGCTGCTTCAGGACCTTCCGGAGGGCGCAGTTGGCGACTCAGCTTGGGAAGAGAATGCGTGCTGCATTAAGGAGTGAAGGACAATCATCTGGGTCAAGATGAATGAATTCATCTTCCTCAGGCTCTACTACATTGTATTAATATATGGCGATGACGGTATAAAAACAATGTACCTACCCTTAACCCCTGGCATATGGGGACCAGGTCCTAGACCTATTCCAAGAAGGCATTCCATTCCTAAAGGACCCTTCCAGCCTCTCGTAAGATACCCTTCCAACACTGCGCGAGTCAGTAACCCTGCGACAATACCATACCAGTCTTGAGTGGGTCTGAATGATACGGCAAAGAGATAGGGAGACCCAGGTTCAGATGTCTTCAAAGCAGAAACGCGGTTTGAGTGCCCAGAAGTCGTATTATAAGTGGAAGAAGTTTCCTCCTCCCGTCCATCCTCAGAGTCTCGACCTGCTGAAGAAGAGGCCTCTTATCTCCAATACTCAACACCTCATCTTCCTTCTCCTTAGCTTCTCTACCAAGTTCCACAGCGACAAGGGCGCTCAGTCGAAGAAAACGAGGAATAAGTTCTGCGAGTTTACCACCTTGAGAACATAGGCCTACATCTTTGACTGCAGGATGAGAGTTGAATGATGTGAGATAGTTCGACGACGAAGTACTGTTCCTTCGATACCGGCACTAACAAGGCCAGCGCCAATACCGGCTCCAGTTTTCCAGGATGCCAGACCTGTAGCTGTTGGTCCACCTGATAATTGCTTCTTCCACCGCTTCCAAAACTTATCGCGTTTCTAGTCTGATTAGGGCTTCTCGGAGACGTCCCAGTTATGTGTATTGGAACCGCACCAGTAGACAATGCAGGAGCTAAGGCAGGAGCACAGATCTGACAGCTATGGTGAAGGTGACGAGGACAACGTAAAGAAGGAGGAGAGTTCGCAGTCGCCGGATCTGTTCCGACAGCATACAGGCTAAGCACATGGCCAGAGGCTTTTCGAGGACGAGGGCCATATTTGAAGGCTAAAGGGGGTTGAGCATTATAAGACCAAATCGACATTAGGAAAAACAAACTGTGAGATAGCACTCGATAATTATAATAAGAGACGCTACACACCTGAGGTTTAGGAGAAGATTCAGGAGAAAGTATCGGAGGGAGCCTGTCTGTGGTTGGACTCGGGCTTGACCGAGTAAACGAAGAAAAACTCGGTAATGAGGTTCCAGCTCGTTCAGATTCCAAAGTAAAACTTGAGATATGTGCTATGGGTATTAGACAAATAGGAAGCCCATTCTCTAAAAAGTCATCATCTCGACGATGGCCTTTATTAGCGACAACAGGTGGGGGCATTGTAAAAAAAGAAGGCGTTTTTAAGGAAGAATTTGATACGGGTGCGGCTTGAGGTGTAGTAGAAGGAGTTTGAGCATTGCGAACTTGATAAGATGGTAAGTTTGAGGCGCGAGGAGATATGGGCGTCGGAATATCACGGGCGAAGAAATCATTCACAAGTGCGCTTAGGCCAGGCGTAAACGTACTCCATTCGGGAAGTAATGTTCACCTACGCCGTGAATAGCTGGAGGTGTGCGGGAGCATCCTCATCTGAGTATGGAGGTTGCACTTTGGGTGGCTGATCTAGCATGGCTATAAGAACCTTCTCTACACCATCAGCCTTCAGACGCAGAGCATGTGCTAGCTGTAAATTCTGTTGTGCTTCATGTTCATCTTCTGTAGAAGACCGCTGGTTCCGCTCAAGATCCCGCGCGCCAAATTTAATATTTAGAACGTCCTCTCCATCACTTAAAGCATCTTGTTCGTACGATGATAGTACAGAGAGGTCTCTATCGATGTCCATACCCGAAGAAACACTCCTAGGGCTTTCCCCAAAGTCCGAAAGTGCGTCACCATTAACTGACATCCCCAGCTCTGCGCGCGCCTGTTGCAAACGTGTTCGAGCATGTACCCATAAGAGATGGTCTAGAATTAGTGTGCGTGTAGATTTCTCTCTTGGAGGAATTGAATGAAGATGATGGGCATGCTTATGAGCTGGCGCTTTGAATGTTGGTCCCACAGTTGTTCCAGGAGCTGCAGTGATGGTACTTGGTCTTGGGCGACTACTAAATTGCGGAGAAGATGGTGCTGACGGTGTGAAAGGTGCAATCGGTCGTTGACGTTGAGTAGATGAAGATGCCAGAGCCATTGTTGATTACAAGCTGAAGTAGAGGCGTGTTATGTGCTTATGAGTTCATAGACATTGTGCACTACAATAGTGTTGTATGATACTAAATCTAGTAATGGAAGTGATACGGATGGGAAAATGTAGCTGATACTCAATTACATAACATCATTTTACACAGTATTGACTTGTTTTTTTGGTCTCATTTATTGAAATTCATCATATAGACATTATCTTTTCTAGTATGAACGATAAAACGACGTTTTTCAATGTAACAGAGATCACAAGTTAGCGGTAATATATACAAATTTTAATTATCATTGTCAGCGACGGCATTACCAGTGTTGAAACGATATAACATAAGACTTACCGATCTATCACAGGGACTCATTACACAGGGCATACACAACGACGCTCTACGCTTCTGGACAACAATGTTACGTGTGGTAGGGGTGGGCAAGATGGACAAGGCATCGGAGCTGGAATTGCCCCGCAAATTTGTACAACGGCAAGAACGCCCATGACGAGGTGTACGAGGGAAAACTTCATAGTGATATCTGGAAGTGTTGACTTGTCAATGGAATTTATGCATGGGCAAAGGAGTTGCTTTATATATATGATCAAAAGAGGCGCTGGCTGTCCATGAAAATTGATATAATAATTTGAATCTGATCGTGAAACATTCTAAACAACAATCTGCTCCTGAGATAAATAACTGATGTGGCCAGAGTTCATCCCTCATCTGCTTGTACTTAGAGAAAGAAGCTATTGTTTTTATATACTTCGATCTTGTAACTACGCCTATTAGATATCGGTATATCATGTAAGGGCACAGATGGATCCCAGACTGTCCGACAACAGGTCAAAGCATATTCCATGGATGTGAGAACTCGCCGCACACAACGGGGCGCCCAACATTAAATTTACATATTCGTGATGATTTTCACATGAACCAAGTGACCATTGACTGTACATTTGACATGTAAGATAGGGAGAGGTCAGTAAAGTTGATGAATGATACTTAATCTGAGGGTGGATTGAAGCTGTTGGTGACGCTTACTTAAATAATTACATAACATCACCTTTCGCAGAATTGATTTATCTGCTGTCTCTCACCCAGTAATGCACGTGTTAAGCTTTTTTGTACGATTACATTTGTGAAACACATACTTTAATCACAAAAAAAATACTTGCCTGAAGTTAAGGTTCTTAATAATATTTGTATGATTTTTCTTGAAGTAAAAACAATGTGTATTATTTTAATTTTAGCAAACAAGATGAAGATATCCATATATGAGATCACTAGGTAATGCTCAGTGCGTGGGAAATCAAAAGAAAAGATATCTATTCTGACACCATATTTTTTACACTTGTTAGAATCATAAAAAAACTTGATAGAAAAATAATCTAAGACACAGAAAATACTCATATATAAAAATTAGTAGGGTTTTTTAATCAAATTTTCAGAAAAAAGTACGCACAAAACGATGTGGTATATTGGATTTTTCGAGTAACTGTTAACATGATACATTTAAGGAAATTGATCAACATTCTATTTTACAAGAAAAAAAACATTTTTTTCAACACTTTATAATAAGGCTACCATGATAAAAATTAGCCAGCTTTCAGAAGTAGTATGTAAAGATAGTGTATAAAAATTTTGATATATATTGATTATCTAGTTAAGCAGAAAAATTCGATGTGAGCATTACTAGGTAGTGGGCGCGAGGTGGTAGCAGACAGTATCTTGAAAGCTCATATATTGTATCTCATCATTAATATGTATGCGATAATACGCTCAAAGTGTAACTAAGAGTATAACAATAGCAGCGATTTGAAGGGAAGCAACTGGTAATTGACACTATTAGAACGGTAATACTAGAATGAAAGTCCAAGGATAGACCTACTGATTTTTCACAGAGGGCATAAACAACCCACACTACGGCGTTCTACACTTCTAGACAACGGAGTTATGTGTAAAGGTGGACAGGGCGGACAAGAGGCTGTGGGCGCCGGGGCTGGAATTGCCCCACAAACTTGAACAACGGCAAAAACCGTCATAACGAGATACGTGAGAGAAAACTTCATAATGACGTCCGCCGATATTGACTTGCTAATGGGGAAGGGCATGAGCAACGGGCTTCTATATATATATGATTCTAAAAAAGCGCCGGCTGTCTATGAAACTTGAAAAATAGTTTGAATCTGGTCATGAAACATTCTGATCAACAACTTGTTCCTGAGATGATTGACTGATATGTTAGAGTCTGACCCTCATTATTCAGTAGATAGAGAAAGAAGCTATTGTTTCTTTTTTTTTATGTTGTAACTACGTGCCCACTAGATATTGCTACGTACAGAATCTCATATGAGGGCATAAACGGACCTCAGATTGTTCCAGCAACAGGTCAAAGCATATTCCATGGATGTGAGAACTCACCGCACACTACGGGGCGCCCAACATTGTATTTACATATTCGTGATGATCTCCATATGAGCCGAGTGACTGTTGACCACAAATTTAGTATACAAACAAGGAGAGGTGAGTGAAGACCGCCCTTCATTGGATACTGTGTAGCTTTCAAGGCACGTACGTAGCCGCTAAAGTTTAGATGCAACAGTTTCAAGGCTAGTTTATGTCACCGAAGCCGACGAAAGTGTTGCAACTTTATCTGAGTCTACGCTCAAAACAGTAAGTTCTCTCCAGGGACGAAGAGTATAAAAGCGAGATGGGCAGAGTCCAGACATTCAAGCAGCAGTCACAGTTGCAAAGAAGCTGACCCCCCTTCCTTCCTTTGGACATCTTACTTGCAGAACGATATACTAAAACATTCGACGGCAATGAACTTCTCCCAACTCGTCTTTTGCGCCGCTACTATGGCTGTAACCCTCGTAGCCGCCAGTCCTGTCCCAGAACCACAAACTACTACCACCACAGTACACCCCATCTGCTTGATAGAGTGTGTCCCAGGTGTTACTATCAACGCCACAGGATGTCATTGCCCTTGAAGTAAGTACATTATGATACAAGCCAAACGAGTTTATTGATAACAGTTAACCAGAAGTGCCGAAGAGCCTTAATCACATCGTCGGTAGCAACTTGATCATTTTTTGTTTAAATTGTATGCTTTCTTGGAACAGTGTTTTGTTACACCATATACGTAGTAAACGAAGAGTTATGCATCTGTATTCTATCGGAGTTGGTGTCATAGATTAGCCTAAGACGTTACGTTTGCACTTAAGAAGGCTAGTTTCTCCAGCTATACTAACCTACTATGGTCGCATAAACTATCACCATAAACCGACATATGAGTGATAAAAAAGTAGGAAGCTACCCTTCCGGAAGTTAGTATCGTACTATGGGTGTTCCACCCTTTCTGAGTCGCCTATATGCAGTTTTGATACATCTTTAGCCTTTCGTAAGATATGATGCTTATCCGCAGCAGTAAGCACAGTAACCTCTGAGCTAGATATGAGTTTTTCGGGACTTGTTTTGTTCTGATCAATGTCACTGGCTTCAAACACATCCCTTCAGGTTGCATATCATATGGAATTATTACCGGAAATTAATTGTATCAGATCTGTATAAAATTGTTTATGTAACATTTTATACGCAAATACAAGTAAATTGAAATCAATCAGAGAGCATAATTGAAAATTCGGTTACACAGTTATAGTATATCCCTTCATATAGACTTTCTTCTAATAACCTATCCCTTGTCCTAAACGACCGGATCCTGGAGTCCAAAATATGATGCTGAAGGTTGCTCATCTGGTATGAAGTCTTCTTTGGTCTTTCAGGTACGCAACCTTCGAGTGACATAAAGCCGGGGCTAGATTTGCTCCTTGAGCTCGGTCAACGGCAAGAATGCCCAAAAAGAGATGTACAAGGGAAAACCCCATAGTTATGTCTTCCAATATTGCCTTAATAATGGGAGGGGGGCGAATGCATGGGAAATGTAGTTGCCTTGTATATATGATTTAAAAGGCGAAGGCTGTGTAAAAAAAACTGTAAGATAGGCTAAACATTCTTATCAACAATGTACTCCTGAGATGATTAGCTGGTATTTTAGAGTTCGTTATCCATTTTTTAGTAATAAGAGGAAGGAGATATTGTTTGGTTTTTTACGCTTCGATCTTGTAACTACGCCTACTAGATGTCGGTATCTCATATGGGACACAAATGTACCTCAGAATGTTCCGACGACAGGTCAAAGCATATATAATGTATGTGTGAGCTCACCGCACACTACGGGGCGCCCAACATTGGATTACATATTCGTGATGATCTCCACATGAGCCGAGTGACTGTTGACTCCACATTTAGTAACAAACAAGGAGAGGTGAGTGAAGACCGCCTTCATTGGGTAGTGTGTAGCTTCCAAGGCACATACTTGATCAATGTCAGCCGTAGAACTTTATATGCAACGGTTTCAAAGCTAGTTTATGTCACCGAAGCTGACGGAAGTGTCGCAATCTTACATGAGTGGGAATTCAGAACAGTAGTTTATATAAAGGGGAAATAGTATAAAATCATAGTCAGAGGAAAGTCTTTACGTTCAAGAAGCAGAACAGCTGCGAAGTCCGTTGTCTCCCCTTTTCTTCAATCCCATCTTCGTCGCAGAACGACATTTCAAGATATTTTCCGACGATGAACTTCTCTAAACTCGTTATTTGCGTCGCCACCATGGCTGTGACCTTCGTAGCCGCCAGTCCAGCTACAGAGACACAAACTGCTACCACCACCACAAGACCTTCTATTTGCTTGATCGCATGCGAGCCAGGTGTCACTTTCAGCTCCTCCCCAGAGTGTCATTGTCCTTGAAGTAAGTCCAGTTTCATAAAGGCCAAATGCGTTTATTGATAAAAGTGGACAATAAGTAACGAAGATCCTTAACCACATAGTCGATAGCGATTCTGTCACTTTTTGTCACTTTTTTTGTTGGAATATATGTTTTGTCAGAGCAGTGTTTTGCTACATCAGCATACACATGGAGTTCCATTTGTAAAGCTAGAATCCATTAGTTAATTAGATATTTAAAAAATGTAACCCGAAGGAACGAGTTTCAAAAGACCTACATAACAACGATAGTGAACAGAGCAAACCAAGTCCCGGCAGACTCAGATGCAGTGCAAGAAGATATCATGTTCACTGTTGCGAATAGGCGCCGAAAAGTACAAAGAAGGACTTAAGATATATCAATGTTAAAGTCTATGTGACTCAGAGAAGACGGGATCACCACAACACGATATTAGCTTCCGAGAGTTCACGAGTAGCTTTATATTTTCGATTTAATCATGTGTCGGATTCCTAACGCGGTGTTCGCTATCGTAATGACTAAAGAAAAGTGTTTTTCCTAAATGCAGATGTAACCTGTTCGGCTGGTATGTAGAATTTAGTCAGGTCGTAAAGAGGTATTTCCGGTAAAATCGGTATACTCCGACTAAGACATGCATTAGCTTACGTAAAGTAAAATACACAAATATGTGTAAATTGAAATAAAGCAGAGCGCATAAAATAAAAACCGATTACAAGATCAAAGGCTACAGTCTACATATGTGAGTACATGATAACTCCTCGAGACTTTGTGTATCACTGCCATAGACAGGAAGATTAGATAGGACAGTAATTGGAGTGCTCTCTCGTCCAACATATCACTCATACATATGTTTCATCACTTCACATATAATAGAAAAATACTTATGAGGTTTCTTCAACATTCATTCGAGACAGGAAGAGTTCGTAGTTCAGGGTAAGTTTGCTGCCCGAGGTATTCTGCATCTCCTGCAGAGAAAGAGATTAATGCCAGTTATATTTAGGTCTCAACTATCCAGAATGCTGACGGCCAGCCCCTATCCACCAGTTTCTCTAGGCTAACCATCCAGCCTCCCTGCTATATATCATTATAACATCGCTCACCCTTCATTTTGACTTTCATCTAGTGGTCTATCCCTAAGTTTCTATCTTACCGTTACTTACATGCTTTTCTATCACTATGGCAACTCTTATCTTCACTATCCATTCACAAACTGTCGCATCAAAGCGGTCAGCGACTACTAGTTTCTTCAGCCCAGTCTTCTCATAGTTATCGCCATTCTTACTACCATTCTCCTTTTGTCTATATCTATCTATTTTCTTTGCCGCTCTATCAAATACTCCAAAAATATAACAACAGCTTTCATAGGAAGATTCAAGCGTCGACATAACTGTTCGATAACTAAAGATGTCACCCAAGATCTTGAGAAGGGGAGAGGAATAGAAAATAGTCTGATATCAGTTCCAACACTGTTGTATGGAACAGGCTCTCTTGTCCTCAACGACCCGGACCCCGGACCCATAGAAATAATCACTGACGATCACTCGTCTGAGATGAAGGAATCTTTAGTTTCAAAGGTATGCAGTCCTCAAAGAACATAAGTTATTGTTCAGCGCTTATATAGCGTACTGTATTCTAGAAACCTGAACACGAGGAATCACCACCAAATCATGACGTTGAGGTCGGAACGATTGTGGGTACTCAGGTAGACGAATATATAGCCGCTAACCGATATGTATCCGCCCCAGAAACTTGACCAAAAGGGTCAGAATCGTATCATGTCACCTCATTCTGGCGTTCTCAACCTCCGCAATCACCGGATAGAGTTCAACTCTGGTGCATTGCTGATTGAGAAACGGGTACAGCTAAGGCTCAATCCTGATCTCAATCATGTTATCCCTAGTCCTCGCCTACCGGAGTCCACTCTCTTCGCATCTACCCCGCTCTTCTACCAGCCCGCACAAATTCAGTTGAAGGAGCTCCGCCGCCGGGGTATCATCCAGCTCTGGTATACTTGTGATCCAGATACTTCGTGCGCTTTTCAGCCAAGACAAAGCTCTCCTCTAGCTGTCTACCCAGCCGTCAGCACACAAACAGCTTGCAACTCCTCTTTTCGAAAGCTAGGTAAAGAGTACTGGCTTTCAAGCAAACAGAGTATCGGAGATACAAATTCTGCAAGCGAGCTGCTCGTTAACCTCCTCAAGAAGCGTAGTCCAAAACACGAAGCCTTGATATCAGCTGATACTCCCCAAACGCAGATGCGTACCTACGTTGTATCTCCCTCTCCATGCATAAAGCTACCCACATCATGTCTCCTTTCCCATAGCATAGAGCGGGCCAAAAATGTCAGAGAAGCAATCGGAATCTCATCCACAACAACACCCCATATTACACGGGAGATGGTTATTGCTCGTTTAAATGACACCTCTCTAGCCACCTCTCAGAATATAGCCGAAAAAAGAAGTGCAAACAAGTCCATACGGGCCACTTTAGAAATTCTATCTGTTTCTTACCCAAAAAACAAGCATTCAACTATCTCTGCTCAAAATAATCAAGCAGAAAAAAACGAATTGCGTGTACGTCGAGGCGTGCAGCACCTTAACGACATCACCAACTCAAAGGGGCCGAATGTGAGCACCCATCCCAAGGTCCATGGGCAGGACTCTAGTTCTTGGTCATCTCGTGTTGTTACTACTCGATGCACATCGAGTGGGAAACCCCAAGACCATGAGAATTCACCCATACAAAACTCTACCCTGCATCCTCTGAAGTGTGGACAACCGAGTGATAAGGTCAAGATAAGTAGTGTGTCTCGGAATCAAAAGCAACATCTCAAAAGTGTAGATAAGCAAGTATACGACCAAAGTACGAGGTGGTCTTGGAGGTAACTATCCTGAGTCAAGCAGCCCCGTTTTTTCGTTCAACCCTTGAAAATATTCTTTCTTCGGATTTCGAAAGGTCCTGTCGTATTTTTCTTTATCTTATCTGCCCTCATCTCTTACAAAAATCAACAGCATTCGACTTCTGTTTATTATCCTCTGTTTTGTCTGGTTCTACCCCTGTTGATGATCAGTCTCTGTCTTTCTCACTCAGAGCCAGTAAAAAAGTTTCAAAAAGTACCTTTCTTTGCCAGCACCCTATCTCTCTAACACGTCTCCATCTAACCCCATTGTATCCTCTCCTTGATATAAGAGTTATTCCATCTCCATGTCTTCATATATTCGAGTCGTCTTGTTCCCACAGAACATGATTGAGTTAATATTAGCTATCATTTTAATGTATGTACAGAGGTGATCGCGGTTTTACGGCCTTCCTTGGTGTTCAAGGAAAACCTGGACCTTAATACCTGAGACAATAAGCCGAAGATTTTAAAACGCACTCATCGCGTAACCCAGCCTTACGCTCGGAATTCGCCTTTCGTTCGTTCGTCTAAACAGCTCCTATATGAAATAGGGAGTTTAAAGGAATGGAGGAGTAAAGGGATAAAGGAGTCGAGGTATATGAATACGGATAGAACAAAGTGAATTAGAAAAAGAAACCGAATGAAAGCGGGACCTCAGAGCTAACATGTAGATTTGGGAGAAGTACTGAAAAGCAGTATACAGTTTCATACAGACATATCTCAGAGCGTACCTCACATCTACATGCGTATGGGTCTATAGATCTGTTGAGAGAAAGAGATATTGGTGTTAATGGTGAAGGTGGTAATAGTGTGTAAGAAAGATGACAAGTATGAGCTAGGAAAAATTGCTGGAATAGATCATCCTGGTATCCCATGTACTTCCGTTTAGATAGATAGTTTTTCACCTAGAACAATTAGACGTCAAAGTCGTAGATAAAACCGTAAAGCGACGTAAATATTAGATATCAAGGTCATCTGTTCAGTCGCCTGTAGGAACCATCCGGATGCTCGCCGGGCCCGCTTCGACTTCGATTTCTTATACTAGTACTAGAACACGAGGAGTAGATAGAAGTTAAATCGAACAATACTGACAGGATTTCGGAGATCCAAGAGAGTTTACGACTTCATGGTTTGATTATTCCATTGATTCACTTGATAATTTATTCTTCTTGCCACGTCTTCATCTACTATTTATATCACCTAGCTTAACGCATGAGTTGTCCAAAAATCGCGGATCCCTATCCTTTGAACAGACGTTGAACAGATTCGGTGTCAGGCTTCATCAGTGTTCCATGCTTGATATTTGTATCAGCTACATCATGTTGTAAGTCTAGCACCTTTCATCTCATGTTTGTTATCCTGATAGTCGCTACAACCAGCTTACACCTTATTATGGTTTTCTAGTTAGCACGTTTTTAATATGTGGATTCATCTTCGTCTAGATATTTGCATGACCCCTAGTATTCGATAGTTGGTGTCTATATATCGCCTTAGATGGCACGCCTAATCTGCTTAAACTTCAAAGACAGGTTGTAAGATGCCACTGTCAAGATATCTTGAGGGAGCGGGAATCACGCCGCATTAGTCGTTTAAGTTCTTCATCCACTAGATGCAAGATGATTTTTCCTTGTTTTGTCCTATAGAGTGCTTTCTGATATCCTTGAGTACGAGTATACGGAGTATTTCCTGACCTTTTTTCCTGCCGAGTTCATGAGTGGCAATATGAATATGTAGCATAATGATGCGAAGTGCAAGTGGATGATCGACATAAAGCAAGATGTTGCCAAATATGGGCAATCTTCTCAATTTCAATTAATTCTAGACCTCATTGATAGTTATTACCCATTATTTCTGTAACCCTCTTTTAATATCGAGTTTATTTCAATTCTGATTGAGATGGTTTTATGTGACAACAATGTCGCAGCAACAGAAAAAGAAAAGCACAGAAAATAGGAAACACCAAAGGTTAAGTTACTACATAATCCAACATACAAAGGAAAGCCACATTTACATGTACAATGCATATGTAACTCACATCGACATTGTCAAGACGTCGCAAGAAATCATGAGTATATCATCTCCCGACTTGAAGAAAAGAAAAAAAGAGACCTAATAAAGAGAAACTTATAAAACTGATAAAGCTTAAACTACGGCCTTCACGTCGTAACTCGTCTTTTCATCTTCATCAATTGAAGTAGACGAAGTGCTTTCACCGTTACCCATACGTGAGGTATCCCAGCCGTGGGCTTCAAGATAGGCACGGAATTCAACATCTTCTTTCATCATTCCATCTACAGTGAGTGGTCGAATGAAGGCAAATGTGATAAGAGCTGAGAAAATCGCCAATCCCGAGCCCACCCAGAACGGACCAGTGTTTCCTCTAACTGACTCACTCCCGCCAAGGGCTATAAACCAAACGGTGAGCACAATTATAAAAATTGGAGGTCATAGACCAGGAGAACTAACCATTAATCATAGGTGGGAAAGCCCATGTTCCAGCGAAAGCTCCTATTTTCCCTACGGCAGCAGCAATGCCATAATATTGGCCACGAACGGCGGTAGGACCCGACTTTGCAGCCAACATTCCTAAACAGTTCCCAGGACCGACTTCACCCAAGCTAAGGAAAATCCCATATACGACTGCAAAAGCAGCAATGTGATTCTTGAGCTGGACGTACAAACCGCTCATGATAAACCCGATGACAGCCTGACACAACAAACCAGTTATCATAGTATATTTGGGACCAAGATAGTCCACGATATATGCTCCGCCGAGTGTTCCTGGCATATAAAACAAGTTGATAACAACGTTCCATCCCAAGACAGCTGATAGAGGGGCATCATTGCCAGTGATACTGCGATGATTATGGTATAATCAGCAAAGTTCACACAAAGGTTCATGTTATCCTTACCTGTTTATAACAGTAGAGCTGTATAATCCGAACTATAAAAGAATAAATTGTCTTATTTCTCAAGGACCCCCGGGAAGAATACTTACTGGGTATACAATAAAATCATAAATGAACCAAGTAGTAGAGATTGCCAGTAAACCCTTCCAGTAACGCTTCAAGATAAGGACGTAGGGAATGCGAACATCCCTCATAGAATCCTTTTTATAGCGTGTGGGTTCCTCCATCTTTAATCGCCATACGAAGACTGCAGCCGCAGGAATAACACCAAGCCAAGTGAAAGTCTCCATACAGCACGTAAATGGTTCTCTCCAAATCTATACAACATCAGCTTCTGACTTTAATTTATCACTGAGGCATGAGAAAGATCACATACATCCAGAAAAGAACAAGAGGTACAAAAGAAGAGACAACGAAACCGAAATCAATCATAGAATCTAAAGTTAGAATATCAGTGAACTGCCATATAAGCGCTTTTTTGAGAGGGGTACCCACTTGTAGCAAGGGCGAACCAGCGATGTTGTGTATTTTTTGTAACGCCTTCTTCCTCTGTCTGTTCAGAAGCAGCCACTGAACCACATGGATACTCTGCTCCTACACCGATACCAAGAAGAAATCTAACAATGATATATTTCACTCAACCAACGTGAACAAACGAATAAAAGATTTATTTTTAAACATACCGACAAGCACTTAACATTGCAAGCATTCCTCCAAGACTATGATGAGCGCCTGATGATGCCGCTGAAAGTCCAGAAAAGACAAAAACTATAACAGTAGCGGACATCTAAAAAAAATAAGGTATCAAATTATCAGTAAATCCTTATCCATCGGATTTGTGGCTCAAAAAGTTATCAAGATATGAAATTAAATTTAAAAATGATTAATTCAAGAGTTGAAGGGCAAAATATTAGAAAAAAATGGAGCACCGCCAAAACCATTACTGGTTTCGGTATCTTTACTATCATGCTAGCCCTCTTCCATCTCTCCCATATCGAAGGGACGGGACTCGATCAGCTCCGTTGACACCTCTTGTGATGAGCCCCACAAGGATAGGGGGAGAGATATCTCACCCACGTTCACCGGCTATACACTCATTGCATAATCAAGGAGCAGCGGTTGAAGCACAGAGTAGAACAGAAGCAGTATTTGATTTGAAATTAGAAAAAAGGTAACCCCTTCCCTTTCAACTCACCATGCCGAACTTACGCCCGACCTTGTCTGATAGATAACCGAAGACAAGCATGCCGACCACCGTCCCCGCAAAAGTCAGAGAACTGAGTATCGTACTGTAGTTGTGTGCAGTGACCGCATCTGAACCATACGTTCTCTTTAGAACTAGTGTAAGACAGGGAATTGAGGACAGAATAGGAGTTGTAAGAGTCAGTTGCGGGATTCTTGGGGGTTCAACAAGCGGGAACTGGCGTACTGGTATTCACTGTCACGCATATGAGCTCTATATGCTACTCCTTGTTAATGTATAAGAGTTCAGTGCTCACCTTGGCCGATAACACCGTTAGCATAACCTGTGTATGACTTGATTAATTTACTGATTCCAGACGGTCAGGCTCTAGTTGAGGCGCGATAACTCACCATCAGAGAACAGCGCAGTTCCACAGCTAAGTTTATATTAGTTATTGGCTATCATACACTTTCAACATACTACATACGCAAATATCATGGAAACCTGCGAGAGGCCTTTCTTTGTCGTCACTAACTCAGCCATGACTAACGTTGATGAAAAACGTCAAAGTAGGAGAAGATTAGTGGAGGGGATTCTCGAAACACCAAAAAGTTTATCTTCTTATATTTATATATTTTTTTCATGTGTCCATTATGCCATGCGCGAGAATATCAACAGGGTCGTTTCAGGGGAACAGAAGATTATTTAGATCCAATGAATTCGAAGCCGAAGAAAATATATGCATCAACGACAGATAACACGTTCGTCCCGTCGGCTGCCTCATCATCACGCTTGATTTTACTCACCAAATCTCAAGGAAAGGCTTTATACTTTCCGGACTCACGAGTTCAAAAGCTCAAATCCATTGCACTCAAGTCACGTTGCAAGATTACAGTAAAATCGAAATTGAGATTATGATTTGGCGCAAAAACAGCGCCGGATCTTCTCAACTTCGTGTTGAATTTTGTGACAATGCATCAGAAAGATAATGATTAATGATGTCAGATCGATAGGAGGAAATTGTTGTACAATAAAAAAAAGTATAGAATATAAATCGTCAAATAATACTAGCGACTTGAACCAGTCCCAGTAGTCCCATTCCCTGTCTTTGCAAGTTCACTCCTAGATGAATTCAAATAAGAAGTCAAATCAGAATACATCGCATCAGCCAATGATATTTCCACGAGATCAATCAAAATAATGTTTATTTTGGCCGTGAGCTCCATAAAAAACATTATAATGGAACTTTAAGGGCGCCCCAAGATGTGACACCGGATATTTGTAGCAGGAACAAGAATGTACCCACCTCAACTGAACACTAAAGTCATCCTCTACATCATCATCATCCCAGTTATCTTCCCACAGCTTGTCCGACTTCGTCGCTCCTGGGGCTGTATCTCCCAGATGAGCAAGGTCCGTTGCAGAGTCATCCCAGTCTATGAGTTCGAGGAATAGCATACACATGGAGATTTATTCAATACATTAGATTATGTCAGAGTGTGTCAAAAGACATGAGATCAGTAGATTGTCTCATATATGTATACAATTATTCGTTACCCTGTACAACGAATTCCTCGAATTCATCGTCTTCTTCTAAACCTCCGACTTGTGATTGTTGTGGTTGCTTTTCAGACTTCTCTACATCTAGCTTCAGGTTATTGTGAGGTGTTTTTGACGAGGATGCGTTGTCTGAGGACATTTTGACGAGAGAGATGACAGAGAGAAATTAGATTCTATCTATCAGTATGATACTAAAGAGATATGTGGCAAAGAAACTTGAGGATCAGGAGTTGGATGTACGCGTGTATGAGCGGAGTTGACGCGTCCCCCTAGCGTGAGAAAATGTCATGTAGCTGACAATTGAATATGATTGTTAGCTGAATGAACTACATGTAGCACATCTATACATATAACTTGCCCATATATTGAAGGGATATTATTCGTGCTCAAAACATATGAGTATATGTAAAATACTTTGTTCTAAAATATAAAAGTAATAATGATTCGAAATTAAAAATTAATTTATCTGGATATTTTCAGGAAAGTGTGGTTATAACCACCGAAGATGTAGAAAAGAAGTAAATTTATTCCGAAAGGAATAAGTCGTGTATTGCACAACAAGTTGTTAATATACATATGTGACTAGAGACGGACATAACAAGGAATAGATACTGTTCAGGTGAAATGAAAAAAGGAGAGTTAACAGTACAAACGTGCAATATAAGAATAATTTTCATAAAAGAGACAAGAAAGAAAGGGGTAAAACTTTGAATTAAATAATATGAGAACGCCAAAAAACCAGATAACGAAGAGTTTATGCTTTTCAGGTATTATTCCATACGCGGTCCGATTGATCACTGCTACCTTTTCTAAGATAAGAAAACTTGATGAAATCAGTTCCATGCTATTAGTCATCTACAAGCTAGAATTAGGGATTGTAAGAATCGTTGTGACGAGCTAAGTATAAGTAGTTCATCCAACGAACCGATAAAAAAAGTGCTTGTGAGTTACGATTCGGATCTGTTCGTGTTTGAGCAATCGTAGGGATGAAAAAATATCCCTTGTAACGTTGCAAGTGAAAGCCGCCAATGAGCATGACTGCATTCCACCTAAAATAGCCCGTTCGATTCATCGGACACTCTAGTCGGCGGACAAACAATGTTAAATAGATAGGCCACTAGAGGTTAGATGCAAAACAATATATGTAAGAGAAGACGAAAACAAAACAAAAAACCGGTCATTTGTGAATAATAAGAAGAGGAGAAAAGGATGAGATAGAAATAATGCAAAATATAGATAATGCTGAGTATGGTTCACAGAACACTGAAGCCAGTACTTAACAAAGAGCATAGGAAGTTGGTGCATCAATGACCACCGATCTGCCCCTTGATCTGAATATGACTAGTAAACGTGACAAAGTAGTCGGTTGGATTTGAAAGATGTGGCTAAACTCATATCGAATGAGATACGAGAATTCAGGGCTTAGGACACTCCCATAACTCCTAAGTCTGTAGTAAGTCGATCCCTGAGCCTAAATTTGCAGACCCTTCAATATTATCACTATTATATCTATGCCTTCTAGTTGAACTCGATCCCGAGCCCCCACCTGCACCTGTATCACTAGGCTCATTCTCAAATAGTTTCCGTCCGCCAACACCGATACTCATTCCGTCACGGTCGAAACTTTTCCGTAGAGGGGATGAGACATTGACGGCGGAACGAAAACGTCCTGATGAACCAGCTGTTAGGGCAGAATGTGTGTTGACAGATGCAAGCGATTGCGCGGAGACCTGTGTAGCAGGTGAAGGTGACACATTTATATAATCCGCCATGTGAAAAGTGGCGGGGGTCTGAGGATCAGCAGTAACGGCACTTTGAGACGACTGGGAAGTGGGATTTGGCCGTGAGCCGGCTCCATAGGCCTTGGTATCTATCTGAGAAGCTAAAGGTGCAAGTAACTCCGGACTATGTATGGGTGATGTGATACGCGCCTCGGAAAGCGGAGGGAGGTCGCAGAAACAGACTCATGCCCTTGATCGCTCTCCACAATTTCCGTGCTCGCGGTACTAGAAAAACTCTCGTCGCGCGTTAAGCTTCTTAACTTATAACTACTAGGTTCCACATGCTGATTGTTTCCTCCTGATCCGGTCGGGAAAAGGACACGGCCAGCCGCATACGCGTTTCTGGTGATATCCTGGTCACGCGTTACATTTGGGCGGACAGGCGATGGACTATTTGCCAGCAAAAGCATTAAATCAGCCGCTTCGCTGTCAACGGTATGCTGCATAGGTGCTATAATGCCTGGAATTGAACCTCCATGGGATCCTGGAACTGTGGTCCTTGCCGCTAAGCGCGGAGTAGATGTAGGTGTTGATGACCGGCGAGTATCAAGAGACGAATCATTATGAAGTCCATCCCTTTCAAAAACATTACCATCTCCAGATGCTATACTAGCAGAACTCTTCGATCGCGTATGCGAACTAGGCTTATAGTCAGAGAAAGTAGAACCAGAAACCACTGATGAGCTAGATGGGACTTGGGAAAGCGCAATTGCTCCAACATTGGCCCCCAGCCTACTCGCACTCGTGGGTGCTGATAACGATGACCTTGGACTGACATTTCCCCCCGTTCGAGAGAAGAAAAGATCAGTAAGGGTTGCAGCAGCTTTTATATCCGTATCATTAACATTCTCAGTTTCTGCTCCAAGACTTGATCGTGTATGGGTACTACTTATTGAGCCAGCTCGCTTTCTTGGAACACCTGATTTTCTTTCTTTTTCCTTACCCTTTTTATCAGCTCCTTTATTTCTGGTTGTGATTCCTTGCTCTCTTCCCTTCTTCGTATTCTTTTTAGGGGAACGTTTGGCTTGAGATGGAGGGGGAGGAGGAGGAACGGGAGGCGCTTCGGGGTTATGGATAGTTCGAGCGCGCTTCGCCGGAGGTAGAGCCAGAATAGATGCAAACAAGCTCTTGGAGGAGTTAGAGGGCCCTTGACTAGAGCCTGCATTCGGAGCTGGACTGGCTATATGTTGTGAAGGAGATATTAATCCTGAGCTAGAAGTACTACCGCCATGGGAGATAGAAAAGCTCTCTCGTGAAGGTGCAAAAAGAGAATTTGAGAAATTAGATATATTAGCTTTTCGCTTCTTGTCGCTGCCGAAGGCAGCTGGGAGCAGAGATGAAGGTGTCTGATTTGATGAAGCACGCTGAGACAATTGTGCCTCCAAAGTGCGAAGTGGAACATTCACTACATTATGTTTTGCCTTATATGAAGCTAGTGCAAGCGTGGAACGTAGAGCGCGCGTGATCTGCGGGATATTGAGTCAGCCAGCTATTTGAGACAGGTGGAAACAATCCGAAGAAAGAACGTGAGCACGCTATACGCGATGTATAGAGCGTTGAGAGTGTATATGGACGATCTCGTATATACATAGACAGTAGCAGAGGCAATGGATTACAGAACAGTTATCTGCATACAGCCTTGCATCAAGTTGTTACCATCGTCATAAAACAAGCTCTATCGCGGCCGCATAATATTTCCGACATAGGTTTACTTTGTAAACATTGGGTAGTGCGAAAGCACCACTAGTTGGCCGTAAAAGCGTGTAAAGTAGATGAAGACACCTTCACGACAGACGGCTGCACGATCATGGCGCCACGCGCGGTCTATCTCACGCCCTCCCCCCCTCGCTCCGCGCGCGAAGTTTTGAAGCATAATGAACGCGTACTCACCTTTGCAAACTCAGTCCTTGCTAATATTTTCCTACGCCGTTCGTCTCTTTCTGCTTGTTCTGGGTCAGGAAGTTCCGTGGTAGAGCCCTCAGACACTGTTGTAGGTATAGAATAGGAGAGGGCTGGTGAAGGAGACGTCCCTGAAGAAGTCGGTGTTGCCATTTTCTCGAGTCTAACACACTCTCGGCGTAGATTGAGAGGATTTGACTGAGCCAGATGCAGATGCAGGAGAACGCGCAGAACGTACGAGAGAGAGGGGTAGATGAGAGACCTGTGGGACACGGACGTGACGCGGGTAGTACGCGCCTGAGGCGGCTGGCAGGGATGGGAATGAGCTACCGCATTGGGTGGGCACAGTTGAAAACTTTTCCGGTTTCCGTGACTCATTAATTAGAGAGATTTATTTCTTTCGTCCTTTCCAATCACCCATCATCAAGCACAAATAGATAAAGTTACCAACGTAACGTCAAAAATGTATTCAGCGAATCTAAATACGAAATCATTGAATAAAAGATGACTATATATAACAAAAAGGAGAGCGTTTTTGTTCATTTTGTCCATTCCACAGGGTCCCATTTCGGAACTACTTTAAACACGGTAATCTTCCGAGTAACTCGCTTATGTTTCAGAGTGTTCATGACTTGATGGCATGAGTATGAGCAGAGGATGGTAAACACCCAGGACTTTGATAAAATTGTTTTATGGATGACTTGGTGTCCATGTTCTCAAAAGGGAGGTGCGAGACATTATTAGTACAAATAAATGACGTTTTTTTGCTCGCATGATTCTAATTGAAGTGATAATCAAACGCGACCGCGCGACGCGTCTCCCCGTTTTCCCGGAAGACCTCGTGCTCGTTCTTCTGACTTCACCCGGTCCACTAAGGAGGCTTCATATTGCTGACAAATATTTGATCGAGGTCCTCATTCAATCTTTTTTTCAGGCCCGGCTTTATGATCCGGTCTAGTGAGCACATCCTTTTGTGTTACTTCTCGGTCTGAGTGTAGTCTTGGAGTCTTGGTAACCACGATAAATGGCTCTTCGATTAGAATGTAAAACTGTAGAATTTTGCCGTAGATTAGAATCCTATCTCTATCGATGTTACTACAATTGCATGTTTGTGAAAACAATGCACCGGGCCTCCCAAGCTGCGGAGTCTATGCGGCGTATTATCCAACGAACTTCAAGTAAAATTTCCTTAGGAGGACTCTATGTACCCTTAGCCACTGTTCTTGCTCCAAAGAAAGGAGCTCACTTTCCCTGAGTGGCTTTCGCGAAGCCCAGGACTTGATACGCTTCGGTCTAGAAAGGATGAGGTTGTACCAGTTATATTAATTAAATAACTAGTTGCAGCGGATCAGGCCAAAGAGGGGTCACTTGGCTCCTATTTAGAGTCATACTTCCCGGTCTTTACCGATTGGTTACGGTGACTAAAACTGATTGCACATTTTGGTAAAGATATGCTTATCAGAAACACATCGACAATCGTTTCGTAAATTGGTTTATTTTTTTCTCGAGTCCCTCTTAAAAACTGCAACGTGATCATGATTCCATACGCGTCAAAACGCGTCTGTGGCTAGATCATGATTTAATATAATTTATTCCCACGGTTGAACCCCGTAACTTTACATAACATAATCAATCATGAATACCTCTCTCCGTCAGTCCATAATACGGACTGCGTGTACACATTTAATCTTAACTTTCACGGCAACATCACTGACCCCAACAGAGCCACTGACGATATAACGAACCTGTTCACGATTGAGTACCTTTACGAAAAAAAAAATCATTTCAAGAAGTTGATCGGGGCCTGTAAAGAATGTTCTGTGCACCGTTCTTCTCATTAGTACTTTGTCTTGCAGCTCTTGCGCTTCTGTGAGTGACAGACTTTCTCCAGCGAGCTGAATATCAAGGCATTCTCTCATAAATGTTTTAACACTCAACACTAATACTAAATTAGGGTACTTGTATCGATTTCAACACCTCTTGTAAAGACATTTTACTTCCTACATGCCTCTCAATCGGGCGGTGTCTTCTTTGGTGAATGGGGATGGTGTCTCGACGATGGTCTACGATGCTCCGAAAAGGCGTATGTCTCCTACCTTCTGCAGTCTCTACCCGGCATTACTAACTCATGTGCGGCCGCAGTCTTGGTATTGATTGGAGCCCGGAGCTGATCCCTTGGTTAACGAAGGCGCTGGTAGTATTTCCTGTTGGTTAGTTTCATTAGGATTTCTTGCTATCCGCATTAAGCTGGTATAGCTCTGCTCTATAACGCTCCAGATTCTCTCATATATCCCAAGACGTGTAAGGACACTGATTTGTCCGACGTTTTAATATTTTTTCTATCACTTCTCAGAAATAATGTGGAACTTACCAAACGCTGATGCGAGTGTCCATTAATCTATAGCTGCGGGACTAACATTACTAGCAGTTTTCTCGCTTCTTCCCGTGCTGTGTACATACCGGCGCGAAGCCTTTCCAACTCCCGCTTTTGGATGCCTATCCTTTCTTGCTTTCCTCTCCTCGACTGCTGCTCTGGGTTTTGCCTTGGCATTGTTTATCATAGCTCAGAAACGATTTCACGCTCTTGGGTTTGAAGCTAGGCTAGGGCCAAACGTACGAATTATATCAAGAATTTTTTAAGACGGAATGATTACTAACAACTGTTCCGCACTAGATCTGGATGGCTGTTGCTGCAGTAGGAATACTAGCTATAGTCTCGTTGAATTCCGGATGTGGATGTGCTAGTGGTCGAGGCAGATTTTCAAGAGCATCGCCATATCTTTCGTATCACGTATGATACAGCCAGATGCCATCTTTATTCCCAAGGAAACTTGATCATATAATTATTCAACTCTTCTTTTTTGGAACGATACCATCTTAACTGTTAATCTAGAGTGTCTATTGCGATACATCTCCCTTTCTCACTGTAGTAATACCTTTTATATTGTACTGTTTGATATGCGATACCTGTATCATCTACTCTGTTACTTTATTTTACTAAAGTTGCCATTTCGCTTCTGAACGCCATATTTCAACGGAAATGTATTGAAGGATTGGATAGTGTACTGTAGTACTGTAATGAACATCGATCATTTCTTCCCAGTCGATTGAATATTGGAAGATTCCGATCCAGAATTTGTCTGTACTCCATTGCCTGAGGTAGAAACTTCGGGTTGATTTCGGTTAACATCGGTACTTGGGGATCCGGAACCAGAATTTGCTATATCCCTTTCCACTTTCTCTCTCCCTTATGAAATGCAAGATGTTACGGCGGTCAGAATCGGGGAAAGTGGATTCAGTCAAATTTTCTTGTGTCAGCCTCGAATAGACATCATCATGCTTCTGCAACTCACAATCCATTGGAGGCCCTCGTAAGCCTTGTTTCATTTGTTCCTTCTTCCTTTCGTTCAGATCCTTGCGAGCGAAGTAATAGCCGCTGCCAGCAGCAAACAAAAGCGCCCCCCAACCTATCATCTAGAAATCCATAACAAAGGAAACTGTAACAGTTATTTGTGAGCTGGAAAGAGATGAAGAGCCCGAACGAACCATGCTTCGTGGATCGTTCATCTTGAGGTTTTGTCCTACACGACACAACAAACTAAGCTTCAGAGGTGATTAGACTCTTCTGAGCACAACAAAAGAATAGAGAAAATGTCTGCTTGAACGTAGATGGTTAACGACGTGTTGGATAGACCGGCAAACTCATTCTCAAGTCAAAATCGATCACTTGACTAAATCCGTAAACTTCTTAGTGGAATGGTAGCATTATCTCTACATATGGATACAGTTACAAAGCTATGCGAGTCGTCTACGGTGGGTATAATCAAGAATACATGCATATCTTAGCAGATAGAATAGCGAAGATAGAAAAAGGCAATGCGAGGAAATTCTATCATGAAGAGCCATAAGATTCGGATACTAAGAACCCGACAAGACACGCATCAAGCATAAAATCGACATTAACCCAAGCATGAGTCAAAGCTGGAAGAAGACTAGTTAGCAACTGAGTGGATGTCAGAAAATAGGATGAGTTCACCGAATAATTTGGTGCCATCTCTACCTGCAACACGCATTAGTTCTTTTTCGCCACCTGGATGAAAAGGTAGATATGGTGTAATATTGTACACCTTGCCATTGAATGCAGACCATGCGTCATCTTTTTTATTATGCTCTTTCAGCATTGAAGGAGTAACTTTCAAGAGAGTCTCAACGCCCTATACCCATACATCAACTCAGATAGAGTGCAATAAAGGATACACTGTGCTTACTCGAAGATCTGCTCCAGACGATTTGAGTGCGGCCCAGTCCAAAGGACCAAAACCAGGAGCAAGGGCAACCTTCTCCCTGAGTTTCTTTGCAGACGGTGGTTTCTTTGTCGTGCTTGGAGGTAAACTGAGTGTGCCTGAAGCAGATATTGAGGGAGGAGGCATCAGTCCTGAGCCCAGATTGCCTTGTGTCGGTATACCAGGAACCCGCAGAGCATTCTTTGAAGGCAGAGACGGTACGCGCCCAGAATCTGAGAGTATACTTGGTATACTAGACTCTGGGACCTTACTCGTAGAGCCGAGGCGCTGGACACTATTAAGAGCAGGGAATGCAGGTGGTGTATCAGTCACGTCTGAATCCGTTTCGGATGTTTGTTCCTCATGTTCAGAGATATTCAGTTCTGGATTCTTCAGTTGCTCCACTGTTTCAGGTGTCGAATTACTACTTTCTATACTGGTTGTCCCAGTTAACCAGCTCCGAAGATAAGAAGACATGGAAGTTGATAGGAAAAATTTGATTTAGGCGACCTAGTTTGTGTTTGTATATAGATGCATGAGACTCTAAGCTGTCACGCCCACTCATTATTTGACCGTTACTAACCGTATCTATATCTCTCATTTTCTATCTCTTTTCTAAGCTTCTGAGTATATAATCCACTTGCCTAATAGTTGATAATTGAAAACAATTACTGGAAGATACCAAAATTGGGGAAGTAAACTGGGTTCAATTAGTGAGTCTTTCCTAAATTCAGGCTTCTTTCTGGTCTATCATTGATGAGGACTGGTCTTATTCTCGCTTAGTGACCTTGCATATGGCCCATATATTTGAGAGTGCAGATGAGAACTTGAGCGATGGAGAGATTCGGAGCGGATCCGAGATACACAGAATTGGGAAAACCAAATCCACTGTGTATAAGGATAGACGCCCAAGGACTAACACGTTCCGTCAGAACCATTCCCAAGACATCAGTCACGATGACAGTATACTAGACGCCGAATCTTTTCTGGAAGCTATCAGGGATGAAGTGATCTGCGAGGATTCAGTACCGCAACGAACACACATCTCCGAGTCTGAGGTAGATATGGAACAGGATCAAGAACCTGGTCAGATCAATGAGACCAACCAAAAGAAGGAGGATAAACACTTACTGGCGCACAAGCGCCGCGAACATAACATATGGGAGGGATCGTTTGAAGTGTCTAATGGTACGAAACGTCGTTCCAAGCAGTTAACTGGAACTATCCCTTCCTCAGCCCCAAGAAAGTCCCCTGGAGTGTGGCTCGTTGAACCCGGATTACGAGCTCCAGGGATATCACTTCCTCGATTTGATGTGTCAGAAGCAGCGGCAATCAAAGCACAGGCATGGAGTAGAGGAGAAAATCTACATGAGTACGTTAGGGGCATCTGTTCAAGATCTACTTCTAATGTTGTCTGGTAAAGCTCTGAAGCAGAATACCTCAAAGTTTTACTTTGTTGTTATCCATCTGAAGTAGATATTATGGATCCTACTCAGCTGCCAACAGGATCTTCTTGGCCATCCCTCTGTCTTTGTATAAGAATTGGTGAAAAAGTATGGTCGCCATTTGAATTAGTATGTTTCATTCAGTTTGTTCGTTCCAACTTGATATTTATAATGCAACTCAAAGGATAAACAAAAAGGACCCATTGACATATCCGCTTTTGTGAAGCCAGGCAAAAATGAGATTGAAATTGTACAAATTTCTGGCACTCCAAACTATAATTATGTTGTAACGGCGGTACATCCGACTCCAAGGGAACTCTCCTATTCACGAAGGGAAAGGCAATTGAAAGAGGCTATACGTACGTGGAGGCAATCCGACACCAAGTAAATTATATTTTACATGCATGTATACCATTAATATATATTGATGAATTATACTGGTGATAAACATTCTGTATATGGCATGTTGAGTCAAACCTGCCTCGTAAGGAGTTGGAACTTCTTTGAAATGGCGTTTTCACATGTTGACACGCAACAGTTCCAACACGAAGCCGGAAACTGTTTACTTTTGGTGATCGTGATTATTATAACATCGCTTAATTTTGATATTTAAATTAGAATTTTCATTCACTCAAGGCTGCTTTTTACTACTCAACAACAATGGCTAGCGCTGTGGACTACAGTACCTTTGGCTCTTCAGGTTTCAGCGCTTCCCTTGACAACTCCGTAGTTGTTATTACTCTAATCCGGGCAAAACAGTACGTCCGCATTTAGATTACCTAATCATGGAAGAAATATTATATACTAAAAAGCCATTAAAGGAGGAACACGCTTACTGACAAGCTTGGATATGAGATGAAATCTGTTTTTGAACTTATTGATAAGGATGATAGGGTTCGAGCCGTCATCCTGACTGCAGAGCCTGATGCACCTGCTTTTTGCTCAGGAGTATGCCATCTTATGTTCAATATAGTGAAAAATAACGTAAACAAAGGGACACATATCTTTCTAGGCAGAACTTAGCAGTAATTGGGACTCGGTTAGAGACTCACAAGCGGAGAAGCTGGAAGACCCAGTAGCATGTGAAAGATACTTTATTCTCTTATCTGGAGAGAACATACTTACGCCAAATTCTAGCTTTTCGCGATAGTGGCGGTCAGACCGGTATCTCCATACTACGTTGCCGCAAAATAACTATTGTGGCTGTCAATGGGCATGCTGTAAGTAGCCAGGAAGAAATATGAAGATTTATATTTCTTACATAATCGCCATCAAGGCCGGCGTTGGAATGACTCTACAATTGTCCTTTGACTTCAGGTTTGTTTGGAGCGGAGCTAAACTTACCTTTCCATTTGTCTTGCGGGGGATATGTCCTGAAGGTGACGGAACTGACTTCACCGTGCTAAAGGATACCTAATAAGTATAACTCTACAGCCCTCTCTTCATATCTACTTCCACGGCATGTCGGATACTCCCGTGCACTCGCACTTTTATTAAGTGGCGATGTTTATTATGCAACAAACCCCATGATATCAGATTTGTTCTTCCAGGTTTTGGAGAACCGCGAAGACGTATTCCCGGCTGCACTTAAATTTGCTCGACGCTTATCAGATACTACATCAGCAACCTCTGTTGCAATAACAAAGGCATTATTATGGCATGGAAAAGATACCGTAGAGGAGCAGCACTTACTTGAGTCTAAAGCAATTCAGTTTTGTACTAATAGCAAGGACGCTGTAGAAGGAGCTACATCTTTTCTTGAGAAACGTCAGCCGTCGTTTAAGGCAATACTAACTTCAGATATGCCGTCATGGATTCCTTGGGTACGTATCATGCAACTCCGTGTAAGCTTATACCTAACGAAAATCCTTCTGTAGTGGAAGGAAGTTGACGTAGGGCGTGGAAAAGCAAAATTGTAATGAGTGTTGACTGGAATTTTAATACGTCATTGAAACAACTATGATAAATATGTAAACTATGCAGATGGAGTATCTATGCATTTTGGTTAATCGGTATTTCAGGTAATACCATTATAAGTTCTTCAGGGAAACGTGATGATCAGTGCAAAGCTCGGACGCAAACTTGGACATTTCAAACTCTCGCCACACTAACTTTACCCTTACCTTAAAGATTATCGTGATCACGGAGAAAAGATATCTCAACCAGCTACATCACTCGATGAGCGAATCCCAAATACTGAAGATCTGGAGATATTTGTCATGGAGCTCGTGTAACACAACCTCGGAAAAAATGAGGTCGGACAAAAATAATGAAGAATCTGAGCATAATAATAGTTCTCATGTACCGGAAACTAAACTAGAAATTATTAGCAGGGTGCTTATAGCAGCAGATGATTGTAGTTACCACCACTTACAATCATCGGTCACGCTTGAAAGAAGAAACACAAAGATTATAGAGACTGAGGTATCGCGATCGTTGTCAGAAAAGTCTTCTTCGAAAGAGAGAAGTGAAAGGGACGAATTCGATTGTTCTCAGCTAACATCCATGTCTAATGTGGAACTTGCTCAAGTGAACTCGCAAGATTTATTTACCTGTCTTTGTCAAGAAGACACGGCCTTAATACAGTCCGCTGTCCAAATCCCCGAGCCCACCAGATGCGAAAATAAAACTGATAATAACAAAAAAGAAACAAATAGCCAGAGCCATGGAAGTAATGATATAGGAGACAAAGTCAGACAACCCTATTCAACTAACAAGTCGGAGGAACGGTCTGAAAAACAGTTCCCACAACCTTCTAATAAGCCCAAACAAGGAGAAGTATATCGCTACGACAAGAAATGTCGAGATTCTTCGAACCATAAGGTGTCACCGAGGTGCTTGAAAGTAAAAATGGCAAACTATCATGCCGCCCCAGAACACCAAGAGAGATATATCAGAACTCGTGATGTTTGTATACATATATTTGTAACCGATGCATGTAGTACACATACTTATACAAAAATTCATCTTCTCCACAGCGAATCAAGGAAATCACACATCAGGTCCTTGGTTACAGCGCAGATGCAACCTATGATACTTTGGGTGTTAGTTCAAATGTACTACAGTTAACCCCGATTGCTGCCTTGGCCCCCGTTGCGCAAACATTGATGAATATATGGGATGCCTTAGAATTGGTTGAGGTAAGGGTTCAATAGATTATTACTGCTCATCCCTGTTGAACATAGTTGTTCCCTTTGCTACTCATAGTCGAATAAACTTGACTGCTTATTCTTAACAGAGCGTTGTGCTGATATCTTGCTAATCGTAAAGCAGGAGGTTAAAGAAGTCAAAGACAATATAGAGAGAGACCTGGAATTCCCTTTGATCCGGTTAAATGAGTGAGTAATTATCATTTTCTGCTAGGGAGTAGGAACTGAGCAAGAACCATGATATTATAGATCATTCTTGTCTGTTCGGAACTTGTTGCGAGACCACAGTGGACGTTCCTTTTTTACTCGGTATCTGAAACGGAGAGAAATTCAAGATGACATAGAAAGATGCAACGATATGCTATCTAACGCGGTTGAGCTACTTTTGGTAAATACCAGTTCCACATTGTCTGTGATTTTGTCTTGTTTCTCAATTGTTCTGTATAGCTGAAAATCCAGATAAGGTCGCTTCGAATGTTGCAAGTTAAGGTATGAGATCAAGGAAAGAGCTATGTAATACCAGCTCGTCTACTCGGCTGTAGCCACAAAAACAGGTATATCTGATACTACAATGCCACTATATCATAGTATATGAAGTAATTATAAGCACGTGTATATCAGCATACGAGCCTGGAAATTCTATCAAGTTGCATGGAAATACTAGGATACGATATTGTAGAAGAAAATTCCTACTGTACGAATGCATTCTACCATATCACCAACAGTACGTGTAAACGATCTCTAGATTATCTGATTCGACTCCGCTCAAGCAAAGTAAAATATCAATGTCGAGTAGTATTGTTATGACATTATATAATATGTATTGGTAATTAAGATTCTAATGGAAATGTATTTTCGGCAGCCGAGACGTTAATCTCAGAATACTTCTGAGATCCACACTTTAGACTGGACACGGGTGACGGTCAGTCTTGCCTCTTGTCTTCACGACATGGACGCTGAGGAACAAACAGTTTTACTATCTTTTTCATCAGATGACTTGTCGAACACCCCTGTTTTTCCCCTAATTTGCCATCTCAAAAAAGATGTCACGGTAAGCTGGTCAATTAGCAATCATATCCGTAGCTAATGTTTATCGTATATCACATTATCAGGACAATATAGGTATGGGATGCATACAGATTTGAAGTATATAATTGAACTGAGAACAGTGAGAAAGATACTGCATTGACTTGGGAGTATGTCTTCTTTAGTCTCCTTTCGCATATACAGTTTCTCATCTCGTTGACTCAGACAGCTCACGGCTTCCGACATAAACTTTGCTATCATACGACCCCTGGTTAATAGATATGCAAAACTCAAGAATATGGCAGTTGTATATGCTTGCCTTGTCGTGCGCTCTCACTTCATTGATGAATCTGACAGTGACTTGGCATACTCAAATGTCATGGTTTCTCGGGCGATGATGTGTGAAATCCTTGCAATGAAATTGGTTCGAACCTTCGCAAACGATAAGCTGGAACTAGCTGCTGTATTGTAAGCTATCGTGCCAAATCTGAGAACACCTGCTAATAAGTACCCTCCCTCAGATCAACGAGTTGGAACCCTCTTGCCGGAGCACCTCGTGAAGTAGTAACAGATGTTCAGGCAGCTTTGGGAGGTGACGAAAAGGATTTGGACGATCCGACCAGTGCTCTTGAGGTACGCAAATTACTGATTTCGGTTTATCGGATATCCTATATCGTTGTCTAGATGGCCATAGCAACAAAAGCAAAGGCTTTCTTGGCCACAACTGTTGTCCAATCTATCGTGAATGACATATACTCTGGAAAGATCGTTTTCTCGACTGTATCTAATAGAGCACTTCTGGCTGACAACTACAAACCTCGCCCAATTGAAGTGTATGATAGCAGAAAGGCTTCTTTCTTTGATCATTATCGGTATGTATATAAATAAAAAACCAAGTATGTTACTGATCAGATTTATTTGGAAGCCTTCGTGTTCCTAAATATGGAGCTATCTTGGAGTTTCTCAATTTTGTACTACTCATGTTAACATTTTGTCTTTGTTTGTCAAGTAAGCCTCAAGCTTAATTCATAACTCTAGAAAGCTAATTTGTCCAAAAGACCAAGATTTCACCCAGCTCGGAAAATGGGAGATAATTTTCATAGTTTTTGCATTTGCGTTTCTTCTTGAAGAATATGCTCAAGCGCGAGAGCATGGATGGAGTAGTAAGTTGAGCTTTAACCTATCATTACCAGGCTTACGGAACCTTTTTCCTAGTTTATATGGCTAGCGTAGGTTCGAAAACTAATTTCGCTAGGCTCAAATTCATGATTTGGTTATAGATGTGGAATGTTTTTGATTCCTCGTTCTTGCTTATCTTCCTCACCTACTTTGTCCTTCGTGTAAAAGGACTGTATCAGGGCAATTGTAAGGGTCTGGATTTCTCCTGGTTTACGTAGTTTCTGATCACCTTGACGATAGCATATAATTCTGAACTGGCTTTCGACATTCTTGCTTGTGGTGCTTGCATCCTTTTTCCTCGGTATGATACCAATCCCTGGATGAATTCTGTACTATCCTGACGAAATCATAGACTGGCTTTTTTTGCGATAAAGAACAATGTCGTTATTCTGTAGGCTACTATAAGTTTATAGACTGTCTCATCTTTACTAATCTCTTGTAGCGCGTTACGGGGGATGGTGGTTGAATTTGCATTTTTTATGATCGTTGCAGCTGTATGCTTCTCTGGCCTGCTCTTCACACTCTGGTCTCTTGGTATGTTTGACGAATTATTAATAACTTACGCCGATAGCTGACAACTGTATACCGTTGTCCAGCGGACCAAAATCAGTGGCCCCTGAAGAAAATTATATGGCTAATGGTTCAAATCTGGTTTGGTAACACGTATCTCAGCTTTTCTCAAGCCGAAAGCTTCCATAAGATATTCGGTCCGATCTTGATGACGATGTTTGCTGCCTTATCCAATACTCTGCTTATTACAAGTATGTGTTTACTTACGTTCGGGACGATGATTCGTAGTACTTAGTCAACAATCTCAAGTTCTCATCTCTATCCTTTCGAATACTTTTGCCCGTATCAACGAGGTATGTCGTTAGAGCTATCAATAAAGATGAACCTGAACCTCACATTTTAAGCGCAGAATGCTAACCAAGAAGTGAGTTTACATACAATTTACTTGAACGTCCAGATAATCTAAACGACATTAGTATCTTTTTCAATATACAATTAGCACTATCGAAGGGTAGGACGAGTGTTGGATATTTTATATATCCAAAATACTTATACTTTATTATTGCAGAGTCAAACTTGATGCACTCTTTAGCTATCAGCCCCCCTTTAATCTTCTTGCCTATATCCTACTTCTCCCACTTAGCTGGATTCTTTCTCCTCGTGCCCTCCACTCCGCGAATGTTTTCTTGATTCGCTTGACGGTGAGCTTATCGTTGTTGATCTTAATTAATCACGCACTAACCTATAAAAGTCATTCCCTATTTTGATAATTATTGGCTTATATGAACGATATTTTGCTTCTGGTCAAAAATTAGGTGGCTCGGGAAGGGACGCCGCGAATGCTATCTATAACTCCCTACCTCGAAATTTGAAATCCATGCCTCTTGTTGAAGCACTTGTCGGAGCTCATGCACATACTCTCTATGATGCGATATTCGATATCGAGCTTACAGACGAACAAGAACAAGAGCTTTTTGAAGAATTTGAAAATGATGATTCTCCCGCATTGCGTTCACTTGCTTCTCGTGAGAGCCTACGTAGACGCCAGGTAGATGGTATGCGTACACGTACCCCATCCCGTCCTCGCCCACTTCTTAGTGAGCCGGGATCCCCTGAGATGGTACCCTCTCCTACTCGGCGCCGAACAAAGGATACTTTTCAGTCAAACAACGATGGCAACGGTTTCAAATTCTCAACTCTAAAGGCCCCCAGCCCCCTAGCCCGTCTTTTCTCCGTCCCCCGTATGGTAGCTTCAACATCAGACGGACAATTGGCATCTCCTGTTGCGGAAGAAGCTCTGGCGGGGGTGAAGAAGCTTGAGACGGTACTTGAGGGTATTCGCGAACTTCCAGTAGCACGGCTCAAGGACGATATGAAGGACTTGCAAGTAAGTGTAGCGATTAGCTTGTGGTTGTAGGTCTTCTTATGATTTTCTAGGAACGTCAAGCAAGGATTGAAACCTTGCTTCTTACTTTAACTCGTGGTATGAGAAACGAGACAAGTCACAGCTCGAGTTCAAGACACAACAGCACTTTCTAAACGATATACGCTCACGATCTATCGCCTATTATCATCTGTTTATTAAATACATAGTACATATGCATGTACTTGGATATCAAGGATTTATATCAACACATATGTTACAGTAATTAACGTATTTTAATCATTGCCGAAAACGTCCGTATAGGTGATTCTAAATCGTGCGTTTGCTTTCATGGCATTTTGGATTTGTGAAGGCGTCGGTGGGTGTGTAATCAATGCAAATATGAAATCGGACATGTCGCTAATATGTTCAAGTACTATCTCAATCTCTTCCCCTTGCACAAGATGGGATATGTCGACAAAACCTTCGCTGGACATCTAATGCATAAAAGCACCAATAAGAATTAGTTCGGGTAATGAAAGTCAAATATGGGTTTATGCTGACAGATATAGGTGGAGCAAGGGATATCTGATGCTGGCCAATAGTAGCGAATACTCCGCCGTCCATGGGCCAAGTCGGTTTGAGGCTTGAGACCTTTTCCCATCCAGCAATACATTCATTCTTATGATCCATTTCAGATCTAAGAATATCTGAATATTTGTGGCAGGTTAAAGATAAACATAGTCCACTTGCTGAGATCCTTAACACAGGAGGAATTTCAACCTCGATGAAATATGATTTGAGTAGTCACGGACTCACTGTTTAGATCTGCTTTCCTCTTTCCAAAGTGAAATAAGTCGCTTATGATCAGGATCAAGCTTATAAGTAATCTCTAATTTCTCTCCAGGGGCCCTTCCGATTCCCAGATACAGATAAGATGTTGGCGATAGTCTGAATAGGCTCTCAGGCCGAGGTGATTGGTTTTGAATAGTCCTATCCTCTTGTGCGTTTGTACAAGTTTGCGAAGGACTATTAGGTTCTAAGGGACTTTCTTGACTTGCTTGGTCAATTTCCATTTTATCTGTTGGATTGATTGCCCGCTGGAATGGGATATCAGTGTGGGATACAGACATTGTAAGCAAACCCGGAACAAGGCTTTCAACCACCTTTTCTAAGTCCTGTGCTATGCCTTCGCGAGGCGCCGGGCTTCCATTTCCCTCTGGTTCGATGGTGGGTGTATCTCTATTTGAGTTATTAGAGGATACCGTAGAACCATCATTTTCCCTAATTATCATAGGAGATGGATTCAAATTAACAGAAGGTGACTGTGAATGCTTTGATGAGAATTTCTCAAGATCTTCCTGAACTAGCAAAGGATCCAATTTTGCAGATTTCGCTAGCTTTAGTTTTTTCTTATTCCTTGTCATGGTTTTTTCGACGGTCAAAAGATGAGATATGGGAGTAGCCGGTGAAGCAGAATTTACGGTTTTTGTATTTATCGAACTTCCAGTGGTGATTATAGGAGTGTTAGACTCTGAAGAGACTGGAATTTCACATCCCTCAGTTTTTGCTGCTCTGGTCCCAATGTTTCAGGACTCATACTCGACAGTGAATCATGCAGACCTACATACGCAATGGGTGACGGTCGGACATTTGGCGATAGCTTGGTTTCCTCCGATCTTGTCGGTGATCGAGGAGCTATTGACGCAACGATTTCCTTCATTTCGCCTACAAACCATATTCAGTAGTATGCCAACCAAGATACTCTAGAAATACAGACTATGAAGTGATGTATCACCCTCAAAGCGATGAACATGGGGTACGGCTGCAGACACCATATTGACATACGCGTCTACTCGCTTATTTAGTTCTGTAGAGAAGCTTTGGGATATCTGGAAGGGTAAAGGGGATGCGGCTAATCTTGTAAGGGTAGCTCTAGCAGTCTTGAGAAAGAAAACGAAACACGTTGTATAAAGATTCGAGTATATGGATGTGACTTTATTTTACTGGTAAATAATGTAATCTTACTTTAATCAGATCTTTTATCTAAGGCCAGGCCAAATCTACATATGAGCTGATAGTAAGCAATAATGAAGGAACAGTAATACATACTCTAGGACGAGCTTCTGCATAATATGCCTCGCTTTTACAAATAAAATCGGCAAGCTTGTCGGCCGCCCTCACAAAGGGTTTTTCTTCGTCTAGCTTGAGCTTTTCTTCAAGTAAAGTGAAAACCAGCTCATTACTCTTCTTTAGATCATGATTTTGATCAAGTTTTTGTAAAGAAGATGACATATGAAGAGAAGATATAATAACTTTGAAAGTCTTTCAGGCACTTGTGATACTGTACCCTGATGGGCTTCAGGGAAGTACACGACTCGTCACAGTGTGACCGTGATGATATATATTGATGGAGCGCGTAGCCAGACTTACTTTGACCACCTTCATCGACATGTCAGACGCCGAGATATTCAGATTCTTGCAAGAAGAAATTTTTGGCAGGAAGAAAATAGTGGGCTGCCAAATTACTATCAATGATATTAGAGCTAAGATTCTGTTAGGTTTCCTACCGCCTTTTGAGCCGCAAATTATCTCTGCATGTGAACACTGCTAAGAAGTAAGCTCTTGTAACGTCTTCATCATGTGTTTACTGATAGTAGGGCACATGTAAGTGCTCTTGCAAAGTTTTACTCACAGCAACGTCCCGATACTGTCTTCGCAACTTACTGGGTATCTGGAATTCAACAAACGGACGATGAGGATACGCAGATGGATGTAGACCAAAATGGAAACTGGGACGTCAAATCCTCAAATGAACCTCCTTCGCTGTGCCAAAAGATTGCGATTGCTGTCGAAGATGATCTTAATGGTATGAGACGTTAATAACATCTGACGTCCGAAACTCTGAAAATAATATAACTAGATTTGAAGGCCAGTTTCGCAGAAATCTACTCTCTACATATCTATTCGTTATCCGCGTTGCCCATAACTGTGAGTCTATATTGATTATACAACTCATCAATTATTCAATTTTGTTATAGAAATCTTCGCAGCTATTTGATTCTTCAAAGGATGTTCTCACAATGGATAAAGCAACTGGAAGTGCAAATATCCAAAAGCTAGGGAGAATCATTAGCTCCAGCACCAAGGTGTGTTCCATGAGCTATAGAATAGTTTACTCTACATTGACTTTATATACGTGTTATAAGAATTGGATTGGAGGCTCTTCTAAGCCGCCAATGAAGTTGGCTAAAACAGAACCTAAGGCTGAGATAAAATATGTCGCAGATGCAAAGAGGGCCGAGCCATCATCCGCTTGCTCCACGGAAGTGACAAAACCTGCGAAGGGGAAACCAATGGTTTCCGGAAAACTCGACTTTAGTAAAGCAAAAATTAAGGACGCGAAAAAAGATATTTCGAACTCAAAAACAGAGGGGAATGCGCCGACTCCTAACATGCAAGAAAAGGTTTGTTGGCTTTTTGTATCTGGGACGTGTACTAACTTTATCAAAGAGGGGAATTAAACGGAAATCTCCGATACCATCCGAAATTAAAACAGAAGAAGCTGAGAGCAAGGCTTCAACGATTAAGGGTATTGTGAAGTTCAATCGTGCTTCATCCTCAAAGGATCTTCCAACTGTTTCTATCAAGAAGGGAGTCATTGTTTCTGATAATGAAGAGGATGAAGTTGCAGGAGGTAGTAAGTTAAATGGCAAGAGGCTATCAAAAAAATCTTCCCCCGAGTCGGACACGGATCCAAGTATTCGGGCAATGATGGATATCGATGACTGTGAGTAGAAAAGAGCTTTTTAGTCTCATTTTTTATAAGAAAGGAAGTACTGATATGTATTGTAGCGGAAGTTATCAGAGCCTCGATACCTGTCGCGAATGACGATCAGTCGCAAAAAGAGGCTACCAACAAACCCAAAACAAATAACACAGAAAAAGAAGACTACATGATGGAGGATTCTGATGACCCTTCCCAAAAAACTAAACCGAGGAAACGCAAAGAAAAGAAATCTGTTCCGATTGGGAGGAATGGATACAAGAAGAAACGAGTAGTGAGAAGCAAAACAGACTTCGATGACAAGGGCTACATGGGTAGGGTTTTTTTGCTCGTAATATCTCAATTTAGCCTTCTGAATCGCTTGTTATAGTTACTGTCGATTATTCATCATATGAATCTGTGGATGAAGAAGAGGGAATGGCAGATCTTGAGAAGTCTCGGAAGAAAAAAACTCCTGCAATTGGGACACAGAAAATCGATACAATGATGACAGAAACCGGGGATAAAACACAAAAAGAGAAGCAGAAAACCGTAGGTGGATCGACCCAAAAGCCAAGGCCAAAGACAAAGGGAAAACCTTCAACGAATAATAGCGGCCAAAAAGGGTTAGCAAGTTACTTCACTAACGGGCCGAAAGCAAAGTAGTGGAGAGGTCCTGCATTTGTCCCATGTGATTAACCATCAAGCAAACAACGTCGACTTAAGAGGATTATAATTTCAAAGTAAATACTAATTTCATTATCGCCGGGGAAACCCGAATCGGTTGATTTACATTGTTGTTTACTCTGGATCGTCATGCCTATTTTCAAGGCAAACTTGTTTTTGGCATCACTTTTCAATACCCATACTCTCGGCAACCCGTCTCTATTATTCATGTTTGAGTTTTTCCTAGGTCCGCTTTCTTGATAAGATTACTACATAACATAGTTGATACATACAGACCAGCAACGTAGTGTGCCGTTTTAATTCTGAATAAAATTTGAATATGCAGAAGTGACATGATCCATTACTAACTTGTCCCTTGTGATTTGCTGACAGTTTTCTCAGCTTTGCCTGTCTTTAATAGCATGAGTCTTGTGGATATACTTTGCATTTGCGGCATGTTGGCTATAATTCCCCCAGATTAAAGATCACTGCTCATAGTTTCATCGTACCCCGTGGGCTAGTATTGTTATTGGTGGTGTCAGACAATGAGCGATGCATCAACCGCAAGTCGGCGACGGTCAAGAGATAGTCAGGCTCACTCCTCTCCTGCTCAGAAACAAGATATCCCAAGCCGTAAATCATCTAATACGACTGTATCAAGCCGCCGAGGGAGTAATTCGTCAGCGGTGACAGTAAGCAAGTACCTTTCACATAGCGTATACTGTTTTTTATACTAATATCATCATAGGTGACCGTAGAAGTATGAACTCGACAAATATCGTTCGGCCCCGACCTTCTACTGCTATTGCGAAGGACTTTAGTAAAGAAATTGATTTCAAGTTCATGAACAACTGGGCCATCGATCTTGTTCCTATAGATTCAAAAACCAACCTTCCAGTGGTACCTTTGCGGCAACCAACAAAGATCAAGAGAAGGAGAACAGGAACTATTTCTTCGCGCTTTAGTAGAAATTCTGCAGGGACAGGGAAGGAAATTAGTGTTCATCGCCCTTCACGCGTCGAAACCGACCGATCATACTCATTCCAGCGTCACTCAGGTATATCCGTACTGCCTGTTACAAATAGACACGAAGCCACACCTAGAGACAGATCTCCGTCCCGTCACTCAAGACAGGATGATTCGCAGCTTTCTGTTTTTTCGACGCCGAATTTATCACCACGACAATCATTGGCATCGGTCGCTCCATCACTTGCTAGTACCTCCATAATAGTTTCTGATGAATCAACCCACGGGTGGAGAAAAGGGCTATCTCATGCTAAGTTCATGAAAAGGATCAATGAGAAGAAGAAGAAACCCGGTCCAGAAGAAACATCCGAGTTAGACCGGATCAAGGAGGTGAGCTACTCGGGGAATTTATTGACTATGGGGCTTATAACTCTCTCCTAGAGAATCATGGCCAATATTAAAGTTTTTCTATTGTATACCAAAGATGCAGTATATGATGGCATCAATGCTTCTTTACTACCGGCAAGATTAGGTGGAGTAACTGGTATCACAGTTGCTGCAGTTCTGGGAAGCCTCATAGGCATTTGGGATGCCTTACAGCTTGTATATGTATGTGCTTTTATCATATAGCCATATCAAAGTTTATGAAAGAATGATAATTTCCTAGGATAATAAGAAGATGTGCGAAGGTCTTGTAAATTCATGCGCAATCAAAACTGCTGATCTCCTTAATGTGACCAAGATGGCCATTATAGACGATGATGCACTGTTTAATAGCTTAGCTCCTGCAGTTAATGTTTTAACTGAGTATGTCCCCCTTTCCTTCCAAATTTATTTCCCCATTCTTTTTTTTTCGAAAGCATGGTCTGATGATATAACAAACAGAAGATTCCGTGGTGTACAAGAATTCCTAATAGCCCAGGGAAATAGGAAGTTCATGGCCCGATATCTAAAACGTAGAAGGATCGAAAAGACACTAAATAACCAAGGCGCAAAACTTGATAAGGAGATAAGAGGTTTCTTTGTAAGTTATACTTCAGAACAACGGTTACTTTATCTATTTCATACCCCTTTGCTGACTCAGTTTCTATCGCTGTCCCCCCGTACTCACCCCCCTCCCAATGATTTTCTCCCCAAAGGATACCGTCTCGATGATGACTTACGGAAAGTTGGGAAAGCTTAGTAAGACTACTGAAACTCAGTTGAATGCTCTTAAAGAGCAGATGAAAGCTAGCCTTAAAACACAAGGAACAATAGCGCAAGCCGTGAAGGAGGTCAAAAGTTTGCAATACGAGCTATTGAAGTTACACAAAAAATCAATCCTTGACATTAGCTCAGAACGTGAAGGAAGCATACGATCCGAGAAAAGTCTAGTAAGTGAATCAGAAGCGAGAGAGTCTAAGACAAAAGAACTTTTAGACGAATGTATAAAACCAAAGACATCGGCGGATAGTCTTTCATCTAGTGCGGTGGACCAAGAGTTCAAACAAATCATGAAATCTCTCAAAGAACAAGAAGAGGAGGTTCAGACTAAGGAACGAGAACTCATGCAATGTAAATTATATGCAAGCTCTCATAGAGAAATCATCGAGAGACAAAAAAGGTTGAGAACTGAGGACGTACTCGACGTTCTAGAGATTGAAAGAGACAGTTCTGTGATAGCTCGATATATATCCAAGGTCGAGACTAACAATCGTAGAGATATAAGAGATCTTGAAGATGCACGGAGAGGAGAAGATGATCGTAGTAGGCCCCTTCAAAAGAACAGTTCAAAAGCATTGCGCGACATAGAAATAAAATACTTAGAGGCTCAAATCGAATTTAATAACCAGATTCTTCGCAGCTTGAACAAGATTATGGGTAAATTGCCTGCCGTTCAAGAGAGCCCCGGGTCATGATGTACATATACATGTGTAAGGCATACTAAAGGAAGGGACAGGAAACGTGAAGAAAAGAAAGGAGAGGGAAACAAAGGAGTTTTTATACACCCAAAAAGCGTACCCAGTCTATCAAAATCATATAGCATTCTCATTTCGCATAGATGTCTAGTAATAGCATGTAAAAGCATATGTCGGCTGTTCTCTCATTTCCATTATCACTCATAGATTTCAATCATTAACTATCATTTTCTATTTACTATCATTAATATCCGGCTAAAGAAGTATAGTTAGTATAGAAAATCAACTGCTGAAGTAACATAGTAAAAAAAGGGAAAAAGTAGGATATCTAACAGCTTTTGTAGGGATATAACTCATATATGTTGTCGAGTGGACGGTTATTCCAATCCATATTACCCATATGACATACGCACTGATGCAATGACTTGTTGACTCATGAATTGATCGATTCTATAAAGGAAAAAGAGAGGTAAATAGTGGATAAAGAAAGAAAGGGAGGGAAATCTGAAAAATGGAAATAATGAGGATATGGAGATGTATGAGCATGTTATGTTATACAATAAAAACTTCAAAGAAGAGGTGGGAGGACGAAGTCTAAGAAAGATGAGAGGGTCAAAAAAGGAAAGGGGAACTAAGAAACATGTTTTCTTTTGATGAAATAGATAGACTGAGTGAGGTTGGGAGAGTGCTTGGCTATAGTGATGGTATTATAGATAAGAAAGAAGAGAGAGAAGAGAAGAGGGAGGAAGGGGGAGTTTCAAAGAAGAGAGAGGAAAAAGGCAAGAATATACATTTTTAGACCGTTACCATCACTAGTCAAATACGTATAAGAATATATACAAATCTATTAAAAGGAAAGAGGTAGCATAAAAATACGAACTATACTACCGAGGACACAAGAAATAAAACAAAGTTAAAACAAAACACTGCATTGCGCAATAGCAACAATTTCAGTATCAGTATCATCTCTATTTCTCGTAGCCTCCTTTAGTTTATATCTCTTTCTACATAAATTTCTTTTCGTCCTTATTTGCTTCGTGTCTTTAATCCTGGAATCTGTTGCCACGTAGTGACGACTATTGGTAAGGTGGGTAAGATGTGTGTGGGAGAAGAGAGATCCCAAAATTATCTATCGTCTATCACATAAAAGAAAAAAAGGGAGAGGATGGAAGGGGGAAATTGGAAAGAAAGGAAAGAAAAAATAAGAGAAGAAAATAATTGGAGAGGGGAATAAATAAGAGGATAAGAGTAAGAGTTATGAGAATTGTGGAGGTAAGGGATGGTACTGGTCGTAGGAAGAGAGTAAGAAAATTGAAGGAGGGATAAGGACGAGATGAGATGAAGGGGTAAAACCCACTCTTAGGGAGTAACTCGAGCCTTATTGAGAAACATATATGAAAGAAAGAGGGGGTAGAGAGGAGTATATAGCCATTCTAGCTATTATAACTGTTATGAAGAATGAGAAGACGAGAAAGGAAGAAAGAAAAGAAAAGAAAGAAAAACAAGACAGAAAAAAAGTCCCTTGAGACTGAAGAGCCTCAACAAATCCGCCTTTTTCTGAAAAAAAAAACTTTCCTCTCCGCATCAAAGAAATCCTCCTATAGTCTATAAAATCATCGTTTTCAAGCAACTTTCAAAAGTACAACAATTCCTCAATCCTCACTTACACCGTCTACTCCACCGCCTCCAGGAGAGACAGCGATCAAAGGCCTCGAGCGCGAGCTAGACCGAGCAATCTCGGAAGGTCTCCGTCTTCTCACTTCAAGCCTAGGAACTTCTTCACTCCCAGAACTGCTATCTTCACTGCCACTGCCACCCTCACCCTCATTTTCACCCTCAGATTCGTTATCCGCGTCGTCACCAAATAGGCGCCCTTGACCTCCCTCTCCATGTCTATGCCCTTGTCCGTGTCTATGTGAATGCCCATGTTCGTGTGTGCGTGCTTGTCCTTGCTGACCTGCCACCCGCCCCCTTTCAGCATCCAGAGCAGCGAGAGTCTCCGACGGCCCACACCTCACATTAAATAGCATATCCTCTGGATCCTCATCACCTCCCTCCACCCCACCTCTATCCCCTATCACCTCTCCACTTCGCTGCCTCTCGTCCTCATCAGGTACTTCAGCATCAACCGAAAAGCTCATAGACCCCTGTCCATACACCCGTTCTCCAGACCGAGTCGACATCGAAGAAGGTACCCTCTGTTCACCCTCACTATTCTCATCTAACCCAAGACCAAACCTAGGAACAGGTGCAAATCTAGGTTCGCCCGAGCTTATCGTGTCCAGCATCTCTCCTCTATTTCCACCACCACCACGCCCACTTCTGCCAGTACCGATATCAACACCACTGAGTCCGTCAGTAATTCGGTCGACTGCACTAAGAGGCGTTTGCGCGAGCGGGCTCGAGGCTGGTACTAGCTGATTATGGGGTCCAACGTTATAATACCCCGAGACACTCGCACCTCTTCTCCTACTCGTAACAGCCTCCACTGCTTGTCCTTGTCCTTGCAACTGTACTTGAGCCTGAGTTTGAATGGGTGCCAGCTGTCCTGCAGCCGCAGCAACAGCCGCAGCGTTCAACGAGAATCCGTCAGGCTGTGGGGCACCCACAACAACCGATACTCCCGACATACTATTCGGCGACGAGGGTCCAGAGACTGGATGTGAGAGTATCCCTCCAGCTCCAACCAACCTCATCTCATCATCGTCATCCAACCCAACCTCGTCCCCTCCATCATAATATCCAGATCCATTACCAGGATAGTAGCCGTACCCTCCAAACCCTCCATAATCACCACCACCATATCGACCATACTGTCCATACACCCCATAATCACCAGCATACCGTCCATAAGGATAATCCCCATAGTCCGAGCACTCATAGTCATCCGCCTTTAGAAGCTCGAGTTCCCCACTTGGGTTCCCTCCAAATCCATAATCACAACCGTATTCGTCACCCCAACTCGCAGCACGCATTGCACTCGTTAACTCATCCGCGCTAGCAAGGGCAGAAGCAGCTGTACGGTTATGGTGGAGGTGTCCATGAGCAGAAGAGGAAGCGACCATGCTCATACCTCCTGCTCCTACTCCGCCTCCTATTCGACTAACTCTCATCGTTGTGGCCGTCGGAGCACTCGAACCTCCTATAGCTCCCTGAGTCCCAGCACGAGTACCCGCTCTCCTCCCCCTCCCACTTCTAACTCTTCCTAGACTCGAACGTCCGGAACTACCAACCTCGTCAGCAGACTTCCTAGCAAGCCTCTGGGACAAACTCGTTCGAGATTCCCGTCCACCTCCACTGATTGCGAGGCAGCAGCGGAACCAGGTCCAGTAGCACCCTCATTTTCGAGTGTCCCACCACGAGAAGTACTCATAAACCGTTTCGATAACATGAGACTACTTGCACTTTCACTCAAACCGAACTTGTGAGGTCTCCACCCAAGTATACCCGCCAACGAAGATCTGGTCCCAGTCTTATTACGCTGCCTGGTCGAGTCCGAATCTTGACCACTAGCCCCTCCAGACGCATCCCTCATCCAAAGCTCACGTACCCGATCCTGTTCCTTAGCATGTACCCTCCTCACATCCTCCTCATCAAAGATCCCATTCTCCCCATCACTCGTGAAATCAGCCGTACTCGGACTAGTCAAGTTACTACAAGAGGCGTATCCTCCCGCACTTCCAATACCTCCACCTCCTCCACTCACTACACGTCTCCTACTCCGTGAAGCCGCGCGAGAAGACGAAGCGGTAGCTGGTCCAGCAGGCTGCGACCGAGAACTATCACGGGAGCGGGCTCGGCTACCAACGATCATAAGATCCGGGACCGTACGCCTTTTCAACCTTTTAGGGGTCTGCTCACCACCGGATCCTCCGGAGCTAGCAGCAGCGGCGACGGCACCACTACCACCGAAACTACCACCGTGAATAGAAGACCCATGTCTAGAGATCTTACGCACCCCACGCTCAACAGCGTCTACCATCCGTCTACTCCGACTAGGCTTACGTGACAACAAACCTTCCTGTTGAGCTAAGCGGGTCACAGGGGTCGCGGGACGTGAAAGCGAACGAGATTGTGGTGGCTCAGACTCTTCGTAGTCCCCATATTCACTTTGTCCCTTCTCACTAGCATCAATATCCGCATCTGCTCCTTCTGCGTCCGCATGTGCTATATCGGCTCTTTGTCGCCCCAGATACGAAAACCCAGTACTAGGCTGCTGTTGTAGCTGTTGATGAAGGTATCCAGACCTATGTCCACCGATCGAAGCATCACCACGTCTTCGGAAATCCGCGAGATCTCCCAAATGAGGATCTAACGGTTCTTGTTGGCCACCTCTTCCTTGCGCAGTGCGCGGCATCGCGTTACGAATCCGAGTGAACTGCTTCGTGATACCAGCCCACCATCTGAATCTGACAGAGCTCACAGCAACCCCTTCATCAGCTCCAGTAACTGTAATTGGATCATGCCGTGCAGGTGCTGTCTCTTCGAGCCAGGCCGCAGGATTCGGAATATCGCGTGTGATCCATGGGAGGCTCTATTAATGATAGAAACAAAGCAAAGTCAATTCTCTCTGTTGATCACTTTAATAATAAGGATGAAAGAAAGGCGGAGAAGTAAGAGGCAATCAGCGGTATTCACTATAAGTAATAAAGCCAACCCTTGGGGTAACTTGAATGAAACAAAGCAACGTAATAGAATGGATGTGAGTACTATAACCGGAAATTCCGGCATTTAGGAAGTTCGAGTTGGCGATTGATGCAAAGTAAGGCAGTTGCACAATCAAAGGCATGTCTCTACGCGCAAGGCAAGGCAAGAAAAAACATAGTGTACTCCGTTTATGTGTAGACCAAGGAGTAATAAAAGTTTTGAAATAACCAAGCGTGTCCCAAATGACTCCAACTCAACCCAAACCAAAGCTCTCAAAGTAAGACGAAAGACAGGAGAGGAGAAAGAGCCGTCAAAACCCAGAAAAAAAGGTCAGAAACTCACCTTGACCTCCTCAAGTGTAATCCTCTTCGTACAATCTTTTTCCAAAAGGCGCTCTAAGAGTCCGATCACTATAGCGCCCTCACTCTGAAGTGGTTCTCCTTGTTCTTTTGCCTCTACACGTGCAGCGTCCCTTCCTCCAGTAGGTACACGATCATAACCCATCTTTTCATCAACAGTGAAGTCTTCTGCATTGATCATTTGATACAATTGATATTCGTTTCCTCCGCCCCAAGGAGTTCTCCCAAAAAGTAGGCAATATAAGGTTACACCGAGGGCCCAGACATCGATGGCTTTGGTGATAGGTGGGCGAGGGGGTAGTTCAATAGAAAGATCGGATGAATCTTCCTCTTCCTCTTTCTCTTCTTCGTTAGACTCCCCTTCGTCGTTTTCTTCCATCTCTTCTTCAGAATTGTGTTCATGATCGTCTTCCTTCTCCTTAACTAACTCTCTTTCGTAAATTGCTCTGGGTTGACCGAGCTGTGGAAAAGCTTTATCTTTCCAATCAAGAAGAGCAGCAGAAGGTGACGAAGAGGGTGGGGAAGAGCCGGATGCTTGAGGAGATGATGGGTCAAATGGTGAGACAGTCCCTCTGTGAGTCGAAGGAGGGCCGCAATCACCATCGCTATCTTGTCCAGGCTGTTGGAATATGTCCCCTGCAGGAGCACGGTCCATATCCCCACCATCACGACCCCTGCTTTCCACAAACTCGTTTCCTTTTCCTTCCTTCAGGCGACTACTAGCTCTAGATTTCTTCTTCTTTCCCTTCGCCTTCTCCGCAGAGTCACTCCTCTTCTTCGCTCTCGCCAACAAAGACTTCTGGCGATCTTCTCCAAACTCCCATATGATTTCCGGAGCGAGAAAAGATGGGGTGCCTGCGTGACGTGATAGCCCTCCTTCTGCATCATCTAGAAGGATAGGGTCTAAGCTTTCCTTGACGAGCTCAGCAAGTACCTCGGCCTCAAGTTCAGGATCATCGTCACTATCCGGATCCACCTCAGCTCGAGCCTTGCCTTTTCCTTTCCACGTAACGCCGACACTCCGTTTTCTTGTCAACGCTCCTTGTGTCTTCTCCTGACCTGATCGCCTCTCCGCCTTCTTCCGCCTCATGATCTCGCGGAACCCAGGACTGTGCTTGAGCACATCAATGCGTTGATTCGCGCTGAAATGGCTAACACCAAAGTCCGTGATCTTCACATTCATACGATCTTCGGTCCACAGTAGGTTGGCGGGCTTGATATCTCGGTGGATGATACCTTGGTGGTGCAGATATTCGAGTCCAAGGACTACATCGCGACAGATCCGTCTCGTCTGATCAACACGTAAACACGGATGTCCATGCTCATCTCGCCATTTTACCTCACCACCTCCCATATACTCCATGACAAGCAAGATCTTGGAAACGAGTTTATCATTAATTACCTCAAGCAGACGCACGATCTGCCCATGTTGACACTTCTTCATGATCGCAATCTCACGAAGAATCTTCTTTTCCGCGCTCTGGAGATTGTCGACGACTTGTGGTCGTCCATCTTTGTTGAGTGTACGAGTGTTTGGAAGGCCGCTGGGTCCACGCTGACGAAGCATCTCCCATTTGGCTTCCTTCTTGTTCTTGCGTTTGCAGGTTTTGATTGCCTAATGCATGACGTAGAACAAGAAAGAATGATCCATGCGGAAGTCATGATCGGCGGAGGAATGGAGAGGAATAGAGAGGACGAGAGAGGGAAAGGGGGTAAGGAGGGAGTATGCGGTGGGTAAGAATCAGTAAAGTGACATGTGAGAAATTGAGCTAAAGTGTTAAAGTGCACGTACGACGACCCTATTGCCTCTTATCATGTCATATCCTTTATAGACCTCACCATGTTGTCCACTCCCAAGTTTGGGGCCCAATAAGTAATGATTAATGATGTTCCGCCTGTTGTCGTCCTGACAGAGTAGACTGACTTGATCCGTCATCACCACTGTGTCTTGTTGAACAGGCGTTGGCGTCTGCCCAGGAGTCCTCGGACTATGCAGACCAGACATCTTGTGCGATGACGAATCTGTGCCGGCGAGGTTATGTGATTGAGGATAGGGTTGGTGGATCTGTCCGTAAGACTGAGAATGTGAGTGGGAGTGAGCTCTACTAAGGGACGACGATCCAGGTTGTTGTGAGACGTTTGGCAGGATCGGAGACGGGGCGACTGAAGATGAAGCGGAGGGGGCTGTTACGATAGGAGAGCGCGAGCGTTGAGTATGAAGACGAGCAGGAGCAGAAGGATGGTGTGTAGAGAGGTAAGGGGCAAACGGACTTGGACTGCGGTGTCTGTTGAGATTTAAGTCTGCTGGCGGAGTCTGCCTTGAAGACATGGCATGGACAACAGCGTCCATCGGTGGGATTGGAGTAATCCTCTATGGATCGCTGAAGGAAAGCGCTGTCCCTTATCGCTGTTTGTGATATTTTTTTTAGTGTACACGCATGCAAGTGTTGGCTCTTTCTCTCAGACTTGTCAGTGCTTGTTCCGCTTGCTTTGAGCTTAAATCTCGCGTATTAATTTCCCTCGGCTTCTTTTAGTTTAGCCAGAGAAAGAGAGGACTGTAAGCGAGAGATGAGAGTGTGTTGGGAGAAGAAGAGCTGAGTTGAAGAGGAAGGGGATGAGAAAAGGGGGGACAGAGGAAGTGGAGGGTGGAAGGAGAGATTGCAGGACGAGAAGGGTGATGCGGATTTCCAGGGGAGGGGGTCTGGTCTAGCGGTAAATACAACCATCCGTCGGACGTAAAACCATCTGTGCTCTCAATTGATTTCTCTTTTATTCACATTATTATATTTTATTCCTATTTTCTGATATCTACATTTGCATCGTTTTTCTCATTAAACTCTCGGTTAAGTAGGAGAGAAGTGTATTCGCTCGGATTCATGGGTTGGAATCATGGTGCATACAGGCACCCAAAGCACTGCGATGACGAGATACACACTGCATTCTCGAGAGCCCCAGCGTGCGGCTATTATTGGCAAATGGTTATTCATCACTTACTGAGGGAGTGAGAGTGAGGCGGTCATTGATCGTTTCTGATCCAGGATTTCTATTTCCTCTTGGCCGCGAAGGTTCATATATAAGGTAATTCTCTCTCCGTATTTGGACAGTGAACGCCCATCAGTCAGCAAACGCACCCAATGGACGACTGGCACTGCGACCTCGAATGTCCCTTCTGTTCTGATAATACGATCCATCAAGAACATTCGTCTGCACTCACACACACAGAGACACACAGAGACACACACAGTCCCCACATCGCTAGCTGAATATCCGTCCTGCAAATAGCACTCTCCTACAGGGTCCCGAGAACCAGGTGCATGGCGGACGGGAGTCTACTACCAAATTCTGATCGGTCCCTTGGCTCCCAAAAAGCACCCTTTCTCTCTCTCTTTCTCTCCCCTCCATCCCCTCCCCCGTTCTTCTGCCGAGCTCTGGAGAACCCACCCATCAATTTCCTGCCACTCGAGCCGGTCGGGGATGAATTCCTATCCGGCTCAACCCTCCCACAATTATTAAACACAAACATTGTCTCTCCACCTTCCTTCCTTCGCATCAAACAGAACACATTCTGCGGATAGCACCGACTACCGACTACCAACTCACCAACTCTTGTTTGGCCTCACAATCAAATTCTCTACTCCTTCTTCCCTTCTCTCCTCACTTCTTTCACTCTCTCCTGCTCAGTGTTCTCGCTCTATCCATCTCATTTATCTCTCTTCCATTTACACTTCCATGCACTTCCTATGACTTCCTAAAGTGTGACCCCTCCACATCGCCCCAACAACTCAATACAGACGCCTAATATCTGATATCTAATACCTAATCAACAACAACAAGTAATAATACCCAACTTTAACCCTGTTCTCATTTATCTTCTGTCCGCCCGTTCCGTCCGTCTACTCCCCTTCCTTCACAGCTTCCAAACAAAGTTCCACCAGATCAACCATAACTCAATCCTTCTGATAGGCAGTCCCAGTTCCTATGCAAACTTAGCCCCCCAACCTCATCTTCC